>JPET01000003.1:2820717-3420717 GCA_000732205.1 Verticillium tricorpus MUCL 9792
GCGGCGGTGGCGGAGCGTCGGGGCTGTCGCGGGGGGCCAGTTCCGCCGGGTGCCCGTGGCGGCGGCGGCCGAGGCGGTCAAGGAGGACGACGGCGACGCGACCGTGTTTGAGATTGTCGAGGGGGAGCTCCGCGGCGGGGACGGCGAGGCGCTGGCGACGGTGCTCGACATTGACCTCGGCGAGGGCATCGCGGGCATCGCGCAGGGCCTGTTCTCGGCGCTGCGGGAGCTGGACAGGCGGGGGGTCGGCGTCATCTTCGTCGATGGCGTGGACGACGGCGACGACATTGCGGCGGCCGTCATGAACAGGCTGCGCAAGGCGGCGTCCGAGACGAGGACATAGGTCGTGCGGAGCCAGGTGGATAGAGGCACTCATAGACAGACATCAAACGGAGAGGCATACACAGATGAACACGACGCTATCAAAGGCACACACAGATGGAGACACCATCCCAGGCACCCATAGAAGGCACCACGCAGCATGGTAGAAAACGTCAAATCATCATCTCGCCCCTGCAGGGGCTTCTACTTTTCATGACGAACAATGCATGCATGCCCTGTAGAACCCGAACTCCGTTGCACCCGGCCGGCCACGCTGCCCCGTCCCGCCCCCCCCTTACAAGCCCTGCCGCAGCCAGTCGGCCAGCTTGGACTTGCCTAGTTGCGCCAGGTTGTTGACGCCCTGCTCGCTGAGGTCGATGCGGCGGAGGTCGACGTCCTGGGCGGGGGCCTTGCTGACGCGCTGGACGACGATGGTCGGGTCCGTCTCGAGGATGATGCCGTCGTCGATGATCTCGTCGATGGCGAGCGAGACGAGGTCCTGGAGGGTTAGCTTGGCATCCAAATTGCAGGGTAAGTACCAGACGTACGTAGTTCTCGATGCAGGTGCGCTTGTCGACGCTGGACCTGTGGTGGGCGAGGTTAGCCTTGGCCTTGGTTGAGCGCCCTTGCTCGAGGGGGTTGTAGGTATAGGTATAGGCTCACTTGAACAGCAGGTGCAAGCTGTCCCTGATGCAGAGGATGGCGTTGTACAGGAGCCTAGCAAATGTCAGATCCGTACTGAACTCCGGCGTCATGTCGACCTACACCTCGTTCTCGTCCACGCTGCCGACAATGTACAGCATGACGTCCGACTCCATCTTGAACACTGCCTCTCCGCGTCAGCTAGCTGCCCACAGCACCAACCATCGAATTCGGAATTTCGCTCACGGCAGATCCTGTTGTCGTAGAGGATGATGTCGCTGGTCTGCTTGGCCGTCTTCTCGAGGAGGCCCTTCTCGAAGGTCTTCTGCGACTTGACGTCGGGGTAGGGGTTGGCGTGGGGCGAGGCTGCCGTACGCTCGTCAGCTAAGGTCCTTCTCGTGGCTGGCCGGGGCACCGTGGAACATACTCTCCTTGCCTCCCGTCAGGACATCGTGGGGCGCATTATAGTACCTGGGGCGGGCGTCAGTGCTGGGGGGCGGCATCGGTGGTTCGAGGGGCGTACTTGGCGAAGAGCCTGGTGCCGTCCTCGGTGTTGAGGATGATGACGGCGTTGACCGAGAAGAGAGACAGAGCGGGCGCCATGTTGGGTGTGTTGAGTCTGGAATCGGGATCTAGGTAAGTATCGCGGTGAGCTTCGATTGCGATCCGTCACTGTAATAGTTCCAGTTCCAGTTCCAGTTCCAGCACAAGTGTCCAGCGCGGCCTGGGCGCATTGGACACGACTGCAGCTCTCCTCAGGGTGCCGCGGGGTTTGGTTGAGCCGATCCGAGTGCAGCTCCCCGGTACGTACCTCGCCTTACCTCATCATCCCTGGCGGGGCACGCAGGTACATCCCTTCTCGTACCGCGTTAAGTGGCACGCGTCGACCACCCCTGAAACGCGTCGGGGTTGCCCTAGTGAGCGTGGGAAGCGCGTAGAGTGCCAATTTGCTGTTGCCAGCCCACTTCGACTTCACACCCCTCCTCCCTTCCTGCCATCATCAATTCGCCATCCACCCTCCGCCATCCACCTCAACCCCGTCACCGTCGCATCTGCTCTCGATCGACAATCGTTGACTGCCCACGCCGCCAACATGTCGTCTCCGAGCAAACGATCGACCCGAAGCTCCCAGGCTGGGACCCCCCGCCGCTCCACCAGAAACTCAGAGGTCCCCAAGAGCAGCCCCGCGCCTCCTGCCGCCGACGATGCTGCTGAGGCCCCAGCTGGCTCCCAGACGCCCCGACAGAACCCTCCCGCCTCGCGCCTCCAATCGAGCCCTCTATTCTACCAGTCCTCGCCCGCCACGAGCAGCAATCGCCGCACCGGGCCGGCCCTCGGCGATGTCTCCTCGCCCCTGCGACACATGACCAACAGCCAGAGCACCGCCGCCCCGGCCCCGAGCTCCCCCTTGCGGCAGCAGACAGAGACGCAGTCCATCGATGGAGACGGCGACAGGACACCCCGTGCGAGCGGGACAGTTCGAGGTGAGATCCCACAGGCCTGCGTTTGATGCCGTGACACGCAGCCTGACTGATATGTCGCAGACTCGTCCCCCGTTCGATATGATCCCAGTTCAAGCCCCGGTCGATCTCGCCCCGCCCAGTCCGAGCTGCGCAGCGAGAGCAGCGCGCTCTTCGTCGGTCAGCGCGCCGGGTCTGCCTATTCTCGAAGCCGCCAGGAGATGGGCCTGTCCGCCCAGCCGATACGCCGCATCTTCCTCAACGAGTCTGGCCGAGTCACCCGCGACGGCAGCGCGCCGGGCTCCGACCCCGCCTCTTTCAGCAACCGCGACCCCAACACGTCCGAGGCTAACCGCCTCGGCGGCGCCAATGAGGCCCTCGTCTGGGGTACGAACATCTCGGTCGACGACTCGTTCACCGCCTTCAAGGACTTCCTGCGCCACTTCACCAAGAAGTACCGCATGTACAAGGACGGCGTCTCAGAGGCCGAGGTCAGGGAGGCACCGGACGCCGAGTCCAAGCCGTACATGGAGCAGCTCCAGAACATGCTGCTCCTGGGCAACACCAAAATGTACCTGGACCTCGCCGACGTCAACGCCTACCCCCCCACGCGCAAGTTCTGGCACCAGATCCAGTCGTACCCCCAGGATCTCGTCCCTATCATGGACCAGTCCGTCCACGACATCATAACGGAGCTTGCAGCCGCCGAAGACATGCAGCGACGCTCCCAGAGCACCGCCGGCCGAGGCTCTCACCAGATTGGCATGAGCTCCCAGAGCTCCGAGCCCGTCTTTCCCAGCTCCGACCGACCCGACGGCGCCCCTTCTCCGGGCGGCCAGCCGGAGCAGCAGTCCATGGAGGATGCCGTTTCGCAGATGGTCTACAAGGTCAGGCCGTATGGCCTCGACAAGACGACCAACCTGCGCGACCTGAACCCATCCGACATGGACCAGCTCGTCAGCATCAAGGGCCTCGTCATCCGAACAAGCCCCATCATCCCCGACATGAAAGACGCCTTCTTCCGGTGTAACGTCTGCAACCACTCCGTCAACGTCGGCCTCGACCGCGGCAAGATCAGCGAACCGACAAAATGCCCCCGACCGCGCTGCGGCTCCGACAACTCGATGCAGATCGTCCACAATCGATGCACCTTTGAGGACAAGCAGATCATCAAGCTCCAAGAAACGCCGGACTCCGTGCCCGCCGGCCAGACGCCACACTCCGTCTCCGTGTCCTGCGGCCACGACCTGGTCGACTTCTGCAAGGCCGGTGACCGTGTCGAGCTCACCGGTATCTTCCGATCCAGCCCCGTCAGGGTCAACCCCCGGCAGAGGACGATCAAGAGCGTGTACAAGACGTATGTGGACGTGCTGCACGTGCAAAAAGTCGACAAGAAGAGGATGGGCATGGATCCCGCCACGCTCATGCTGGAAGGGGACGACGAAAACGAGCTCGAGGGGAAGGAGGAGACGCGCAAGATCTCGGCGGAGGAGGAAGCCAAGATCCAGGAGACGGCCGCCCGCGGCGACATTTACGACCTGCTCTCTCGGTCGCTGGCCCCATCGATCTACGAGATGGACGACGTCAAGAAGGGCATCCTCTTGCAGCTCTTTGGCGGCACCAACAAGACCTTCCAGAAGGGAGGCAGCCCCAAGTACAGAGGCGACATCAACGTCCTGCTCTGCGGTGACCCGTCGACGTCCAAGTCGCAGCTGCTCGGCTACATCCACAAGATTGCGCCCCGCGGCGTCTACACCAGCGGCAAGGGCTCATCCGCTGTCGGTCTGACCGCGTACGTGACGAGGGACCCCGAGAGCCGGCAGCTCGTGCTCGAGTCGGGCGCTCTCGTCCTGTCCGACGGCGGCGTCTGCTGCATCGACGAGTTCGACAAGATGTCCGACGCCACCCGTTCGGTGCTCCACGAGGTCATGGAGCAGCAGACCGTGTCGGTGGCCAAGGCCGGCATCATCACCACGCTGAACGCGCGCACCAGCATCCTGGCCTCGGCCAACCCCATCGGCAGTCGCTACAACCCGGACCTGCCGGTGCCGCAGAACATCGACCTCCCTCCCACGCTGCTGTCGCGTTTCGATCTCGTCTACCTCATCCTGGACCGCGTCGACGAGAAGACGGACCGCAAGCTCGCGCGCCATCTGCTCTCCCTGTACCTGGAGGACACGCCCGAGTCGGCCGCCACAGAGCTGGACATTCTGGTAAGTTTTCACAGTCTCCCTACTCTTGCATCCGCAGCCACTAACGAGCCGCACAGCCCGTCGAGTTCCTCACATCATACATCTCGTACGCCCGCGCCAACATCCACCCGACCATCTCGCAGGACGCGGCGCAGGAGCTCGTGGAGAACTACGTCGAGATGCGAAAGCTGGGGCAGGACGTGCGGGCGGCGGAGAAGCGCATCACGGCGACGACGCGTCAGCTCGAGTCGATGATCCGGCTGGCCGAGGCGCACGCCAAGATGCGCCTCGCGACGACGGTCACGCGCGACGACGTCAAGGAGGCGTGCCGCCTCATCCGCTCGGCCCTCAAGACGGCCGCCACCGACTCGCAGGGCCGTATCGACATGAGCCTGCTCACCGAGGGCACCAGCTCGGCCGAGCGCCGCCGCCGCGAGGAGATCAAGGACGCCGTCCTCCGCCTGCTCGACGAGCTGACCAGCGCCGGCCAGTCGGTCCGCTACAGCGAGGTGGCCAAGCAGCTGAGCGACGGCGCCAGCGTGGCCGTCGAGCAGAACGACTTCAACGAGACGATGCGCGCCCTTGAGATGGAGGGGCTCATCATGATCAGCGGCGAGGGCGCCCGGCGGAACGTCAGGCGCGTGACGGCCCTTGCGTGAGGCGCCTGACGCGGCGTTGTTTTGATGTTCACGAGGTCATGCGGATGGGGCGGGACTGCGGGTTCACGATAATGGGCGTCTCGTTGGGAGGACACGACGGTTAGGGAGGGGGGGGCCATGTTTCTTACGCGTTTCGATATCTGTTCTTGAGCAATGATGACCACTTTCTTCTGCCAATCCCCGGCGCCCCATGCTGCCGCCCATTCGTCTTTTCGCACTGCTGCCCTCTCCTTCCCTCAGCACTAAGATGCTTTTGTCGGGTGGCCTGCAGGGGGGGCTGTTGGGTGGGCCAATGTCGTTTGTTGGTTCCATGCAGTTGGGACTCGCATCGCCGTCGCCCTTTGTCCTCCCTCACCTGCCTCGCTCCCCGCCACCGCCATCGACGCTCGCTGACCGGGGCTTCCTTTGAACGGCGGCGGCGTCACGAAGAAACGACAAGCCCGGAGGCGCACCCTTTCCGTCTTTGACGACTCGGGCGGATGGCTTTGAAGAGGCCGAGCCTAGCGAGCTGACGCTGTCACGCTGGGCCCTGCACCTGGATGGAGTCTTTGCTCCGGAAGCCGAACCACCACAACGTCGAGTTGTCAATTAATCTATCCTAACGGCTACGTATGCAGGCGTGATTTCTTCTTGTGAGATCGGATCGCCGCGAGCCCTGTACGACGCTGCGGTGCTACGCCACGGACATCCACGACTGGAGGGCACCTAGCCACGGTGCAGAGAATCTTTGTTTTCTCCCATCATGCGTCGTCCCCGCCGACTCATCAGCTTTTCTCACAAAGGGGCGCTTTTTCGATGGGCTTCCTCGCAACGAGGGCACGAGTGGCCCCAACGACGGCCTTTGTTGGCCGCGGACTCCCGCAGGTGTTTCTAAAGCGCGGGTCCCTTGCGGCATTCGTCCCAGTGTGCTCCATCGCCGTTCACTCTGGCATCAGGCATCAGGCATCAGGTACTCGCCCATCACGGCTCGCACGACATGAAGCACAGGAAACCGAGATACGTCCTCCGTGGCATGGAGGCCAGCGCCCCCCCCAGCCAGCCCCTCCCGCCGCTGCCGCCGAAGAGGAGACCCGGCGCGCTCCGGGGGCCCGCCTGCCGATGGACCGAGTTCGAGAGGCCCAGGAACAGCGCCCCAGACCTGCCGGGTCCGTCCCTGAAGTGGCAAACCGACAGGATCCCCTCGCAGCCGGCATCCGAGAGGCGGCCCTCGTCAGAGGGCTCCGGGGGACGGGCGTCCTTCGAGAGCGGCGTCCTGCCGGCCCAGCAGCGGCCACTGCTCGAACGCGCGCAGATGCTCCCCGCGCTGCCCCTGCGCAGCGCCGACCAGCCGCGTCCGCCCCCGCCACCCAAGCTGGCGCGCCTGACGGGCAATAACCTCGCGTTCCCGGACGACGTGCGGGTGCAGACGGTCACGCTTCCGCCGGCCGACGACGGAAACAGCCGCCACAGCGAGGACGGTCACCCGCTCTCGGAGCCGGCGCGCACGCTGAGCATTATTGAGGCCGAGACGCCGCGCCGCGAAGCGCCCTGGACGCCCGCCTCGCCGGTGCCGTCACAGCTGCAGCACCAGAACCAGCACCAGCGGCCGAGCCTTCAGCTCGACCAGGGATGGCCGCGGTCGTCCAGCCACAGTCTGCACCAGTTTGAGACGATCCCCGCGCGGCGGAGCAACCACAACGAGCACAGCGTTGACGGGGCGCGCGACCTCTACCACGCGACGGCAACGCAGATTGCTGTGCTGACGAAGGGCGCCAGAACCGACTCGCCGAGGGAGACGCTCAGTTTCGCAGCGAACGTTATGCAGACGGGGCGCAAGGGGGTTCCGGCCCGGGTTCAGACGGGGGAAGCGGGATGGCCCGGCGGGGCGAGGACGGCGTGTCCGCCCAGGTCGGGGGGCTCGTGGTTCGACATGGAGGAGGACAAGCCCGGGGCGAAGGAGAGGTGCTCGGATGCGTTCTCTAAAGTGCTGAAGAGGGGCGGGGGGCTGTGCTCGCCGGTCTGGGCGAAGCAAGGCGAGGGACGTCTGGGTGACCGGAGCGGCTCGCCAGAACCGGCGATTCCGATGAGGGCGCGGAGGGCGAGCGGACCGGACACGCCGCGGCCGCTTCTCTCGCCGGATTCGGGATCCGGTCCCGTATCGCCGAGGCTGCTGCGGAAGATCAATGGGCAGTGGAACGAGCTGCTGGCGCAAGCAAAGAGGACGGTGAGCGAGGCTGGTATTGGTATGTCGAAGGAGGAGAGGAGGCGGCAGGAGCTGAGGAGCTGAGGGCAAAGATCAGGGTTCTACCGGAAGGAGCGTGGCCGTGATGTGCTGTAGATGGGAAACTAATAATGAACTTGATGATGATTAATGTCGTTGATGAATGATCGATGGGTTCTCTTCTCGACGATGGATGGATGGTGCTTCCCATAGCAGGTCTGCGTCACGTGGTTTGAAGTCTGGGGGAACACATGCACGGGGCAGGCACAGAAAAATACCGAGGCAGACACAGGCAGGCGTGATGGTGTCGGAGGTGTTCAGGCAGGAGCTCCCCTCCCCGGTGGTCGAACAGTTGCCCCGCCCCCGCATTTCAGGCCCCGAAGCCGGCCACGGCACGGTTGAGCCGATCCCCGGAGCCCCACCAGCAGGACCCCGCCCCTCTTCCCCCTCCAAAGGTACCTGCCCAAGGTACCAGCCTGCACTATACCCACCTCTGGTCCCTGTGACGGGCCCAACTAATCCTCTTGTGACGACAATCCTCCAAGACTCATTCCGTTCTCATCTTACCTCCTTCACCACCATGAGTGCCGAACCGTTAACACCGTCCCTCGAATCCGGCGATATCCGCGAGAAGACGACAACGCCACCTGACATTACCACCCAGCACATTCCCAAACCCACTGAGGAGGACCTCAGTAACTTTGTCACCTACCTGCGGAAAGCCTCGGCTCCTCTTTCCGAGGCTGACGGCAACGCCCTCCCCCTCGAACAGGACACCGCCTACTGGGATGCCACCACCATGTCGCCGCTGACAGCTCAATCGGCTGCCGCCCTCGCTCGCCTGCGCGCGTACCGGCCCCCGCCCCTCCCGACCTGGGACCGCCTCCCCGCCAGCCGCCGCGCCGCCGTCCTCCTCCTTCTCTTTGCCGATCGCCGCGGCGATCTGCGTGTCGTCATCACCATGCGCGCCGCCAGCCTGCGCAACTACTCTGGGCACGCCGCCTTTCCCGGTGGCAAGGCCGACGATGTCCACGAGACGCCATGTACCCGCCCCGTCCCCCTTCCCCCTTCCCCGTCGGTACCCCGGCTAACGTGCTGCTCCCAGACCAGATCGCCCGCCGCGAGGCCTACGAGGAGATCGGCCTGCCCAACATCGACCACCCCCTCCCGGCCCCCTTCCGCATCGAGCCCCTCTGCGAACTCCCCTGCAACATCGCCCAGACGCAGATCGTCGTCCGACCCTGCGTCGCCTTCCTCCACACCGACCAGACCCCCAATGCCAACCGCACAGCCAACCCCGACCCCGCGTCTCCCGCCCCCGGCGTCGAGGCCATGATCCCCGTCCTCGACGCCAAGGAGGTCGCCGCCGTCTTCTCCGCCCCCTTCCACAACTTCCTGCGCGCCGACGACGAGGACACCCGCCGGCCCCAGCCCCCGGGTCACTGGTACGACGGCCGCTGGATCCGCTTCCGCGACTGGCCCTGGCGCGTTCACAACTTCTACGTCCCCGTCGACGCCCAGCGCGTCTCCAAGCCCGAGCCCCCCGCCGACGATGCCGCGCGCGAGAGCGACCCCCAGGCCCGCCTCGCCGAGAAGCTCGACGAGGAGCACGTCGCGCGCTACAAGGTCTGGGGCATGACGGCGCACATCCTCGTCGACGCTGCGCGCCTCGCGTACGGCGAGCCGCCCGACTTTGAGCACAACCCGCACCACGGGGACGAGGAGATCATAACCACGGTCGAGAACGAGGGCGGCTTCTTCGACACCAAGAAGGCCAAGGCCGAGGCCGTGGCCGACCCCGCCATGAAGGACGAGCCCAAGACCGGCGAGCCGGCCAAGATGTAGAGAGCCTGTGTAGATGGCCTGTGTTGCATGTTGCATGCACATGCTGATATTGACGATGCAGATATAGATATCCCCCCCTCTTAACCCCTAGAGACGAATGACATGAGACCCGTTCCAAACAAATGACCCTGCGTGCTTCGTCCCGTGATCAGTGGCACGCGTTGTCCTTTGTCGAGGACGTCGAGTTGCCGAACAGGATGTAGCCCACAAACGCTCCCAGCGCGACCGCCACCATGACCCACCCGTTGTACGTCATGAAGATGAGCCTTGCGTCGTCAGCACCCCATCCATCCGTCCGACCGACCGGGAGAGAACATGGTAACTCACATGATCATGAAGGCGTAAAAGTTCTGCAGCGCGTAGAGCGCCGCCTTGACGACGTGCGCGGTCTTGCTCGCCTCAATCTGCTGCGATCCTGTCCAGAGGAAGGGCGTGTTCTCAGTAGCGGGTTCTCCGTCATCCGTGGCTTCGCCGACACGTCTTAGCCGCCGAGCGCTAGACTCGAGGGGGGGCATGACAAGGGGAGTGACGACAAGGTGGGGGGAGGGGGGGCAACATACTGGGGAGGTTCGTGACGCGCTTGTTGACGGCCGTCTCGTAGCGGCGGGAGGCGGCGCGGACGGCTTCGTAGCCGGCGGTCAGGGCGACCACGAGCAGGAGCGAGAGGATGAGGGAGAGGGTCGAGTCGATACGCCATTGGCGGAAGACGATGCAGAGGTTGTTGGTGTCCCAGGTGAAGAGCATCTGGAGAGATGGCGGTCAGTGCCTGGAATCGATGCTGTGGAAGAGAGGAGGGGATGGGGGGGGTGGGACGTACGTTCATGCTGCATTGGGCGCCGCCCATGTCCCCGTGGTCCATTCCACCGTGACCGCCGTGGTCCATGCCGCCGTGGCCAGCGTCGCTGTGGTCCATGTGAGAGTGGTCCATTGTGTCGTTGTTATGTTCGGAAGAGAGCTGTCGTCGAAGGCTGGTCGGTAGGAGAATGCGGTGCGGGGGGGTTGCTGCGGTCGGTCGAGTGTTTCAGCGTTGAGTCGGGATGGGACAGATCGGTCAGGCTTGAGAGATGAAAAGCGTTGAGATCGAGGTAGAGGAAGCGTCGGGTTAAGTTGGCGCTCGCAGGAAGGAAAACGTTCTCAAATGCGCGCAGGTGGTGTGAATAGCTTCGAGGTTGCCGCAGTGGCTCGACGGACGGCACGAGGTCAGAAGGTGTCACTGGCGGCTGAGGCGTTCCAGGTACATGCCCCATCTGGTTAGTGGCTGTCTACCAGGTATCAGATCCAACAGACAAGCGGCTGACTAAGGCACCCCGTTCAAAGGGGGGATCGCCCCACAGAAGCCAGTTGACCTGCTCACCAACGACCCATTTACACAGAATGAGATCAAGCACCGCGCTGGATTACTCTGCAAACGTTCATTCGCCCAAATTCGCCAGAGACGTCCAAGGCTGTTCACTTACTGTCCTCAGGACCTTTTGGAACGCACGTCAGAGAGCCTGTTCCTTTGCTGCGCTGCGTGGTTCTTGTTCTGGTCATAGCTTGGATCGCAGAACACTGAAATCCGGTCCTCGATCAACATTAAAGTACTGCGGCCCTTGGCTACAGGCCTGTATTGAACTTCGCTAAAGTGACTCTAAGTGACATGTCCAATCGCTATCTTCCATCCAGCCTCCCCAAGATAATGCTGCGTCCAAAGGACAATGCCATCGGACGACTCGACAACTTCTTCCCGATCAAGAACCTGTTCCCGAGGTCTATGGGTGGTGCAAAACAGGAGGCGAAGGCCTCTATGTATGGAACTAATCATAGGTGTCACTTTGAACTGCCAGTGGCGGTCGCTCTTTGGCTGGGTGTAGAAGACGTTTTTCAACAACTACGGGCTATCTCAGACAGCCCACGCAGGGTAAAACAGGACGCGGACGATATTCGTCTTGAGTAAGCCTTCTATTAATCAGACTGAAGCGTATACTGATGTATCGGATCGAATTGAAATGAAATCCCCTGTTTGACAATGTCTTCATGCACACATTGGAGTCTTCAGCCGGACCCTTCCCCACCATAAACGGGCTTCATGATTGAATGCTGTTCTCAATAAGGCCTGCAAGGGAATTCATTCAGCAGATCCGTCACTAATATCTGATCTATTTCGGGAGTACCTTCCAGACAGCTCGACAGCTGTCTTCATCTATGCTGATCTCCCCCCTAACAGGACAATGGTGTCTGCAGATGGATCTGATTACATATTTGCAATCATTGACTGGCATCAGTCGAGATGGTGTCTGGACTACTTAGAGTACTCTTAAGCTCTGTTGACATACAATTTTGACGGAGATTGGGCCACCGAGTACACTCCGCAATATTTCGATATTACTGAATGTGATGACTCCTGGGCTTGATATCCTTGCACGTCTGCTCTAGTCTTCTTTATACGCCACCTACCCGCTCAAGCTTCATATCCTTCCAACCGCCCATAGATCCAGTGCTAATACTGTCATAAAACCGAATGCTCGCCTTGTTACTCTCCAGAACCCTCCACTCAATCCTTACACCTCCCACGGCGCGCAGCTCCTTGCCAAGAGCATCCATCAGCCTCCTTCCGTGCCCGCTTCTCCTCCCCGATGGCAACACGTAGAGGTCCTCGAGATAGATTCCGGGTGCCGCGTGCCAGGTCACGTAGCTGTAGAAGTACAGTGCCATGCCGACAGGTGCACCGTCGCCGTCAAACGCCAGAAGCACGCGAGCCGGGCGCAGTGGGGTGACAGGGTCAACGGCGCCGCCCACACCAGATTCCTCAGGGTCAAAGGCGATTGTTTGGCACAGCTTTTCTTCAGTCGTCGTGATACAGAAGAGTTCGTTTTGGCAGTCGGCAAGTTCCCTGACGAACCTGAAAACGGTTGGAACGTCTTAGGCAGGGGTCAGTACACTTCCTCGATTTGACCTGACCCACGAACCGCTTCGGCGTGCATGCCGTACGTAACCCTAGCCATTTTCCATGGCTGAATGGGATCATGTATCTTCCCGTGCCTGGAGACGGGAATGGGAAATCTTGAGCTATGTATTTGGCAAGCACGCTTCTTTAACACGTGTTTGTAGTGGTATCGTGAAGAGCAACCTCAAGTCTTCAACTCACGCGGAATGCCTTGTAAGTCTCCACAGTCCATGCATCGTATCCAATAGTGCAAATAACAGAAGGCCTTAGCGATTCTTGGGAGGGCATGTCGAAGCGGGCCCCTCAATCGCGCGCTAATGCTAATGCTAACAACCTTTCAGGTGGGAAAGGACCAACGCTTTGTACGCCTGGGGAGTTCCCCTCCAATCTCACAAATCAGTCTCCCACCAAACACAATCCCAGGACAAACAGTCGACATGAGGGCGTTTCCGACAGGATGCTGGACCTGCAAACTCCGACATCGCAAATGCGATCTTCGGGTCCCCGCATGCAGAGAGTGTTGTCAACGGTGCATCCCATGCCACGGCTACGGCCCAAAACCGGCCTGGATGGATGGGGCGGCAGCAGAGAGGCAGGAACTCGCTCGTATCAAGAAGGCCGTCAAGCGTCACTGCCAAGATCTTCGACAGAACCAGAACCGCGATCGGCAACCTACAAGGGAGGCGTCGTCAATCGATCGAGCACCTCTTGGAACCCCCTCGGCCCCCTCGCATCTACACCATGGCCCACTCAGGGATGCTTATGGTAGACCTGGGCGCACCTACGACTCGGAGCCTGATCGTGTCGAGCATGAACACGGCCAAAGACCTGGCCAAGATGTGAGGAGTGCGGCGACTGGCAGTTTGCGTCCTGTCTCCTCATGCGTGTTCCAGCCAGAATCAGCATCGTTACTCATGCACTATCTTGATCACGTCTTTTATTGGCAGTTCCCCTATTTCCGCTCCTGTTCTCGGCTAGGTGATCGGGGCTGGCTCCTGTTGTTCCTCAGCAACAGCGGCCCCCTCTACCATGCCGCCCTGGCGCTCTCCGCTCTTCATCGGAATGCTGTACAGACTGCCTGGCGAGTGGACCGCCTACGAAACCAACAAGTGTTTGAATATCACTCCCAGGCGTTGCGAGAACTTGGCGAGTTCTCGCGCTGTGCTGAGGTGGATTCCCCTCTCAGGAACAAGGCGCAACTTGCGGAATTCTTAGCCTCGAGTTTAATGCTAATCAGTTTTGAGGTAAGGGCCGGGGAAGTAATCTCAACGAGTGCTCCTGGAGGAGGACATCCACTTCTGGCTGACACCACGTGGTACTCTAGGTCTTTCAAGGGGCAAAACATGACTGGCTCCCACACCTCGATGCCATTACCGCCGTTCTCGGCATGCACTCACCAGCTGACGTAGTCGGTCATCCGACGGCCTCCAACAGTTCAATTTCCTACCCTGACAGCGTGGGATGCGATCTTATCTCCGAAGAATATCAGTCAGGATTTGGCTTTCTAATAACGCAAGCGATCTGGTTCGATATCCTAGCGTGTGTGTCCACCGATAGAGTGCCACGGATCGCATATCGGCAATGGCTTGAGGCACTGAGACTCGACATGTCCGACCTTATGGGGTGCTACAATTGGATCATGACCTCCATCGGCGACTTGGCTCAACTTCAGGCGTGGAAAGCAGACATGAAGGAGAAAGGGACCCTGAGCATACCGGAGCTGGTGACGAGGAGTCGGGAAATCGAAACAAGATTACGAGACGGGATTGCTGAGCTGGAGTCGGCGGTTGAAGTGAGTGCCCAAGCAGGTACACCTTGTCCTCTGCGACTCAACTGACTGATGATTTTTCTGTAGGAAGCGATCGAGGCTGCCCAGGCTGCGTGGACTTCCTACATATTTGCGCTCGCTTCGCTGGTCCTATCGAGCACTATCGTGTCGGGACCATGGGCATCTCTCCCTGAAATCAGGACAGCAATAGAAAAGGCGGTGCGTGTGCTTCGCGGATGGCCTCGAGCCATCTCTCTCCAAGGCTTGGTCTGGCCTCTCTTCGTCCTAGGCTGCATGGCAGAACCGAAGCACCACGACTTCTTCGAGTCGTTCCTGGCCAGATTTTTCGAAGAATGCAGAGGTTTCGGGAACGGCGGCACGGTCCTTAAGACCATGCAAGATTCTTGGACGTTGCAAAAGCGCCGGGATGGAGACTGGATGGAGATGGTATTCCGGACAGGGACTCGTGTGCTGTTGATATGAGCCCCTCAGGCGGGAAAGAGCTGGTGCTCATCGTCACCTGATTGGAGGTGCTCCATGTGTTATTGACTCAACATGAGCGGTAAAAGCAATGCAGTCGGATCGGAGAGAGTTTCCGGATGCCCTCACATCTAGCTTCGGATCCATGTCGTCCACTTGGGCTCTGCTGGGAGGGCAGCTCGAGCCGAGATGCTGAGTGCCCCACCACTGAAGGACTCCTGGGAGGGCAAGTCGAGCCGTTGACGTCCTTCGTGGAGAATTCTAAACCGGCAACCACGACCCTCGTCGTTCACCTGGCTCCTGCCTCCAATGTGTTGGCAATTCGAAGTAGATGTGTCGCCCCTGACAAATCGGGAGCCAGAATAGGTGCTTCGCCTCGAGACATCGGGGCATTGCGCCTGCCAATGGTGAACATAAAAACCCCCGTCTGCCTTGGTTCTTAAGTTCCGTCAGCACCTCATCAAGTAGTAGCCACACACTCTTGCACGCCTTTTATCCATATTGACCGCAATGAAGTACGAGCGCATGCCTATCGAGATTGAGTCGCCCGAAGAATTCGGATACGATAAAATCAAGTACAACCTCTCCGAGAGCTCGATCGCCGATCAGACCCTTGAGTCTCTGGATCTCAAGATCCCTAACCTCACTCTCCTTTACAACGAGCACCGCGGAGAGACCGAGCTGCGAAAGCTTATAGCCGAAGATGCCAAAGTGAACGCTGACGACGTTCTCATCACCTCGGGTGCCGCTGGTGCGTTGTTCATCATCACCACTTCGCAGCTGGGCACCACAGATCCGTCGCGGCGCAACCATCTCGTCGTCGTCCGCCCCAATTACGCGACGAATCTGGAAACGCCCAAGGCTGTGGGCTGCGAAATATCGTACATCGATGTGACCTTCGAGTCCGGCTTCCAGCCGAACATCGATGACATCGAAGCTGCCATCAAGCCCAACACTCGGCTCGTCTCCGTCACGTGCCCGCACAACCCGACCGGCTCGTCACTTTCCCGTGATGCTCTCGATCGGCTCGTTGTCATTACGAAACAAAAGGGGGCCCTGCTACTCGTGGACGAGACGTACCGCGATATCGCGTTTGGCGACAAGCTCCCCGCCGCGGCCTCCTTGGGCGATCACGTCCTAAGTGTGAGCTCACTGTCAAAGTCATTCGGCATTCCTGGCGTACGCATCGGCTGGCTCATCGCCACTGACAAGAGGCTTCAGGAGACCTTTCTAGCCGCGAAGGAGCAAATCAGCATTAGCGGCAGCGTCATCAATGAATGGATCGCTACGCAGGTTCTCTCCCGACGGCAGCAGATCCTGGCCGACACAACAGACGAGATGAGAATCCGGCTCAAGATGGTAGAGTCGTGGATCGAGAGCGATGAGCTTTTAGAGTGGGTCAAGCCTACTGGCGGCGTCGTCTGCTTCCCTAGAATCAAGAAGGAGCCCAAGGGCGGACTGCCAGCGTTTTACGATAGGCTTCTTAAGAAGCATGCCACCTACGTCGGCCCTGGTCACTGGTTCGAGCTGCCTGACAACTTTTTCCGACTTGGATATGGCTGGTCCACGCGTGAAGAGCTTGAGGGAGGCATGAAGGCGATATCGGCTGCACTACGGGGCGAGTGAAAGGAGAAGAGACCAAGCCTTAGCGAAAAGACAATCAATCGTGAAGCCGTGTCTTGATTTGCGGGGACGAATATTCGAGAACATCGAGTCATCCGTCTCTGGGAAGGACACAAGCCGCGACTGAAGTCCTCTCCCCCATGGGCTGACCCTGAGCTCTTCCCCAGAGTACCCTGCGTATTCCCTGGTAGAGGATCATCAGGACAGATATTCAACGGCCACACTTGGGCTAACGGGGGTTTCCTTATCAGCTGCCTTGACGGTCACTTAGCATGATAGTAAAGATCCATACGAGTCACAAGAGGATGCTGCTGGGTTGTTGAAAACGGGCAGAAGTGTAGAATCGTTCAGTGCAACCATGATCCAGTGCTTGCACCACTGTGCCGTCCAGATGTCTGAACTAAAGTGAGCATTATGTACGTTAGAGACCATCAAGCGTCGAAATCGCGCTTCGCCAATGCCACGATGCTGAAATTCAAGTTGCCGTTTGCCACCTCAATGAACCGCTTGACCCCATTCTTCAGCGCCTTCTCACTCAGCATGTCTTCCTCCTCCGCCAACTCGCCACGGTCGACAGGACCATCCGTACCGCCCTCCAGCTCCCACAGATGTCCGTCCTTTCCCTTCGTGAAAGCGATGAAGTGCAGATCCACGGGGTCCGTCGCGGTCGGCGTATTAGAGTCCCCCGTCTTCGCGGCCCGCATGTGGATCTCCTCGAGCGCCTGGCTGTCATAGAGGACTTTCGCACGAGGGACCACGGTCAGCGGCTTTGCTTGCTGGATGACCTTGTCTAGCACAGAATCCTTCTTCAGGAAAGACCGCGCCTCGCCGTTCGCGATTGCATGTACCAGAGCGTACAGACCGCATGCATTGCCGATCGTCTGATTGAACCAAAGCACGGGATCATCGCCCGTCTTGTCGTACGTTAGGCCGTCGGTATCGAGGCGCGTGCCATCGGCGGAGCGAATGGTGCGGTACACGTCGGGCGGCGTGATGAATATGAGAGCGTATACTGGACGAGGTATGAAGGCAAGCAGATCTGGGTCGTCGATATTGAAAACATCGTAGAAAGCTAGGTCGTCTGACAGGCCGAGGTCGTGGACCAAGGCTGTGAATACCTCGGGGTTGTTCTCGAGCGGAATGAAGATCTTCTTGCCCGAGGCATTGACATGGACGCCATCGGTCGGCATGTTGACTCTGATGATACGGTGGAATAAATTTGGGTCAATTCACCGTGTTCGAATGGCCATTGGGTCACTCGCGTGAACGTTGCTGATGGAGATCAGTTCAGGCCGTGGTGAGGGGGCAGCGACGTCAGACGGCTCAGGCAACCAGGTACGCGCAGCGACCCCATGGGAATCCCCAGGTTGACCAGTCACGGGCGCCCCAAGCTCGTGATATTTCACGTGACTCAAGACGAGGGGCTACAGTCGACTTTACCTCCGTTTTTGCTACATGACTGCTGGGCATTCCAACCTTCCTGTCAAGTGTAGTTAACGATATTGTCAGCTTCTCTCCAGGTAATCCCCCCACCAAGTTCCCCGCCCCGGGGTCCAAGCCCCGGGGTCCCAAATGCCGATTCCCCAGACCTCGTAACTTGTGTCCGGCTGGAATTGTCAGGGGCGCCTCAGACAACAAAAAATAGCCAATACTACTAAGTCTTTTTACCGGATATGGAGATGCGAAGAGCGGTCATAATACCCAACCAACTTACAGATTTCGTGACACCAAGCTTGTGGATGGTCAAGCTGGAGGCCTGTTGTAGGCATCCGAGCCGCCAACCGCATATACTGGGCCAGCCAATAACGGCACTACGCCACACTAACCAACTTCCGAGCCAATCACGCAGACGTATACGGACAACACTCCTTCGAGGAGCAAAATCCACACAACCACCGATATCAAGAAAAAATGAGAACAACAAAAACATACAACACCGGGTATTCGCTGGTCGTCACCGACCCAACTACTGATCCAGCCCTTACTGGCTTATCTAGGGGAGAGCGGACGGGATCCCGAGTTTTCCAGCAGGTATGGTCGTATGTGCTTGGATTGGTGTTTTGCCGCATAATCAAGGTTTTGGCCCACACATGATTTCTCAGTTCCCATATCGTGGGCAAGGCCATTGTGGGGCCTCGACGGCTCCCTTCTTTCAAGTCACACGCTCAGGCCTTTTAGGGTATTGCAATCTAGTCGGATATATTTTCCCATGACGGTGTCAAACACAGAAACTTGCCCTTGGGTTTGACGACAGTTGGGTCGAGTGTTGGTAAATTTCTGTTTCCCACGTATGCATACGACTTTTGAGCGGATGGCAGCCACTACCTGGAAGTGATGAATATCCAGGTCATTCCGGTTCATTACATTGACAACATGAACCTGGCTGAGAATGTTGTGCCGGGTTCGCGTATAATGATCCCGACGTGGGAAATTTACGTTTCGCCCGGTGGCGCAACCATCAAGGTCACGGGTACTATTGACGAGGTAGTCGAACAGGTCTACAAGTTCAATACTCACTATGAGGAGGACTTTGGCATCCCGTATCGCTTTGCCAACAATGACGACGAGGAGCTTGAGGCGCCTGGCATCTCTCCCCACAGACTGAACCCTCTCGAGAGGGTTAGGGTTCGGCGGAGCCAAGACACTTTGCAACATCCGGGGCTGGAACGACAATTGCACCGTCACGGTCGTGAAGAATGATATCGAGTACCTCCATGGCGTCGGTGGTCGGCCCACGGCGGGTTCTGGACCTGGCCAGTGTGCGCGCGTCGCATGCCACAACGGCTGCAGCAAATTCCGGTGCAACGACACAAGTCGTTCGTACTCATGGCTTCGAGATACGGCGGCTTGTAGGGGCGTGACTGCTGGCCTTGTGCGATACGACATTAGGCCCGCTCAACTGAGACGCTTGTCTCCTTCGGATCCCCATCGCCGTGCTCAGCACATCATTGATGTACACACGCCAAAAGAAGTGAACTATCAACGGCCAGGCCTTCCATAAGACTCACTAGAATGTCACTGTCCTTGGACAGAACTGCCGAACGAAAGAAACAGTTCGAATGATGCCATTCCGTCGAGACCTGTAACCCGCTGTTGTCTTCCAATGGCCGGCGCCCACTGCCGACGTACCTCGCCGGGACTGTGGAGTAGGCGGAGCTCGCGTGGGCTCCAGCCCGGTTCCACCTGAGTGAGGGCGTTCTTCAGCTTGCGCACGTGGCGTGGGTCGATTTGACGGTTCTTGCCGACGGTTCAGGTTGTGGCAGGTGAAAGAATGCTTATTTCCGTCGGCTAGAGAATCTCATCTGGGTTGATCAAGGTGTCCCACAACATGGCTCGCAAGATCCTCCATCCCAGGCTACTCCACAAATCTCGCTGTATGTGTAGAAGAGCGCACAGCGCACTCTCTCTCTCTCTCTCTCTCTTGAAATACATGTTTCTTCATCATCCTCTTGCGTTCATGTACTTGCTCGTCACTTGGAAATTAATGTCAAGGTCAATTGTTGCGCACCAATATAGACCACGACAACTTCTCAGTCGCCCTCATGCACGTCGACGGAACCCAGGAACAAGATGCAACATTGTCTCGTACTTTCGGAGGCTTTCGGCCTGGACACAATGGTGGCGTCTTTCTGCTGTTGATCGGAACGGAATGATGGCCGCAGGTGTATTCTAGTCACCCAACAATTCGGCACACCGCACCCACTGCCGTTAGGTTGTACCTTTTGGTATCCATCTGATTAACGCTCTTCGGCAATTTAGATCAGATAATTTTTAGCGAAGTCGCTTAGCGCAAAGACACCAGAATCTCGCGTGATTCGTGCAGTAAATAGCGGCATTATTGCTGGAAGGAGTGGGTAGGTTTAAAGTTAAAGTTAAGGTGGTGGATCTTATCTCTAAGATCAGTCGCCGTAGAAAACGTGCCCGGGCCGTTATCGCAGGACGCACATGGTTCCGAAGGATAAAAGACGTCAAAGCACCCTACCCTAATCTTTCGGTTCTCATCAAACTCGTCATCTCCTATCTCGAACTCAAGGCATTCTCGCCTTGGCTGCTTTCATCATGGATGTCGACAGCTATGCTAAACGAGGCTCCGCAGCCGATGAAGGCACCAACAAAACACCTCACGAGGTGGCAGCCCTTCCGGATGAGAAACTCGACTCCAGGTCTGGAGACATCGACACTCGGCCGGTTATTTCCCTGAGATGGAGACTCGGATCGGTCCTGCTGATCTGCCTTATCAGCTTCGGCGCTTCCTGGTCCGCAAGGCTGACTTCATCATTGAAGAGCACGATCAAGAAGGAGCTAGACATCAACAACACGCAATTTGCACTGCTAGAGGCCAGCGAAGAGTTCTTGGTCACTCTTTTAATCATGTTTTCTGGCATCGTGACGGACCGGATTGGCGGTGCTGGTACGTTGAGTTCCTCAAGTCTCGCTCGGCTGTATCGTGCTCGCAGCTGACGAACGGCGTAGGTGCCATGCTCTACGGAAATTTGATCATGACGGCGGGAGCACTCATCATCGCAGGCGCAGCGACTGGCAGGTCGTTCCCCCTCATGATCTTTGGAAAGGTCACAGCAGCACTAGGCGACATCGCCACCCAAATTGCTTATTATAGGGTCTTTTCATCTTGGTTTGCCCCCGGTGAAGGATTGGGAACCACCATTGGTCTTCAAATCGGAATCGCCAGAATCGGCGGGTTCGTTGGAAGCTCCACAGCCAACGTCATCTCCAAGGTAATCAACTTTTGCTACTGTCGCTCGAAGAGAGCACCACCGCTAACCTTGACGTAGAATACAGGGAACTTTGCCTGGGTATTCTGGGTTGGCGCTTGCGTCTCAGTCTTCACTAACTTATGCACATTGGTGTTTTTCGTCTACACCAAAGCTGCCCGGAGACGCTTTCAGGCACCACCTGATCCCGCCACTGGCGAGCCTCTGGTTGAGAAGAGCGACAAATTCGAGCTGCGCAAAATCCTCGAACTGCCTTGGGTATTTTGGACTATTATGGCTTTTTCCATGGTCCAGACGAGCTGTTCCAATGTATACTCTCAGAACGCCACAGAGCTGGCCGAACACCGCTTCGGGGTGGATGCAGTCGCTGCTGGCTGGTACGCCTCTTTGTCTCAGTATGCCGGTAAGTCAAATGTGCTCTGTTCAAAGTAAAAAGTCCATGACTGTAACGTCATATCATAGGCTTTTTCCTCAGTCCGGTTATTGGTGCTATTATCGACAAATATGGTCATCGTGTGACGCAGATGGCGATCTGCGGCACTGGAATGCTACTGTCGATGGGACTTATCAATTGGGGCACGACAACCAGCAGCGCCGCAGCTTCGTATGCATTCTACGCCATTTTCAAGACTTTTGGACCGGTAACCATCATTGAGGGAATCCGGACCAGCATGTGGCATCCTGAAGTCTTTGGAACTGCCTACGCTGCCAAGGTGACGATGAACAATGCGTACGTGCTGTTAAATTTCCACAACGATGATTCCCAACTACGATTCTGAACTAACTCCTCGAAAGGACTAACATCATTATTCGCATCATCACCGGCGTCATCCAAGATGCTGATGACAACTCTTACGACCGCGTCACAGTTGTCTACGTCTTCCTTGCCCTGGCCTCCACAGTCATCTCATTGACAATGCTGGTAGCTTCTTTCTGGGCTACTGACCTCAAGATCCTGCAGTTCACACGAAACCAGAGAATCAGGAACGGAGACTTGATCAATGAAAGGAAGGCAGAATGTCTCGGGCCCGCCGGTGCGAAGAGCAGAGCGTTCAGCAAAGCTTGTTTCATCGCCCTGTTGGTGTATGTGCTGGGCAGCTGGTCAGCCTGGATCTGGGGTGCTGCCACGGGAAACAACTGATAGGTACCCAGCCATCAATCTGGGTGTCCTGACTGGGTATCAAATCAACGGAGAGAGCACCTCTGACGGGTTCATGGAGCCCAAACAATGACGACCACTGCCTCACCTTCGTGGGTGTGCGTAACCATCAGTGTCTTGTGAGGCTCCGGGAAGGCAGTCCTCCCAAGAGAGCAAAGGAGGCCAGGGCTCAGCCATACTGCCTACGAATATCCTCAGCGGGGCCTGCGATACGATTGATATAAAACCCTTTAGGTACCTGCCGGATACCTCCAACATCTTTCCGAGGGTGGCTGGGACATGTAGCCAGGACAGTCCACTTGCAGGTATCGTGCAGGCTCCCGTTTCATTCCTCACCAGAATCCAGTGATCTTCCTCCTGGAACCGGCCACTTTGGTCACCTTTTCCGCTTCCCCTCTTTTCCGACGACAGTCCAGATCCCTGCCCGGGGCCGGCCCCGAATCATGTCTTCTGAAAGTGCGCCAACCAGTGGCCGACGACCTCACGCCCGCCATCCGGCTATTCTCGATGAAAAACGGTCGTCCCCACCGGGATGAGGTCAGAGCAGATGGCCCTCTTATGCAAGGACTCGGACCTGGGTTGAGCAGAGGGAGGGTCTTGGCCATCTTCCATTCAGTTACCTACACGAGTATTCAATTGTTGCGCATAAAGGGCGAACAATCCATCCTTGAGGCAGTTCTCATTGTCTTGATATAGGGCGCCGTACCCTACTGTGACATTGAGTCATCAACATCGCAATAGCTGACGGCCGGAGGCGGACGTGCCTGGTGCTTGAGCTCGGATGCGGCTGAGAACTTGACCTGCCTGCCACAAACCCGCTGTCCACCTAGTAGCACGAGTGAGGGGATGGATGCCCGACCGCCATAATTGACCAGAGTATCCAACATTGCCAAGCCAGCCCTGCAGCCATACCTGTCCCCAGGCCCGAGTTGAGCTCGGCTACCATGCCGCCCCCCACCGGAGTTGGTGGTTTGGCGTAGGACTGTTGATGTATTCCGGGTGTCTTTTCCCCCTCCCCAGACCCCAAGATGCTCAACCAACGGTTGCCGACTTCAAAAGCCTAACTGCTCGGGTCGGAGGCCGCTCAGTAACCCGTGTCGCCTCAGCATGTCCGTAAACTCCGCCCTGGGCAGCTCCGTCTCGACAATGACATTGACTGCGTAGTCGGTGACGTTGAGAGAGGCGACGGTGCATGCGCCCTCTCGAAGCATGTCGCCCATGCGCACGAGGTACTCTGTGACCGGGAGTGCGTTGTAAGCCCCGGCGGCGAAGAAGCGGTCCTCTAGGGACACGCTGCTGCCCCGGCTATGCCAGTAGACGGACGTGGAAGGCGGGCCACCGCGGAGAAGGCCGGTATGCGTCTTGATCTCGCCTGTCGCGAGATCGTGGTACTTGCCGTCGACGATGGGATATCCGTCAGGCGTCCAGTGCTGTCGTGGGGCGGATGTCGAGGGAGGGGGGCCGGTCGGTTGTTTGACCTCCTCCACACCAAGGGGTTGATTGATGTTGCTGGCGCCGCTCCTTCTCGGTGGTTGCCTATGCGTATGCGGCTGGTACTTTATAAATGTTGGCGTCGAAGAGAAATGCCAACGGTTGAACAGATTTGCGTCTATTTATGTAGGTAGGTAGGTAGCCAAGCGACATGCACGGCGGCCTTGAGGCCTTGGCCCGAAATTGGGGATGCTACCCACACCTTCTGGTACACGAAGCTGTCAACCACCTCCTATTTATCAATTGATGCCTCTGGGCGTGTCTTGGGAATGGATTCGACCTCCAAGATTTCTGTACCTAGTCTTTGTCTGGGACGGATCACCGCAAGCTCCGAAGTTATCAAGAAGTTCATCTCCTACTCCGAAGTCGGCGTTCTAAGCCGAGTGGGCCTTCTCAGGTCCTGGCACATACGCTGCTAGATGAGACTTGGGGTCAACAGGGCTTCATCGACTGGCTTGCAAGGCTCTCGATTCGGTCCCGCCTGCGTCGGGATACACTTGTCGTAGCCTGCCGGCGGCATTTTCCTCCCGATGTGTGCACCTGGGAGAGCTCGGAAATTGGTATGTTCTTGTGGGTTGACTTCACATTGTCAAAACATACTTCACGAGGCAACGATGGGGTTGCGCACAAGAAGTGGTTGGAGATGGAGGAATCGATTTTCAAAAAGGAAAGAAAGAGCGTTGTCACGGTCATCACGGTCAGCAGAGGCAGTTGGTTCATCACGGTTGGTACCCAAACAGGCGTTGTGAGCTTCTGCTTGACTCTCGCTGCGGCACTGGAGGAAGACCTTGACCGAGGGAATGAGCGTTTTGGCTACACTTTTAGGATGTGACTGAGGATGAGAATGAACGAAACCATGCTATCATCTGCCCACTGGCGCCGTTACTCCTCGCGTTGTACCAAAGACTTGTAGCTCTCGCAGTAGCTCCTCCTTAATATCGTCCGTTGCCCATGACGTTTCGATTGAAGTCTTCATCATCGACAAGACATCTCCATCCGAAAGTTGGCACATCTGTCTCGCGAGCAAAAGGTTGTGCAACACCCAGCTGTCGTCCATGTACGCAGGACTATCACTCGAAATGCTTACCTTCGTGCCAGTGCTGACCAACGTTTGGAGCCGCTCCGCCACTTCCTGATACGTCCACCGGCGCAGGTATGCCCACGGGCATATCGTAATGCCGATGCCCTTCTGCAGAATCAAATCGTTGAGCTCCTGCTTATCTGCCGCGTTGAGTCCGTGGTCGACACGATCTGCGCCGCCGCCTCCGAGGGTCGACGCAACTTGACGGATGTTTTCGTGCGTGTCCTTTTGTCCCACGTCGCAGTGCGCGGTGATCTTGAAGCCATCCTGCCGGGCCAGTGAGAAGACTTGATCGAACAGAGACGGCGGGCGATCGCGCTCGTCAGAGTCAAGACCGAAGCCTATGATCATGTCCTTGTACAGCATGGCCTCGCGATAGTGTTCCAAGGCAGATTCGGGGGATCTGTCGCGGAGGAAGCACATGATCCAGCCAGACCTGACCTATGAAGCCAAGTCTCAGTCAGGTTCACGTTACGGAAAGGGAGGGCACTCTTACGTTAAGTTCCGTCACTGCTTTCTGCTGCGCTTCTCTCAGGCCCCCCATCAAGTCTGCCCAAGAAACTCCCCGAGAGGTATGGCTCTGCGGATCGAAGAACACCTCGCAGTACCGCACATTCATCGAAGCCGCGCGTTTGAAGTAGTCGAAGGCGAGGTCGGAGAAATCTTCTCTTGTTCTCAGAACCTCGCATCCGCTGTAGTAGGCCTGGAAGAAAGTGGCCGGCACCTCCTCGGAGCCTTCATAGAGCGGCAGCTGCGCGCTGGAGATCACGTCGCCGTATGCCTGCCGCAGGTCTTCGACAGACTGCAACTCTCGCGAAGACCTGTTGCCCATGTGGGCCTTGATTCCGTTTCTTCTTGCTAGCCTCCATCTTAGCTCCGGGGTGAGGGTTCCCTCTATGTGGACGTGAAGTTCAACCTTGGGAATTTCAGAGATGAAACCGTCGTTGGTTGCTAGAAGTTGGCTCCGCAGCGCCTGGCGACCTTGCTGCGATTGCGTTGATGGAGGTGGGCTCATGATGGCGATTGATCTCGAGGCTCATCAGGAGTTGTGTAACACGAATAGATTCAGAAATCAAATGTCATAACCTCGTCCAAAGGTACGCCACAAGCGTTAATCGATCAGGATAACACTTGCGGCCGCTTCGGCGTATGAGTCATCGGTAGTAGGAACGCCAAGAGCTTCACACGTAGCTAGCGTCGGGCTTGTGATCCGCGTTGAGGTGTCTAAGATTCCCGGGGGGAGAGGGGGGAGAGGGATTTGTATCGTAATCAGCTCGATAACTGATTATCTGGGTTCTACAGAAGTGAAGGATTTTGGGTTGGGAGGAGGAAAGAGGTAGTGCTGGGTTGGATCAAACTTGACAGATAACTCAGGTGTAGGAATTCACTTTCCGCTTCCGCTTTTTGTTGCTTTGGTGAACCTCCTTGACTGAAAGGACAGAACTCGATATCCAGGCATTCTCCGCCTAGGCTGACAGAACTTTCATTATCGACCAATACACACATTGTTGAATACACAGCTTAATGACCCGCTGGTGCCGAGACCTAATATTATTATACAGGAAAGCGACATCCTGGCACCCCCTACATGATCATGCAAATGACAGATAACAACAGAAGCTTACTGGACGTCGCATAGACAGGGCTAGAGGTAGAGCCCTTGGGACAGCTCGCTTCCGTCAAACGAAGGCGGCTGCTAGCCCAACACGAACCCCCACGTCACTTCCGTGTGACGGAGGCTGCCATTGTAGACCATGCAGATCGCTTCAACCTGGGGAGGGCAAGGCCCTGAAGAGTACTTGGGTGTAGTATGCTCACACCAAAGGACTTGGGGTGTTCAATCCATGCAGAGGTTACGGCCCGTGGGTAGACCGATGCCGTGATGGTTGACACTGCACACGTGGTTCATCAGTAAGCTACCCTAGCGGTGAACTAGATGTAGCCATCTTGTTCGTACCAGGCCCTATCAAATGCCGGACTGCGTAATGATAGGCTCATTGATGGAGGGGCAGAATGTTTTCATTCCTCTCACGTTGAGCCTCACCGGCATGCGAGGAGGAGGCCCGGGCATGCAATAATCTCTAGGCCCCGACAGCGCTTAGCGGCCACTGAATCAATGATTCGTAAGTGCTGCCGGCGAGATGCCTCTGGATGTCTGTGAGGACGCATGCTGCCCAACCCGTGGTCCACCACGCCGACTGTTCCGCCCTATGCATGGCGACGCAGTGAAACGCGACAAGTGCCAGTGCCAAAGGATCTTTCTGAGCCACGAGAGCCATGAAGGTGTCGTCAAACCTCATGGGCCACGACAGCGCCGCTCGCCACTCCGGAGACCGTGGAGCTGACTGGATCGCCCGCTGGATGTGCTCGGTGAACCGGATGATCTCCGCCTGCACAATCCTCGCAGCTTCCACGTCGGCCTTTGCCATGGCATGCTGCCGGCCTTGCACGCAGATGGCTAGGTCGCGCAGTCTCTGACAGATCTCCATCAGTCTCGGCGCCTGTCGCCCATATATCCGAACCGTGAAGAGCTCGCCCAGAGGTCCGTCCTTGAGGATCTCCCCTTCAGACTCCATGATGGCAAAAGTACCCCGGGTGAAGAAGAAGATCCTCATCATGTCGTCAACTGTAGGGTCGCATCCGGCGGCGTTCTCCTCTTCGGCGGCATCGCCGGTCTTGTGGAGTGCGGCGAAGGAACCGATCGTGACTAACACCGCGGTGGCAAAGCAGGCGTGAACGTTTCCCCGCGTGAGACAGAGTAATTGGCCCCTTAGAGCGCGGGCGGCTTCCGTCTGGTGGTGTAGGCCGCGGAGGGAGTACGCGCGACGCCGGCTTGGCTGTAGAAATGCCTTGTGGAACGCCGAGACGGCTAGGATTTGATGCATGAGACCCTCGTCACCAAGTCCCAGCTGGACAATCGTTATCTCGTTGATCTGGCCGATGTCAGCAGCTCCTAGGAGGCTGCCCCGGTTGTGGGCGTGATAGTGGTGAAGCAGTTCCAGATCCTGGAGCCAAGCGGAATCGGATAGCCGTGGAGGCTCGACGCCTATGACAGAGCCGGCAAGGTGTGAGAAGAGGTCTGACGAAGGGAACTTGCGCTGCGAAGAGTTCTGTGTGTCCTGGGGTCTTATCTGATCACCCATAAGACTCTCCACTCCTGATGATAATGCGGGCGAAGATTGCGGAGGTGTGTAGTCAAGCGAAGGGTCTTCGGGTAGCCAGCTCGGTGCCAGTGATATGGTCGCTACCGAACTTGAAGGGAGTCGCGGGCACCTGAGCAGTGACAAGGTGCAGTGAGCCTCGTGGCGTGCACAGGCACCACATGGCACCTTCTCGTCGCACTGCCAATTTGATTTCAGTCCCATCGAACGAACGGACGGCCCGGGATCGGGATCACCGGCCACGAAGGCCGTGTTGCCTTACTTTGACTCGCCGCCTCTTGCATCTCGCACACCCACTGCGCGACTTGACATAACTTCTCCGGGGCATGGTGTTTGTTTGAGGTCTTCGAGGTGACTTTACGTGTTCAGATAGGCCGGAAAGACCTTCGAATTCCATTCGCGTTTTACCTACTTAGACGCGGGGTGCCCTCTGGCTTTCATTCATGTGCAGTACTGCTAGCAGCTAATGGCGTGCCGCAACCCCCGTCAAACGTCATTCGGAGGCTCTAGCACGCGGGTGGCCTAAGACATTCACCGAACCAGACCGGGCGCCGTCCGAGGACACACATCACAGATTGAGTGACGGCGGGAATACATCCAAGAATGAACACCCAGCGGGGCTATGTTCTGGAGTGCTAACAACATGTGGCCTCACGACGCTGAGGGCTCCTCAACCATGATAGTCGTCTTCAAACATGCCTCGCGGTAGAACTGTTCGCCACTGCCCCCGCCTGTATCTCCTTCGGGACAGCAGCAGCAAAAAGAGATGCCCTTGGTGCTGTACAATCAAGCTTGGCGATCCATCTTTGGCGAGATCCGCTCAGATCTTCCACTTCCCTCCACCCGGTCCCTTGCTCGCCCGCCGATTGAGAAGAATATATTGGGCATTTGCGACGGCAATAGATGCAACGGCTGTCGCGACCGCCACTATGATAACAGTCCAACCCCGCGGGTAGTATGGCGGATTATCGTCCGATCGAAAGAACTGAGCCCCGATGATTCCGGACAGATTCGCGCCCATAATGTGAATGGCCATCGTGATGGACCGCTCCGCCTGCGTGCGACAGTTCATGGCCAGCCATGAAGCGTGAAGCGGATCTATGTGTCTAAAGTCAGCACGAGCCGACGGCTATCTCGGGCTTTGCAGCCGAAACGCGCGAATTAGGATGAGGCTGCTTACGCAAAGTTCCACCGAAGAGATTCCCGACAGCAAGAACAGAGAACCTAGTGACACTATTCTCGCTGTAGATCAGGAAGCCGTTCGCGATCTAGAGTGCATCAACATCAAGTCTAGTATGCCATGTCGACGCGGAGGTCTCGGAGCACAGCAAGACTCTCGAGATCGCTTCCGTGAGACGAGGGGTAGAGAAGCTGAGACCTACCTTGAAAGCGAGGTTGGCAACCATTCCGGCGAGCAACAAAGGCCCGCGGCTTTTGGTCTTGTCACTGCTCACATAATCAGCCCTGTCATCGAGTCGTCGCGGAAGATACGCACGAAATCCACCCAAACGCGAGGGATCCTATGATGGCACACCAAGCCCCAACCGTCGCCATGGCATTGGCGTTCAGGTTGCCGAACCCCATACCGGCGATGAGCGACGGCGTGTACGACCCGAGTGCCTGTGCAGGGGAAAGGTAACACAAGGTCATGAGAACATGCGGGATGAGTCTCCAATTGGTAAGCTGTTCAAGGATAGGGGGAAATGATCAGTCAATGAACTTCAGACTTCGACATGCAGCAGCTGAGCAAGTATCATTTCGGAACATACGACTCGCAAAATCTCCCCACGCGTAGCGTGCTTCTTCGCTTGGACGGACTTCGTTTTGTCGTCGAAGATGACCCGCTGGCGCAGGATATGTGCTTGTCGTTCGTCGAAATAGCTGTATCCAAGAATGGAGACAGGGTTGGAGGGATCTTTAGGGAACACGAATATAAAGATCAGACCGCAGGTGAAAGCAAGTAGCCCTTCAATCTAGCCCCGAGTTAGTCTGTTCTCCTCAGAATGCCCATATTCGCGCCTGGTAGCTGCTTACAACAAAAAGCCACTGCCAACCAGACCACCCGGCCCGGCCATCCAGGTCGCGAATGCTGATTGTAGCTTGGTCAGCCCAAGTATCAAAGTAGTTGACTATCAAATGCGGGGGAAGTAGGGTCCGTTCGTACATTCCGTATGCGAGAAGCCCGCCTAGAGCGCCAGCTGCCATGCTGCCAGTGAAATGAATAGAGAACCGTCTGCCGGTTTCAAAAGTTTTGTACCACTTCGTGATAACATACAAACTTCCAGGAATGAAGCCAGATTCGCATATGCTGTCATCAGTGTTAGCAGGACTGGGACGGAAGATGCCTCGACTCGCAGGATGCTAATTGCGTACCCCAAAAGAAAACGAGTGGCTAAGAAGGCCCCAAAGCCTTTCTGGAATGCCTGGAAGATGCCCACAAACGACCTGGTAGAGAATTTAGAGTCAGCTAACAGGGGGAGCCTTGGAAAATCTTCAGCCAGAATTGACTTGCCATGCAATGATTTGGCTACCAATCCAGAGCGTCGGCCCGATCCGATACAGGATGAGATTGCTCGGGATCTGGAAAGGAGATCAGTGAGACTGCGCCGCTAGAACTTCCCGCATCTTTAACACATACCTCGAAGATGACGATGCCCGCAGAGAGAAGTTGCTGGCCAATGTTGAACTGGTTTTGTGTGATGCCCACGTCTTGAAAAAAGTCGTTTGTAAGGGCGTTGCCACTGTGGACGGTACATTATTGGTACCTTGGCGATAGTGACGAACAACTCATATTCAAGGAGAGAAGAGACACTTGGTTTACTTACATGTTTCCGCGGTTGAGTTGTAGGGTGAAGAACCCGAAGGTCAACACGGGTAAAATCAAGAAGTCGATTCTCCAAGTTGTCAGTGCTAATAATCTGGTATACTGCCACAACAGTGCCGTAGATGATTAACTGACTTTCTGACCACTTCCTGTTCTTCCTTTTCCGTCCAATCAATTACTGCCACCGAAGTCGCGTCGTCGTCGCTGAGCTCAATAGCTAGCCCGCTGACAAGCCCTTTGGGGCCGTCCGGACCATGTGCAAGAGTGGCAACCGACATCTCGGCGACGGTTTGGAGAGGACGAGTAGCAAGAACAATTTAGTAATCAGCGTGGGAACTATCTTTGATCGGTACAAGCGACCGGTGTTCATGTAGGTGTTTGAAGTGTGCGATGCTGGTCTTATAGTCTCTCACCCATCGCGTCACCGAACCTGCCCCTGTCCTTCCTGCTCGCTCTCGAGAGCCAGCTTTTTCGAGCGTCATGTTACAGCGGCCTGAGGCAGCTTGTCCACCATTCGAATGAAATTGCTGGTTTATGGCGTCTTTGGTCCTTGCAATGGCGATTTGTAGTCTCAATTGAAATCACTGGTCTACAACGCTGTTGATTACACCGCGCCATCGGCAAACAACGTTCGCAAGATCTCCGTACCGTGGAGGAACCGGACATGATCCAGCTCGGGGGTGTTCAATTGTGGTTAGTTCCTAAGTCGTCATTCAATCGGGGAATCTCAGTAAATCTTTAAGCCAATTGTGTATGAGCTGTGGATAAGAACACGCTCGTCATGGAAAGCCCGTAGGACATGGCGGTTGGGGAGCGGGCGAATGGCAAATGGAGGTTTTCCAGGACCACAATAAACCATGTCTACAGCGAATCAAACCCCCGAGATCGCGAATGTCTGGATCTTCGGAACATCTGGGGTAATCCATCTTGCCAATCACGACTCGAGGATCGCGAAGTGCATCGCGAGACGCATCTCGCCAATGGGAGTCACTGTATTGCGAGATACGTCAAGACAAAGGGGATCCCTGAAACCAACCTGATATTGCAAATTGATCTCACCATAGCAAATACTGCCTCGACAGACGCGACAGTATTCTCCTTGCCTTCCGTGGGGTATATAAGCTCATGAGTCCCTCGACCCTTTGTACCGAGATAATTAGAACCATCCAGGATATACACCCGAACTCATTGGATTATATCTCGACCTATCAGTTCTTTCTGTGTCGCTCTTCTTGCCAAAAATGAGCCCCTCAGCACTTGAAGAAATCTCGGCGGAAGCCCCTACTAAGGGCGGAACGAGACACCGAGAGCCCCTCCAACTCTCGGGTGCACTTGACGCCTTCGAGCATTTCGAGGTCACTCCCATCATTGGCCGAGAGTATCCCAAGGCCAATCTTGTCGAATGGCTCAATGCACCCAACTCGACAGAACTGATCCGGGATCTGGCCATCACCAGTTAGTACAATACCCAAGTATCCCACAAGTGATACATACCTAACAAGAGTCGAAAAAAAAAGTCTCCCAGCGCGGTGTCGTCTTCTTCAGGGCGCAGGACAACTTGACAAATGACCTTCAGAAAAAGCTCATTCTTCTTCTGGGCGAGTTGACGTGCAGACCCGCCACTTCTGGCCTCCATATTCACCCCATCCTCAACTCATCACGGGATCTGGGCGGTGAGGATCCTGAAATAAGCACCATCAGCTCGAGGCTATTCAAGAATGTTTACGGCAAATTTGAAGGGCAAAACACAAAGAAGCAAAACAGCTCGCAGTGGCACAGCGACATTGCTTTTGAGCCGGTTCCTGCTGACTTTACCTCCCTTCGCCTGGTGGAGCTGCCCAAGACCGGAGGAGGTGCGTCTCTAAGCTTGGATCTTGAGAGTTGAATGCTAATATCTGCTTCCGTAGATACTCTTTGGGCGTCTGGCTATGAGATTTATGACCGCATCAGCAAGGCATACCAGAGGTTCTTCGAGAGCTTGACAGCAACCTTCGAGCAGCCGGGATTCAACGAGGCCGCCAAGCGTGGCAACTTCGAACTGTACGACAAAGCCCGCGGCGCGCCAGAGAATGTCGGCTCGGAACTCAAAGCAGTTCACCCGGTCGTGCGAACTAATCCGGTCACCGGATGGAAGAGCATCTTCCCAATTGGTTCTCGTAAGCACCAATTTCCTCTGTCGGGGTTCTGACTTGCGTCCGAGAAGAGTCGCTGGACAGTATGCTACGCTTTTAAACAACCTCCAGCTGACACCCAGTACAGACGTTGGACATATTAATGAACTTACCGTTGAGGAAAGCAGTAACGTTCTCGACTGGTTCAAAGAACTCCTCCACAAGAATCATGAACTACAGGTTCGGTTCAAATGGGTCAACGAAAATGATATTGGTATGCACAAAAGTGGCCCGCAATCCTCGAAGAAGCCGTCTGACAAAACGCAGCAATCTGGGACAACCGTAGCACTTTCCACACGGCAACCTATGACCACCATGAATACGGGGAACGCTTCGGCAACCGTGTTGTTGGAGTTGGAGAGCGGCCGTACTTTGACCCGGAAAGCACTTCTCGCAGGGATGCGCTCGGGACTCCGCTGGAGGGCTAAATGCGTGGTTGATCATATGCAGATCAGTAATCCAATAGCTAATCCAAACTCGTGCAGGCTTGTGCAGCTCAAGGACAGAGGCTAGAGTTTTATTGTAACGCATGATGCTCAGTATTATTTCGTTATCCTGCTTTAACTAATTGATATATTCAATGTTTGTTCTGTAAAAGAACTAGACGGGACGTTTTATCACCCCATATGAATGTGTCAGGGCCTAAATGCGGACCACCAGCGAGACAATCGCGGCTGACCGCTACCCGCGCTCCGCTGGCACTGCGGGGCCAGGGGGCCTCTATATAAAGAGCTGCGGAGAGCCCCTTACCTTGCGGGAGGGAGCATATTTCAGATGGTCTATACCCATATACCTACGAGTCAACTGCGGGGAGCACTATAGGGAGACCTCCCCACTCTGCCTACAAATACGCTTGACACAACGAAGCCTGACCTGGAATCTTCGAGGGGTATTTTAAACTTGGCTTAGGTCTGAATACTGTGCGGGAGCAGCAGCATGTCTCCGCTCATGTGTCAAGAATCAGTCCGACACTTTCCTCGTTTCTTATCGCTCGTTTCCAGTAGCCAATCTCGAATGCAACCAAGACTTGACCGAAAATCTGACGATTGATAGAGATTCAACATCCTGGTGCCTGACACTACCTGTCAGGGCTTGGTTTTAGGCACAGTGAAGAGGTCTCCTAATAGTGCGCTATGCAGTCAATTCGTATGTATAGCGATATAGAACATCTGAACTCTGCCCTCCTCCTGCGGGGGCGGGGTGCAGCGCCTGCAGTCTCGGATTTGCAGTCTGACCGCTCTTTTGCGCTTGGGGGTCGCAGCTGTGCACTGACACTATCTTTTCACAATGTGCTTGATGGCTGCAATATTCATCAACCTGACCGAGGGCTCATGATCATTGCGTGCTACTACTTTCTGCAGATGGGCTTGGCCAGCATTGACAATCTCATTTTTGAGGGAAGGCCGAGAAATGGTACGAGAAAAGTAGTCGGCCAAGAAAGAAAACCTCGGTGTCTGTATCGCAAACCCCGCCAGCAATATCGGGGTACGAGCCCTTTACCCTATGAAGCCCAATCTCCGCCAGGGATCTCTTGTCGCCATTCCTCGGCACTGATGCCTGCCGATGGGGGTGCAGATGCCCACGTGGATCTCATTTCGGGATATCGGGCATGATTCAAAATGGCCGAGCCCACATCCAAGGTTGAGGAGCTCTCGCAATCCAACTTGAGTTGGGGCCTGCGAGCGGATAGTTGGCACATAACGTGACAAGCATGCGCACGTACGACGCTAAGGAAGCTTGTAGATTGCTTGATTGTGAAGCGGAGGCGATGGATAGATCATAGCTTACTTCGACTCGATACCTGGTTGGTGCGGAAAAGGCTGATGGTTGTCACTGCATGTCCGACTTCAACAGTGGACGGAAAATTTTGGTCAATGTCGTATCTAAACAGGTGGCGGCAGTCACTCTGGCGACAATCTTGCCTACCTAGGTAGTTGTGTTCTTCGGTGGAGGGGGTCTTTGCACAGGAGTTGGCCTGGCCTCCCCTAGTTGCCCCACCACTAGCACAGGGCCAAGACATTAAAGTTGCGGGGACTTTACAGGGGTCTTTCACAAGGCTTGACCATTGGTGCATGGCAACCCCAGGTTTACTCAGCCACACATTCAGGGCGGGCACATCCTGCCAGCGGACCAGAGCTCCGTCTTTTCAGGGCTTAAAACGGAAAACACCACCGACTGCTTGTTGCTTCAGGGTTTCCAGGTTCGGAGAAACCGACCACTGAGGTCGGGCATGATGTGTGCCGGCGGTAGAGAAGCAGCGATTCTGTCCGTTGATGCCGCTGATTCGGACATTACCTTGACCCCAGAACCCTCCTCCATGGTCGTTACTCCGATGACACTACGCCTCCCTAGTCGTTGGCGTGGACTACATCCTGGGTATATAAAAGACGGTGCTCCACGCTTTATCTCCATGGAACAACCAGTTAGCCATCATTTTGACCAGAACATTCACTGTACTGCTTCAATTCACTCCTCAATATGGTCTCCGCAAACTCCCTCCTCGCCCTCCTCGCGGCCGCACCTACCGCCTTCGCCTGCTTGGGCCACACCGGTGGTGTCCCCAAGCCTACCGACTTTGTGCCCTTGTCGGCGCCAATCTACGTGAAAGCCGGCCAGGTCTACGATGGTGGCTGGAAGAAGTTCGACAGGAATCCTACCACATGCAGCCAGCAAAAGGAGGGCGGTATGTCACGCCCCACTACTTCGAAGCTCACGCACCAGTCGGCTTACACTTTGCAGGCGAGAAGGACACGGCCTTCGTTGTTGAGCGTGGCGGCACCCTGCGTAACGTCATCATTGGCAAGACTGTCGGCGAGGGCGTCTACTGCAAGGGCGGAGGCTGCAACCTCGAGTTCATCTGGTTCGAAGATGTCTGCGAGGATGCTATCTCCATTGTACGTCGAGATCCCAACCACTGAACATTCTGTTGCATGGAACTGACACCCTTCCAGAAGGACGACAGGCCCGGTGATGTGACCAACATCATTGGTGGCGGTGCCTACCACGCCTCTGACAAGATCATCCAGCACAACGGCTGCGGCCGTGTCAACGTGAGTCGGCGAAAATATTCTGCTGAACCAAACTAACATGGCCCTAGATCATCAACTTCTATGCTGAGGACTACGGCAAGGTCTACCGCTCCTGTGGCACTGTAAGTACAGCCGATCGAAACTCAACTGGACTTGACTGACCATCCATTCAGTGCCAGAAGTGCGCCCGCGAGGTCTATGTCGAGGGCGTTACCGCCCGCAAGGGAGGCGAGGTCGTCGGCATCACCAAGTCCAACGGCGACAAGGCCACCCTCCGCAACGTCTGCACCGACGCCAAGACGCCCTGCCAGAACTACAGCGGCCCGGGTGACAAGGACGGCGCCTGCTAAGTGCCTCGCTCGCGGGGCTATTGTTGGGGTTCACAACAATTCTAGGGTACATATTATTGGTCTTGCGAGACAAAGCACCGGTACATATCTTCAAATGGATGGCGACAAAGCCCGTATCCAGTGTTGGAATCTGAAGAATCCTCAACCATGCATGTTGCTACACGCGACGATCCTGTGATTCTTGCTTAGTCCGTAGAGATAGACTAGGCACGCCCGAGAGCGGAGCCACTGCAGGGGGGGCTCGAGACCGTATATAAGGGCTGCGGAGCGCCCCCTTCTGCTGCGGAGGGGGCAGATTTCAGATATGTAGTACCACTATACCTACGAATTTACTGCGGAGAACACTGTTCGAGGGACCTCTTCACTCTGCCTGCAAAAACGCCTGACATTCTTCAACATGGGTGATTCAGTTATCAGAGATCCCCACCTGCAAATCCCTGGCTGTCACTGTTCTTGACGTCATTGGGACCAGTGGTCTCCCGGAGCAAGGCCGCTAGATCAATCTCCTCCTGGATGGATATCAAGAATTTGGCGTCTCCTGCCCTAGCCTAGCAACTGATCTGTCCAACACACACGGTCAGTCTTTGCTTGTTCGATCTCACACACTGCCTGCATAGATAAACTCGTCCGAAGACCACATCCATCTCCTTCATGGCATCGCTGCCCTGAAAGCGCAAAGCACATCTGTATCGAAAGGTCTGTCACGCTGTCAAGGCTTCCAATCGAAAAGGTCATCGACGCTCAGAAAAGCAACGCCCGCAATATTCGTCGGTTACATGTGCCATTGTGCACTCAGTTACCCGCGGGCTTTCAAACGCGAGGTGGCATCCATTCCACGGATTATTTACGCCCGCGTGCGAGACTTCAGCGGACGAAATGCCCAGCTCATTGACCAGAGCGGTACGTTCCAGGTCAAAGGTAGCGAAGTCCCTCAAAAGGCGAACAAAGAACGAAACAAGAGACTCGGGATCCTCTACAAGAAAGCGTTCCTGGGCAAACAATCACTACGGAGAAGACAAAGAGGTGTCGCTTCCTCGGAGATCTCAGCTCGCACGATCTGTCCCCAATGCGGAGGACTTTGGGGCTTCCAGAGAAGGTTGTTGGCATATCCACTGCTGAGTCTTTCTACAGCGCGTCCCGGCAATTATGAACTAGGACGAGACGTCCTATTCCGCAACGAAAGCCGCATCAATGAAGATCCGGTTTTCGACGCATAACTGACCATATATGGTGAAAAGTAGAGTGTGATGATCAAAGTACGGCCAAAGCTGCCCCACCCTGTAAGGCCAGGTTACTGACAGCTTTTGCACTATAACAGTCCTTTTATGAAGGGGCTTCCGATCCAGGTCGAAGTCGAAGAAGCGAACGAGCACGGGGAGCTTCAAGGGCAATAGGTGCTCTCCTCGTACGAAGACGCATACGCGGCAGAACTTCAATAGCTGCATAAGCGCTCGAGGGAGAACAAACCGATCAAGACGACATTCGAAGACGTGACACTATATCTGGCACTCCATGATCAGATGTAAAAGCTGGCGTTTTGAGCTCACGGGTGCGTTGTGTACCGCAGATTGGTTAAGAATCTCCCCAATGGCACCACAGTGATCTGTTCAAATCTCGGAGCCCAGTCCGCTCGATATCTTGATGTGTTCGCTGAAACCGATCCTAGCATTGTGATTCTTCAATTATGTGAGTCTTTCCAAAAAGGACAACACATCCTCAAGTACGTGCCCAATTATCATTTATGCACATCACGCCTTATCGTCCACCCTCTTGAGAGAACGCTCTATCCGGAAGCTTTTCGTGGCCACGATATTGTCTTCGCGTGGCAGGTCAGCCAGCTCATGGCCGCTGCCTGAGTCGTCGTCCGTATAAGTGCAAGAGGATCGGTCCTCTAGCCGCACAAACGGCCTCTCGTCAATTGGCAACGCGCCCTTCGGAGTAGTAGTGTTGCTCTCCAATACGCCGAAGCTCCCCTTCGCCAATCTGGACGTCGACTGGCCGTGTATCTGGTACCTATTAGCCGTCGAGCCCAGGCCCCCTTCATTCGTCGGGGCTGTGGACTTGATCGTTCCACGCATAGCCAGGTTCAAGATGGGCCTCAGCGAGGGCAAACAGCAGGCGATGATGGCGCAGTTGGCCTCGGTGTTCGTCCAGACGAGGGCGCCGACGAAGTTCCACGTCACGTCAGGAGAGGCGAGGTCCACGTCGAGGATGTTGACGAGGCGGACGATGGAGATTGCGGTGACGAAGATGCCGAGGGTGAAGATGCCTGTGATGGCCAGCTTGTGGATCGTGGAGAGCTGAAGCTTGAGGATGTATGGGACGGGGAGTAACACGACGAGGCCGTCGGTGATAATATTCGGAATGGAGTTGCCATTGAAGAAGGCGTTCAGGTCGACATCGCAGGTAAAATCACCCGGGACTGATGGGTTGGTGGGGTCGAAGCGCATCCAGAAGCTGGACAGAGGCCGGCATTGAATGAATGTGACGATGAGCTGAAGGCAAGTTGACATTAGCATTGAACAATGTGCATCGCACGACTCAAGCTGTGGTATGGATAGAAAGCAATAACAGCATAGGGGCGGAACGTACCACTGCAACAGCCCACACTGCGACGATACCGGCCAAGGACCAAATCGGAACCTTGATGGTGTTATTGGCACTGAAGATTCGCCAATAAAAAGCGAGCGTCGACCACTTCACCGTGGCCAGTGTGATGGTGTAAACGATCTCGGAGATGAAAAGTCCTATGGCCCAAGCCTTGGTTCCATCTGGTGGCGCAGCCCACACATGCTTGCCCGTCCCGTGTGGTGTCACTGTCATGCGAGAAGCGCATTTATCAGCACTGCTAGTCCTTCCGTTGAGGAGAACCACCCGAAGCAGGTCCGGCGCAAAGGCGGAGTACTTACTGTACCCAATTGATACGAAAACATGAACGGCTGCGGCAATCTACCAAGAGTACTGGTTAGACCAGTGAAGTGGCTCCCGACGTCCTCCGTCTTGATATACGTGGAGTAGGATTCCGCCCTGTCCCCTGATGTATTGGCGAGGTCGGTGGTGTGACACTTACCAGCGAGACGAAGACCTGGTAAGCCCAATATGAGTGATCTGCTCGGCCATGTTCTGGTAGGAGTGCTCACCAAGTAATCCTCAATCCATAGCGGATTGCCCTTCAGTCGACGTGCAACAACCCGTAGCACGACGGCAATAAGAGCAAGTACCCAGGTTGACAACAACACCCCTTGGATCTCAGGAATTCTGGTCTCAGTGAGGTCCAGATCTGTGGGTGGGTCAGGGAGTGACATGGTTGCTATTAAACAAAAGCAAGCATTTGATGAACAATCTCAATAAACAACGAGATGTTTCCATTGCCATTTCATTCCCAGCAAAGATACGCCACTGGGAACGCCGAGATCATATATGCTCTCATCGTGCGAAAGCTCTGACCGGAGACAGAAGCCGGACAGGGGGACGATTCAGTGGTATAGCATTCAACATCCTGAAAGGCTGCAACACAGCAACGGTCCGGTGCCCCTTTTCAACTGACCATGTCCGCTAAATCGAGTAAAATGTTAGGGTTGTACCTTGTTTGCGGTAGCGGGGCAGTTGGTGAATGAATCGGTCTGCTGCCGGAAAATGCGGCAACACCCGCATTTGGCACAGGCCGGTCCTAGCCCAACAGCCCCATCAGCACTCGCATGCCCGAACTCCTCCGTCGGTCGATGTAGTCATTACGTCCCTTGATCTCAGGGTTACATGCCAGGTGATACAACATCGGAGAAACGGCCAATTGAGCAAGCTAATGAAACGGGAACTACCTCACCTTGTTAGGTGTACTGGCGGACGGCAATACCACGTTGCGTTTCCTGAACAGACATCGAGGCTATGATCGATCTCCGCAAAAGCCCTGCTCGGGCGCGACCTGGCTCCAGTCTTGCAAATCCTAAGAGGTTCGTGGGGAATGGTGTCCGGGTCATGCCAGCCCGATACAAGAAACCCAGTATTTACGGAGAGAAAATGTCGGATCATCATGACTAGCCGTGCAGGCTGATGTCGCATTGTCCAAAGGGTTCATCCTTGGGCCCATCATCTTAAGGACAACACGACGATGGCCTCTTCATGACTCTCACCCTGGTTCCCCTGCCTCAAGCTGTGCTTGAAACTTCGGATGATATATAGACCCGCTGGGCCTGTCTCAGATCGCACGATATCTTACAACGTGTAGCGGACGATCTCACATCAAGTTTGACGACTGAAGTCTCCCAGTCCAATCTTCCCCACAGCCCTGCATACCACCAGTCATTGTTGCTCGCCATTCATAACTCAACCCAAGCGCCACCGCTGCCGATCCAAAATGCGAATCATTTCTCTCCTTGCTCTGACTTCCATCGCCATGTCCCAACCACACAAAGAGTCTCATCTGCCAACTATCGTCTTCACCCCCGGCGCTTGGCACAGCCCACCGGTATTCGATGCGGTCCGAAAGGGTCTAGAAGACCGCGGATACCCAACTTCGGCGACGACACTCATATCTGTCGGCAATGTCGACCCAAATGTGGGCATGTGGGAGGACACGGTCAGCGTCCGCGGTGAACTCGAAAGACTCGTGAACGGTGGCAACGAGATTGTCGTGGTCGCACATTCCTACGGAGGCGTGCCCTCGTCAAATGCTGTCAAGGACCTCACTGTCCAGAATAGGGCCGCCGACGGTAAGGAGGGAGGCGTGTTGATGCTCGTGTACCTGGCATCCTTCGCCATCCCCGCCGGCACGAGCCTGGAAGATGGAGTTGGCGGCGTTTACCCTGACTGGTGGAACATCACTGTAAGTGAGATCTCTCGTCAGAAAGAACCCTGAGCGGTCCTACCTCATCGAAACTAATGTATTGTCCACGCTAGGACGGCTTCCTGTCCCCTCTTCGCCCGGAAACGATATTCTATGCGGACGTTGACCCTGTTGTTGCTGCCAATGCTATTGCTCAGCTCAAGCCTCAGCCAGTCAAGACAGTTCAAGACAAGTCTGCTTTCGAGCCTTGGAATCAAGGACTTCAGGTCGGATATATCTTCGCAGAACAGGATCAGGCAATTGCTGTTGAGGTTCGTGCTCCAATTGGGAGCTCTGTCCAGCCTGCAATAAATTCAGACTAACTTTGAGTAGGCTCAGAGGGGCATGGCATCCCAGTTTCCGGTTGGCTCGTTCACGGCTAGCCTGAAGTCTAGCCACTCCCCTTTCTTGAGCCAGCCCGGTGCTTTGATCGATGCTGTTGATCAAGCTGTGAAGCACGCTTTATCCAACCAGTCTGCGTAAGGGATTTGTAAACGCGAGTAGGCGGGTGGCCACCTGCTAGCATGCAGCTCACCGAGTGCTCATCTGAAAACGACAAGCTGCGAGAAAAGAGCCTTCAGTCTTAGGGTAGGAACCCAGATCGATACCCTAGGCATGCAGTGGAATAGACATTCTGAGATACAATTCCCTCAGAACTCAGCATGAAGGTGAGCATGACTCTAGATATCTGGAATCCCGAGGACAAAGCCATATTATATATCTAGACCCAAGAACTATAGAATTGATGACTTGTGGATAAATAGTACTCCGATCCCTTCCTTACTCGAAATGTTTGATTTCAATAAGGACCTTGGAAAAGTGCTTTTTCTCCTTCAGTCGGCGATACGCATCCTTCACGTCGGCAAGTTCAAAGACCACGTCGTCCACCGCAGGCTTGATGTTCTTCTCGTCGATGAACCGCACCAGGTCCTTAAACTGATTCCTGCTGCCGGCGAGTATGCCTCGAACAACGCAGGTATGCAACAGAGCTGCAGACATGGAGACGGGCTCGGCAGTATCCCCCACATTGCCGACGACCACGACAATCCCGTCCGGTCGTACGGCTGCCAGAGAGTGCGGGAGCGTCTCATTTCCGCCAATATCCACCACAAAGTCGAAGCCTCGCGCGCCCGGCGTCAGGTTGCGGGCTTCCCGGCCCCACTCATCGGGGTTGGTTCGGTAGTTCACCACATACGAGGCGCCGAGCGCCTTGAGGCGAGAGGCGCGCTCTTGACTCGAAGTGGTGGCCACGACGGTGGCACCTGAAACGACTGCGAGCTGCAGAGCGGCGATGCTGACGCCACCGGTTCCCTGTACAAGGACCCATGAATCAGGCGTGAGTTCCCTGCCCTTGATGCCGAGGAGGGCGTTCCAAGCCGTGAGCCAGGTGCAAGTCAGCGTTGCGGCTGGCAGCCAGTCCAAGGTGCTGGGTGCGTGAACAAGAGATAGTTCGGTGAAGACACCAAAGGATCGCAGAGTCCCGTCAGTCCCCTGACCCAGCGCCGTCGCCACATCGGCGAATGTAAAGGGTGCATCGTCGTGTTGGGGGCTGACAAAATTAGGTCCCAGATGGGTAGCGACCTTATCCCCCTTGACGAACTCCTTGACGGACGACCCAGTAGCCATAACGATGCCCGCACCATCGCAGCCGGGGACAATCGGAGGTGTAATCGGGCCATTGACGCCCTGTAGCATAATGAGTCAATGTTGCAAGAAGCCTGCGTGGTTGTGGCTTACCATAGGCCCAGCGATGACGAGTTCACGGTAGTTGAGGCTTGCAGCATGCAGCTTGACTAGGATTTGGTCTGGACCAAGCTCACTCGCGGAGGGCACCGGCACATTTTGCTGATACTCGAGAGAGGCTTCGAAGCCTTCTTGTCCGGTAAGTATCCACTGCCTAGCCATTACTGGATGAAGAAATGAAAGTAGGGGGTAAGTTGGATGAGGGTTCGTAGATGCTCAGGGTGTGTCTTCGCTTCCGAAGGGACTGGCCTTATATGTGATCGAGCAGACCTGTGGCATGGGCGACGGATGATCTTTGGGCGGCATACTCCAAACTTTCTCCCATGACTTGATATTTCTCATCATCCAGACTGCTCCAACTCCGTGGCGGAGTCATGGGTCAATGCCTGCCGACAGGAATCAAACACTCAGGACGCAAGTACGTGCTGTCGTTGGCGAGACAAGCCTGATCCGGCTGCGCGTTCATTTTGATTGGACGGCATCGCTGATGGCGGAGCGGACGTTGTAGACCACTCAAAACTGATTTTCCTAATCAGGTAAGGAGCAAAATGCACCATCCGCCACCCGACATTAATAATGTAACTTACCTTAGGCTGGCTGCGCTGGCTTACATATAGCGGTCAGATGTTCCCCTCGTCTCCTTCAACCTGATGATCCTTAGAAACTCATTTTCCCAAAAGAGGCATACAGCATGGAATCGACGGGCTTAACATTTCTCAATACAACAGGCGCCCCGAGACTTTCAAAGTCAGCGGCGAAGCGGGTGAGGGGACACGTCACCAGGGCCAACTTTGTCAACCGACGCAAGCGGCAAGCCCGAACGGAGACAGACAAAGCAGAGTCGACAACAATCCACGCTCGTCACACCAAGGAGCACCTCGAAGTTTCAACACCACGTCATGGCACCTGGCACAATCTAGCAGAGGCCTTGTCCACTGCGACTACCCGAACAGACCAATTCCATTCCGCGCAATTACGTTTGTTGACCCGGATGCCACATCGTGGTTGCCATGCTAACCATTTCCAGTCAATGAGTTCTGGTCTGTCGTATTTCTCAACAGCCGAGGCGTCCCAGGTGGTGCCGATGATCTCCAATGGCTAGAGCTTCTTGCCTCGGAGCCGGCCCTCGTTGAGGCCACAATGGCCATGGCGGTCCGCTGCTGGTCTTCAGATCAGCCGTGCAAGCTGAGGGCCGAGTTCCACTCGTACCGGGCGACTAGATTGGTCATCCAGCGCATAGGGTCTCAAGATGCCTATACGGATGGATTTCTTGGGGCTGCCTTTACATTGGCGCTCAACGAGTGTTTGCTTCAGAATGATGAAGCGTGGCAGATTCACATGAATGGCATCATTCAGACTGTGAGATGCAGGCGATCTCATGGGATATATGAGCTCCCTCCGATATTCGCAGATCTCATCATACTGTTTGTAGACACTCGGGTCCTTTTCTCTGAAGCAGGCTGACCTAATGTTAGTGATTCCGTAAACGTCATCTTTGATTTTCCTCGAGTATATCATCCAGCTCTGGTGAAGGAGCTAGGCAATCATGGCGGTGGTATTATTTCCACATTCGCCATAATGGCTGAGAAGGTTGCCCAGCTACGGCGCACGATAAGTCTGCATAGCAAGCACGCGCTGGATCCAGGAAGCGTGGCTCTCCATATTCAAGAGCCATGGATTCAACTATCCTGTGATATTCAGACCTTCGAAACTCATGAGAACGCTTACGTCCGCACCACAGCCAAAGCGATCCACCTCATACTCGCTTTGTCCTGGCCTCCGCAGATAAATGACTCCGCCTACGCTCTTCTAGCTAATGACCTGAAAGATAGCCTTGCGGCGCTCCCAGGCAGGTCATGCCTTTATATGGATCTATCGTCATGCCAGATCATCATAGGGGCCGTAGTGGCAGAGCGGGGCTCTGAGGCTAGAGCCTGGTTCGTTGACAAGCTGAGGAGGGCAACACGGGCGATAGAGGAACGAGGATGGGACAAACCCTTCCAGATACTCCAGAGGGCAGTCGCGAACGATAAGTTTCTCATGGGGCGTTTAAGGATTTTGTGGGATGAGATAGAGGGTGAGGCGTTGACATCACCATCAAGGTGATCAAACTCGAGCACTATCGGTCAGCCATTGTCGGCTCAGGCATTCTCCCCGTCCCCCTTCATATGCTCACAAGCATCAAATCAATAGTGGAAATGCATACGTAGGGACAGAGGAGGATGGCCACTGGTTCAAAGTGCCGGATGAGATGGATGACATTTATGACTTCCTCGCGAAGCTTACTGGCGCATAGGCAGATCGTGACCAGAGGGTATATTCTGGGAAGGCGAACAATACTTTATTTTAACCCAACCAACGGCTAATGAGACAGTCCAGCGCGTACTCCATAGGGTGTTTGCCGATTGCCTCAGTCGGGAGGTAGTCAATCCAATCGCGCAAGGGGCTTCGAACATCAATTGTGTTGAGAGCCCGAACGAACTCCCAATGCTCCGGGTACCAACCCGCGAGCTCCCAATCAAGTATTAAGGTAACCCGAACGCATCGCTCCGTTGTATCGTTCACTTCTCCTGGGGTTTCGACCATGATGTTGCGGGGATGCAAGTCGCCGTGCGTCATTACGATGCGGTGATCTTCCCTCATCGAGGACCGTGTCATGGAGATCCAGGATGTTGAGGCCCTGGCCTGCCCCTGGCATAAGAAGTCGTTCAGCTCCGCTTCGGTAGACAAGGACGCGGGGGACTCGCGTTGCCACCTCCTCATATCCTTACAGATTCCCGTCCTGAAGCTGCCGAGCCGAGCCTGGTCATTTCGAGGAGGCACAGCGCGGAGAAGTTGGAAAATGGAAACAAGCTGTTGCTGAACCGAGAGTTTCTGGGCATTCGTGAGATCTGGCCAGACGCTCTCCAATGCCACGCCTCGAGCCCGAGACAAAAAGATGTATGTCAGGCTGCCACCACGTAGAGCACCATGAAATCGAGGTGATGGGACACCAGGCGCATGGTCGTTGATGTACTGCAAATTGTTGATGTGGTCTGGATCAATCGCGGAGCCAATCTTGACCACTATGTTTTCACTGATTCCGACGACCCAGTTCTCGTGCAGAGCATGTAGAATCTCACCCTCCCGAAGGAGATGGTTGAGTCTGTCAACCGAAGCCTGCGGCAGACGCTGGAGTGATGAGATGAGCTGTTCACCGCCACTTCCCCGATATGCCAGCATTGCCACGACTCTATCAGTCAAGACATGAGTGATGTCAGCTGAATCGTTGGTGAGAGTAAAGACTGGCTCGCGAACTGGGGAAGGTGATCTGCGATGCGTATCATGGCTCAAAGCAGCCGTGGTTAGACTTTGAACCAGCGCTGGGTATGAGACCGAATGCTGCTTTAGGGCTTCCGTGAGATCGGCAGCAGGGTCAGTCGTCACCTGAGATGTCAACTGATTCAACAAAGCTTTGTTTGCTAGTATCCTGGCACGGGCGCCGCGTTCGTCGGTAGGGTTTGGGGTTGAAGTGATGTCGCTCATCATGGGGTTATGTTGGCTGCGGGCAAAGGGTGCAGACATCTTGATTCGGGGAGAAGGTGGGTTTCGAAAAGGTAAGGTAAAATGAGACTGGGTTCCTTGGTGGAGAAGGTTGGTTGGATCAACGAGAATTTGGGCGGGGGGAGGGAGGCAAAAGAGTGGCAGGCTCATGTGGAAATGGAGATGCTGACTAAACTGAACCGTGTAGTTGGGACCTTTGATGTTGGAGGTCACTCAAGTTTAATAATCAAAGAATACATGAACGATAGATTGTTCTTATGGTATCTGATATCGCGATCGACTGAGCTGTCGTTGCTCTGCCTGGAGTTCACGACTCCGAGAGAGGCTCCGAGGGGAGACCTGGTGCAAGACAGGGGGCTCAACATATGAGGAGCCTTTAAGCGAGGCAAACCTCAAGTGGATCGGCTACATCGGTTCCAAGAAGACCTTGGCTTCTGTTGTTGGCGCTAGATTCAAAGCGCCTTGGGGGGCAAGCTTCCACCGCCATCGTACCTGTCCGGGCAAACCTCAAGGGTCTGGATGACGAGAGTCTCCTGCGAAAGATGGTCAAGGGTCAATCACTCAAGAGGGTGTGAAGATATAGGAGAGCGCGGTAAGCGCCGCCAGAGGCCTTGGAAGAATCAGGATCTACATTTCAACGTATGATAGAGAACAGGGATGGAACAGACTGTTTCGCGGTTGGAACGGGCATTGCCAGCTTCCGGGAGGGCTAGGGAGTCATGTGGTCTTTGGCGGCGAAAAGCGGACGGTGGCGAAAGCAGCAGATGCATTTTGTTTGTAGGTGGTGATTTCGGGGGAAACATTGACTCTTGATTCGCAGTGTTTGCTCCTCTCGCTCCTCTCGCTCCTCTAGGCCTGATCCGAGAGCCTCGCTAGGGCCCTTCCAAGGCCATGGATCATAGTATCTGAATGTACCAGATGTTCCCTATCTGTCACTTATTCGACTTTTTAGAATGAGGAGTAGTACGTGATCTCAAACCCGGTCATAAGCGGCAGGATTCATCCCAATGAGGCACCCGGCTGGACTTGATGGTCCCTGGAGACCACGACCGTACGGCTCTAAGTGTTCCTCAAGATCAAAAACGGCAAATATCAACGGACATGAAAAACCTCCGCCAACAATCACATCCACAAGTTGGTGCAAGTGGGCCATACTTCAAAGGACGGTCAAGTCTCGATCTCCAAGGTTTTGCGAGCAGTCACCCATCACCGCGGCAGACTCGGACTATGATGTAGGCATGTCGCGGACCTTGTGACATATTGGCTCACTGGTGATTCAAATGTATCAGTGGATATCATATGGTGTGCAGAGTCAGCAACTGCAGGGTCAGCACCTGCAGGGTCAGCATCTGCAGGCCTAAAGCGTCAGCACAGGTAGTGCACGTCTTTTTCCCGGAATCATCTATGCGACATGGTCCAGACAAAGCCACCTTGGATACAGGACATCTAGCGCGGAGCGGAAACTTCTGCCATACAAGTACCCACCTCACTTTATCGGCACTTCCGTGTTGTCCGGTCGTGGAAGTTCCGCGGACATATCGTACTGTCGCTACTGTTGTGTTCACGTTGTCGAGAAACCAACGCTGACACCGCAATACCAGATGTGATGACAAGTGTGGGGATGATAGCACATGAGCGGTTGGCGGCGAGGCCCAAGCACGGCCCATAATTCTGGAGTCTAAGTGGCGGGGGCGCAAGCCAGGCCGAACCGGCCCAGGATGCGCATCTAATCAGATCTTTCTAGCCAATCAACGCGCGTGTACTAAACAGGCTATTGGCGATGTGACGCTGCTAAGAAGACGTCTTGACTCGCAATCAGCGCCGCCGATGGCTGCAAACATGCACAAACGGTCAAATGTGACAAGAACAGACCAATCATCTGTGGTTACCTATGTATCGTCAGTTCACGGCTTCACAGTTGGGAACTCAGTCCGGCGCCGTGGAACGCCGCGGATATCGAGCATGCGCAAGACGAGCAAGCACTTGGAGCCCGTTGGCTATATTAACCGTCCGACAGCTGTGGCCTTTCTTTCTGAATATCAATCTCGTCAGCCAGCGTCCCAGTTTCGAAGTTCTCAGCCGATACCATCAAGCCAATCAATTCCCAGCTCTACCTCCAGCTTTTCCCACCATGCACGCCTCAACCCTGATCAATGTTGCGCTCGTCCAGTGCGCTCTCGCACAGGCTCAAGCGCCGCTCGTTGACCAGACGCCCAGAGGCATGTCCACCGCCAACCTTAGATCTCGAGTTGGGCGCTTTTTACTAACTTCGTACTCTTAGTGTCCCTAAACTTCCCCGTAGGTGCTCCCACCACGACATTCTGGCTACCGGCTACCTTCTGATCAGCAAACTCTATTTAGGGAGGTCGTGGATCTAGCTCGCTCGTCGCCCAAATCGGCCCCTGCCAGGGCTACAAGCTTGGCGGCAGAATTGACTACCCTCTCAATGGTGGTGTGATTTCCTGGAACGCCCTCGTCGACTTCACCACCATCGTTCGCTACTCGACCTCTACGGACCCCTCCTCCCAAGATGACTTCACTGATGTCCTGACCAACGTAACCGAAGGTTGGAAGGGTAGCCAGTGTATCGATGGTCCCACTTTCGGGTCCCTCGGCCTGAGCGTCGGGGATGAGATTACCCTGCAAATGAACTGGAATGGTGGACCGAGGAAGACCGACTTCTTCGAGGTGGGCTCTTGTCCCGACTCCTCTAGATCTGAAAGCGTGTTTCGCTGACCGGGCCCCTGCCAGTGCGCCGATCTTCGTCTCGTCAGCTCCAGCGACTTTGAGCAGCTCAACATGGAGACTAGCTGCAACAACATGATCAAGTCCACGCAGCAGCTGGCTGACCGGGGCGCGAACCCCAACCTTTTCCAGCTCGTTCAGAAAGCTGAGGCCGAGGCTCTCGCAGAGCAGGAGCGCAGCACCAACAAGAACAACGGCCCTCTGAGCGTCACAGAGGCTGGCGTCGTCGGCGCCATGGTTACTCTTGGCGTCTTCGCTGTCGTTCTCTCCGCTGCTTGGATTGGTGGCGTTCTCGTTTTCGGCAGGTCCAGGCAGGCACTTTCGCGTACCAAGAGCAGCTCCTTCAGCTCTGTCGAGAAGGCCTCTTCGGTGGTCTAAAATCATAAGGCGAGGCTGAGGACTAAAGGGATCTGCCATGCCTTCACAGGAACAGGTTGAAGGTGTACTCTCAAGCCTCGACCCCTGCGCATGGTAGACAAATTGCCCCAAAAATAGTTCGCGCTTGCTCAATTCAAGGACCGCTGGCATCCTTCCCGCACAATGAGGATCCTTATCCGCTGGAGCTCGCGGATAGGGATAGGCTACTCTCATGCCCAAGTTCGCAACCGCTAGACTAATCGAACAGGACCCGAACGCAACGGACATGTTCCATAGTCTAGTTCTCGGCCATTGCCACCGCTTCCAAATGGAGCGCAGTTAGAAGCTAGATAAATATGATTGTGTCTCCTTAGGGATATTTGCACAGTTGTCTGCTACAGTGCAAATTTCTGTCTGCCATGGGCAATGGTATTTGCAGTGACAATCGGCTTCTTCGCGACACTCTATCGCGGACTTGAGTGTTGACAGGTTACCATTCTCAAAGTAATGAGATGTGGGGATGCCTGCCGGAGGGCAATTTCATTCGAACCGCAAATTCGAGATCTGACAGCAGGGCACGTCCCGCTCCCCGGTGGTCTACTGCGGTTCGTGAGCGATGCGCTCAGACCCGAAACAGTGTCACTTCAACTCATCCAAGAGCAATTCACAGCTGTCTCCGACCACCATATGCAATGACGTCGCGATTTCCTTTGGGGTGTTCATAAGACGACTTGAATGACAAATAGAAGTCGTGGCCCACATGCGAATTTCTCAGCATCTGCTGAAGGTAGAGCAATCTATTCCGTCACCACAGCCCTCAGGCCTTCGCACAATGGTTACAGCACGGCTCCAACGAAGGGACATTGGCTCAGTGCCTTCACCCCGTCCCCGTCCGGGAAAACGTCCAACTTGGCGGATCACCCGGACCGGAGCTATGTCATTCTCGTTCCCGCCTTCGTTTTTGCGGCTCTGTCGTTCTTTTTCTTGGCAATTCACGTCTATACTGTCTAGGTTATCACCCGTCAGCGGGGACTGACTAACTGTAAGCAATTTGGAGATTCAGGCAGGCGATTATAATGCCAACCATCGTATTGTAGATATCTTGATTCCCTCACGCGTTTCGGGATGGAGTTCATCTAGTTTCCTACATAGACTGCAACAAGCAGCCCGCCCGAGTAAGGTGCTGTGGTCATTCTGAAACCCGACTTTGGATCTTCAAGAAACTCAATCATGTCCCGGTATCCAGTCTCGGCGGCAGTAGTGTTGTCGGCGACGACGAGCGCCCCAACCTTGAGCTTGGGGTACACTGCCTTCAGGGCCGGAAGAGCAAGGGGTGTCCAGACTACAGGCCGTCCGTTAGTCAAGGATGCAGCCGAACCAGGAGCGTTGGCTTCTCGTCTTTAGACTTACTATCGAGAAGGAGGAAATCGACATGCTCAGGTAAGTCTGTCTGGAGTGTCTCCCGCAGGTCGCCCTCCCTCAGTTCAATCCACTTCTCAACATCCTCCCCCGCAGCCTTCCAATTCTCCCTGGCCTTGGCCGCCTTAGCGGGCTCGTTTTCGGTGGCGATAACCTTGCCGGGAGCATTCCGGAGGATGGCGTTTTGACCGACGGCCAGGGCAAGATAGATGGTGCTGAGGCCGAAGGAGGTGCCGGCCTCGACAACGTTCGTTGCGCCGCTCGAGCGCAGGAGAAGATAGACGAGTGCGCACTTGTCGGGGTCGAGGGCGACAAACTTAGAAAGGGCCGAGGCGTACGGCTGGTCATCCGTGCTGAGGAACGGGCCTTCGCTCAATGCCTGGCTGTGGAGGTCTCGGAGAACGCTCAGGGTACCTGGCTTGGCGACGATGGAAGCCAGTGTCGTCTCGATGATGCCAACGTGAGTCATCTTGACGCTGGGATGTATGCTGGCGGATATCTTCGATGAAAGAGGACATGCCTCGATGAAAGAGGACGTGAAAGAAGGACATGTTCTCATATATACCCCGCATCGGCATGTCGTCGGCAGGGCGGGGCGATGTGTCACAGTCGGGGGATGACACTAGTACTCGTAGACTCATAGCACGACCATCCGCTCTCGCCCAGACATGAGATTGACTGTATTCAATACTCCACACTATCCACTCACTCTGCAATCTCAACCACGAGTTTGGTACAGCTCACGCCTCGGAGCAGCATATCCAATCCGTCATTCACAGCACTCAGACCCCTTCCCACGACCTTCGGCTCCGGACTCGGCCTGATGGTTCCTTTGGCCAGGTTCTCTCTCAGCCAGGTCCCCATCCAATAGCGATATTGAGCCAGCCTCTCCCCTTCGTCAGCTGACGGCATCACGAATATGACTTCCACGCCCTCCACTTCCTCTGCGTCCGGAGGGACAACCGGCGCCGATGCGATCTTGGCATTGCTCCTTGTTGACTCATCATCCCGGACGAAAGCCTTGAGGATAGTCTGACACAGTGCCAGCTGCCCTGTGGCGAGAAAGCAGTTCCGAATAGCGAGCCCATCCTCTCTGGCTGCCGAGACGATTGCATCCACGACCTGCGGGTCTTTGTAATCGAAAACGCGATCCGCACCCAGGGAGCGAACGTATGCCTGGTTTGCTGCTCCAGCTGCTGCGTACACGGCAGCGACAGGAGAGCAGGCATCTTCCCGCAGCAGTCTGGCGGTCTGGACGCCCATGGTGCCCACGCTGGAGGAAGCGCCCCAGATCAACAAGATCTCAGTCTTATTGTTCTTGGTTTTCTGCATCTCCTGGCTGGCATCGGGGTCGACTGAATCAGGGGGCAAAGGCCTGGCTTCTCCCAGGCGTGGTAGTCTCATGGCGTCCCACGCGCTGAGGGGTACCTGGACGGCAACCGGCAGCGTTGCGGCCTGGTTCCACGATATGCCCTCGTCCGGGAGGGGCGTGGCGTGCTGCCAGGGGACCAAGCACCGCTCCTGGAAGGGACCGTAGTCGGGCGCGCAGGACTTCCAGGCGGAGGCTGAGTAGGCGGCGACGCGGGTGATGCCCGGCTGGAAAAGGGGGCCCGGTTCTCCATTTACAGCAGTAGTTGGGACGTTCTCGCCGACCTCAAGGACTAGCCCTGCCATGTCAAAGCCGATGACCGTGGGGTATGCGGGTATGAAGAAGCCATGGTCGCGCATGAGGTGGTCCGCCGGGTTAAGGGCTACGGACTTGACAGCGATGAGGAGCTCACCCGGGCCCGGCTTCGGCTTAGGGCGGGGTTGGATCTCGAATCGTCCACCCTCTTCAAGTAAGACTGCGGCAAGGTGTGTGGCCATTGTATGCTGTACAAGAGACTGTGGGTGTAAGATGGTGGAAAGGTTGTGTGGAAGGATCGGTTTTGAAGCGAAGTAAATCAGCTATACAGTCACCTCAAGTCCGGAACTTAAATGGGTGAATCCAGGAAACAGCTCTTGCTAGCAGACATCGGAGAACATTGTATCTTTATACTCAGGAGCCTACTCTGGAGCCTCCCCAGAGGAGCAGCATTCGTTCCCTGTGCATTTGGTACGTGTTGGCCAATGAGACAACTTGGCACAGCATTTATGGCTCCATGGCACTCCCAAGCCAACCAGAGCGTCCCGTATCCGACGAACAGTTAGCGTGCAGGGTGGAGCCCGGTGTACAGTGAGCATTTAGAGGCGATCCTACACAATTGCTGGACCTCGTTTGGGATCCATGACCTCCACCTGTTCCAAGTCTTCGAAGCCGCCAAAGCAAGGAAGTCCCTCGCTATCATGCTGCGCAATCATCCGAATATTTGTCAGTCATGGTCTCGGCTCACGTAGGAGAGACCGAGGGGCGTCGAACCCTGCGGAGGTCGAGATTCGGTTGCCGGAATTGCAAGCTTCGCAAGCTCAAGGTGGGTGGCTTCCACTCTCCTAGGTCGAGGACGTGGCTGACATCTCCTTGGCCCTAGTGCGACCAATGCAGGCCGTTGTGCAAGAGATGTATCTCATTCGGGGTCATGTGCAACTTCTTGCCCAATGTCTCTGACCTCCAGCCCATCGCCGCTGGCACGGAGCGGTCTATGACGGTTTCGCCACAGCTTAAGATCCAACCTCCTCTCACAAACGCCGTCTGGACATCAGACCCATCGACTTACTATCGGCTGAACGCAAAATGTCAAGATTTCATAACCCGATACCTTGGACGAAGTCTCATCAACCCCGACGACCCCTGTATGACGCAGGTCAACCGCAAACTCCTAGAACTCGCTTTCACCGTAAGTTCATTATCAGTTAGCCAATTCTCACCCATCAGAGGGTATAGAGGCTGGGTGATCTATTGGTCTTGGACAATCCAGACGCTGATGAATTACAGAACCCCTACTTGATGCACGCCTCTCTGGCTGTTGCGCTCACCTATGACCGCTACCTGAACAGCCCCTCGGACTGCCGTCGCACTCCAGAGGAGTGTTTTCACTGGTACCAAGGCACGGTTCTCCTGAATAAGAGGTTGAAGAAACCGATCATGACGAAAGACAAGGATCCGATATGGGGCACTGCAGCCGCCTTGGCTCTGTTGGCCTTCTCATCTCCAGATGCATGCATGCCGGAACAGGCGTGGCCTCTCAACCTATCAGCCACCCATGACCTGGACTGGCTGAACATGAGCGAGGGCAAAATGGGCCTTTGGCATATCGTTGACCCGCTGCGGCAAGACAGCCTTTTCCGTGTCATGGAGGCGACCTATGCTCAGCTGCATTCACCGCTGCCAAATCTGGGCTTAGACGGCATACCAACGGCCCTCGCCGCCGTATGTGGCCTCAAAGTCTCATCAACCGCGAGCGACAACCCTTACCTCCAGGCAGCCCACGCTGTGTCTCGAATCCTGAACCTGCCGGAGCGCGAGGTCACCATAGGCCACACGCTACTCTTCACGGGGGTCATCCATAGCACATTCAAAGACTTGTTGGGCAAAAAGAATGCCGTCGCGCTGTTGTTGTTTTATCTATGGTACCGCACGGCAAGTCGCAGCATATGGTGGATTGATATGAGGGCCAGAGTGGAGTGTGCTTCTATATGCCTGTACCTGCGACGCTATCATGGAGAGGACAGCGCGATCCAAGCATTCCTTCGAGGGCAGTAATGGCGGCCTCTCCTTGTCTGTTGAGGCAACTCGACAGACCAATTCTGCTCCGCGCAATTACGTTTGTCAGCCCGATTGCCGCACCGCAGTCCATGCTAACCGTGGCCAGTCGATGAGTTACGGAATATTATATTTCTCAAGACTCGAAGCATCCCAGATGGTGAGGATAATCTCAAATGTCTGGAATTGCTCGCCTCAGAGCCGATTCTTGTCAGTGTCACAACGGCCATGGCTTTTGTTGCCATTACGGGCGACTAGGCTGGACATCCAGCATGTAGGATCCCAGGAGGCCTATTTGTATGGATTTCTCAGGGCTGTATTTACACTAGCGCTCAATGAGCGTCTGCTTCGGATTGATGAAGCACGGCAGACCCACATGAATCGTCTTGTCCATAGCAAGCCCGCGCTGAATCCTGGAATCGTGGTCTCTGCCTCCAAGCCAGAGCCATGGGTCCTATTAGCTTACGATGTGCAGGCCTTCGAAGCCAATGCAGGTCCCTACATCCGCACCACAGCTAATGACCTCAAGGTGCCAGATCATCAAAAGGGACGTTGCAGCAGAGCGGAGCTCTGGCCAGAGCATGCTTCGTGGACAAGCTGAGAAAGGCAACACAGGCGATAGAGGAATGAAGATGGTATAATCCCTTTGAGATGCTCAAGAGGGCTTTCGCGAACGACGAGTATCTCTTGAGGCGTTAGAGAATGTTGGGGGATGACATATAGAGCGAGACGCTGACATGTCTAAGGTGAGCATGGGACTGCTGGCTATGATCCTGTTGACTCCTATCATTGAGCGTTCGCCCACTCATGCCGCGATGACAAAATCCAAGCAGCTCTCGTAAGTTTGTTCGTTTTTAATGGCGTACCAAAACCACTGAAGTACACACTTGCCCGCTTCATCACACGCGGTATCCAGTCCCTCGGGAATCGTGATATTAAAATCCACTGCTTCTTGTTAGAAATGAGGTAGAGCTTGCTGCGGACGGTTTGACTCACCGTCGCCTCGAGGCTTAGGACCCTGCATTGGCCACTCAGGCCAGTCTATCAGCGGCTCGCCAACGGCCAGGTTCGTTGCAGTGTCGACCACCGAAACGTTCTGTAATATATGTAAGTATTTGTCTCGGACAGGCGTCATACTGCGCAACTAACTGCATAGCCAGGTCGGTGACCCGCGATAAGATCGATGTTGACCTGTATGACGTCCCCGGCGCTCACTGCGTGGACGTTGTCGGCGTTGTCCTCGAACTGATAACCCCGACAGAGGAAAGCATCGCAGTTGTAGTCCCCATCAACAGACTCCATGGCGTTCTCGATGGGGCCGGCTTTGTCTGCGTCTCACAGTCAGCACTTGTCGGCACGGATACACATGCAGATTGCAGCGTACCGCTCTCCAACCGCTTGGTCACGGCCTCTCCACACGCCGCTTTATGGGCCGGGCCAGTCTAGGATGAAATTAGTCAAATGTTTTCAAGAGTACTGATGAGACAATTTACCTTTCGAGGCTCTGGTGTGAGCATGACAGCATGGCTCATTGCTTTCCCGGCCATGGCCGTAAGCAGAACGGTAGTGAAGTGCATGATGGCGACTAGTAAAAGTAAATATGTACAAGATTGAAGAAAGCTTTAACAACAACACGTCGCGCATGCCAAAGGGAGCATAGCCCGTTGGTCTCGGACAGGATGAGCAGCCGCTAAATACTCCTTCGTTCTTCAATTCATCACCAAGTCATCAAGAAAGCATCCACCGCAGAATTACAGACCCGGTTTCTCGCCCATCTACATCGCACACTCGGAGCCCGTTTTTCTGTTAGCAGCCTATCTTGGTCCTCGCTGCCGGCTGAATGGGGTAGATGCCCCGGACGATGTGCACCTTAATCTGCTCTGATTATTTCTCCACAAATGAAACAGGAGGTCAATGCCGATCGTTCAACCAAGGTGCTTGACGGGGCAGGATAGGGTGTGCTGAAATGGCTGACAAGCGGTCTGAAACGTAGGGCACTTTATTCGAGAGACTCCACAGGTCTTGGCTTCTAGTGAATGGGTCAACACCATGCAAGTTGGATGTCTTTTCAACGATGTTGGCCCCGTACGAGAATCTGTTTGGTGCATTCATATCGCTTGTCGTCGCTTGTCCTGTGCTTTCAGTTGATACGACGACGACGGATCGCAAGACCTGCTCAGGTGGGCTGGCTTGCTTTGTGAAGCAAAAGGTAGCCTCAGCCTCTGGGAAAGACCTCCCATGAGTTGCCCTCTTTCGCAACGAGGGCCGGCCTTCAACTCGAGCACAACTGGTGAGGGGCATCATAAGTTTGACTGTCATGGGATTGCATTTATTTACATTAAGACCTTTGTAAATGCATCTCCCAATCCCCTTTCCACCAACCACCCCTCCATGGCCTTCATGTCGCCTCTATTTGCCCTCTGTCCTCTCCTCTCTCCCACGGTGTCTGTAATCTCCTGCATGTCCTCAAAAGCCCTGATCGTGATGCCTTTTTCGCGATGCCGCTCGCTGACCTTCTTGTGGTGCGCGGGGATATCCCCCCAGCTTTCCGTCTTGATGAACTTCATGTAGTCGTCAATGTGCTGCGAGGGGCCTTCCACGCACAGCAGGCCCGGCTTGCCCGCATACAAGAAGCCTGTGAGGTTGTAGTGTGGCGCGTTGATGATGAAGTCGTCTCGCTTAGATCGCGTGGAGATGGAGGGGAAGTAGAACCACACGCGGACGAGAGGACCGCCGCCATCAGTGGTGCCAAGTGCTGCTTGGTCGGCTTTCGTGGATTCTGCCTGTTCCAACTGTTGAGCCGCTGCCTCTTGGATGGCTTCCACTGTGCTGAACAGGTCGTCCTCGACCTCTGAGTGCTGCGAGTTGAGCTGGGCTGTTTCCGCCCTGTTGAGCCACGGCGGCTGCTGGATCCTGACTCGTATCCTCGGGGCCTCACTGGGCACCTCGACTCCTTCGTATGCAAAGGGCGCGATGATGTCCAGCTGCAGGGCCCGGTGGCTGTCCGGGTCTTGTGGTTCCGGGACGGCAAGGGTGAGCACCAGGGCCACCGTCGGCGATCTGTTGAACTTGGGTTTCGACCCGTCCTCGGCACTGGCCTTCAGAGCGCTCAGCACTGCTTGAGACTCATCGTCGATGGTCACCTCCTCATCGGTGGGAAACATGGCCATCAGAAGGTCGACCTGGCCGATCTGGTGCTCGATGAGGTCGTCTGGCAACAGATGCCATGATGCCGTAGACGCCATTGTGACATTACCTGTGTGTTTGAGAAGCAGGTGACAACGGCCAGTTGCTTGGCGGATTTGATGTCGGCGATTGGCGATGCTTCCCACTTCTCACTCCATCAAAAACCGCAGAACACCAAGAACTACGCATTTGCCGATGTCGCCCGTCGTACGCAATGCCGAAGACGTTTGCTTAGTCATCGGTATCGGAAACCCACCATCTGCCCATTGCCTCGAAGTCATTCGGGCCAGGAATGGCTGCTTGGTAGAGTTTCGGAACTCAGGCACAGGATACAAGTCATGCTCACATCAAGTCTTTGCCATGCAAATGTCACCCACCCTCAGGTGCCTGACTTGGCGGACGCGGCGCTGAAGTGTGTTTTGTCAGTGATGACGAGGTGGGCACTACTCAAGCTGGCCCCGATTTGATTGATAATGCAACTCAAACCAATCAGACAGCCGTCGCATGATGTCGCGGGGTCACGGTGATGGTGGAGGGGCAGACGCCGTCGCGCCGACGCTGCCGTGTTTTGCCAGTCATCACACCTGAGAGTGAGAGACCTGATGAATGTAGCCGTTTCCAAGTGCGCTGGCTTTTGATCTGGCCGCTCATCGTTCCGCAGGACACGGGTTGCGTGATTTTCACTTCCCCAACACACTCATCTGGAACACCTCTCGCCATGCTGTCAAATCCCATTAACCTGCCCAAGTGGTGAGTCAACCAACCATCGCGCATCGCGGCTAGCCTCGATTGATGGTTTTCCAGGCTCGAGGAAAACTCACACCTCCTCAAACCGCCCATCAACAACTACTGCGTCTACAACGATGACTTTACCGTCATGGTACGGCCCGTCCCTCCCATGCTGCCATTCGACATGCATTCATTCTGACACGACCAGATCGTCGGCGGCCCCAACGCCCGCACCGACTACCACATCAACACCACGCCCGAGTGGTTCTACCAGTACAAGGGCGCCATGACGCTCAAGGTCGTCGACCCGGCCGACGGCGCCTTCAAGGATATTGTCATCCGCGAAGGTGACATGTTCCTCCTGCCGGCCAACACGCCCCACAACCCCGTCCGCTTCGCCGACACGGTGGGCGTCGTGCTCGAGCAGCGCCGGCCCGCGGGGAGCCTGGACCGCATGCGCTGGTACTGCGAGGGGTGCCGGGCCGTCGTGCACGAGGCGGCGTTCCACTGCACGGACCTGGGAACGCAGATCAAGGCGGCGGTCAACGACTTCAAGGAGAGCGAGGACAAGAGGCGGTGCGGCGCGTGCGGCACCATGGCCGAGGCGGCGCCGCGCCCGGGCAGCATTCGCGATCCGAACCTGGAATAGCTGTCGCGAGGCGTGGGGGAGTGTTTCGAGGTTGAGTCAACGATGGGCCAGAGTGCCGTGGGAAGCACATGTAGCTTTGTCTCTTTAAAAATCCCAGAGGAAGTTAAAACTGGGTTGTGTCAGGCCAGCCGCATGCAGTCACTAGAGGGACAGACAGACAGTCTGGCCGGGACAGGTTCATTTTCGGATTGCCCTAGAGCAAAAGCGGACGAGCAAAACGAATCCAGATCTTGCGATCTGATACTTCTTGGGGTGAGCCGGGATCGAACCAGCGACCTTTAGATTGACTTCCTGAAGTTGACTTCAGTCTAACGCGCTCCCAACTGCGCCATCCCCCGATTGATGATTTGTCTGTTCCAGAGATCAGACTAAGCCGGCGCAGTGCGACGGGGCGGAGGGTTCGTGTCGAAAAGCCCCGTCGTGGTGGATATGGATGCGTGATATATCGACAGCCAGAATTGTGGCTCCAGAGGCCGTCAATCGGGTAAAGATGGGGTGGGTCAGCAGCGAACGCCGCGTGGGCGGGATGTGGGATACGGAGCGTGGCAGAACAGAAAATGTGTACAGTTGATATACTCGGTCTCGCGAGAGACCAGACTACGGGAGGCCCGCGGGGTATCAGCATCCGCCTCTTTCGTCGAACAGCCGCGCCGCGCCTACGTCTCCTTGAACTCGTACGAGCTCGTAGACTCCTCGACAGTCACCTCGATCTTGCCCTCCAGGAGCTCCTTTCCGTTAACACGGACGCCAGCGGTGATGACATCGCCGGGCGCGGCGGGGCCGACGCCGGCCGGGGTGCCGGTCAGGATGATGTCGCCCTTCTCGAGGGTCATGACCTTGGAGATGTCGGCCAGCAGGCGGGGGATACGGAACAGCATGAGGTTGGTGGAGGCGTCCTGCTTGGTCTCGCCGTTGAGCTTGAGGAAGACCTCGACGTTGTGGGGGTCCGGGATGGAGGCCTTGGGGATGATGTCGCTGACGGGCAGGAACGTGTCGAAGCCCTTGGCGATGCTCCAGGGGAGGCCCTTCTTCTTGGCCTCGGCCTGGACGTTGCGCGCCGTCAGGTCGATGGACATGGCGTAGGCTGCGGCTGTCAGCTGACATGGATGGAAAACACCGGGCAGTTCATGTACGCACACTCAATGGCGTCGAGGGCGCCCTGCTCGTCGTTGGGGTCAAAGTCGCGAATCTGCCTGCCGACGACGGCGGCGAGCTCAATCTCGAAGTGCATGTCAACGCCCTTGGGGCGCTGGATGGCGCCGGCGCCGGGCAGGAGGATGGATGACGTGGGCTTCAGGAAGAAGAAGGGCTGCTTGGGCTTGGCGCTGTTGAGCTCCTTGATGTGGTCGCTGCAAGGCGGAGGGTTAGCGCGTCGAGTCCCGGGGTCACGGAAGAGACTTTCGGGGCAAGGGAGGGCACGACGCACGCGTAGTTGCGGCCGACGCAGACGACCTTGCCGGCGGTCCGCAGCGAGGAGGAGGCCGTGGCCATGGAGCGTTTGAAGAGGAGCGACATGGTTGCGGAGGGGTGGGTGGTGAGATGGCGAGTGAGGTTGAAGCTTGGTGGTCACGACATGAGAGTGTGTATTTCAATGAGCGGACGTGACTCCTGGTTCGGAGGTTTGCGCATGGGGTCTCGGGTCTCGGTCCGAGTGGTCGGCAGTGATTGCCGACGCCGGGCGTCAGCTTCTGGGCCATTCGCGACAAAGCTGGGGGCCTTCAGCTTGTGTTAGATTACCCGCAGCTGAATTGGCCATGACAGACATTTTTTGGACAGGCCAGGCAATTGTCGTCATGATAGCCGCATCATGAGCCACGTGAAAGATGCACCTTCTTCGCCGCATCACGGAACTCGCGGTTGCTGACTAATGCGGTCGTTGGATGTGGCTGAGAATCGCCGTCCAATGACCGTGCAGCCCAAACAACATGGTGGCTGCACTTGATGGCAGGTACTGTCATATTCCCTATTTCATCTCACCGTGGGTGTCTGAGACATTTAGATTGGCGTGCGTGGGATGCGTGCCACCTCGACTCTTCATCTTCAGCACTCCTACATGTGTCGACTGCCACGAAAAAGGATAGGGGCAAATAAAACAAAGCAAAGGGGGGGGTCGCATGTGACTGGTAAAGTGCTTACATCAAACCAGGTGGCGTGCACGGAGGTCGCCGCATAAATCGCCTGCCACACGTCATTTCATCCGTTCTCGAGTTCTCGTTGGCATCCTCCCATTCGGACGAGAAAAGGGTGTGGCCCGTTCGCGGCTGATCTCAAGCGGGCGGGCAGGCAGATAGGCGGACAGGCAACACACAGAGCCAGCCAGAGGCCCCCGAAGAGCCTGGAGGCGGGGTCGAGACTGGCAGACGGCAAAAACTCGTGTGGGGGACTGCTACCTGACTTGCCGTAACGGTACTAGGGCTCCCAGGGCTGCCTTCCTTGCTCCCGCAGCGCAGCGGGGTACGCGAAGGTGTCCAAGTGGGCTCTCCCTTTCCTTCCGATCCACCGCTTTACATTAGACCCTCCAGAGCCTTTACCCCGTCTCTTCTGCTCGTCTTGGTGCCGAAAAGCTTCACCATCAAAGCTGTCAAGCTGTCCATATCTTTCAGCCGCAACATCTGTCTCCGGCGACGACAGCAGCGACGACAGCAGCATTGAACTACGGCGATCCGACACATCACCACCACTACGTCCCGTCTCCGCACACAGCCAGCCATGGAAAGCCTGCAGATGGCGCAGATGCTCGCCGACCTCAGCAGTCTCAACGCGACGGTATGCACCCTCCCTCCTCTGCTGTCGTGTGCCGCCCTGCCCATCCCCGCTCGGCGTCTCGCCTCCCAGCACCGATACTGACAGCGCCTCTGCCCAGGAACCCAATGCCGCCGCCGCCCTCGTCACAGCCAACAAGGCCATCCAAAAAGTCGAACAAGACCAGCACAGCCTGGCCGCCCCGCGCCGCCCCTCCGACGACCTCCGCCGCGCCCACTCGGCCCAGTCGCTCCCCCGTACCAACACGGGCACCTCGTCTCCCTCTGGCGGCCACGCCCGTCACGACAAGTTCGGCCGCCGCATCCTCATGAGCCCGCCCCTGACGCGCACCAACTCGGCGCAGGGCTCCGTCCCCGGCACGCCGCGGCGCGACTCGGACCCGGAGGACGATCTCGACCGCGCCTCGACCCTCATGGCGCTCTACGACATCCGCGCTAAGCTCAAGCAGCAGGACAACAGCAGCCTCATGAAGGCGCGCGAGAAGATCGCCGACCTGGCCGCCCGGCAGCAGGCGCAGGCGGCGGCGGGCAAGAGGGAGGCGGAGAAGACCGGGGCGCCGCGATACTCGTACCCCAAGTGAACGGGTTTGCAGCGGAGAGGGGCACACGTTTTTTTAAACAGCACGGAGGCGTTTAGGGTTGGGGGTCTGGCGCCTATTTATGATTAATCAGAAGAGGAGAAGGGGAGGGGGACTGCCGTGTGGGGTTCGAAAAAGCGGCGTGGTGGCCATTCTTTTTTTCCAAGACACATACACGGAGCGCAGCCCTGCCCTCTTGAGGGAGGCTTACGACATGGGACATGGTTGCTGACGAAAAGGGGAGTCGGGCGATGATTTGGAATGCGGGGGCCACGCGATGCTTCTCCCTCTCCACGGAGAGCTGCGGGAACAGGAACAGGCCCTCTACGACGGACGGAGTCTGCCTGATGGGGCTCATGGTGCTGAGGTACAGCACGGGTTTTGAGCAGCGAGCCGTACCGGCCGCGAGACGACACACTTTTCCTTTAGACACGACCGCGCCACTTTCACCATCCTTAGTACCTAATGACAATCAACGACTGGAAGTTTATCATGAGGCATTGCAACTGGGGATTGTACACATCACAGTTCTAGTTCGGACTGAGTCAATACATCAGGCGACAGTCAGACGTCTAGCCAACGAGAATAAAGGCGACACGGGCGAAGTATGGCAAATGATGACATATGATGGAGCGTGGTGTGGCTGAGCAGTTGACGACGATGCTGGGCTCGGTGATACAGATGACAAAGAGTCTTTCTTCAACAAACCCCAGCACTGCCCAATAACGACATGACTACTAGAGCGAAAAACAGAGTGCTGATTCCGTGCTGCAAGGCTGACACGGGCCAATGGATTCCAAATGGTTTCCGGCTCGGGAAGCAGCGCAGCTCAAACATCGCGCCTCCGACTCGGAGACCTTGGCAGCCAAACGAAAGCATGGCTGACGTTACACCAGATGCCTCTCGCCGACATGATCTGGCGCGCTGCGCTGTATGGCACAGACCACCGGGCGATGGACGGTGAGGGTCTCTGCCGTAGCTGGTAATCTGGGCTTAGCTTCGTGGGAGCTCGGTAGCGTAGGGGCCGGCGGACGTGCTAGGGCTCTCGGCACTGGGAGTGTCGTCGCATGGTGGCTCAGCACGATCATGGGGCCGCCAGGCTCCGACTGAGGTGCTGTGCAGAGGGTCCATCCAGGCGGGGCGAAGGCGAACAGCAGGTCGGACCACCTCCCGGAACTCTACCGATGTGTGACGACGGAGGGAAACACCGCGGACAAGGGTACCTGCCTTTTCTCATCTGGCGTTGCCTCCTCCCCTGGCCTCAGAATCCAAACGATGACTTCAGCACCCGGATTTGGCAATCAGTGATGTGCCTGGGGGGGGATGGGCGGCGGGTGGCCGCGCTGGGGACGAGGAACGGAGGGGAAGCTCAGCTGCTCAGCCACCCTGGTCAAGTGTCGGTACCTCCGTACGCGTACGACAGCCCACCCTAGGGAAAGTACCGGGGATCCTCCCCACCATCATCATCACGCCCGGCCAGGCAATACACGTAACCACTAGGCGGCCAAGCCCACCAGGGCCCCAGCGCTGACTCTCGCCGTCGCCGGCCTGTCCCAGCAGGGGCCCTGAAGCCTAAGTCCGGCCTTGTAACTGATGACCCGGACACGACAGACACAGACGCAGACCCAGACGTCGTGTTGTGCTTGGCGATGCCGACTGACGCAGATACATATTGGCACGCTCGTCGCCCAGTTTTTCTCCCACATTAGTTCTCCCTCTCCTCTCCCCATTTTCCGGTCCACCCCCCTCCATCCAAAGCAACAACAATCGGTCGTCCCTTTGAGAAGCGCGACCTCCCTCACCACCCGCCGCCCTGCATCAACAGATTAAGCTTCGCTGAATACGGAGCACACGTCTGCCGGCCACTGCGACGTCACCTCCATCCGGCGCATTTGGGCCCCCCAACACGTCATCGACCTGAGGGCGCCTTTGAAACCGGCATCTCTCTGCACCGCAAACTGATCCCTGTCGGCACGCACCTTCATCACTCCTCCACATTCCGTTTCCATCAGTCGCCCGCCTGATTGAGCAAAACCCATCTCCGAGCTTCATCAACAAACCGTCAGAACTCGCACCCGACCACAGTCGTCCACCACCATGGCTCCCTTTTTCCCCGCCGAAGACGAGCTCGCTAAGCGGTACGTCCTCCTCGCTGACCCTCGCGCATCGCATCGTCCCAGCTAATCATCACCAGGCAATTTGGCTGCCCCTCCGGCTCCTACTACAGCAATGGCCGCTGCTACAGGAACCGCAGCAGCTGGTACTACTGGGGCCGCTGGGTCCTCGCCGGCGTCCTGATCGTCGTCTTCCTCCTCATCCTCTGCGCGCTCGGGTACGTCCTCTCCCTCTGCTGTGACGAGATCCCTCCCGCAGCGGAGCGACCACCTCCGACAGTGATGCTAACGTCGCCGCAGTTGCTTCAGCTCGCGCAAGCGCAGAAGAAAGGGCAACACCCCCATGTACGGCACCGGCTGGATGACCAACAACCGCTTCGGCGGCAACCCCCACATGAACAACCAGCACGCCTACAACCAGCAGGGCTACGGCCAGCAGCAGCAAGGGTACGGCCAGCAGGGCTACGGCCAGCAAGGGTACGGCCAGCAGGGCTACAACGCGCCGCCCGCCTACGGCCAGCAGCCGCAACACACCGGCACCACCTTCAACCAGAACGACGGCTACTACGGCAACCACGACAACATCCAGCTGCAGCAGCCCCAGGGCACCTACAGCCGCGGTGGCGACGACTTTGCGCCGCCCGCCGGCCCGCCTCCCAAGGCCTAAGCCGGCTGCTGCCGAGAGGCGCATGCGAGGTCCGGCTGGTGAACTGGAGCGCCGGCTCGCGGGGTGGAGTGTCGGGGCGGTTGCAATGATACCTTGTTTTCGGTGACGGGGCCGGCGTCTGCGAGACGTTGGTTGGTCCGTCATCGTGTGATTTCCTATTCCCTTGGTGCGCGCTCGCCCGCTGCTGGTGTCGACGGGTCCATGACCAAGATGCTGGCGGGGTGGGGTACGATACTTTACGATAGATGTTTGACCTGCGATGGGTTATGTTAACGATGAAGTAATAATGTACTATACATTGTGGTACCATGCTGTTGGAGCTCTTTCGTGAAGTCGCGCATGTGCGTACTGCAGTACAATGCTACGTCGAACAGCCGTCCACATGTCGAAGTGAACTCGATTTACGTGCTAAGCTATTATAAGCTGTTGGAGTATGTGATGTCAACTCTGGTCAGAGCCGACGAGTTGATCTCGTGCTTACACCACATTCAAACTCATGTCCATAGCCAGCGACTCACAGCAATAGGATCGACCTGCCATCCGTGACATTGTTTTAGAACCTGAAAGTTTGAGAGGAGCATTGATCATTGGAAGTCAAGAAACACCAAGATCGGGACCAGACGCCGGGTGTGGTGATGAAATGACAGCTCTGGCTTCCGCCGAGGCAGGAAGTATGATAAAGTAAGGTAGCCACTGATGGGGAGAACTAGCTAGAAGGCCGAGTACCAGGGAGAAGCCCGGTCTCGTGCCACAGCCTCGCACACATACCATCAGACCTTCTTGTTCGCACGGCCAATCTTCCAGAAGGTCGTCGCGGACGCAGGACCCAACACGGGGGCGACGCCGCCGTCCCGCTGTCCGTGATCCAGGGCCTTGCAGCCCATCTTGCCCTCGGCGGCCACCCTCCACTTGCCCGAGTACTTCTTCTGGAACTTGTTCCGCGAGTCCCGGACGAGGTCCACCACGTCGCGGCTGCCGATCCAGGTGGCAAAGTCTCCCCATTTCATGGCCGAGAAGCGCATGTTCGCGCCCTTGTTCGTGCCCGCGATGATCAGGTCCTTCCACTCGTCGTCCCACCACTCCTTGAGCTTGAACTGTCCCTTGTTCTTCTTGCCCCACGCGACGATCTGGTTGGCCCCGCCCGTGTACGGCGAGTTCTTGCTTGTCAGCCGCTTGAAGCTGCTCTTCTTGCAGCAGTCCGAGCAGCTGTCCTTGCCCTTGTACCAACCCGGCCCGACGACCTTGACGCGGCGCTTCTCCTTTTCGTGGTCGTCGAGGTCGAGCACTCCGTCGAGATCTTCGCCAAAGTCTTCGTCGTGCTCCTCGAAGCTGCGATGGACCCAAAGGGTGACGTCGTCTCCGTCATCGCGCTTGACGACAGAGTGCCGGTACACTGGCCATTGTTAGTCTCCCACAGGCACTGCGTCACGCACAGGACGCGTCTTACTCTCAGTAGTGTTGACTCCGTGGAGATCGGCGAGCTCCGAGTCACGCTCGCTCAGAGGGGCGTCGCGCTTGAGGACGTGAACCTCTCCGTTCCCGGCATCGTCGAGAGGGTCCGAGGCAGGGAAGCCCGAGACCAAGGTTGCCGTGATCATCAGCGCCGAAAGGCTACGGGCTGGAAGCATGGTGAAGGTAGATGGCCTGAAGTATGCTGATAAGTGTGATGGTGTTGTAGAATGTGCGGAAGCAAGAGTGAAAGCTGAATGGTCTGGAGTTCTGGTGAGTGACAGACTAAACAACAGCTCGTCGACGACTCTTGTATTTATACTCATCTCATTGCCTTGCGGACCCCAAATCTTTTGCCTTACTCTCGCGATCTGGACAGACTCGACCGCCCAGTCTCAGCACATCATGTTGGTGCTGCTCTTGCTCAGGCCATGTTGCCTGCGCCTCCTGAACGCGGCCGCACGCTTACTGCGATGCGCCTCTGGAGCGCAGAAGTCATCTCAGCCCCTGACACCCATTGAGTGTCTGAATCCTGTGGTGTTGACTCTGGTACCTGAACACCTCTCGAGCCAAGGGCCCAGACCCCGCGATGGGCCGTTCTCCGACAAAGAATCTCACCCCTACCACACCCTCTATCAACATGAGTGCCTCGAGCGCTCAGCGGCTATATGACCAATCCCATGGGCTTGTCCTGCCGCAGCGCTTGTCTGACCGGCGCGGCCGCCCGCCGAGCTTTGCAGGGCAGTGTGAGGCAGAATAGGAACTTGGCGGCCCAAAGAGGATACGTCTTATCAGCTTCTCATGAGAACGTCTACCTCTGGTTTTTGAGCATTTGCCGAATGAGACTGGGTTCACCAGGCTGAGCACCGGAGCTGCCGAGTGTCATCTCGTGCCATCTCGGCTTCGTCGTGGTGATGTACCCCCGGCTGGAGCTGCCCTGAGATTCTCATCGACACTAAAATAGACTACGGCTTGCCGATGTAGTAGGTAGGTGTTGGCTAGCCGATCAAAGATTGCGCCTTCTGGCAGTTGTCTGTATGTAAGGTAGTAAACTGAGGCGCTGCCGTCTCATCATCCAGACACCTTTGCACCATCCGTGTTCCGCTTGGGGACCTTACATGATTATGCAAGCACATGATTACCATTTCTTATTCAATCATTGACGAGTAAGAAAACAGGCCCTGAATTCACTTTCGACGTACGTCAGGGTCGAAACAGGGAGCTTGCGGTATGAAGGCGCCGATCTGGCCATGCCAGGAGGAGTGCCGCAGATCGTCCTGGCACACCAATGAGCGAATTGGCCTCGATCGCTTGGCTGCAAGATCACCAACCCATAGGATGGACGCCTCGCGGGTGCGTTGTTAGCTCGGCGAACCAGATTGCAGCTGAACTTCCCAAGCTCCATTGGTTTGCACTGCAGGACTGTATATCTTAAAGGTGTTCCCCGAGCGGGCTTCTTTGTCCATCTTACGATTTGTGGTTGTTCCTTGTGAACATTGGGGACAATGATCCCAGGCCGAGTGCACCGGGATTAGTGGGCTGTACGGTCGCTTGAGGTATGCTTGACATTTATTCCTCTGACTTACGCTGCGCCCACAGCATGAAATTAACGCTTCTCCGCGACAGGCGCGCGCGGCTTGAATTCGCCTGCGTTTCCTTGAATCCTCAAGCGCTGTGATTGCGCTTCGGGTTCATGGTGAAGTCTCGCGATGAGCCACTGTCGAGCAGCAGCCGCCTGTCTTTAGAGCTGGAATCGACGACCGGTCCTCGCGAGCATCACAGCCGAGCACAACTCAAACTCTATACGAGCACCGCTACCGCCTTATCGGAAGCCTCTGCGCCAGGCCGTGACCTGGTGCACGCAACATTCAACAAGTCGACTATGATCTAAAGATTGCACAAGATGATGAAAATAATCCTGTCGGAGACTGCGACAGGATTATCTTCAACATCTTGTGTCAACCTGTTGACGAGTCCTACGCTCTACGACAAACACCACTCGAATCCTTCATCTCGAAGGAGTCGTCCAGCAGTCCTGCTGACGAAATTGATTGGGACGAATTTGTCAATTTCGCCCCTTCACCGCCCGCAGAGTCCATAATCTCCCCGGTGTCAACCCCGTACACCACCTTCACCCCTTTCATCTCGAAGCGGAACTCTCCAGAACAGCCTCCCCTGGCTAGCAAGCCGCCACCCGATGCCGTTCAGCCTGACAGATCGTGCGGCTACTGCGGCCACATTTTCTGTCACCCTGGGGTTCTAGCGTCAGTTTCCCAAATCACCCAGTACGAAATGCACTCTTGCTAAATCTACTCGTTTCCAGGCGTCATATTGTCGACACCCATCAAGCCGGAAAGCGGAGGAACTTTTCTTGTGGGCGATCTCAATGTGATCCGGCCACGTCCAAGGACGAGAGAACTTTGACCCGACACCTCGACGAACAGCACGGGTTTTGTGGCATGCACGTCTGCAGTTGTGGAAAGCTCACGAAGAGGAAACACAAACACCTCAGTCATATACAGGCCTGTCGATCTAGCGGCAACACGCCGTTCGTTTGTGCCAGTTGTGGTCACAGGGTCGGTCACGATCAGAATGACGGCCGTCGACTCCACGGGGAGCATGTCCGTACATGTGGAATGAAGCAGAGGGGGAGACCTCGGAAGAAGAAGCAGTGTAAGCACCATCCAATCCACAGCACACCAGGAATACGGCAGGCTGACCTCTCTCAGAACCCACGGCAACAGACAGGGTCTGTCTTTCACGAATAAAGTGAGCCAGATTGGACTGCGAGTCCTATTTGCATTAACTGTTCGTGAGAGTACGGTAGACCATTGTATTTGAGGGCTGAAAGTGGGTTGACAGGCACGATGGACTGCGAAGATGGGACTTTCGGGGTTTACACGTGAGAGGGGCCCATGATTGCCAGTCAGTCTCACTGCGACTAGGATGGCACAGTACCAACTATGGGACTGATGTTGTCGGCGCGGCTTTGAACCTTAAGACAGACAATGTGTCGTGAAAGGCGTACGGGATGTGGAGGTGTCCGTATTCAGTCGGCGACAAGGAGTCGTGGACGGCCCCTCCTGGCAGGCGGGGATCAGATTTGATCAATAAACATAGGACATCAAATCAACAGGATACCATGTTTCGATAGTCTTGTCAATTTTCGAAGACTTGGCCCGACAACCTTTGGATACCACAGCCCATTGGCTTGCTTCTAGAGCGCGTTCCAGTCACTTGACTGAGCGTTGAATAACCTCGTATTACTAGGCTGGGGGATCCAGCAGACGAACAACGCAGGAGAAACTGTTTCCGTCCAGCCGCGAGATGTTTCCCTTCCGCTTAACGCACCACTTCACTCAAACCTTGCGCTGCAGTTGCTGAGCGTAAGTCGGATCTCCCTAGGAACCTGTCAGTTTTTGAGGAAAATAGTGGCAGAGAACGTTGTCCAGACGTCCTTGGCCCAGTCGTATAAATAGGTGTCCATATACATCTTCCCGGGACGAGGCTGGTTACACAGGGATGGAATCTGTCTCCTGTAATTCGCTTGTAGACATGGATCCCTGGCAGTGTGATGCCTTCTATGTGTCCCTTTTCCTCTCGCCCGATATCTTGTCCCAGTGGTGTACTGATTATTGTAGAGTTGATGCGGCCAAAGGAAGAAAGGCAGTTTGTAATCCCTGGAAAGTAAGCTGCTTATTGTTGGGGTTGATACATTCCTGGTACTGCACACTATTGCACGATTAAGTCTCAATCCAGATCTTTATGTTCTGCAGACGCTCAAAGCTACCTAGTCACAGCTAGTGAAAGCCGTAGAGGCTGCGCCGCTCGGGGATCTCTGGATGACCGATGAATGCACAGGACAGTTCTTCAAGAAATCCCGGAACGAGTGTCATTTCGAAACGTGGAGCATACTCGGAGAATGCGGGTTGAGGGATCTCTTGGTGGGGCAACGCTTGCATGTCTGGATCGTCGTCATATCGGTGAAAATGAATGTCGTCGATTCGTAAATGGACTGGAGACATTCCGCAGAGTTATAGCAGGGTATTTAGCACTCTTGCGTAGCCGCAGGCTGATGAATTCTACCGACTTCGCACATGGGTTTGCATGAAAGAAGTATCGACATGTATGCGCTAAGGTTGGGAGCTCGCCCTCCCCGAGTCAACTGTCTGCAGAACCGCAAGGTTTGGTCACCTCGAAGATCTTCAAAACTGAACGCCTCTTCTGGCCTTTCACGACACTACCAGTGATTCAGCCAGGGACCCATAAGGCGTCGACCATAGTTGAGGACCCTCTCATCTTTGTCCGCGCCCGCCTAGGGGGAGGTCGACTTCACTCCTTAATTGCTCGATGTCATCCTGCAGCGGACTCTGGACGCTGAACTTGGTAGTGCACGGCCAACGCTAGAAGTTCCGATCTTCCTCCCATTTGTGGAAGACAAGGTGTTGGCAGAGACCACTGGGGCGCCACAGCTCAAGGTAGATCGCATCGCGGACTTCCGTAGGTAAGGACGTGATAAAAGCAGAATTAGCTTGCGGACCGGCAGCTATTTTGATGACGAGTCGGCTGGATCGAGGTCAAGGCACGCCGAGCATCTACTTGGCGGCTGCCTGGCCATGTAGTAAAGTCAGGTGCGAGGCCTAAGTAAGCAAGGCTTGATACGACTAGTGCCATGGTTAGGGGTATCTAGTTTCCAAGTCGGACCGTGGCGGCCAACGGCAAAGTACCGGTAGCTTGCTTGCTACGACAAGAATGTTCATGGCCAGTCGGGAGGTAAGCTATTGAGCCACAGGTGGTTGGTCGGTCGGTAGGCTCTGCCATGCGTCGACACTCGTGGTGGTGGTGGTGATGGTGGCTGTGAACCTTAACTCAGCACTCAATTGGATACCTTACCTTACCTAAGGTCCCTACCTCAAGACAGGTAGGGAAGTGGCAGCGCCATTACATAAGGTGGACACCCGCGTTTCAGAATGCAGGGACCTGACGATCCCCCTTGAGGAAGGGCCCTGGCGGAAGGCACCGTCACCACTAGAGTCATCGCTAAATTGCGGTCGACAGTCCCGTCATTTGACAGCCCCTCTTGGGGATTCAGCCCCCTGCAGAAACAGCCCTCGCTTGCTGGGGATGGAGGGGAAGAGGACTCCAAACGCTCCAAAGGGGGAAAGCCTGGGCTGGCAGTCGGCATTGGCGTTGGATTGAATTGTCGCACACCTCCTATGGCGGCTTCGTCGCCCAGCCCCCCTTCGCGTCCTTTTTCCATCCCTTCGTTTCTGCCCTCGGACGCTCCTTGACGCAGGACATGACAAGCGCTCCAGGAGCAACAGGCTAGCCTCACTGAGGGCTGAACAACAGGAAGACCTTCGTCGCTGGATCTCTTCCGTCCCTTCCTTACACTCTCACTGCTCTGCATACAACCGCCCAACGACTGTCTGCAACAGCCTGTGATCATTTCGCTCATTCCACACATCTTCTTTTACGGACAGCCGCCAGTCTCTACGAACGAATATACGAGCCAGCCTCGATTCGAACGCGAGCGACAAGAGCCAGCGCCCGAACCTTTGTTCGTCGGAACTCCACGACCTTTCCCCCGACTGCACTGCCCAGTGTCACGCACCCGACTGTGAGACGACAGGTGTTGGGCCATTGGTAGCCACGCCTCCTCGAACCGCCCCCATTCGTCGTTGCCTTTCTCCCCTCCGCCTCTCCTCCGCCACCACCGAGGTAGCCGCCAAAGGAAGCCCCTTCGACTCGCCAACGCCCGGCTCCACGACACTCTTTATTTCCCTTTTCGAGGCATTATTACTTCTGCAAGCGACACAGACGGATCATCTCGCTCGTTTGCTTCGGATCGGGCGACTTGGGCGACGGTGGAACCAACGTGTAACGCTGCACGACCCGACTTCAGAACACAGCGCGGCTCGCCGTTCCAAACCTTTGATTCCCTTTTCGCGCGCCTCCCGCTTTTCGCTTCGACGATCATACGCTCCCACGACCCATCAGTTTGGGCATGGAGCTATAGACGCGCCGATATACCGCCAACTCTAAACTCTACACAACACCTCGAGCACCGCGCTCGCGACGACACACGATGCCTTCAGTCGATGTCGCCATGGCGAGGAGCCTCAGGGGAGGGGTGTGGGGCTCCATCACAGCAGGCATCGCCGCGAGCCTGCAACCCCGCCAGATCACCGAGACGGTCGACAATGTCGGAGACGCTGTCACTGATGTCAGGACAGCGCTCTCCAGCTGGGATAACTGCATGGCAGTCAGCTGGTGCAAGTACGTGATTTCCCGGTGGATTTTCGCCTACGAGGCCGATCGCTAACCCTGCCAGGTGGCCTGTCATCGCCGTCATCATCGTCGGAGGCCTGATCATCTTCTCTATCCTTTGGTGCATTATTCGATGCGTCTGCTGCGGCCTCTCCTGCTGCTGTTCGTGCTTCTCCTGCCTCAAGTGCTGCGGTAACTGCTGCGGCTGCTGCGATGCGCCGGGAGAGAAGAAACACAAATACCTCGACCAGTCCTACGGGGCGCACTCCGTCCCGCCAGACCAGGGCTACAAGTCGCAACCCGCCATGTTCGCCTCTGCCATCCCAGTGTCCGATCACACCATGACACCCAGCCACGCCGCCGCCGCCTCGCCACCGCAGTATGCTGAGTTCGACGTGAGCAAGAAGAGACAGTCGGACGCCCTGCCTGCCATGCCGACATGGGAAAGCGCCGGGTCGAAGAAGATCTCTCTTGAAGAGGAGGCTGTCGAGATGGACACGATGAAGAAGCCTGTTCCCGCCCAGAGCATGAACAGCCTGCAGACCAATCCGACCATTCCCCTCATGGCCGCCGGCGCCGCAAGCCCCATGAGCCCGAATTCGCCCTCGAACGGCAGGATGCTCTACGGACAGGCGCAAGGCGCCTCCAGCGGGTACATGGGAGCACAGGGTCAGCCCGTGGACTCCTACGCCGCCGTCGGCAACGGCTACGACGACTACCACAACACCAACAACGGCTACAACCAATCGACAACATCCTTTGGAAATGACCAAGCGTACGGCGTCGCCGCCGCCGGCATGGCCATGAACCAGGGCCGTCACACCCCGCACCAGGACCAGAACGGTCCCAACGGCTACGGCGCACCCCGAAGCAACGGCTACGCCCAAGACTACAACAGCGCCTACGACCAACCGGGCTACGATCAGCAATCATCCTACGACCAGCAACCCTACGGCATGAACGCCGGCCCCTCCCGCTACTCCCCGCCGCGTTCCAACCCCAGCCCGGCCCCGAGCCGCGCCTACGGCCCTCCTCGCACGCAGCCCAGCCCCGCGCCCGCGGGCTTCCGTCGCTCCCCCGGCCCGCAGTCCGAACGCGGCTACGACCAGCAGCAGCAGCAGGACCCCTACGCCGCCGAGAGCGCCTACGCCCGCCCGCAGTTCCCGCAGGACAGGCAGTACTCCTCCGACTCGAGCCGGCCGCTCGCGGCCCCCACCGCCACGTCCCCCGCGCATCAGCAGGGTGGGTTCGACTTCTCCGGCGGCTACGGCGGCCGTTCCCAGCAGAACCAGACATACGGCTACGACGACGACCAGCAGCAACAGCATGAGCGCCCGCCGAAGAGCAGCGGGTCGGAGATTGCGTACCCGGGCTTCAGGGCCTACCAGCCCGCGCAGCAGGGATGGAGCGGCGTGTAAACCAGCCGCCTCCCTTCGCGTAGCCTTTTCTGTACATCCTTCCCTCTGAGAGGGTCGATTCGACTGCAGCATATGAGACGGGACCACGGAGCGTTTTTTTGTTTCTCGTCATGTGGCATTTCCTGCATTGGTGTCAGGCTGGGACTGTACGTCTTGCTTTCCGGGCACAAAAGTGTATGAACGGTGTGTTGGGCGCTTTGGGCGTTTTTCTTTTTAACCTTTCGTCATTCAAATCTTGCCGCTTTTGATATCAACAAGAGCTCTGAGGGCCAGCGGTGTTGTGCTCTGCTTGGGATCTCTACGCATTTTCGTTTCTAGCTTTGGCATTTGGCCCCGGGCGAGATCGGCCGCCGCCGATGATGAATAGAAGAGATGCCCGCTGACTCTTGACTTGCCATGGTGTGTGGTGCTGCGATGCTTAGGGTTAGCTCTGACGAGGAGTCTCTGACTGCCAATGTGATATGAGATGTGCTTTGTCCGCCAGTGACAGCGCCAGCGTGCGAAACCCATGACGGATCGCTGCGAGTGCTACGTTCGTTCGCAGGGCACTGTTTGGAAGCGCTCGGCTGGGGGTGACAGGTACGAGTGAAACGCCAAGTCGGCAGGTCATGTCTGATGTCGATAGATCAGTGGAGGGAATCAGCTCACTGCCGAGATGCAACCAGAGCACCCGTGGTTTGGGCGAGAGAGGTGGCATGTGACGCGAAGAGTGTACAAAATCCCATATATGGCGAGTTAGTGGAGAGCAGCGCATCATAGTTGAGATGGTTATTCGCGTGGTACCTCGGTACCGATATCTGTGCGTGTATAATGGGAGAATGATGAAGAGACCCAGTGCCCGCCGTTGCGCCAGTACTCTATGCAATGAAGCCAGACTCCGGCCTTTGTTACAACAGCCTTTCAAAAAGTCAAAGTCGTTCCTCCGCAAACAAAAATAGAAGATAATCGCCAGCCGTCGCCGGGCTCTACTCCCTGGGGTAGAGCTCCTGCGACACCTTGGCTCGGGGCTCACGCAGACGACTCGCGCTGCTACCCACGATCGTCTGCGCGTCGCCGTCCAGGTCGGGATCGTACTCGTTCGGCTCATCCTGCTTCAGGCGCGGCTTGCTCGACTTCAGCTGCGCCCCATCATCCGAATCCAGATCGTCATCGTCGCTGTCGAGGAGACCGCCGTCGTCGTAGGGGCTCGCGCCCGCATTTCCGACCGCCCAGTCCGGGTCCTCCTCCGGCACGCGCTCGTGGTCGCCCTCGACCTTCTTGATGAACGAATCGATAATGTAGTACTGCAGGCCGTTCATGATGAGGGGGAAGAACATCATGACGAAGAAGATCTGGAGCTGCTCGTTGCCTTCAGTCCAGCCCAGGGCCCAGTCGCCGACGCGGGAGATCCAGGGGAAGATGAGGAAGATGAGGAGCACGACGACCTTCATGCCGAAGAGGCCGCAGAAGTAGATGACGGACTGCTTGAGCCACCACCACGCGTTCGGGGGGCTGCCGTAGTTGCCTGACTGGATGGACTCCACGGGCTTGCCGAGGGGCGTGTAGGAGACGCCGAGAGTGAACAGCTTCAGAAGGCCGATAAGGATGGGGATACCAATTGTGGTCTGGAAAAAAACGTCAGCTGCGCGATCACCGCATCGAGTAAGATTTCGACCTACGTCAATGGCGAGGTTCAGGAGGTAGAACGAGCACGGATTCGGCGTATACTCCTCGGCCCTGCTCATCAGCATGCGCCCTGCAACTGTCGTGGCGGACGTCGGCTCCACCTGGACGTTGAAGCGGCCCGACGTCAACATGGACATGAAGATGTTCGCAATGTGCACCAGGACCGACCCGAACACCTGCTTCGACACGTCGAAGAACCAGATCTTGACGGGGCGCTGCGGCCGCTCCTTCCACCGCTTATATACGAGCACCAACAGGGCGAGGCCGCCGAGGGCCCCTTGGACGAGAAGGGCAAAATTGCCGAGGAGCTCGCAGTCGCCGCCGGACGGCTTGACGGTCTCTGCGACGGCCGTTGATGTTGCGGCGGCGGCAGTGGCTGCGAGGGAGGAGACGGTCGAGGGGGCGAGGGATGCTAGCGCGGCTGCGACAGTTGTGGAGGCATCTTCGACGGCTATCGCAAAGCCTGCGGGGGGCGCCATCGGAGCAGTCGGTCGGGGCTCGTCGGTTGAGAGCCAAGGATTCGAGGGCGAGGAGCGAGAAGATGTCGAGGGAGCGGTGTTGAGGGGCGATGTGGGCGCGATCAGGTGACGTAGAGGACTCGGTTGGGGAATGCAGTGAACACCCGGGGGGTTGGAGATGCTGGGATGAAGGAACAAGAAAGGTTGGCAGTAGAATAACGAGACCAGCACGCAGGAGATGTGAGAGAAAGGGTTGGCGGAGGCGAAGGGAGAAGGTAACAGGAAAGGTGAGGTAAGTTAGGCTGAACAGAAGGCCAGCCACCTAGGCAGAAACGTAAGGAAATCACGATGTCGTCGCTCGCTTTCGCATCGGCCCTGATGACCCTCAGAGTTAGGAGCAACCCGGAGCAGTGCAGGTGCAGGAGCAGACGGGGGGCGGAGCTTCCAGGTCCCATCATGCCGTCTTAGTCACGCAGGGCGCTTGGCTGTTTTGAGTTAGGGGGGCTCTCAGGGGCTGGCGGAGGCGGGGCGCGGGCCTCCGTCAGCCACGCTCGGCTTTGTTCGCTGCTTGGCTGCTTGGCTACTCGGGTGGCTGCGCCCGTTGATGGTCGTCGCGCCGCGAAACTCGGGTTCCGTCTCTCGCCTGTGGCGCGAGCGGTGACCTTGATGATGGTCGATAGACTCGATTCTTTACCATTTTCGGTAGGCATGGGCATCGGGTTGTTTTTTCTTTGTCTCAATTTTTCACGTCGGAGTTGGTTGTACACACTCACTACATCACCTTGCCCACAACAAGTCGGTACCGGGCACCCAGAGGCTGGCATGTGATGTGCGGCCGAGTTGTGATGCCATCAGGGTTTAGGCATACCTTAACTTTCATGCAGCAATCATGGCAATGGTTCTTGGACACGTGGTTCAGCAATTGAGATGAGCATTCTGTTCATGAGAAGAGATACAACGAAATCTACCTGATACTTTTGGATATCATACCATGCTCCTGCCAACATAAGAAAGAAACGCCAACCAAAGTCTCTTGTCCTGTTGCCTATTCGTGTCGACCGCCCTGAGGCGGCACCTGCTACATCTCCATGACCTTCGTCTATTGATCCCGATGAACAAAAGGAAATGAGTTCAAAACATCTCAGGCAATCACCAAGTTGTCCAAAGCGACTCTCGCCATCTCTACAATCTTCAGACAGTTCCTCTGATCCTTGTCCTGCGTGCGGTTCAAATTCGGCGGCATGAGCGGGTTTCCCTGCATGGGGTGCGGGAGCCCAGCCGCGACCATGGCATCAATCTGGTCATGCCGATGGTTCGACCGCTCCTCCATGGCGGCAATGACATCCTTCAGGCCTTGGTGACGGTGCGTGATGCGCGACCCGTCAATCGCGGACGTTTGGTCGACGTCGAACCCGTAGATGTCAATCTTGAGCACAGCCCGGAGGGTCATCCTCCACTTGTCGGGATCCATCTCCTTGTTGTCGTACATCTCGACGGTGCGGCAGGTGAACTTGTCGATTTCCTCGAGCTCGCCCCAGAGGCCCCCGTACTCGGTAAAGAGGAAGAGCATTGTCTCTCCGTTTCGCTTGGCTTCCGCGGTGGCTTCGTCGACGAGCTCGAGAATGCGCACGTACGCGTTGACGGTCGCGGGGATGAGCATGCCGAGGAGCATCGTGTTCTGTAGGGCCTGCATGGGGACCGGTATAGAGGGGTCGTCGAAGGGTGTGCTGCACTTCGGGCAAGTAATCAGGCCGTGTGCTACTTTGGCAGCGTTTCGGGCGACTCGCGCAGCTGGGCCGATGTCATCGGGCAGCCTGGAGAGGGCGTCGAGCGAGAGGTAGATCTGGGAAAGACAGGCGCAGTTGATGTGGGGGATGGATTTGCGGGGGGGCTTGGGACTGGCGTCGGAGGTCGACGAGGACGCCGGTGAAGCTGACGTAGCAGCGGCAGAAGAAAATGAAGATTCCGAGATGGAGTTCTGAGGGGAGTAACCGAGCATTGCGTTGAAGGTTGGAGGCGCCTGTGGTGCGGGTTCAGGTAAGGGGGCTGCAGTGTAGGGGGGTGCTGGAGCCGTGGGTGCCTTTGAGTAGATGTATGTCATGTCAGCGCTGATATCTTCAGAGACCTGCTTGTCAGCAGGGTCCTTGTCATCGAAGTTGATGCCACCTAACAGGTCAACGCCACCAATTTGCAAGCCGTTGGCGGCCAGCTGAGGCTCGGAATATGTCATGGGGAAACTGGCATAGTCAGGCGCCGCGGACGACATATCACCGACCGGCGCGAAGAAGTCCATGGTCGCCATGTCTCCGCTGCCAAGGTAGTCGTTGTGGCCGCCGAAGAAGGACGCAAAATCCAGGTCCAAGTCGCTACTGGCAGGCAGCGCTGCGAGCTGAGCATGCGATGACTGTCCCGAGGGGTCTGACGGGCCGGGGCCCTGCGACGGCACCATCAACGGCTGCTCCTCTGCATCATCCACATGGCGGCGCTTTCGCGGCCTGCCCATGGGCTTCTGCGCCGAGTAGACACAGGCCAAGCTCTCCCTGCGGCATCGGGAGCAGCCGTCGGGCTCCTTAGTGCAAGCCAGCTTGCGCGTGCCTGTGAGCGTGTCAGACGTATGTTCGGAAGGGGATGGCTCAGAGTGAGGCGAGGCTTACGGCACTCATCGCATGCTCTGTGTTTCACAACGCCTCCAGGTGCAGCATCCGGCTTGACCTTGAGCCTGGACTGTGTCGGGGGCGACTGCGGCATGGCGGACGGGAGGTTCGCGTGGGATGGGGGGAGTAAAGTGAAGGCGTGGCGATGAGCCTGACGATGGAGGTAGAACAGACGGTGGTCCCAGATCGTTGGGGGGCGTCGCGCGCGGTGAGGTGCGAGGTATGAGGTATGAGGTACGAGTTCCGAGGTAGCGGGAGGGGGTATATATGCGATGTTCGTTGAGATGGATATAGCTATTGGGTTGGGTGGTGGTGCTCAATGCGCGTGAGCCATGCACGCCAACGTGTGTGTTGAGGCCGAGACGTGGTTCGCCTGCGATGCTCGCGCCGTTGGGCTGAGGGTCAACGCCTTTAGGGCTGAATGTCGTGGACGGTGACTAAGGGGGGAGACTGTCGCACGCACCGAACAGAGGCGGGACTCGGGGTCTTTGCGTGAGGCAAACGTAGATGAAAGGAGGAGAGCGGCCAGAAGGGCGTGGACTGACCAGGGGAACAAGATGAGGGGCCAGCCAGGCCAGGCAGCGCATCCTTCCCGTCCATGGTATGGCGATGCAGCCATTCACAGCACGACGAGCATATTAATCAGCCATACCAGCACAGGGACGGCCTCTCGTCAAGGCTGCTGGGACTCTGATCCGGCGAACTCTGGTCCGTCGAGCATCGACTCCTTACAGCATCGGCTCCTTGCAGGATCGGCTGGCTCCTTACAGATTCGTGCGACCGCAAGGAGTCATCGGCGTCGGCGCCACGATTCCCAAAATATCGTCAAGGCGAGCCAGTCAGGCGAGCCAAGCCAGCCACCATGTTACGCTGCAGTGGCCTACCGCCTCGCTGTTTTCTCCTTTGACCGGAAAATGACAGCTAAGCTGAGGCTCATGGCTGCGCGCCCTACAGGGCCCTTACAAGGCCTGAGGCCCCTGGGGCGCCAGCACCCTTCGGCGGTCTTGACAGTGGAATGCAGTGCATCGCAGCAGCGCCAGGTGTCAGTCGCCACAGCGAGTTCCGCCCGCACGCCCTGAGCAGGAGCAGGACGTACCTGGGCCGCACCTTCTGAAGATCTCGAGGCGCGGCCCTCCCATTGGTTGCTGCTCACCGCCGACAACCCCACTCGCACAACCCCGCAGGAAGGCGGTCAAGCAGCAGGAGCTCCCCAGGCCCCGTCCCGCGGCAGAAAGAAAAAAAATTGTCGATTCGAGCTTCTCAGTGCACGCCTGCCTCTCCGCCTGAACTGCCGTACTGTTCTGTTCCTCTGCAGCACCAGATCTGGATGCAGGCAAAGGAAGCAACCAGGTACCTTCTTCACCCACCACCACCACCACCACTCCAATGGCGCCACAACAGAGTCTGAAGAAGCGGAAGGGCCCGCAAGCCGAGCCCGAGTCCGACGACGAGCTGAGCCACGTCGCATTGGAGGGTGTCCTGTCCGAGGGCGAGGACGATTCCGACTTTGAAGGATCGGACGGCTCCGATTCCGACAACGACAGTGCCGAGTTTGATGGTCTCGAGGGCAGCGACGCTGAGGACGACGAAGATGAGGATGATGGCTTCCTGAGCGAGGACATCCCCTCTGATGGAGAGGATGCGCGCAAGTCGGGCAAGATCGCCGCCGACGAGGAAGACGAAGGCCCCAGCTACCGCGTCGTCACTGATGCCAACGGCGGCGTCCGTTACGAGTACGACGAGATTGACCCTGTCTACGACTCGGACGACTCGGACGCCCAGGGCCCCGCCAACACCATCGGTGACATCCCCCTCTCCTTCTACGACTCCTACCCTCACATCGGCTACGACATCAACGGCAAGAAGATCATGCGCCCCGCCACCGGCGAGGCCCTCGACGCCCTGCTCGACAGCATCGAGATCCCCAAGGGCTGGACCGGCCTGACCGACCCCGAGACCGGCAAGCCCCTCAACCTGACCCAGGACCAGCTCGAGCTGCTGCGCAAGATCCAGATGAACGAGCTCCCCGAGGAGGGCTACGACCCTTACCCCGTATGTTCTCCTGGCTACTGCTTCCTTTTCCCCCTCTCCCACGTCGTCACCAGTTGCTAACGACCGCAGGATACCGTCGAGTACTTCACGAGCATCGAGGAGAAGATGCCTCTGAGCGCCGCCCCCGAGCCGAAGCGCCGCTTCGTCCCCTCCAAGCACGAGGCCAAGAGGGTCGCCAAGCTCGTCAGGGCCATCAAGGAGGGCCGTATCCTGCCTTACAAGCCCGCCGAGGAGAAGGAGAGGGAGGAGGAGGAGAAGGAGGAGACGTACTACGACATCTGGGCCAACGAGGAGCCCCAGCCCTTCAACGTCATGAACATCCCCGCCCCCAAGCTTCCGCCCCCGGGCTACGACCTCAGCTACAACCCCCCGCCCGAGTACCTGCCCACGAGCGCCGAGAAGGAAGAGTGGCAGAAGCAGGACCCTGAGGAGAGGGAGAAGGAGTACCTACCGGCCAAGTTCGACTCGCTGCGCAAGGTCCCCGCCTACGGCGAGCTCGTCAAGGAGCGCTTCAACCGCTGCCTCGACCTCTACCTCGCCCCGCGCATGCGCAAGAACAGGCTCAACATCGACCCGGCGTCGCTCCTCCCCAAGCTGCCCCGCCCCGAGGAGCTGCGGCCCTTCCCCACGGCGTGCCAGACCGTCTTCCGCGGCCATGAGGGCCGCGTGCGGACCCTCGCCGTCAGCCCCGACGGCGAGTGGCTCGCCAGCGGCGGCGACGACTGCACCGTCCGCCTGTGGCACCTCCGCACCGGCCGCCAGGAGTGGAAGGCCAAGGTCAGCCTCGATGAGGCCGTCAACGCCGTCCGCTGGCGCCCGTCCAAGGAGACGTTCATCCTGGCGGCCGCCGCGGGCGAGGACATCTTCCTCATCGTGCCGCCGCGCGGCGCCGACGGCATCGACAAGCCCAGCCGCGAGATTCTCGACGCGGGCTTCGGTTACGCCACCAACGGCGCGCAGCCCTCGGCGACGGGCACGACCAAGGAGCCCCCGGCCAAGTGGACGCGGCCCGGCGCCAAGCTCGAGGACCAGGGCGTGCTCCTCAAGGTGACGGTGCGGGCGGTGGTCAAGGTCATCAGCTGGCAGCGACGCGGCGACTACTTCAGCACCGTGTCGCCGACGGGCCAGCGCAGCTCGGTGGCGATCCACACGCTCTCCAAGCACCTCACGCAGATCCCGTTCAAGAAGTTCCAGGGCCTCGTGCAGACGGCGCACTGGCACCCGTCCAAGCCGCTCCTCTTCGTGGCGACGCAGCGCAAGATCCGGTGCTACGACCTGCAGAAGGTCGAGCTCGTCAAGCTCCTGCAGCCCGGCGCCCGCTGGATCTCGTCGTTCGACGTCCACCCGGGCGGCGACAACATCATCGTCGGCTCGTACGACCGTCGCCTGCTGTGGCACGACCTCGACCTGTCGACGCGCCCCTACAAGACGATGCGCTTCCACCCCGAGGCCATCCGCGCCGTCAAGTTCCACCGCGGCGGCCTGCCGCTCTTCGCCGACGCGTCCGACGACGGCAGCCTGCAGATCTTCCACGGCAAGGTCGTCAGCGACCTCATGGAGAACCCCACCATCGTGCCCGTCAAGATGCTCAAGGGCCACAAGGTCGTGGCCAAGCTCGGCGTCATGGACGTCGACTGGCACCCCACCGAGCCGTGGTGCGTGTCCGCCGGTGCCGACGGCACGTGCATGCTGTGGACGTAGACGTGCCACATGTGCAACATCCAGGAGGGGGAAAAGGCCGCGGGGGGTGGGGAGTGCTCGGGACGAAGCCCGCGGCGGAGGGATGATGAGGCTGCAGAGTCTGTGTGAGTACGTCCGTCCTGTTCAGCGAGGCGTTTGGGATTCTATTTTTCCATCTTCATCTGAGAGTGCAACTTTTTCCATGCCTCACGTTGTAGGGAGGAGAAAAAAAAAGACGAATAGAGGACGGAATAGAGTTTGCTTGTTCTTCACACCGCCGCGTGCCACGCCGCCGATGACGAGACGTGTTCGTGAATGCTGCCATCCGCCAACATGCAGTGCCAGGCCGAAGGGATTGGTCGCACACGCGGGGGATCCCACAGATGATGACTTGGAGGAAACACGTTGAGTGGCTGGTGTTGCTTGCGACGTCCGCCTTGATGTTTGCCTCACTATTTTCTATCGCCCCCAGTCCGTCGCCTCAACCAAGGCTGCCAGTGCAGACCCCCATTTCTCCCCAACGTCGTCGTCGTCGTCGCCCAACCACTCCCACAGCCCTAACAGGCTTCCTCCCCCCCTCCTCCTCTTTCTCTTTCACAGGTATGCTGACCTTTCCAGGCTCACCTTCCCAACCATCGTCTGCCCCTCCAGCAAGGCACTCGCCAACGTCAGCCCTCAACCCCGCGAACATGATCTCCCGGCACAGCACTCACGGCAGCCCGCCGCCGAACAGCGAAACGTCGAACCCGTCGGCCATGGCCTGGTACCCCGCCGGGTTGAGGTGCAGGTGGTCCCCCTCGTCGTAGGCGGCCGCCAGCCTGTCGGGGGCGTCGGGGTCCCGGACCATCTCGTCAAAGTCGACGACGGCGTCGAAGGTGCCGCTGCCGCGGATCCAGGCGTTGACGCGCTGGCGCGCGGCCTCCCTCTCGGGCGTGCCGTAGGCCTGGCCGTCGCCCGTCATGGGCGTCAGCGTGGCGCCCCAGACGCGGATGCCGCGCCGCCGCAGCCGCGCCGCCATCTGCGCGTACGCCTGCTCGAGGCGGCCGGCGACGGCGTCCTGGGCGGCCGCGTCCGACGCCGCGGTGCCGATGTCGTTGACGCCGATGAAGATTAGCGCGTAGCGCACGCCGCTGTGCGCGAGCACGTCGCGGTCCAGGCGCGAGAGAGCGCTGGGCCCGAGGCCGTCGTTGAGCACGCGGTTGCCGCCTGCAGCCTGGTTGAGCACGGCGACGCCGCTGGTGGCCGCGTCGCGCTGGAGCCGGGCGAGGAGCCGGTCGGGCCAGCGGTTGTTGGCGTTGGTCGTCGAGCCGCGGCCGTCGGTCAGCGAGTCGCCGATGATGGCCAGCGTCGAGGCGCCTTTGGGGAGCCGCGCCTCGAGCGCCGAGATGAGGAACCAGTGGTCGGTGCGTGTGGCCGAGGGGAGTTCGGCCGCCCCGACGTGGTTGCCGTGCGCGAGGTACGACGACGTGCGGCTACCCGGGTGCGAGGTGATGGCGTTGGTCGTCTGGCCGTCCTCCAGGTAGATGCTGATGGCGAGGATCGACTGGGCCTCGACCTCGAGGGTGATGGGGTCCGAGATGAACAGCGCCCCGGGCGGCACGATGAAGGAGCTCGCGTTGGAGAAGGTCACGTCCCGCGCCGTGTCGGCCTGGATGGTGCTCGTGCCGGCGACCGAGGGGTCCAGGGGCAGGGCCACCGAGACGGCCGTGATGGGGAGGTCCGAGCCGCCAAAGGCGTTGCTGATCTGGAGGCGGACGGTCGACGCTGCGAGCGAGACCTTGACCGTCTGGCGGATCGTCGTGTCCTCGAAGACGAGACCCGTCGCGTTCTGCAGGCCGGTTAGCAGGGCAAGCAACATCTCACAGTGGGGGGGTCCGAGGTCATCTCCACTCACAAACGGAGGAGGCGGCAGGTTGTGCGGCTCCGTGAGCTGCGGCATAGCTCCCCACACGGTGATCCATTCCTGGTTGTCTCTCGGCGGGCACGGCGGCCGGGCCTCCGTCACGGTGCTCAGCGCGACGAAGGCCGTGAGGGCCGACTTCAACGAGAAGGCGAGCATGATAGGGGGACGCAAGCGAACAGTACCGGCGGAGGACCAAAAGAGCGGACGAGCAGACAGACGGCGGGATACCTTGGCGGCAACCGATCGTGGATGATCCTCTGAGGCTCGTTGTCCTCTGGTTCCCGGGCACCGGCTTGGTTATAAACCACCATCGAGCACGTACGTCAAGGCATTCCACCGTACTAGACCCCATCTTCCAGCCGTCATTACGGAGAGAGCCAATCTTGCAGGACACCAGTCCACCCCATCCGCGCAACGGACGACCGGCAATATGGCTCATGGGCTGGTGTCGTGACGATCCATGATTAGGCTAAATGAGTCCCCACGACTCGACGTGGAGACTTCGGAAGGTGTTGAGGTCGTATCGAAGCAATGATCCAGCGGCACTAGCCTCCTTAGACCAGGGATGCGACCTACTGCCGAGGCCGTGCCCGTGCCCGCCCCCCGCATTCTCCGGCTCATATCCACCGGCTCGGAAGATGGGACGAAAGGGCAATACGCCAAGAACCATCATCTCACTTCCATGACGACAAAACAGACAAGCAGGACTGTTTCTTGCATTGGTCTTCTGCTGCATTGCATGAGCGACTTTTCTTTCTACCGTGTGCAAACATCGACGAGTGGAGTTTTGGCTGACCCTATTACCAGACCTGATCCGAAAACAAAATACACGATCGCACAACATTTCAAATCCAACGACAGGAGGTACGGTGCATGGTGGTGGCGAGCGGCACGCCATATGAAGCGCAGGGGGGCTGCGTCCTCCATGGACGGACCAGTCATGTACCCAACAAGTGTTGGCGGAGAAAACCAGAACGCGGACCAGTGTCAGAGACGTTCCCTTACATGCTGAGTATGGCGGAGAGTTCATCCAGTGTGAAGTACTCGACGGGTTCATCCGCCCAGATACCGGCACACGCCACTGAAATGTCCGCATTCGCGTCATCTGCCGGGCAGAACTCGGCCGAGATGCTGGCCGAGGACCGGCTCGACCCGTCAGGGCTGGTCTGGAGACTTGGCTTGTCGCTCGGCGGAAGCGGCAGGTGGTCGCGAGGCATGCCAGCAGCTCCGTTGGCGCTACGGAGGTAGGCGTAAACGAAGTCGGCGTGGCCGGGAAGGCTGTTCTGCACCATGGTGTGCAGGGCAAGCCCGTCCTGAGTCAGACGGGTACCAGCGCCGGCGGTAGGCACGGCCAAGTGGTTGTTGCCAGCTGCCTCGGTAATGGAGATGGGTGGCATCTTGGTCAAGACACGGTCGACGGGGCTGTGGTCCTGGTGAAGGAGGGAAGCAGCTGCCATGGTCTGGGTGCTCATGGCCGGCCCCCGACCAGAGGCTTCCGGCCCGGCCTGGCAAAGAGTGTTGCCGGACGAGGGGATGGAGAACTGGGACTCGACTTGGGAAATGGAGCAGCACACGTACTCTCCATCATCTGCGTCGTACATCTCCACGTGTGGTTCTCTGCCAGAACGGCTGCTGCTGATGACGGCGGTGGCCTCGCACTTCTCGTTGTACTGTGGACAGCGGTGCTTCCCAGCGCTGTCACCGGCGGCCCTGTCGCAGGTGCAGGGCGCCGTGTGGTGCGGGATGGAATCGAAAGACATTATTTCTCGTACAGGGTGCTTGTTGGTGTGCTGGTCGGTTGCCCTCGAATGCGTCTTTGTGCGCGCGTCGTCAAGGTGACGTCTGGAGAAGGGTGGCCATGTTAGTCCAAGCGGACACTGGCGGGAGGGCGACGACAGGCGGGGACATACTGCTGTGAGAAAAAGGACGAGGCCTGAGTATGGGGCTTCTTCTGGGGGTTCCCTAGGAAGAAAATTCTCCAAGGCTGTGCCTGCCGGGGATGCTGCCACCGCTGCTGCGGTGATGATGATGGTGGTGGTGGTGATGGTGATGAAGACGGGTTGGGCTGCAGTGCAGCTAGCGCTGAGGACGGCGCCGCGACGGACGGCAGGAAACGGGGAGAGGGACGAAGCAGAAACGCCGGACCCAACAAGACACGGGGGCAAACGATGCAGGCTGAGGACGCCGATGTTGGTGATCAGAGAAGGCGAAAGGTCTGGGGCGGTGGAGTGAGAGTGAGAGACGAAAAGGGTGCCGCGTCAGACTGGGCAGGTGGGAACTTGGGATTCTTATGGTCCCAGTTGACCGACTTCCCTTGGTACAGAAATGACCAGACCGCACGGGAGAAAGAGCACCTGCAGGTACCTACCTATGTCTGGTACCTTACCTTTCCTTGTCCCTAGCTACCTACCTATCTACCCATCTGCCTTCCTTCCTCACCCACCAACCTCACCCACCCGGGGTGCCTTCATGTGGGTACCATGGGCAAGCAAGGTAGGTGGGGAGGAAGGAGCGAAGGGGGTGGATCCAGGTTCGGCTTGCAACCCCGATCGTGGGTGCCGGTAGGTTGGGCTCGGTCACTCGGGGGACGGACGGCAGCTACTGCCACCGGCTGACTTGGCTCCTTTGGCTGCTTGCTGCACATAGGTAGGTACGCTCAAGCGACCCAACATCTGGAAGGGAAGGAGGGTGGGGCAGTCCAAGGGGATGGACCCGCTCGTGCTCTCAACTGGCTCCTCGCTCCTGGCTCCTAAGATGCAGGCCTCGAGGGGGGTGAGTGAGGTGGGGAGGGGCGTGGAGAGGACTGCGGGGAGGGGGGTGCGGGGCGTAGCCTACTGCATGGTGCATTCTCTGTGTTGATTGATGAGTCGCTGGCTCTCTCACCTTGGCTTTGGGGAACCACCACCATCAGGAGTGTGAGTGGCACCTTCCGACCTGCATCATCGCTCGTCTTTTCTGCAGTCAAGTGCAGCCCATCTCCGCCTGCCACCCATCCTGAACTCGTCGAGCTGACTGACGACAGGGGATGCAAGGGGAAGAAAAGAAGGCTTCCCATATTCACCTGTCTAGCCAGCAAAGAGAAAGATGCCAATGCCTATGAACCCAACATATATATGGCAAGTAAGGGCTCAACATCACCATCCCCTCCCCCCAGAGCCCGCTGTCAGTCCGTCCGTCCGTCCGTCTCCGCCGCCGCAGCAGAACCCGTCCGACGCCACACTTCACTTTTTTCGTCTTGCACGCGCGACAGCCACCTCGACATCAATCAGCCTGTTCGCCTCACTTTCAACACCTCGTCATCTCAGACATCCCAGACATCCCAGACGTCCAAGACTACCAAGACGTCCCGGCCGACCTGGCCAGACTCGCCCATCGCCCGTGGCCCATGACCTCACAGGCACTCACTCGAATCACCCCTCTCTGCTGCTCGCGACGCAGGCCACCGGCAGGCGCTCCTCGCTTCGCATTGGCACCCGAGGACACCCCGCCAATTGCCCGGCCATCGTACATCGCGAATCAGGACGCCATCAGGAGCCAGCCGTCGCCATATCCAGCAGCCTAGATTCGTCAGAGCTTTCCGACGTGCCAGCTGTTTGTCAATTGTATTCTTAATCCGTCTCCTACCAATGACGTGCGTCGCACGACGCTCAGCCTGCCGACGAATGGGAAGCTATCAACCCCTTGTACCCCCTCGGACTGATCTAGGAGGAAGCTCACATCAGTCCGCGATCGCCGGCACCGGCCTGCGCCCCTCGTGGTGCACTGTGCCAGGAGGCGCACTGTTGGCTACATGGCGGCCAGTCTGCCTCGACTCAAGCCATAGATTGCACTGCAGAAGAAAGGCACACGGCCATGGTCGACTAGCTTCGCTTCGGGCTCGAGCTTTCCGGCGACTCGTCACATTTGTCATTGTCACGGACAGCCCGAGCATCAACGGCCGGGCACCGCTCGACATCAATTTTGACTTCTCATGGACCACAACCACTCATCTCTGCCCACGCGGCGTCTCATGAGCCAGTCAATTATTTCGCACGCTAACTTACGAGGGGGTTTTCACCACTGGCTGCTCCTCCCCTTCGACCCGGTGGCTCATGCAGCGTCGGCAACCCGTGTCGCGAAGCCGTCACGACGCGCCGAGCTGGCCGACTCGCAAGCCGATTGGCATGCTGATTCGCATGCCGTCCATCGAATCCAGGCCGCCCCCAGGGCTTCCCTCTGCACTTCTTCCAGCAAATCTAGCACACGTGTCTCGGCAACTGTTCGGTGTCGATGTCCGAATCAATTGCTCTTGAAGCACCATCCCACCACATAGACCGCAGCCATGAGAGTGCGCAGGGTGCGCCAAATGTTACACGATCGTGGCCATCAGGCTTCTTGCGACGCGAACCTCGATCTGGGAGCGATCCAGCACACTCGCGCATCGAGCTCGCAGGCAACAGCTCTTCACAGGTGATGGGCATCTTGCTTAACCTCCTACCTGCGGATGCACCTTATCGCCCGTAACCTTCTATCGTGATCTAAAGTGCGTAAGAAGTCACGTGCAGACATCGTCGCTCGCTAGCCACTGAGGTTACACATCGACATTCGATGCCCTGAGCCCTGTGTCCATCGTGATATCGGGGTCGGTCTTGAGGTTAAATCCGCCATTGGATGACAAGTGGAGATCGGATCCACAAGGCTGACCCGGGATCTGGAGAAGTCTACCAGAAGAATGAATAACGGCAAACGACCTTGATGCGGACTTGTCTTCGTGCATATGGGAATAGGCCGGCGGAAGATTGCGGATCAGTGCATGGCCGAAGCTTGCGAATGCAAACCCCATGCAAACCCAAAGACAAGTCTCTCATTGCATTGCTTGGACTGGGGATCAACTCCCTGGCCGCACTCTTGAAGCTCGTCCCGCAATATGCTAGGATACGGCAGTTTACTTGGATCCCCTTGGTAATGAGCCGCGCTTCCCCGCGCTCCAAGCCCGCCAACCCCGTCTTAGCCGACCCCGACTTTTGTAACAACATCACCCCGAACGAGTACGGACGCGCAACCCTTCGATTCGAGAATGGCAATGGATCGTCATATACCCGTCGGAAAGCAGGTCCTCAAAGACATGCCCAATTTCTCATGGGTGCCTGCGGGTCATCCGACGGAGTTCCATAGGCGTGGCTCGGCAGAGCCCTGCGAAGATGACTACTCTTTGAGAGCAGTGAGCAACTATTGATTGGTGGGAAATGTTTTCGGTTTGTGTGGAAGCACAAGATTCGCCCCATTGAGAGGATTTCAACTTGCAGTGTATGAGGCATCGTTTCTTTTATCCGTCGGGCCTGAAGTGTAACAGTAGAGGCGTATGATGAGGTCCGGTTCATCTCACAATCCCACGCAGGTATAAGTAGTCATGACGGCTTCAAAGGAAATCATCTTTCAATGCTAAAGCAACCCGGTCTTCTAGATCTACCTCTCTTTTCATCATGGTATCCTGCAGCCTCTTTAAGCTTGCTGTTTTGCTGAGCGTGGTCGAGGCGGCCTCGGCAGCCCTCGACGCGAGTCGTTTCCTATGGTACAACAAGCCAGCGGCAGAATGGGAAAGAGGCGCCCTTCCCATCGGCAACGGGCGCATGGGCGCTACAGCTCTGGGTAGCCTAGATGAGGTCTTCACGGTCAGCGAAGACACTATCTGGTCAGGTCCCATTCAGGACCGGACGCCGGCCGACGGCCTAGAAAACCTCCCTGTTGCCCGTGATCTGTTTCTGGCCGGGAACATCACCGAAGGTGGCAAGCTCGTTATCGACAAGTTGAACCCACCCGAGGCACAGAAGTCTCAGCGGGCATTCAGCTACTTTGGCAACCTAAACTTCGCCTTCGGCCACGACGATGTTGAGCCCAAGGCGTACGTCAGGTGGCTCGATACCAAGAGGGGTCACTCCGGCGTCTCTTACGAATATGATGGTGTGAACTACACGTAAGTCTCATTGTCCTGGCGGAGGAAATCCAAATGATTGACGGGAGTGTCAGGCGTGAATACGTCGCCAGCTACCCCGACGATGTACTGGCCATCAGGTTCAAGGCTAGCGAGGATGGTGCTCTCAGCCTGAACGCAAGCATCAGTCGTTTGGAAAACACCCTCAGCAACGAAGCAACATCGAAGGACGGTGCCCACGCCATCACGTACCAGGGTTCGAGCGGCCAGCCAGCGGCAGAAAACCCAATCTTGTTCACTGGCAAAGCTAAATTCATTGCCGAGGGGGGTATGTTGCCCTGTATCGGATGGTGAGAAGCCTTATACTGACCACAACTTCATATAGCCGAGGTCAGCGCATCCGGATCCAGCCTTGTCATCACCGGAGCTACAGTTATCGACGTGTTCTTCGATACCGAAACCAACTACCGTTACCCGTCGGCAGACGACCTCGAAGCAGAGATCTCTCGGAAGCTCGACAATGCCGTCGAAAAGGGTTATGAAGCCGTCCGGGATGGTGCGGTCGAAGATGCCGGTGCACTTCTCGACCGTGCGTCTATCAACTTTGGCAAGACCTCTCATTGCCGTAGTCTCCTGCCCACTGATGAACGTATCCGTATCGCCAAGACGAACCAGAGTGACATTGAGCTCATTGCTCTGACCTGGAACCTCGGCCGACACTTACTCGTGGGATCGTCGCGTGACACGAAAGCAGCCGTCGACTTTCCCGCGAATCTCCAGGGCGTCTGGAACAACCGGACCAGCGCAGCATGGGGTGGCAAGTACACCATCAACATCAACATCCAGATGAATTACTGGCCTGCAATGGTGACCAACCTTTTCGAGACGCACCAGCCGCTCTTCGACCTCATGAAGCTGGCGCACCCCCGTGGTGAGAAGATGGCTCGCGACATGTATGGCTGCGACGGCACCATGTACCACCACAACCTGGATCTCTGGGCCGATCCCGCTCCCACGGACAAGTATCGCTCTTCGAGCCAGTGGCCCATGGGCGCGGCTTGGCTCGTCCAGCACATGCTCGAGCACTACCGCTACACCGGGGACAAGAAATTTCTCGCCGACATCGTCTACCCCTATCTCGTCGACGTGGCCAAGTTCTACGAGTGCCACACCTTCGAGTACGAGGGCCGCCGCGTTGTCGGCCCTTCGGTGTCCCCAGAGGCTGAGTTCATCGTCCCGGACCACTTCACGATCGCAGGCAGCGCCGAGCCGATGGACGTCGCCGTGCCGATGGACGACCAGCTTCTCCTCGACGTCTTCAAAGGCCTTCTCGAGGCGGCCGAGGTGCTCGGCCTCTCCGACTCGGACCCCGAGGTCGCGAAAGCCAGAGAGTTCCTCCCTCTCATCCAGCCTCCCCGCATCGGCTCCCTCGGGCAGATCCTGGAGTGGCGCTTCGAGTACGAGGAAAAGGCCCGGGGCCACCGCCACCACTCCCACCTCTACGCGCTGCACCCGGGCCACGAGTTCTCCCCGCTCGTCAACGAGACGCTCGCGGCGGCCGCCGGCGTGTCGCTCGACCGCCGCCGCGCCGCGGGCTCGGGCAGCACGGGCTGGAGCCGCACGTGGATGATCAACCTGTACGCGCGGCTGTTCCGCGGCGAGGACGCGTGGGAGCAGGTGCTGCTCTGGTACGAGACGTACCCGACCGAGGGCCTGTGGAACACGGACAAGGGGGCCACGTTCCAGATTGACGGCAACTTTGGGTTCACGAGCGGCGTCACAGAGTTGCTGCTGCAGAGTCACGCCGGAGTTGTGCACATCTTACCTGCGCTGCCGGAGAGGTCGGTCCCTGAAGGGAGCGCCACGGGGTTGACGGCGCGAGGGAACTTTGTCGTTGACGTCGAGTGGGAGGAGGGGAAGCTGACGAGTGCGACTGTGACGTCGAGGATCGGGGGCGAGCTCCGGCTGAGAATCGGGGATGGGGTTGATTTTGCTGTCGATGGGAAGAGGTACGAGGACCCCATTAAGACGGAGGTTGGTGGCAGGTACGTGGTGACTCTTGTGTAGGTGCTGATAGCAAAGATCCGAGGCGTGCTTGTGTAGCTACCAGACTGGGGACAAGATAGCTCATGCTCACAAAATTTGGAGAACAACCAATTAAGCAGTTCCGAGGGGAGAAACATATCTTGAAAGGTAGTTGCGAATCTACAAGTGTCTGTCGCGGTAAAGGTGAAGTCAGCTACGAGCTCGAAGTTCCAAGATCATTAACGCAAAAAGAAGGCCATGAAGCTTTCGTGAATCGCATTTAGCTGTTCGGAGAATCGTGCCATTCAGTTCAGACTGAGACTGAGCTTTCTTTACGACGGGAAGGTACTGAGGCGGCATCCGCCGGTCTACGCTCCGAGATCAATGTTCTCGGCTACCTGCCCTTATGGATCCAGGGGTATCATGGCATTGTTGCCTCCGACGCGAACCCTCGTTTCTCGGAGCTCTATGCCGTCCAGTCTATCTTCGGCTCGGCCACCTATGGCAATCTGACTTGGGCTTTGCTGCAGCAGTTGAGCCCGGTTCTCCGCCCTGAAGCGACGCATGGCCTGTATTTGCCCAATTGTGGCCACTACATGGAAGAGAACGAAAACGCCGGCGACACTGAGAATGAGTATCGTGCTCGAGTTATAGAGACAGAAGAACAGCGCGACAAGCACAAGAACCGAGCCGTGAACGGCCATACGGAAAGCCAGTCTTCTCGTCTCGTAGGCAGCTTCGACGACACGTTGGCGAGGATGGTGCTGGCTGTGATGCTGAGGTTGTGTGAGTCAAGTATGACAAGACAAGTGGTGACGGAGCCCGTCACATGTTGCATGATCTGCATAGCACTCACCGGGCTGCCCTCCTCCATTTCAAGCGTGTTGACTCTGATAGATGACGGACTTGGTGAGGTTGGCGAGGGAGCTGACGCCCACTTCGTAATATTGTTCACCACTGAGCTGGATGGCACCGATCGGCGGTGTCGCACTGGGCTCGGCCTGACCACCGAGGGCAGAGATTGAGCCCTCGGTCTTTCGCGGCTTCCGTCTGGAGCAGATACTTTGATAGGAGGAGCACTAGGCGTGGCAGACGTGCTGAGTGTGGCATGCGCCATGGCTTCATGACGATCCCGTAAGTATGAGCAAGCACATTGCGAGGTGTCTTGAACTTACTGCCGACCTCGAGCGCCGTGAGGCCAAACACGAACAGGAGCAGCATGGGCATGATCTGGCCGAAGCTAAACTCGAACAGCGGGCTCGTATCAACGTCGTCGCGGCGCAGGTTGCGAATCAGAGGGATGAGGGCCATCAGAGTCCAGGCGAAACTGATGCAAAAGTCGAGGCTTAGGGAGCCGAACATGCCCAGGAAGACCTCGGGCCAGATGGCTCGCACGACTGCCGCATTCGAATACGGGGGCGTGGTCTTTTGGATCATGATGTGCTTCTTCTGCAATGCCTCCCGCCTCTTCTGCCGCTTCTCGTTGTGGTGCTGCACGGTAAAGGCCTGCTGATCAAAGTCTTTATGGAAGAAGCACATCATCTTCGTTACCCAGGGCTTATCAGGATACAAGCTCTCATCCTCGGGGCGCAGACTCCGCATGGCGTTCATGTGAGCCCAGGTCGTGAGTATGATGAAGGCGAGGCTATCCAGAAGCGCCTCTCTGAGGTTTTCTCTGTCGAGAGATCGCTCCCGTAACTCACAGGCTGCCATTGCCGCCGCATCGTACGGCCACATGATGTACTCCAGGACCGTGCCGGCGACCATGCATGCCAAAGATACGATGATCAAGCCGATGCGGACACGAGCCTGCCATTTGTGGCTCTGGAAATGGGTTCGCAAGACGCTTAACGTGGCGAGGTGCACACCGGCGGCCAGCGTGGCGAGTTCGATGCCGACGTGATACGAGAATGCCGAGATGCCGCAGATCAAGACATACAAGGCGATGCACAGCGCAATGCCCGTGATGACGATCTGGTCGCTGAGAGCCAGCAAGAAAGTCTGATACCCGCTGACCCTGTTCGGGGCGGGATGGCTGTGCCGGTCAGCAGCAAGTCTCCTCACCAGCGGCAGGGCCAGGAAGAGTTCGTCAAAAAGCGTGTACTGTTCTTCTGGGATCCCGCGCCTCAGGATTGCCAGAAAGGCCGTGATCATGGCCGCCGCGGACACGAGGACGATCGAGAGGATGACCTGTCGCCGGCAGCCTTGCGTCAGTTGCTTAGCCTGGGTCAGCTGGCCGACTGGGCTTTATAAGGACTTACGCCTATGCCTTCGATGTCGGGGTCGGCGGGATCGTCAAAGTACGATTTACCGGTTCCATCGCACCGGATCTCTGCTGGACAGTAGACGCTCATTTTGGAAGGCTATGAGAGAATCGAACAAGCAGATGGCGCAGCCTGAGGGGCACCCCATTCGGGGCCAGCAGCGTCTATAATACATGAGAGAACCCCCCCCCTGCCACAGCCTGATTCCGAATCTGGCGCGGCTGAAGGGCCCCCACGCATGTACATGCAGGAACATCGGACAGGCTGTCAAAAATCACATCAGCAGTTTCAAGAAAACCTTGCGTTGGGCTGTAGAGCACTCTGTATGTTACATGCTCAGTCTAAATACATGAATTGTACACAGTCGGACGGGACAAGCAAGACGTCAATCAAGCGTGGTGATCGTCCTTGATGCCCCAGCTGCCAACAATCGCCATGGCCTTCTCGTCGCCCTCCTTCAGCCGCTCATCCTGTAGCGTGTCGGATAGGCACCGCCAAGCGTCACGGCTGCCGCCCCATTTCAGGAGGTTCTCCTTCAACCGCTCGCCACTCGCACGGTCGACAGCCTTGCCGTCGGCGCCCGCCGAGAAGACGACGCGCCACACTCGTTCAGCCAGCACACGATCGAAGAGGTAGCTGTAGTACGTGCTGCCGTACCCGTGCAGGTGTCCAAAGAAGCCCTGCCAGCAGGTCTCGGGCGGATCGGTGGGGCCGGCGGCGTACTCGTTCTGCAGCCTGTGGTAGACATGCGTCGAGTTGAAGTCCTGGCCGGCAACTTCTGGGGAGTGATATCTCTGGTCCAGCATGGCGAGGAGGATCTGGTTCTCCGTGTCGAAGCCCTCAAACCTCTTGGACAGACGAAGACGTTCCGCGACCATGCCGTAGGGGAGAGGTTCGTCCGTCTTCCAGTGACGGGCGAAGAGCGCGAGGACCGTCGGGTCGGCGGCAAAGTGTTCCATCAAGGTCGAGGGCAGCTCGGCAAAGTCGGTCGCGCAACGCGTGCCTGCCACGTTCTGGAGTGAAGTGCGTGCGAGGATGGAGTGGATGGCGTGGCCCATCTCGTGGAACAGGGTCTCGACCTGGTGGAACGTGAGCAGCGCCGGTGACGTACTCTTCCAGTCGTCGTGCTTTTGGAAGTCGCAGACGAGCGCGATGGTCGGCAGCTGTTTGAAGACGCCGCCATGCGTCGAGCTTTCCATGCCGTCGTTGGCGGCCTGGGCGGCAGAATCGAAGCGTGGACCGGCATCGCCGCCGTCGACTTCCGCGGCGGCCTCTTCCACTTCGCCTTCGGAAATCTCCCTGGAGCAACGGACTGTGAAGTGTGCCGGGTTCGGCGACTTGTCTTTTCGGAAGAACAAATCGCAGTACAGGACGGCAATCTGATCGCCTGCATCAGTGACCACGTCTAGACGCCTGACGTCCTCGTGCCAGGTCTCTCCCGGCAGTGTCTCCCTGGGGACGAAGCGGATACCGTAGAGGCGGGTGAAAAGTCTCGATAGACCTTGCATGACAGTTCCGATGGAGAAATAAGCTGCCAGTTGATCGGGGTGACGAACAGGTAACCTCATGTCCAGCCTCACGCTGTCCATGAGATAGTCCTTGTCCCACGGCTGAACCTTCGTGGCCATGCCATCCAGGTGCGTCTGCTTCTGCGCAAGCAGGTCGGCCATCTCCCGCTGAACGATGGGCTTGTTGTGTTGCTGCAGCGCCAGAAGGAACTGCATGACTGACCCGGGGGTTTTGGCCATCATCCTGTCCTTTAACGCCATGTGTGCGTAGCTCTGGAAACCCGACAGGTCTGCCAGCTCAGACCTGAGCTTCAGCATGGTCTCCAGCCTGTGCACAGTGAGTCGCGAGGCGGTCCGGCTCGCGGAGAAGATGGCCTTTCGCGTGTCGTCATCCTTGACGGTGCGCAGCGCGGCCTGAGCCTCTGCACTCATCGAGGGCATGCGGACCTTTCCTCCTCTCGTCAGTGCTCGCGCGATGCTTGGGTATAGGCCGTAGAAGCTCGATGACGGGAGCACAATCTCCGTCTTCTCCGGCGCCATCTCGGCGACGAAATCCGATCCCACCTCGCTGATCTGCTGCGAGAGGTCCACGAATCTGTCGCGCTCCCTCTGAGGCAGGTTGACGGCCGATTTGGTGAAGTCCAGTCGGAGAATTTCGGCCACCGTCCTCTCCTCCTCCGACCAGGATGCAACGACATCTTTGTTTTCCAACGCCTTGATCAGCTGGTCGCTCAGGCCGGTCATGGTGTTGAGTTGGTTCATGTATTGGTAGACGAGAGACCATGCGCCAGCAGCGGCCTGTTGGAACTGGGGATCGGGGTGCGTCATGCGAACAAAGTCGGAGAGATCGAGTACGCGGCAGAGAAGATCGCTCAAGCGGTCCAGGTCCTTGACGATGAGCTTGCACTCCGATGTCGAGGAGGCGCCGAGGACTCGGTCGACAATCTTGGACGCCTTGTGCAGACTGCGCCTGGCGAACACGATGAAGCCATTAGGACTGGTCAGGTATCGATTCTTGAAGAGGCCGGCGCTGGGCTGCAGTTCGCTCGCCTTGAACGCCTTTGCTGTTCGTGCCGGAGAGTCGAAAAGCTCCCGCAGGATGGCGTCGTCCCTGATGGTACCGGGGGCCGAACGGTCAACCGGGTTGGAAGCCGAGGCAGCTCCGGACGCTGCGGAGAGCCATCGCCGCTGTTGTGTACGAGAGATGGAGTCGCGTGCGCATTTGGTGCAGACCCAGAGGCCTCGAGTCGGGGGTTTAAACATTGGATGAAAAGACTGTGGTTTCAACCGAACATGGTCTCAAGATTCGACAGGTCCCAACGATGACACAGGAGATCTAAAGGAGTGCGAGGTCGGCATCGAGACAAGGCGCCGGCCAGGATTTAAGATGGAGCTTGGTTGAGGACAGGCGGAGCTTTTTTTGGGAGAGCGCATGTCATTCCCGACCAGTCCCGGAAATAGCCGGCCAGCCGCCACTTTACGCCTCACCCAGGTACAGAATTGCGCCTCGACTTAGGTAAGCTTGTCTGAACCGAAAGAACCTCCGTCCCGGTACCTGCATCATTCGTGACGTCCAGTCCTAAAGATTCTCGTCCGACCAGACCACGTCCAATTGCCGCAGACGACCAATTGAGCAGGCCATGGCTGCGAGAGTACTCTTCCAACGGGTAAGAATCGATGTCATGCGAGCGAAACCAACTCAAATACTGACTTGCGCCTCAGCGCGCGGCGCCATTAGGTGCGATGGTCCTCGGAGGCATCGCCCTGACCCCTTCCACCGTCCTCGCCGAAGCCCCGGAGGGTCGCCAGGTAGGCCCCATCTAAGACGAACGAAGCTCCCTGCGGCGGCCGACTAACGATAAAGCAGGCTAAGAAGTCCATCTACGACGACTACGAGCTCCCCGCGACAACGACAGAGACCGTCGTCACCCCTCTCATCGTCAAGCCCACCACGCCCGCCGCCGCGTCCCTCCCCGAACACGACGAAGCCCCCAAGCCCCGCGGCCCTACCCCGACCGACAGGCTGGCCGTCCAGATCGGCAAGGCGCGCCTCGGTCTCTACAAGATTGCTCTCGGCACCGAGGACGCCGTCAACCGCACAATGGATCGCGCCTTCAACCTCGAGCAGTCCTTCACCAACACGATCGCCTCGCTCGCCCCGCCCCGTGAGAGCGGCGAGAAGCTCATGCCCGGCGCCATCTACGTCCTCGTCGCCGCCATGGCCGGCAGCATCGTCACCCGCCGCAGCAACATCCTCTTCCGCGCCACCGCGCCCCTCGCCTTCGGTATCACCGCCGGCTGGACCGTCCTGCCCATCACCACCGGCAACGTCGCCAACCTCGCCTGGAAGTACGAGCAGCGCTTCCCCGTGGTCGCCGAGAGCCACCTCAAGTTCAGGGATGGCATCTCGAGGTCCATCAGCTTCGCCAAGGTCCACAGCGAGCTCGGCGTTCACTACGTCAACGAGAAGGTCACGGATGCGCGGGAGACCGTCGAGGACTGGGTCAAGAAGGGGAAATAAATGTCGTTGGACAAGCGCTGTATCATACATAGATGCGGATAGAGGGGAATTGGACGTTCCTTTTGTGTTTCATTTGTGTGACACCAATTCAGCCTGCTCACTCCACGTGAGTGACTTTTTCTACACAACGACGGCAGTCTCTGTGGCTGCCGATTCTGCCTTGTCCCCGGGCCCTTCGAGCGTCTGATGCCAGTCCCAAACAAGAATTTAGTGTAGTGCCATGCTATGCCGCCCCCTGTTAACGCCTGTTCATGCCATTCCCTGATGTCAAAACGACGTGCCTCCACCTCTTCACACCCCTTCAAACTCATGTCGGCAGGGCAACTGGGGCCTGTTGCGGTTCGGCAGGCTTCTGAACGCCCCGCGCCGACATATTCTTCACCGACTGATTAACCCGGTCCTGGGCCATGTTACCGCCAGCCGCAAGCGCAGCGGCGTTGGCCTTCTTTTTAGCCTTCTTGGAGACCTTCTCACCATCGGGGCTCAGACCCAGGTACAAGTCGGTCTCCCTCGCCTTCTCGAGCAGAGACTCGTGGCCCAGCGCCTTGCAGAGCTGGGTGTAGCTCTTGGCCTTGACCAGGAGCTGGAGAGTCTCCCGCTTGCCCGGGATCATCTGGTTCTGGGTGTACTTTGTGTTGCCGAACTTGTTGCCGACCTCCATGGCCAGCCTGGTGTGGACCTCGGTGACCTCTTCCCAGGAGGCGCGGCCACCATCCGCCTCGGCCCGGAAGCAGCTCGCGTTCTTCTCGGCGGCTGTCGCGATCATGGCGCCGTCGACGCCAAACTCCTCGACAAGCTTCGCAGCGGCATCGCGGCTCTCGACGTCGCCGTTCATGATGCACGCGACGCCGGCCTCGTGGCAAATGTCGGCGACCATGCGCAGCTGTCCGCGGATCGCGGGCTCGCGCGGCCGCATCGGCGTTGTGCGGCAGTGTACGGTCAGGGCAGTGATGCCCGTCGCGACCAGCCGGCGGACGAGCGCTTCCGTCTCAGGCGCGGTCGCCAGGAGGCGGATCTTGACGCTGATGCCAATCTCGAACTCGGGTACAATGTCCTTGACGAGCGCTTCGAGGATCGCGCAGAGCTTGTCGGGCGTGCGGAGGAGCTGCGCGCCCATGCCGCTGTGGGTGCTGAAGGGCTTCGGGCAGCCCGCGTTGACGTCGATCCCGGCGACGTCCGCGGCCACGAGCCGTGCCGCCTGGACGGCGAGTTCGGGGTCGGAGGTGCCGACCTGGAAGATGAGCTTCCCGGCCTCCTTCTCCGGGTGCGTGCTGAAGATGATGGCTTCTTTCGTGTCTGGCGGGGCTTCTTTCTGGCCGAAAGAGGGGATTCGGGTCCAGTCGATCGTGTTGGTCAGGGGGTTGACCTTTCGGGTGGTGCCGATCATGGCCTTGTCGACCGTTTCGGGGCCTGCGTTCGGTCAGTGGCGATCCACGGCAGATGCGATCTTCTGTCTCGACCTACCCCAGACAAGGTCCGCGCCATAGTGGAGGGCTAGCAGTCGCGAAGGCAGCTCGCCAGAGCGGACCATGGGCGCAAGGACGACCTTGCCCCTGTAGTCGACCCCACGGCGGGGGATGGGCACTTTCTTGACTTCAGATGCCATGAGTCTGCCGACAGAACGAGATAGCATGGTCCGGAAGACAAATTCTACATAGCCCGGCGGTGAGAAGGACTATGGACCAAAGTTTGCGGTGTCCAAGTAAGTGCCGAGAAAAGATGTCACTGTCGCGACCGAGTCAAAAGACAAAGCCGAAATCTCCAGGTGGCGGCTTATCGATACGCACTGTCTGGGGTTTAAGGTGTGAAACTAAAGGGGGCGGAGAAATGCCTATATACCCACTAGAGTCGCTTACCGGGCGTACTGCGCCTTTTAGAACGATTCCATCTCATGACGGCTTCGGTCGACGACCCAAAGCGATCCAACTTGTTTATGTACTTGCCTGCCAAGAACATCTAAGTCATGGACACGGCAGGCAACCTAATCGTAGTACTTCACTTTGACACCCTTGATGATCTCGACATCAACCTCCTCGTTGTCGCCCTTGGCCGTGCTTGTGGCCCCAAGGTTCTTGACCACCCTCTGTCGCACCCACTCGCCGGCCTTGACAGGCTTGCCGTCGCCGTCGACCGTCTTGTTCTCCAGTAGCCCCAATCTCTGCAGCACCGGTGACTCTTTCACCGGCACTAGGTCCGTGTCATCCTCTATGCGCACCATATACAGCACACCCAGCCGATCGATGTGCGCTTGATCTCGGGGCGGCGCGACCACCCGGTGGATGCTAGACTTGAGGTAGCCGTCTGTCGGGTAAGAGAAACCACATTAGTACCATCCCCCACCCACGCGCTGTCAGTCACTCACTCGTCATGAACTGCAGGGCGTCCGCAATGTTGACCGTGAGGGCGTCGGTCTGCGGCCGCACCCACTTCCACGAGCCGTCGTTGCCCAGCACCTGGAGCGCCGCCACCGGCTGGCGGAACAAGATCGTGAGGCTCCCCATGTCTGAGTGTCTGGCATAGACAAGAACTCGGTCAGTCTTGGAATGGTCCCCGGTCGCTACCTGGACGGCAGACTCGACTGGGACAGACCTACCCCTTTAGCCACACCCCGCCTAGTTTGCGGTTCTCCTCCTCGGTCCTGTGGTAGTACTTCATGTAGCGCAGGTGGTCTCCGCTGCTCTCCTCGTACCGGTGTCTATCGACGAGCCAGTTTTCGTCCTCAAGTTCCAGCGCCAGCGCAAAGATGACGAGGAGCTTCCGCACAATCTCGTCGTGAATATGCCGCGAGAAGCGCTCAATAGTGCCCAGGTGCCGCCGCACCACCTCCGGGTGACGTCGCTCCGCGTGCTCTGGAGTGAACTTTGGGATGTTGTAGATCTCAAAGTTGTCCTTGACCCCCGGAATCAGGTCGCGTGTGCCGGCGGGCTTCCAGCCGTTGTAGTCACCGGCCTCGAGTGCGGCGCGGTAGGGCGACTTGGCGGCGTCGGAGAGGGAGAGAACTGACTTGGCGAGGGCGAACTGCGTGTCGATGTCCTCGCTCGTGAGGCCGTGGTTGACGACGTAGAAGAAGCCTTCACGAAGTATTCCGAGTCAGCCCACTTACATGCCTGGACCTCATATTGACATACCGACTTCTGAGATGGCCCTTGTCAGCTCCGCGGCCAGCTCCTGCTTGCCTCCGGGCCTGTCAAACTTGGAGATATCCAGAGTCGCCAGGTCGGCCCAGTCTAGGGACGCCGTCGTCTCTGGAGCTTGCACATACTCCAACGATGTCTGAGTCTGGGTTGTGGAGGTCATGGCTGTCTTCTGGCGCGGTCGGTCAGTGTAAGCCTGCGGCAGTGCAAAGCAGTATCTTGACTTTACGGGGACAAGGCCTTGCTTGCTCAGATAGATTCTTATCACTCCGGACCCGAATCATCTCGGTGCGGCCGGGCATCCGGGACCCCCTGTGATCCGGCTCCACCTCCTCAAAGTCGTCATAAGGCCCCGGTTCGACGTCAGGGACTACCGTCCGCGATCGGCCGGGCAGCGATAAAAGCTGCAAAGTCAGAGCCCGTAACTGGAATAGAATTAATGACTGGAGCGAAGGATTCACCTCGGGGTTTGAACCATGTCGCGATTCTCCGCCGTCATGACACAATGCCGACAGCTACCGAGAACGGAGACGAGGACGAGACGGTCAACCTCAGTGGATTGAGCAAGCGCATGGCAGAGCCAAGAGAGCTTTACATTGGGACCTGCGGCTCTGCCGCATAGTTTCCATTCTGGGCCACTCTTGGTAATTTTATATATCACCTGGAGGCAAGGCACATCACGGGCCTGTCGCTATCATCTGATCAGGTACCTTTTACAGATTTGATCGCCGCAGCACATCTGTCGCTCTCTTAGGATGGACTCTCAGGGCAACGATTTGGCTACAGCCTCGCCGCCAAAGTCAGAGCTCGCCCTCGAGTTGGACGAGAAGAATGGCGCTGCTGCAGAGGTGCTTGGCGAGGAAGCGCGCATCATCGACCCTGAGGTCGAACGGCGCGTCCTCAGAAAGATCGATCTTTTTTTGATGCCGGCTATGGTCATCGGTAGGTCATATCACTTCTACGATGCTGCAGTCCTTCATCATGCTTACACTCTCTGTTCAGGATATGGATTGGTTTACTATGACAAGGTAGACCACACAGGCGCCTCGAACCTTTCCGAGGCGAAGCTGACTCTCTCTTCCTAGGCGATCCTCGGCAGTGCTGCACTCTTCGGCATGATCCCGGACCTGGGACTCGCCGTCGTGGACAACACGGTGTCGCCTCCGAGGACCGACACATCGAGACTAAGCTGGGCGACGTCCATTTTCTACTTCGGGCAACTCGTCGGCTCCTACCCGATGACTTACGCACTGCAACACTTCAACACGCGTTACATCCTCGGCCCCGTCGTCATGGTCTGGGCCATTATCTGCGCGTCAACCGCCAGCGTGTCTGACTGGAAGGGACTCTTGGCACAGCGTTTCTTCTTGGGTTTGTCTTCCCGGCATATTCGCACTCTCCCTCTCAGAATCTTGAAGCTCACACCCCTGAACACAGGCTTCACGGAGGCCATTGTGCCGACAGCGTTCATGATCACCGTCAGTGGTTACTACACCCAGTCCGAGCAAGCATTGCGGCAAAGCTGGTGGTTCTCTGGCACCGGCTGGTTTACGATCATCGGCGGCGCGCTTAACTACGGATTCGCCCAGATCGACCAGGGATCGCTACGACCGTGGCAGTACATCTACGTTCTGGCAGGCGGCCTGACCTTCCTGTTCGGCCTCTGGTGCTTCGCCCTCCCGAACTCGCCGCTGAGCGCTTGGTTCCTGACACCTGAGGAGCGTATCGTCGCCGTGGAAAGGTTGCGGGCTGGCCAGACCGGTGTCCGCAACCAGGAGATTAAGCCTGCGCAGATCAAGGAGGCACTTCTGGATCCGAAGGTCTGGCTAGTCTCTCTTATTATGGCCGCCGCGTGAGTTACACCTGTTCTCTTTGCCATTGAGCTGTGGTGACTGAGAACTGACGGATCGTAGGTACACGGTGAATGGAGCCGTTTCGGGCTTTGGACCTCTGATCGTGGCGACCTTTGGTTTCTCATCACTCGAGGCCATCCTGTTCCAGTTCCCCCTCGGCTCCATCTGCGCCGTCGGTATCCCTCTGACTGGCTGGCTAGCGTCCCGGTACCGGAACGTTCGTATCCCCATCCTCCTATCCTGCTGCCTACCCGTCATCGCTGGCTTCGTCATCGTCTGGAAGTCGCAGTGGGGTCACCGCCCCGTGGCTCCTGTGGTTGGGTATTCTCTGGTCGGCTTCTTCGGCCCTGTCGTCAGTCTGACCGTGACCCTGGGTGCTGCCAACGTCGCCGGAGAGACCAAGAAAAGCTTCATGGCCTCTGCTGTATTTGTCGCCTACTGTGTGGGCAACATTATCGGACCGCAGATGGTGCTCACCCAGACCAAGGAGCAGCACTATCCTACGCTCTGGACAGGTTTAATCATCTGGTAAGCAGCCAATTGACACGCCACGCCTCACTGTATGTCATACTAATGCCGGGTCTATTTAGTTATGTCATCGCTATGGTGTGCGCCGCCGCGCTGTATGTTTTGCTGTACAGAGAAAACAAGAGGCGGAGCCTGCTGGACCTTGACGTGGCGGAGAAGGATCGACTCGCGTTCAAGGATTTGACGGACAAGGAGAACTTGCATTTCAGATATGCGCTTTAAGTCTCGTGCGGAAAATGTTGGCATGGCATTGTTTATTCACGATAAGTTTTGGCATGAGTGAGGACATACAGTCACGGCATACCTAAGCCCCTGAATCTAAGTGCATAATCTACCTTCGTTCAGACACCGTGATTATTCAGTCTCTCCATCTCGTAATGTGTGTCGTACTTCGAGTGCCAGCAGCTCATCGAGGCCAGCCTCCTTATCGAGACTGTCCGTATCTCTCGGAGGCAAATGCCGAACAGGTGGATCGCTGCTGGCGGTTGCGTGATGAGCCCACCCGATGGTCTCAGTTCCACGTTGTCGAGATGCGCCGGGACGCCCCGGAGATCTATCCATTCTACTGGGTCCGTTGGATCCTGCCCTATGCTCGTCATTTCATTCCTCGTGTGAGAAGTCAATCATCGCGCATTCTGCATGGGGCAAACTTCGAGCTGGTCGGGTTATCTCCGACCTCGGACCTCAAGCTTCCGGACGACATCTGCTCATGAGGCGGTGTGCAGCTCATAAACCATCAGCATTGCTATCACCAATCCCTACCAAAGGGTCCAACCCCTGAAAGAACGAACGACACTTGCACAGCCTAGTCGACCATGTGCGCTGACAGCTACCGACGCCGCGTTGCGGTCATCGGAGCCGGGCCGGCCGGCGCCATCGCCACGGACGCCCTTGTCAAGGAGCAGGTGTTTGAGACGATTCGCGTCTTCGACCGCCGAGACAGGGCAGGAGGGACATGGTAACACGCTCAATCTGTGCACATGGCGCACTGCATTTCCAAAACGAAAGGTCGCCCATGGGAGCCTCGCTAACGGTTTGCTCTACAAGGGTCCTCACAAGAGAAGATGCGCCCGGTATTCCGTCGGTGTCGGAGCTCATTTCGGGCCGCGCAGACGGGTCGGTAGACGTCCCGGAGACCCTGCCGGCCGAGACACCACTCTCTGAAGACGTTAACTCGGCGAGGCTCCGGTACGCCGATGCTGCGGCGCATGAGCACCTTCACAGCAATCTGCCCACGGCCGTCATGGCCTTCACTCAGGAGCCCATTCCCGAAACCATATCCACATTCACGCAGGCCCAGTACGGGCCCGACTCACCCTTTCGCCATAGGGACGTCATTCGCCAGTGGGTCGAGGACATATTCACTCGGGGAGGTCACGCCGGCCTAGTCGAGTACAGCACGACAGTCGAGCGAGTTGAGAAGCGAGGCGACGAGTGGGTTCTCACACTGAGGCGGGCTGTGCCTGGGCGGCAGACGAACGAGTGGTGGGAGGAGACATTTGACGCCCTCGTCGTAACCACCGGCCACTACCACCTGCCGTGGCTCCCGGACATCCCGAGTCTCGCGGCGTACGAAGCACGGTTCCCAGGGCGCATTCAGCACACCAAGCACTATCTCACCGCCGAGGACTACAAGGATAAGGTGAGAAGTGACGTGCATTCATGTCTCGCGGCGTGATGCTGACCACGAGCCCATAGCGTGTCGTCGTTGTCGGAGGCTCCATCTCGGCATTCGACGCCATTCACGATCTCAGGGTGACGGTCAAGAAGCCCGTCATATCGTCCCTCCGCGGGACGTCGGCCATCTTCGGTCTGACGCCCTTTGAGCACCCTCACATCGACAGGCGACCACAGATCGCCTCGCTCGACCCTGACACGGGGCGCGTTACGTTTGTGGACGGGACGTGGGTGGACGACGTCGACATCGTACTCTTTGCGACGGGATACGACTTCAGCTTCTCGTTCCTGCCGGAGATCAAGTCTGTCAACAAGCGGATCCCAGGCCTGTATCAGCACGTCTTCCTGGCGCGGGATCCAAGCATTGCTTTCTTGGGCATGGTATGCAGCCACTTCCTCGGCTTCGGCCATCAAAACACGTCGTGCAGGAGCTAACGTACCATCGCAGGTCACTGGTGGATTTGGCTTGAGGATATTCGAGTGGCAGGCGGTTGCCGCTGCCAGGGTATTCGCGGGCAGGGGGGCTCTGCCGCCCAGGACAGAAATGGAGGCGTGGGAGCGCGAGCGCGTGCGGGAGAAGGGGGACAGTCCCGCGTTCTGGACGCTGATTCCTGATTTCGAGGTACATTATGAAGCCCTGAGGGCAATCGCCGGAAACCCGGCCCCAGGGTCCCAAGGGAGGGTGTTGCCAGCGTATGACCCTGCGTGGGCGGAGAAGTTCTGGAGCTTGATCAGCTTCCGCAAGGCATGGTGGGAGCAGGAAGCCAGGAAAGCAGCAGGAACGCTTGAGAACTAGACACAAATTCACCGATATCGGGCATCGACCCGAAATGCACACCGTCAGGGTCCAAGCAGTGATGCTGATCTCAGGGGAATGAGGATTCGGGGTATGACAGCACCACGGCTGCTCATTGCGTGCTCGCTCCACCGTGGAGCTCCTTCAAACATGCACAAATACCTGAGTAAGGCAAAGTAAGAAGTCTGAGATAGGTAGGTAAATAAAGAACGAAGTAGCACCTCCACGGAGTCTTCGGCTTCGGAGTCATCATCAACCATACATACTCCTCGCCCTGTCACGCCCACACCATGGCATCTGTGCGCCCGGTCATAGAATACTACTTCTCCTTCATCTCGCTATGGTCCTACGTAGGCAGTCGCCGTTTTGCCCAGCTGGCGCAAGAGAACAACGCCCAGATCATCTACAAGCCCATTGATCTCCTCCACATCTTCTCCATCTCTGGCGGCCTGCCAGTCAAGCAGCGGTCCCCACAAAGGCAGGCGTACCGCCTCACCGAGATGGAGCGCTGGCGACACATCCGCGACATCCCTCTAGTGAAGCACCCCAAGTTCTACCCGGCGGATCCCTCGCTGGCGCACCGCGTGTTCCTCGCCGCCATCCGCGAGAGGGGCTACGACGACCCGGCCGTGCAGGAGCTTGCGCAGAGGGGCCTAAAGACGGTGTGGGCCGACGAGGGGGACATTGCTGACCCTGAGACGATCGTGCACATCGCCAACGAGTCTGGACTGGAGGGAGCGCGCCTATTGGAGGTGGCGAGGGGGGATGAGACCCTGACCGAGGAGGAGAGTGGGTTGACACTCGAGGCCGTGCAGAGGAACGTTTTTGGAGGACCGTTCTACGTCTACCGCGGCGAGGCGTTCTGGGGGCAGGACCGGCTGGAGATGCTGGACGAGGTAATCAAGAGCGGACGAGATCCGATTCCCTTTTGATCAACGAGCTAGAAGATGGTCCTCGATCCCGGTATGATGCTGGTCTTTGGTGTGCCAGCCAGGTGTAGGTCACTGAAGAGCAGCGGAGGTTGGTGGCACGCGTAGATGCCTTGACCTGGGTTCAGGCTTGGGCACCGCGGAAGTTATTTGCGGATTCGACTGGACTCCCGCTGGTCGACCTGATCAGTTACGGACTATGTCCCAGATGAAACCACGTAGACTCCTGGCATGACCGTTTGCCTTTTGCATCAAGAACAATTCTTGATTGGTACCGTGCGTGCCTGTACCATGAACCGATCCAGAGACTCGTGGGCGACATGAACCGCAGTGATCGCTTTCTGATGACATAAGCTGTCAGCTCGGAAGTTTCTCGAGAAGGGTTCACACAGTTTTTATAGACAGAAATGCTTTAAATCACGGTCTAGGCATGGTCAAACTACATCGAGCAGCGTAGGCCCCTTCGACAAAAGACCACCCGCTGTCCATCCATGGGAACGAATCTCGGCAGCCGATTGGTATGCTGCCAGTGCGAAAGAGACGATGGTCTAGGTTATCAGGGTATCCTAGGACCGATTGGGGCGCCGGTTGCACTGCTTGAGCTTTCAATGGAACCCAAGCACCCGGAGAGGCCTTCGAATGCGGACCCAAACGCAACGAATTCAATTAATTATACTGCCGCATGCTCTGTAAAGTGGAGCAACATCGTGGCTTGATATAGAGCCGCGGGACTTGTCTCGAATCGAAGAAGAAGAAATCTTGCAACTGAATTCTCGGGCTTCATGACCGACCAGTGGTTAAAGGCTCGATGCGTTGGATCGAAGGCACTTTCTAAACCGCTTGCTGAGGTCTAGCCTACGAAGCATAGTATCCCGCTGAAGAGCCTTGGGTCCGATTCTCCTCTTGACGGACGATGGTTCCGTGGCTTGTCGACTGTTGACGTGAGGTGGGGTTGAGGTGGACATAAGGCGATGGCGTGATCGCTCACGATGGCTTGGCGGGGCCTGAGACGTCACGTGCGCCCCCCCGGCCCCTGGCTGTTCCAGCAGCACCAGCCGAAAAGCCTCTCCCAATGAGGGCAAGAGACAGAGCCGGCCGGCAGCCCGCATTAGCCTCTCTCAACAACCCCTTAGGTACATGGCCGAAGTACCTTGTACCTTCCTTAGCCGCGCTCAGCCCGCCCGAGTGTCACCATTTACCTCGGGATCCAGCTCATAGACGACCATATCCTCACCAGCAACGAGCCGATCCCAGGTCCCTTTAGCTGCCGAGACCCCATCCCTCCCCCCTTTTCTCCGTCCTCGTCACCGTCGCAACACATGCCGCCGCCGTCGTCTCGAGGTCTCTGGACGCTGAAGCTGCAGAGAGCGCCGTCACTGCTGAAGGCTTCTCCTAGGCACAGGACCTGGACATCCCTAGCTGCAAGGCAACCCGCGCCTCCGATCCAGGCCCCGCGTCGGGCCAATCAGTCGGCAACCCTGGCGCACAGCAAGGTCTCTGCCTCCGGTGCGGGAGGTGTCGGTGCTGGAGCGGGAGCTGGACTTGGAGCTGGCGGTGCTGGCTTTTCCACGGCTGCCGCCCGCGCCTCAGGTCTGAGTGGTGGCTCCGGTGCTGGCATGGGCATTGGCACTGGCCCTGGCACTGGCGCTGGCCCCGCCCCGGTCTCTGCCCCTCCCCCTCCTTCCACAGCTCTTGCATCATCCGCCGTGGGCAGGACCACTTCGCAGGCGCTTTCCGTTCGAGCGAATAATTCACAAATTTCCTTCTCCTCCTCCCAACGCACTGCGCAGATTGCTCGTCACCTCTCGACGGCATCTTCCCCCTCGCATCCCACACCCTACCTATCGCCAGCATCACCAACCGCTGACATGGCTTCCCCTTACACCCTCCGCAAGGTCGGTGCTCCCTACACCCTCGAGCACCGCGTCTACATCGAGCAGGATGGCGTCCCCGTCTCCCCCTTCCACGACATCCCCCTCTACGCCAACAAGGAGCAGACCATCCTCAACATGATTGTCGAGATTCCTCGCTGGACCAACGCCAAGCAGGAGGTACGTTGCAAAAACCCCGTCTGCTCTTCCGCGCCGCCTCCCGCGCCCGCTGCAAATACCCTCACGTTTCTGCAACCGCGGCCACACCCCCACCGCCCTGACCCATTGGCCGACCATGACTGACCCGTTCCCCTCCAGATCTCCAAGGAGGAGCTCCTCAATCCCATCAAGCAGGACATCAAGAAGGGCAAGCTCCGCTTCGTCCGTAACTGCTTCCCCCACAAGGGCTACCTCTGGAACTACGGTGCCTTCCCCCAGGTATGCGAACCCCTCCCCCCGCCCCAATTTCAAGCGCTGGACCAAGGTAGCTGAACAAGACCGCAGACCTGGGAGGACCCCAACGTCATCCACCCCGAGACCAAGGCCAAGGGTGACAACGACCCTCTCGACGTCTGCGAGATCGGCGAGCTCGTCGGTTACACCGGCCAGGTCAAGCAGGTCAAGGTCCTCGGTGTCATGGCCCTTCTCGACGAGGAGGAGACTGACTGGAAGGTCATCGTCATCGACGTCAACGACCCCCTCGCCTCCAAGCTGAACGACGTCGAGGATGTCGAGCGTCACCTGCCCGGTCTTCTGCGTGCCACGAATGAGTGGTTCCGCATCTACAAGATCCCCGACGGCAAGCCCGAGAACCAGTTCGCCTTCACCGGCGAGTGCAAGAACAAGAAGTACGCCATGGACGTCGTCCGCGAGGCCGCCGAGGCCTGGGACCGTCTCATCACCGGCAAGACCCAGCCTGGTGGCATCTCCACGTGAGTTTTGTCCTCTGTTCCGTACAACTTTTGTGCTTTCTTGCTCGCATGAGACTGACAAATCGCAGCACCAACCTGACCGTTGCTGAGTCCCAGAGCCGTGTCACCCCCGACCAGCTCCCTCCTCTGCCTGCTCACCAGGAGCTCCCCGCTGAGAAGATCGATGCCTCCATCGACAAGTGGTTCTTCATCAGCGGCGCTGCCAGCTAGAAACCTCGCAACGTTTTTCGGGCCACGGTCGAGTCTCTCGCTACTTTAACGGTTTTGTCACCTAGTCTAGATTCGAAAGAGGCTGCGCATGCTGAAGTATTGTTCCCTGACTCAAAGGTCGGCGTCGACTACAGCATGAGCAAATCAGAAGCGGCTCGGCCCATGAGCCCGAGGATGTTTTCATCGCTTCGTCGTACTCTGGGAGGCAGCAAGTCGCCTAAGTAGTGACGATGTATCGAAGCCGTGGTTTCAAAATGACATTTTGGGCACACATGCCTGATCAAAGCAGAACTCGAAATACCAAGACATCAGAATGATCCCTTCTCTCGCAATGTGTGAACGTCTTGTGAATCATGCTCTGTTTGTACACAACTTGGGCCCTGACTCAGGCTCTCGGCCGCCGTATGCCCACCTCTTCTAACCCGAGTAATGGGCGACAGGTGATCATTCATGCTACGCATCGTACAGCTCGGGACGAACCCCCCTCCACGAGGTAGCACATCCCATCCCAAACGCCAATAATGCACACGCGCCGTAATGTACACCGCACGCCCCTCGCGCGTCTCTCAACCGTCCGTCATGTCGGCTGCCTTCTGCAGGCCTCTCGAGTGCCGGTCGACCTCCTCCAGCAGGCCCTTGATCCCCAGCTTCTCGCAGTCGAGCGTCATCTCCTTGCCATCCTCTGTGACAGACGTTAGCAGCAGTCCTCTCCCCTATCGCGTGAGCCGAGGTGGCCGGGGTCTCCACGCACTAAACTTGACAAACAGCGACGGCGGCTCCTTGGACGTCTTGGGCAGCAGGACCGTGTTGATCGTCAGGCCAGACTGGCGCGCGTTGGGCGGGAGGAAGGAGAGGAAGAGGCGGGCGGGACGGGCCTGGATGGCGAAGGGGTTGAAGCGGGTGGTAATCTCGGTCATGTATTTCGTGATCATGGTGGGCGAGGCGGACAGGCGGGACAGCGGGCGGGCTGTCTGTCTGTCTGGCTAGTCGATGGAGGTTGCTCTGAGGTCTTCGATGCGACGCTTGGTGGTTCGTGGTGCCAAAAATTTGGGGGTAGCTCGCATTGCATTCAGGGGATGCCATTACAGGGGTGGTTATCGTTGTAAGAGGGTGGGGACCTGGTGTCCCGATTTCGTCACTGCACGAGAGGCCAGCTTTCTGGTAGCAAAACGTCACTGGGTAACGCACGCTCTGCCACACCACGACTCGAAACAATCATGTCTTTTGAAGGACTGCAGGAGCGCCTCACGGCTCTGCAGGAGACGACGGCGCAGCTCAAGGAGCTCATCGATCGGCTGCACAACTTGTCGTTCCAGCCCGGATCGGTGCCCCTCGGCGGCCCGGATGACGACAATGTCAGCACCGAGCTGAGTGCGGAGATCAGCCAAATCCTGCGCGAGGAAGAAGACGAGCTGGAGCTCCTGCAAGAGGAGGTGGAGGACCTACGGGGCGGTCGCCCCGGAAGCGAGACGGAACACTCGAAGACGAGGCTGAAGGACGGACTGGAACGGCTGCAGCAGGAACTCAAGAGGTATGGCCCACTGCCACCTGCCACGACACAGATGTCACGAAACGAATGCTAACCGAGACACCCGCAGCTCGAGACTGAACTTCAGGAAAGCCCAGATCATCGCCAAGCGGAACCTCACACAGGCGCAACGACTCGAACGGGAGCTGCTCCTCCAGTCCTACTCGCAACCCGTCTCCGAGGCGGCCTCCCCATCCCTGGGCGCTCAAGACGCCGACTCGACCAAGGCACCGAGCATCCGCCACCGGCACGCGCACCATACACACCAGCAGCAGTCGACGCTCACGGAGGAAGACCAGCAGACGGTCGGCGCGGCCAGCAACGTGACGAGCTCGCTGCGACGGACGCACGATCTCATCGCCGCGGAGCTGGCGCGCAGCGAGTTCGCGCACCAGACGCTTACGGAGTCGTCAGCGGCGCTGGCGCAGCTGGACGAGTCTTACGGATCGCTGGAGGGTATGCTGGCGAGCTCCCGGGACCTGCTGGGGACACTGGTCAAGTCGCAGAAGAGCGATACGTGGTATCTGCAGACGGCGATGTACATGCTCCTGACCACGGGCGCGTGGCTCGTGTTCCGCCGGTTCCTCTACGGGCCTGCGTGGTGGCTTGTCTGGCTGCCTGTGAGGATGCTATACAGCTTGGTCATGGGTGGGGGAGGGGCCGTCGTCAAGTACGGCAGCTCGGGAGGATCGTCGACAGTTGTTGTGGACCAGGCTACGGTTGAGGTTCAAGGTCTGCCGAACGAGGACCTGCCGACCATCGACGTCGGTGGCGCCGCGGCGGAGAGCACTGTGGTCGTCAAGGGTGATGCCGAGGCACTCGTTGAGAGGATTGGCAAGATGGTGGAAGACATGCCGGAGTTGCAGGGCGACGACGCGCTGGGGGATGGAGACGCGGCTGAGGGCATCCGCGACAAAACTCAGGAGGCCGTTGAGGCCCCGCAGCAGAGGGACGAGCTGTAGGTTTACTTGCGGCTCGGGTAACAATGACGATGACGATGGTTCATAGACGATTGAATCAATCACATGAATGTCATCTCCTTCAACCTCATTTCCATGCCCATCGCCAATGATCTGCCGCCGTGGGTACAAGAACGGAAAAGGAAGATCCTCCGGCAGCCAGTGTAACGTGGACAGGCCAGGAAGTAAGCATTTCGACCCTCACACCACATGCCTGAAGCCAAGCGTTGAATGCCGAACAAAAGGGGGGCCACAAGTGGCGGTGCGGCCTCCCCTGCCGGTCTCATATCGGCCCAAGGATCCGAGATTTAGAACATCCCTCGCATGAACACGGCCACTTTTTTTTCCTTTCCGAATTCTCCATGACGTGGTTGACAGCGGGCAGGCCGGTCGTAGTCAGTCCATGCATAGTATGGGTTACACGAAAGAAAACCGGCAGTTTTCTTCTTCTGGAGGCCTGTCGTGGGTCACCACTTGGCTCAGGCGGCTAAGATCCTGTACGTGTCCATGTGTCGACGGGGGCGAAAAGCTCGTATTGCTGGGAGGGGTGGCGCGTGCTGCGGATGGTGGGCGGGCACCGTTGGGGCGATCGTGGGCAGAGCTTGACTGGCTAGCCAGGCTTGTTGGTTGATGCGTCAAGGTTTGCTGGTGCAGAGCGCCGATCGGTGTCTTCGAGTTCGGCAGCACAGCTGGATCGTTGGGAGGGACGCGACTGCAGAACACGGCACGGCACAAACGACATCGACACGCGGCTATGGTGCACGGCAGCTGTTGCGAGAAGCTTCCATCTTACGGAGAGCAAAGATGGAAGAGGAGGTTTGTTGATGACGGCTTGCTCACCATTTTCCCCGGGCTGGCGAGCTGAAGCGCTGGTCTGATTAAAGAACGCCGCGTTCAAGCAAGGGCATCGGATCAGCTCAACAGGGAGCAAAACAGCGAGAGGTGGGCAGTGGCGGTGGCAGCGGCGAGGAAAGAGGCGTTGATGCCGGCCCTTGCCTCGCTTGGCCCCTGAAACGGCGGTTCCGCCAATCAGAGGTCACCATTACGAATGGACTTTCCCGATCCAACATGGCCATTTCCTCGTGTTACAGTGTTACCCAGCACACGCAACTAGAGCAAGAAGAAGCCCTGTCGGGTTCTACTTTCCGTCACATTCACAGCACTTCTGTAATCCCTGCCTATCGTTGGTGGTAGTGGGCTGATGAGAGGGACGCTCGGGTCTCTGTCTCTTTCTCTCGCTTTCGCTCGTTGCAGGCTCAAAAACCGGGCAGGCACATCCACGCTCCACTTGCAGATTCCCGCAGCCAGGCCGCCATTTCCAACTCTCAAGACTGGCCGAGACCACCCATTCCACCCCTAACATCAACACCAACAGGGAGCATGTCACACCCCATGACACCGCGGCAACGAAGATTCGCTCGAGACACGTTCTCTCGCCCAGACACCACCTGACAGGCTGACAGGACCCTGGTGTCCCAGATCACCCACAGCAAATGCTCCCTGCGGTCTCTCCTCTCCGTCGTGGGGACAGTGTCTGTCTTCCCCGCGACGTCTGAAGCCTGAAGCCTGAAGCCAGGGCAGCCAGGTCGTCCGTCTGCCGGGCCCAAAAACGCCTGCAATCTAAAAAGGAGATTTGCGGCCCTCGCGCCTGCACGGGACAACCAAGGTCGCCCGCCGTGTCCACTCCATCCCTGCATCCCGAAGTCTGAATCGCCCTTTTCCCCAGAGGCTCCATGCAATTCGACTCGATCCGCCCCTGGTCCACTGGTTTTCCTGACTGGCCGTTGGCCCACTGGTCGTTGTGCCTACCTGAATGTCTCGCGCCGCGCGCTCTCCCCGTGGGCTCATCCTGGCCTCCTCGGACTGCCCACCCCCGCGAGTGTGACGCCGGCCCATGCTGCGCTGCCTCGCCTGTGGCCGTGGCCTGTTCGCGCTGGATGGAGCTGGACCGGGACCTGGGCCCGGGCTGCGCTGCACTGTGCTGCGCTACGCGTGGGACGGGGGACACGAGAAGCGGGCTTGGAGGCTATTCTTGTGACCTCCCACACAACACCCACCACACAAACAAGCCCACTCACAACAAGCGTGGCCAAGGCCAAAGGCCTCGGACGGACAGGGTCCTCCTTGGCGCTTGCGCCGGTGTTTTTAAACAAGAGCCTGTGCCTCCCTCCTCCTCCCCGTCGCCTCTGCTTGCTCTCTCTTGATTCCAACAGCTCGCTCTGCTTAAAGTACACTCGCTATCCTTTCACTTCCACAACAAACAAGTCGTCCCTCGTTCACACGGCTTCCTTTCGCCATTTACATTCGGTCTTCTACGTATTCGTAATACCACCCTCTTAATCACCACCCAACCGCCAACATGCGCTTCAACACCCTTCTTCTTGCCGGCGCCTTCGCCGTTGCCTACGCTCAGGAGACCGAGACCGAAACCACCACCGTTACCACCGTCCCCGGCGTTGCCACCCCCACCGGCGCTTCGGCCGCCGCTTCCTCTGCCGCTGCCGTGATCAACAACTGCCTCAAGGACTGCGACGCCGCCGACGCTACCTGCCAGGCCCGCTGCGTTTCCGTACGTAACCCCCAGCCAGCGCTCGTAAACCCAACCCATGTACTGACATTTTCCCTCAGGTCCCCGCCCCCAACGAGGAGCAGGTCATCGCCCTCGACAAGTGTGTCGGCGACTGTGACCAGGGTGACGGTTCCGAGGCCGAGACCAACGCCTTCGCTCAGTGCCGCGACCAGTGCATCAAGGAGCACTACTACGACGCCGACACCACCGACGGTGCTCCCGTCAACGGCGGCGGCGCTGCTGCCACCCAGACCACCGGCACCGCCGCTGTTGCCCAGTCCGGCACCGCCACTGACAGCGCTGCCGAGGCCACCGGCTCCTCCACCGAGGCCGCGTCCGGCTCTGCTGATGAGTCCGCCACGGGCTCCGGCTCCGCCGACACTGCTGAGGAGTCTGGCGACGCTGACTCTGGCGCCAGCCTGCTTGTCAGCTCGTCGCTGGGCTTCTTCGGCCTCGTCGGTGCTTTCTTCCTGTAAAATGGGAGAGCAGATGTTGGGGTTGGAGGATTAATGGGGGTTCACTAATGTGCATATCTTGGATGAAGGGTATGTTGGGATGAACTGGCGATATTGTCGGGTACATGAATGTGTCGGTACCAGACAGACAAGAATATATGAAAAGCTTGTCAATGGTCTTCAATTCTTTTATTCTTCATATTCGTGACATCCTGATTCGTCTTGTCTAGCTTCGCGTGGGTTTGACCACGGGGATGTCGCTGATCCACGGGATGCCGAGCTGCTTCATCTCCACGGCGAGCTGGAAGAGGTAATCCAAGCTGAGTCTTCTGTTAGCATCACGTCGTCTCCAACCCCGGGTTTCGCTTCGGACTCACCTCTCGCACTGCGTCTTGGCCTTGTGCACGTTGTCTCCCCATACGTACACGCCGTGCCGTCTCACGAGCACGGCGTACGTGTCCGGGTACTTGTCCATCGCCTCCTCCAGGAACTCGGTCAGGTCCTCCTCGTGGGCCGTGTTCTCGATGACGGGGATGCGGAGGGTGTCGTGGTACCCCAGGTTGCCCTGCTTCTGGAACCCCTTGCCGAAGCCCTTGATCTGCTCAATATTGTTGATCTCGAAGAGCTTGCCGTCGCCGGGCATGGACTCGAGGAGGAGCGTCACGAGGACGGCCCAGTGCGAGTGCGTGTGGATGCAGCAGCCGGCGCCGCGCTTGGTGAAGGCGGCGAGGAAGAGCGGGGTGCACTGGGAGGGCTTGTAGGCGGGCGGGGCACGGAGGTAGGTGCGGTTCTTGAGGGTGGCCTCCTGGGCGGCGAGGGAGAGGACGTAAATGTCGGCGGCCTTCATGAGCTCCTTCTGGACGCCAGAGGGGGCGATGTAGACGAGGTCACTTGGGCGGATGAGTATTTGGTTCCGCTCCGTGAGGGAGGAGGAGGAGGTGGAAGAGGGGGTTGGCTTACTCGTCGCGAATTGAGCAGCCGCCGCCGGTGCCGGTAACCCAGCCGAGGGTCCAGAACTTGGCGCAGAGGGAGGGGATGAGGTTGGCAGGGTGGTCGGGGTTCGTCGAGGTGACGAGCTGGTCGGGGTTTTCGAGGTCGGCGGACGACATGGTGGTGATGCGATGGCGGGGTAGATTGGGCGCGAGGTTCGGTGGGCACGATAGCTCTGGGTTTGAGAGCGCAAAGCCAGGAGGTGAATTGAGGGCCAGCACGATGCTCGCAAGAGTAATCTGCCTGTACAATGACACGAAGCGCAATGTCGATAATATGTGTCCCGGTGTTGGTAGTTTGCTCGTTGGGAAAAAATTCCCCTCGTTCGCAAGAACATGTGAGGCTCGACGGCGCTGTGATTCGCCATGCCGTGATTTGCAGGCGAGCTCTGGGCGATCCACCACGGGAAGAACTCCCGCCGTCGTCATTGCTTGTTCCTGGCCCTGAAGGAACACAACCTGGAACGAACACCTTCCCCCCTGCTGCTGACATAACGGTCGACTACATGCTGTCTTCCACATGGAACGTCGGCCTTCCCGTCTTGATGTCTGTTGGTGCTCATTTCAAGCCCTTGGCGACGCATTCGGCTAGAAACACCACCACCCCCCTATCTCCTACTTGGGCACACAGCCTCGTCAGCTCTGTATCTACCCCTTGCTGCGCATGCCTGAAACCACGCCATGCAGAAGTCTGCCTATCTTGTTGCCAACTGAAACTTTCAAAAACTCCGCGATGGTATTCGCGATGGTGAGCTGGAGGGGGTTGACGGAGATTACAGGCGGCGGGCATTTGCTTTCGTCTCATCAGCCCCAGTGGTAAGGATGTCTGCCTGCCTGTAGATTGTCGTGGAAGAGACGAGGAAATCCTACATATCTTTCACCTGCCCTGCGTCAAGACCGACAGAGTGGACGAACATCAACTACCTACCAATTACTGTTAATACATTCATCCCTACAAGCATCATCACGAACATTTCATATGTTTTCTCCATCGAACATGTCTCACCAGAACGCGTCCCAAGAGAATCCTCAGCCCGTTCAGCATGCATCCAACCATGGCAGTGATCCACATCACATTATGCCTCCTCGTCCCAAACATCCTAGACATGGCATGCAAACCCGATACCGTGGGATGAGACTTTGCCGGCGGTGTCAAAGACTGGACTTTGACGCCATTTCTCAAACTAAGCACCTCACGAAGCTGGGAAACCCGCAATGCCGGTGGCCAGGGCACGGCAACACTCTCGAAACATGCCCCATGTGCCAGCTCCTCGCTCGTACGTATAACTTGAGTGAAAAACGACGGCCGTTCGCCAGCCAACCGGTTCTACGATCCTTCAAGACGAGCACCATCAAGAAGCTGGGTTGGAGGTCCATTGATGCAACAATGTATGCTTTGGACGATGGCGACCCCTACCTCGTCCCGCAGCAGAAGGGCGCCGAAACAATTCGCATTCTGCAGCCCCTAGCATCACTCGACCTGTTCAGCGACTGGGTGGCATACTGCCGCGACCAACACAGCAGGGACTGTGGATCGGTGGAGAATCCGTCGCCGATGGCCTCAATCTCGGCATTCAAGCTGGTGGACTGTCGAGCCCGACAGCTTGTTCCATGGTCCGGCCAGCCATTCGCAACGCTTAGTTACGTCTGGGGAGTCGGTTCTCAAGCACCCACTTTCTCGCACCAGTTGCCTGACGTGCTTCCCAACACGATAGAAGACGCCATCGTGGTCACACTGGCGCTCAACCTTGAGCACCTCTGGGTTGACAGATATTGCATCAATCAGGATGTCCCTGAGGAGGTCGCCGAGCAGGTCAACAAAATGGACCTGATTTACCGGTGTTCCGAAGTGACAATCATTGGCGCCACCGGACAAGGGGCTGAAGACGGCCTTCCAGGCGTCCGAAAAGAGCGAGTTGTGAAGCAGCCTCATGGCAGGGTTGGGAAGCACTTCTTCGTATCGAGCATGCAAGATCCCACGAGTGCTATTAGGATGTCCAAATGGTGGACGCGCGGATGGACATACCAGGAAGGACTATTAGCAAAACGTCGACTCATCTTCACCGACCAGCAAGTATATTTCGAATGCGGCGGCATGTACTGCTGTGAGGCACTCAACTTTAACCTTTCGAGCCTGCACACCAAAGACGGCCAGCGCTTCAAATCACAGTTTCGACAGGGCGTCAATCTCGGCCTCTTCCCATCCCGCCTCGGCTACTCGCCCTGGGAAGTGGTAGAGAGGGTTATCGAGTATTCGAAACGAACGTTGAGAATGCCATCGAACGCCTTGGATGGTATCATGGGCGTCCTGCAGGCTCTTGAAAGCAGTCGGATGCGCTTGCACCACTTATTCGGCGTGCCTCTGCTGCCATGTCCACCCAAATCCAGAGCGCTCGACGACTACCCCGCGATCGCTAAGCAGTCAACAAGCGAGCCGCGCGAATGGTCGCTCACCGCTGGCTTCTGCGTCGGACTCGCCTGGCGTGCCGAAAAGCAGCTACAGAGGCAAGCAGACTTCCCTAGCTGGTCTTGGGCGGGATGGGCAGCCCCCGTGGGCGACGAATGGACCCGGCCTGTAATATGGGCCATGGACGGAGACAACTGGCGCGATTTTGAGGTGGATAGCTCGCTGGAGCTGCGGGTGCATCTTAAAAACGGCCAAGTGCTTGACTGGGACGCATTCCATCGCGACTACGACAAACTGAAAACCAAGGCTTCCAGTACCCTCGATGTGCGGGGCTGGATTACACCCGTATTTGTGTTTCCACAGCCCAAGCATCGCGGGACTGCGCGCGGGACTGCTGTCAAGGTAACTGGGCCTGAATCTGTTTTCGAATGGAAATGGGGCTATTCAACAGAAAGAGATCTGACTGATCTCGCCCCGGAGGTGTTATTCGCACTTCATCTGGGCAGAAACACTGCCGGGAACACACAGCCCTGCCAGTATGTGCTGTTGATCAGGCGGGCTGAGCTGTCCGATCATTGGGAGCGAGTAGGATTTGGAACGTGGACGTTCAACAACCTGGGAGATACCAAAGCCAGGTGCAGGAACTCTGCGGCCAGCGACGATGAAGGCTTGCTGTGGGCATCACGGCGGCAGCCGCCCGTCGTCGCCAAGATGATGTTCAATTTTCGTCTTGCTTAGAAGCAAAAGGGGGAGGTGCAAGCTGCGGGTTTATCAAGGAATTGGCGGGTTTGTCCTGGCTCGATCGCGCAAAAAGCTCACTGACGCCGTGGGACAAAAGTCGATCGCAGGGCAGCTGGTAGTAACCAATGCTAAATAATGTTGAACGTTACACATGCTCTTGTATGTCGCCAATGCATGCTTGAATGTGTCACGAGAAGCAGGCATATCACTAACATCCATGATATGTACATTGCCTGACCGGGATGGAGGAAGAGAGTCTTGCCTGGAAGTGACAGCCGCCTCTGGCAAAGCTTCGTCTTCCATTCTCAGCTTCTTTCATCGACAGAACTGGTCTACCCCTGACGTGGATTTTCCCCCGTACCCATGATGAGCTGCCATCTGAATCACGACGAATGCCAACGTTGGTGTGGCTTTGCGGTACTCACCAGAGTCTTAGGCCGAACCCAGTCGGGAGGTATATATGAGAAGACTGCCGCCAACACTCCAACGCCAGTAGCTGAGGACGAGGCTCCACACTGTTGCAACACATGGCCTAGTGGTGATACAGGTACAGTCGAGGTTGGAAAGGTAACGTGGCGGATTGGATGAGGCTGATATCGAGGCCCACACTGCAAATGCAGCATGAGCCGAGGATGACCCCGTCTTACTCCAACGAACACTGTTCTAGGCCTGGGCCACCTTGATCAGACGAAAGTGACCCAGATGAGCAACAAAGGCAATGAACTGGCGAGGCCCCGACACATTCAATTGCATTTCAGACAATGGCCCTGGAGCAAATTCATGCTTAGCATGGCCCTTAAGGCACTGTCCGCGGCAGGATCGTGAAACGAAGCACTGGTATCACGGTCAAGCACGGTGAAGAGCGACCAGCTGGCTCAGGCGTTGGAGAAAGTGGGCCCTGCTTGGATGGAAGCTCCTGGAAACACCTATCAACAGAGCTCCTGCCTCCCGTGTCCCGTGCCCCCGCTCCTGCCCACCTGCTTCAGCGAGAGCGAGAGCCCCCCAAGCCCCTGGATGGGCGAAGCGCGGTGGAGCTTTGCAGGGACCAGCCCCCGCACTTTAGCACTGGTTGCCGTGGACAGGTCGTTAAGAGGCAAGTGCGCCTGAATGCACCTTCCCTACTCCGACCCTGAGCACCACCCCCAAACGCCCCCATTGTTTTTTGGAAGGGACCTTAGCTCCGACCTCAAAAAAGGACACGTTGAGCACAAACCGCCCGCCGCCCAACTAGAAAATCCACCATCCTCCCTCACTCCCACCAGTGCGACACCTTCTTCTCGACCGGGAATCTTTCTTCAGTTGTCGCTAGAAGCCACTCTGTCAATCTTTGACGCTCTGTTGATACCGTACATCACCCGGTTCAGCTGCCTTTCTCCGTCTACCTAACTCACCCCCTCCTCCCTGCTTCCGCTCGCGCGATCAAGCACCCTCACAATGAAGTTCAACGCTGTTGCCGCGGTCTCTGCCGCTGCCCTCCTCGCTGGCAACGTCCACGCCGAGGAGGCTCAGGACCAAGAGGCGTCCTCCGTCACCCCCAAGATTGCCGCCTTCACCGTAAGCTTTCCCTCTCAATTGCCTGGTTTCCCGCACCTGGAGCTTCATCACATGCCGGAACACAGTCAGTGCTAACCCTCTTTCCTGCAGCCCACCTCCATCAAGGCCGACTTCCTCGAGCAGTTCACCGATGACTGGGAGTCCCGCTGGAAGCCTTCCCACGCCAAGAAGGACATGGCCGGTGGCGACAAGGAGGACGAGGAGTGGGCCTACGTCGGCGAGTGGTCCGTCGAGGAGCCCTCCGTCTTCAAGGGCGTTGACGGCGACAAGGGTCTTGTTGTCAAGAACGCCGCCGCTCACCACGCCATCTCGGCCAAGTTCCCCAAGGCCATCGACAACAAGGGCAAGACCCTCGTCGTCCAGTACGAGGTCAAGCTCCAGAGTAAGTCACACCGGCCCGACAAGCTACGAAATCAACGCTGACAGCTCTCACAGACGGCCTCGAGTGCGGTGGTGCTTACATGAAGCTTCTCCGCGACAACAAGGCGCTCCACCAGGAGGAGTTCGGCAACACCACGCCCTACGTCATCATGTTCGGTCCCGACAAGTGCGGCCACACCAACAAGGTCCACTTCATCTTCAACCACAAGAACCCCAAGACGGGCGAGTACGAGGAGAAGCACCTCACTTCGCCTCCCACTGCCAAGATCGTCAAGACGACCGAGCTCTACACTCTGATCGTCAACCCCGATAACACGTACGTTATCAAGCAGAACAACGAGCAGGTCAAGGCCGGCTCCCTCCTCGAGGACTTCACTCCCGCGGTCAACCCCGCCGAGGAGATTGACGACCCCAAGGACTCTAAGCCTGAGACCTGGGTCGACGAGGCCCGCATCGCCGACCCCGAGGCCAAGAAGCCCGAGGACTGGGACGAGGAGGCTCCCTTCGAGGTCGTCGACGAGGAGGCCGAGAAGCCCGAGGACTGGCTCGAGAACGAGCCCCTCACCGTCGCCGACCCCGAGGCCCAGAAGCCTGAGGACTGGGATGACGAGGAGGACGGTGACTGGCTCGCGCCCACCGTGCCCAACCCCGCCTGCGCCGACAACTCGGGCTGCGGCCCCTGGACCAAGCCCCTGAAGCGCAACCCCGACTACAAGGGCAAGTGGACGGCGCCTTACATCGACAACCCCGACTACAAGGGCATCTGGGCGCCCCGCAAGATCAAGAACCCCGACTACTTCGAGGACAAGACGCCGTCCAACTTTGAGCCCATCGGCGCCATCGGCTTCGAGATCTGGACGATGCAGAACGACATTCTGTTCGACAACATCTACATCGGCCACTCGATCGAGGATGCCGAGAAGCTGGCCGAGGAGACGTTCAAGCCCAAGCACGCCGTGGAGAAGTCGCTCGAGGAGGCTGCCAAGCCCAAGAAGGAGGACAAGCCGGCGTCGCCCAGCGACCTCAAGTTCACCGACGACCCCGTGACGTACGTCAAGGAGAAGGTGGACCTGTTCGTGACGATTGCGCAGAAGGACCCCATCCAGGCGATCAAGTTCGTGCCGGAGGTTGCGGGTGGCTTCGCGGCCATCTTCGCCACGCTGCTGGTGCTGATCGCCAGCTTCGCGGCGGGCGGTGGCAGCCCTCCCCCGGCTGTCAAGAAGGCTGCGGGCGACGCCAAGTCGGCGGCCAAGGACGTCAAGGACAAGGCGACCAAGGCGGCGGCGTCGGGCGCGGAGACGGTCAAGTCGGAGGCCAACAAGCGCACCACCAGGAGCCAGTCGTAGATGGAGTGGCGGCGTGGGTGGTGGCACGAAGGGTGCGAGGGTTCTCTCTCGCAGGCCGGCGGCCCGAGCAGCTAGCCAGGCAGCATGTGCTGTTGGGTCTGGTTCTGTTCCTGGTCGACGGTCCTGGCGGTCACGGGCGGTGCTGGCATGATGACGAGGCAGGAAGGACGAGAACGAGAAGCTTGATTAGTGCTTTCCCCCCCATCGATTGATTCCCTCGGATGCTTGATTTGGTCACCGTAACGCAACGGGGGCAAGAGGAGCTTTGGCGCAGCAGGTATTAGGCAATTGACACGTTTACCTATACAGAGCCACACTACACGAGTGAGGGTTGAGGTTGAGCTTGTGTGAGGTGCGAGTTTCGGAGTGATGTGATGGACGCATCGGGGGCCAGTCGAGGAGGCATCGCGTAATGATTACCGGGCCGGAGGGTGGGATTGGCTGACCCCTCGGCATGCAGCGGCATTGGGGGGATGTGTTCGGCTGGAAGGCGGTTGGAGGGCGGTTGGAGGGCGGCTGGGGTCAGCGGCGGTCGGTACCCGTTAGTCAGTGTCTGGGGAATGAATGGGGCGGCCAGGCTACCCCACCCACCTGCTATCGGCCAGTGGGCCAGCGGCCTAGGGGTACATTGGTAGGTAGGTAGGTACCCTAGGTAGGTAGGCAGGTAGTGGGTGGCCTGGTGGAGCCCCCCTCAGTGGCTCGAGGGGCATCGATTGATTGCCCGGTCGGGAAAGTCACCTACGACCTACGATAGCCGGTGCCGATGGCCGGCGGCGGCCGCCCTGTATTAAAGGACCTGGCCGCACCATACCACGATGTCTCGTGTCCAAGTCTATGTCCATGTCAACTGTCTGTCTGTGCAGTGTTGTGCCGGCTGCTCACGTCCTCTTTCGGTGAGAGATACGATACGATTACCACACGATACCCCGAGGCACCTACCACCCCAATTGGACTGACTGGTTGCTGCTCCCTCTGTCCCGAGCCGTCCCTCACCCCCTCTTGCCCCTCTTGCCTCCTTCCCCTTCTTATCCCCCCCCTTCCTCCCTTCTTCCCTTTCATCTTTTCACCTCTTCACACAATGCGTCGAGCCGTCTCCCGAGGCGTCGCCGTCAGCGCAGGACGCTCCTCCCGATCACTCGCCGCCAGCCGCTCGTCTCTGCTCACGTCGTCCTCGATCATCATGGCGCCCGCCTCTGCCTCGACCCCCGGGGCCGTCGCCGCCCGGAGGATACACGCCACGGCCAACCACCTCAGCGCCGCCCTCGCCTCGACGGCCCAGTCGTTCCCTCGCACGCACGACAAGATCGCAGCCCCCGCGGACACGCCCTACTTCCTCAACAACGAGTTCGTCCAGTCCAAGGCCGACAAGTTCATCGACCTCCACGACCCGGCCACCAACAACCTCGTGACCCGCGTGCCCCAGATGACCGACGCCGAGCTCCAGGCCGCCGTCGACTCGGCCGAGAAGGCCGGCCCGGCCTGGCGGGCCACCAGCGTCATCGCCCGCCAGTCCATCATGTTCCGCTTCGTCGGCCTCATCCGCGAGAACTGGGACCGCCTCGCCGCCAGCATCACCCTCGAGCAGGGCAAGACCTTCGCCGACGCCAAGGGCGACGTCCTGCGCGGTCTGCAGGTGGCCGAGGCCGCCTGCGCCGCCCCCGAGCTCATGAAGGGCGAGGTCCTCGAGGTCGCCAAGGACATGGAGACCCGGAGCTACCGCGAGCCCCTCGGCGTCGTCGCCGCCATCTGCCCCTTCAGTGAGTGCCCCTAGGTCTTGGATTACGGAGTGTAGCTGACCGCCAGACTTCCCCGCCATGATCCCCCTCTGGTGCATCCCGATCGCCACCGTCACCGGCAACACGCTGATCCTGAAGCCGTCCGAGCGTGACCCCGGCGCGGCCATGATCCTCGCCGAGCTCGTCAAGGAGGCCGGCTTCCCCGAGGGCGTCGTCAACGTCGTGCACGGCGCCCACCGCACCGTCGACTTCATCCTCGAGGACCCCGTCATCAAGGCCGTCAGCTTCGTCGGCGGCAACAAGGCCGGCGAGTACATCTTCAACAAGGGCTCGGCCCACGGCAAGCGCGTCCAGGCCAACCTCGGCGCCAAGAACCACGCCGCCGTGCTGCCCGACTGCAACAAGAACCACTTCCTCAACAGCGTCGTCGGCGCGGCGTTCGGCGCCGCCGGCCAGCGCTGCATGGCTCTGAGCACCCTCGTCATGGTCGGCGAGACCAAGGACTGGCTCCCCGAGCTCGCCGAGATGGCCAAGCAGCTCAAGGTCGACGGCGGATTCGAGGACGGCGCCGACCTCGGCCCCGTCATCTCCCCGCACAGCAAGGCCCGCATCGAGTCGCTCATCCAGAGCGCCGAGGACGAGGGCGCCACCATCCTCCTCGACGGCCGCGGCTACGTGCCCGCCAAGTACCCCGGCGGCAACTGGGTCGGCCCCACCATCATCACCGACGTGACGCCCGAGATGAAGTGCTACACCGAGGAGATCTTCGGCCCCGTGCTCGTCTGCCTCAACGTCGCCACGCTCGACGACGCCATCGCCCTCATCAACCGCAACGAGTACGGCAACGGCACCGCCATCTTCACCCGCTCCGGCCCCACCGCCGAGACCTTCCGCCGCCACATCGAGGCCGGCCAGGTCGGCATCAACGTGCCCATCCCCGTGCCCCTGCCCATGTTCTCCTTCACCGGCAACAAGAAGAGCATCGCCGGCGGCGGCGCCAGCACCTTCTACGGCCGCCCCGGCATCAACTTCTACACCCAGCAGAAGACCGTCACCGCCCTGTGGCAGAGCGCCGACGCCGTCGCCCAGAAGGCCGACGTGAGCATGCCCACCCACTCGTAGCCTCTGAATAGCATGGTTTTTGGTCGCGTGGCGCTGTACGCCCATGTGAGCGTGATTGTACGTAGCCGAGGCAGTGACATTTCATGACATTTCAAAATGTAGAGAAAGCACAGGGTGACACTGGTGGTGACATGAAAGCTGGGGGTCGGTACATACATAATCTCCAGTCTCGGCGCATCACCACGGAAATTGATATCTGAGCGTCAGAGGTTTATGCTGATGCTTCTTGTCTGCATTGCATGCGTCTATGTACGTGTCTATCTTGTGTCCGTCTCCATTTTTGCCATCAAAAGAGGCCGCCGTGGTATATTCCTTCGTTCCTGTACAGCCCAATGTCCCAAGACTCGTAATTTTTCGACCGTCCAATCCCCCTCTCTCGCGTCCGACCAGTCCTCGCATCTTGGACCCGAGCTCAGTGCGCGAACCGGAAGTCCAGCCGGCGGCTGCCCTCGTCGGTCGTCGTCGCGAGGTAGTGGTCCTTCTCCGCGGGGCTCATGGCGTCCCAGGTCTGGTCGCGCTTCTTGTTGCGCCACATGTAGTAGCCCTTGACCAGGAAGGCGGACACAAAGTTCCACACGACGATGCCGATGATGGCGCGGTTGCCGCGGCGGTACAGCGGCGCGTCGTCGGCGCGGTAGATCTGGGGGATTGGTTAGCATGCTTCTCGCTGCTTCTCGCTGCCTCTTGCTGCCTGGGGGGGGGAATTCGGGACGCACGTTGGAGCCGATGATGCTGCTCGTCTGCACCGTCATGTTGTACACGGCGCTGCCGACGGTGCGGGTGCGCACGGAGCCGGCGTTGCGGGAGGTCAGGCCGACTGGGACGCGTTAGCAGGGGATCAGGACCGCGGGGGCGCAGCACACGAGGGGAACGCACCGAGGATCGAGTGCACGTAGGGATACCCGATGATGAGCGCCAGGACGGCGTACTTGGACCAGGCGCTCACGTCGCCGGACAGGAAGGCCAGGGCCATGAACAGGGGGAACAGCCAGACGGAGCAGAAGGAGACGATGAGGAAGCGGTTGTTGATGCGCTCCGACACGCGCGACCAGAAGATGAGCTGGAAGATGAAAATGGCAAACGCCGGCACCGTCAGCAGGTTGGTCTGCAGCGTGCTGAAGCCGAGGTTGCGCAGCGTCAGGGTGAAGTAGGCCATGACGGGCCGCAGCGGCATGAGCACGGTGAAGCCCATGAGGTAGATGGGCCACAGGTCGACGTCGGTGAGCGACGACCAGAGGAGCTTGAGCGTCAGGCCCTGGCGGTTGTGCATGCCGCCCTTGCTGGGGTCGTCGCGCAGGATGCGGTTGACCATGATGACCTCCTCGCGCTCCGAGAACCAGCCCTTGCGGCCGCGGAACCACGACGCCGTCTGCGTCGGGCTGGGCGGCATGTACAGGTACGAGAAGACGCCGATGAGCGCCGTGAGGCCGCCCTCGATGGCGAACATCCACCGCCAGCCCTCCCAGCCGCCAACGCCGCGCAGCTGGAAGATGCCCACCGCCAGGAACGCCGCGATGATCTGCGTGAGGTATGACGACGTGTAGAAGTAGCTCAGCCGGATCGGGAGCTCCTTGCTCGTGTAGAAGTACGTAAGATAGAGGATCGCGTCGGGGATGAAGCCGCCCTCGAGCAGCCCGAGGAGCGCGCGCGTCGCGTAGAAGCCCTTCTCGCCCACCAGGATGGACTGGCACGCCGCCACGATCGACCAGCTGACCATCTGGATCGGGATCCAGACGTCCGGCCCCAGCTTCTTCGACACCATCTGCGACGGCAGCTCCGCGCTGAGGAAGGTCACGTAGAAGATGGTCATGCCGTAGTTGTACTGGTTCGTCGAGAGGCCGAGGTCGTCGAGCATGTTGTCCGAGAGCGCCTGGCTGATGTTGCCTCGGTCGAGCTGGAGGGCGAAGAACATGAGGCACACCCAGGAGCAGATGCGGAAGTCGAGCTGAGCCGTGTTAGGCGCGCGCTGATCGAGCAGAGGATCTGCCATGGTTCAAGCTCCACTTACCCTCCTGACGAGTTTCTTCTCCTCCTTTTCCGTCCACTCGGCGGTGGGATCATAGCGATGCCTTCCCTCGTACTCTGGGATGGGCTCGTAGAGCGCGCCGGATGCTCCCGCCGCCCAGATGGTGTCCTTCCCGTCGTTCTTCACGTAGACCTCCTCAGACTTGGGCGTGGCCGTGGCATCGTTGTCCGAGTCGGTGTTGCTCTGTGCGATGGCCGAGTCCGAGACCGGGGGCTTCTCATTCGTAGCCATGACGGCGATGACGAAGATCAAGCTTCGAGGCGGTTGGCAGTCGGTGTCTTGTCGTTCGCGCGGCAAAGCTTGTGACGTCTTGACCTCGCTCGGCGTGTCTTACCAGTCCTCTCGCGCTGATCCATGGTGCCTGACTGTACATCGCGGCCGTATAAGTAGCCTCGCGATTTGGAGCATCATGAATTATTTCATCGTCCATCACCACATTGCCTTCGAAATGGTATCATTGACGATGCCTCCGAATACCGCCAGCAGGCACATCTCCGAGGAGTTGTGAGCCAGTTCCTCCGACATAGGAACCATAAACCAAGTGACAGCATATCAGACCCCATATGCTGCGTAGTACCGCCCAAAAAGCCCCTTCAGGCACTCAACTCATCACCGAATCACCCATAGCGATGGTGCAATTCGAAGCCCAGGCAGACGAGAGGTCCTGAACGACCATCTCCGAGGAGGCCTGCCTTCCAGGTCCTCTCGCCTACATCATGTAGGATCAGAGAAGACCTTTGACCAGAGGGCGGATAAACTGGTCCTCGAACGTGGGTGTGATTGGTGGTGCGGGCGGTGATCAGACGCGCGACTGTGGGATGGAGACATCGCGTCAGTCGGTAGTCGGATGTCGACATACGGTAGATCGGGGGCGCCACCGGGGTAGCTAGCCTCCGCGATGCTAAATCTGACGTACCAGAGCTGCGGCTTCGTAAGCCTTTTGAATTTCCGTTACGTTTTCTTGCGATACTACGGGGGTTCAAGTTGCTGCTCGAGTGGGTTGATGAACTTGTCAGGGGTTTCGTGCAAACCCATGAACGTCTGGCTGCTACAGACTTGACTCGCCGGATGAGCACGTCTTGTTGCGTCCCTCGTCTCCACTGAATCATTTCTCCGAACATCTCGACCCGAGTATCGATGGAAGGGCTGCTGAAATCACCGGACACACTGGCTGTGGAAGGAATTGAGCCTCTGACGTTCATGTCAGAGCGAGGCTGCCCGAGGTGTTCTCCAGGGTGTCAACCAACATCGGCGCTCTGTAACCGAGCATCATGGCCGCATTCTAGAGCCATGCATCACGAGGAGCTAACGTAAAATGGCCGAAGGCGGCTCGCACTTCGTGGGGCCGCGGGTTGGGGGAGTGGGATGTGCATCGGTGGCGGCGAGCCCCATGTTCAATCCGGCCATGGGCTCGTCCCACCCCGGCTGCCCGACTACGTATGCGAAGGGGATATTCTGCCTCTAAGACGGGGCAAAGAGTGGCCCAGAGGGCAGCTTCGACGATCGGACTCTGGGAGGCAGAGCGGACGTCTGCAAGCGTCAGGCTGTCAGTATCGTGAAGTTGGGACTTCAAGCGTATAGCATCGCGACCCCGTGGTGGTCCGGATCTCGAACACCCCTATCGAGAGGCGCCGATTGATTGTCGTGGCTCCCACGTGTGCAAGACGATTCAGCACCCAGCTGTGTGGGCTTGGGATGGTAGAGGGTTCATCGAGGACGCCGCATTCGTCCATGCCGCCGACGGCTCGGTAGTCGGTGCCACCACATGCATGTCGTCCCTCATCACGTCAACGTCTTTTGCAGGGGTTTGCGCTGGGCAAGGGGTCTCTCCGGAGATGTCAGATTCTCGCTCATTGTTCGGACGTCGGCGTCGGACCTCCCCCGACCTAAGCGATGTCAATGTTCAATATCCTAATATCCTCCTCCGGCTTGTCCTTGTACGCGCGAGCGTTCTCGATCTTGTGGACGACGTCGAGACCTCTAGTCGCACGCCCGAAGATGGTGTGCTTGCCATCGAGCCAAGGCTGTCTTTTGTTAGCGGGGGATGCTCAAAGGGGCACTCTGCAAGAGATGAGTACTTACAGTCTTCTCGGTAGTAATGAAGAACTGGCTGCCGTTGGTGTTGGGCCCGGCGTTGGCCATGCTGACCGTGTAAGGCTTGTCGTGCTTCAGACTGCTGAACTCGTCCGCGAACTCCTTCCCCCAGATGCTCTCGCCACCCGTGCCGTCGCCCATGGGATCTCCGCACTGGATCATAAACTTTTTGATGACGCGGTGGAATATCGTGCCATTGTAGTACCCTCGCTTGCAGTGCGTCACGAAATTCTCAACGGCCTTGGGTGCGGCATCAGGGAAGAGGCGTATGCTGATGTCGCCATACGTCGTGTGCAGCACGGCCGCGGTTCCTGTCTCGGCCGTCTTGGCTTCGGCGGCCTTTTGCTTGCCCAGCATGGTCGGCTTCTCGTTCTGGACGTCCCTGACCGACTTTGAGACTTCAGACTCGTTTGTGAACATGTAGAACCGGACCTTGCCCACACCCGTGGCGATCAGGATGGGGTCCCTTGACTCCGACTCCTGCAGTAAGGGGTTGCTCGAGGCGCCCATCTCGACTGTCGTGATGCCCTTCTTCTGCGGCTGGCCCTGGTATATCGCCAGATTGACCGCCCTGAAGTTCTCGTCCTTGCCGTATACCTTGACAACCTTATTGGTGAAGGTGTTCAGGACCTTGATGCCAAAGATGGACCCGTAGATGATGAAGTGGCCGGATTCATCGAACACGACATTGGCCTTGTCGCTGTAGGCTGGCGAGTCGATCTCCCGCTCCAGCGCGAACCTGCGGCCGTATTCCACGGCGTCGAGCTTCGACAGGGCGGTACCGGCTTGCTGCATCTCCTCGATGACCTGGAGGGACTCGTCGTATGTCCTGTGCAGCTTCCCCGAGGCGAAGTCGAACACCCGGATCTTCCTGTCCGGCTGGGAGAAGACGACGAACTGCTGCCCGTCGGGCGATATGCTCAGAGAGGTAGGGACCGTCTTGGCCTTTTTCAAGTCGAAGAGATTGGTTGACGCCTTGTACTCGAACACATTGTCGGGCTTGTCGTAGCCGCCGCTTGGCCGCCAGTACTCGATGAGCCCCTTGTCGTCGGCCGACACGACGCAGTCGTAGCGGCTGTTGAAGGACATGATCCTGACTGGACTCCGATGGAGCGACTTGATGGTGTGTATCGGCTCCTGCTTCTCCCCCCTGCCGTCGAATATGTGAACCAGCGGTTTGGCGTCCTCCGACACGGCGAGCAGCGGCACCGAGGCGCCCCTGTTGTGCACCCAGCAGATGCACCTCGGCGCAAAGGACAGGTTGATCATGGCGAGCAGGTCGAATGTCGTGATGTCAAAGATCTTCAGCGTCTCGTCCGCGCCGGCTGTCGCGAAGCTCCTCCCATCCTGGCTGACGGAGACGGACTTGATCTCGCCTTGGTGCGCCTTGAACTCCTTGACGAACTCGATGCCCTCGGCCATCTTCTTCCAGAACTTGACCACGCCATCGACTGAGGAGGTGATTATGAAGTCGGTCAGGGGCGTGACGGTGACGAAGGCGAGCTGCTCCTTGTGCATCAGGGATTTGGAGTAGCGCGGGGACTTGGGGAGGGCGGCGATGTAGAGCTTCTCGTAGGGGAGGACGCGGCGCTTCTTCTTGGGGGCTTCGCTCGGGAGCTGAGGGCCCATGTCATCGTCGGAGGAGCTGTCTGAGGCGGGTCAGCATGGAGGGACGGGCGCATTCAGGTTTGGGGAGAGAACAGGAGGCTTACCAGAGCCATCTTGCTCTGTGAACTCGGAGTGGCTCCTCTTGGTGGTCTTGGGGTCCTCGTCGGCCATTTCTTCTGTTCAGAGCTTTCTGCGAGGTCAGGTGCTTTGTAGTGCCGCGTAGCCGCGAAACTGGGGATTGATCGGTTTGAAGTTCGCGATTGAGATCGAAGATGGAAGTTGAAGCTGTCAGAGAGGGAATGTTTTCGAGCTGAACCAGGCCAATCACAAGGTGCGATTCGAACGCAGCTAGCGGCTACAGGGCGGCGTGGGGTGCTGCTCCCCTGGCATTGTACCTTGCCTTAGTAACGGGTGCCGCTACAGCCCCTACAGCAGCAGTACGGCATCAGGCAGAACAAGGCTCTGCTGCTCGTCGTGAGACCATATGCTGATATTCCAGCTAGGTACTCAGAGCAGGCGTCTTTTGCTCCGACTCCTTGTATCCAAGGATACCCAGTATTCCGTATCGTGCACCGGCGTCCTGTCGGGCAGGTGCAGCCCACAGCCAAGGACCGTCGGCCGGATCGGATCCGGCGGACTCGGCCTCTTAGGGAACCCGAGGACCCATGCGTGGATCAGTGACGTTGACGTCTGCCATTCTTGATATCATGGAGAAAATCATCCAACCTTTCTCCCTCTGTCTCTGTCTCGTCATTGACTGATTGCACCTGCTGCTTCACAACCTCCTCTTGTTCGAACGATACTCGATCTAACGCTCAGCTCGCAGCCTCACAGAGCACGTCGTGCGACACCACCATGGCCCGCCACCCCCTTCAACGGCTGGAGTCACCTTCGCGTCTCTTCTCCCTGGTCCTCCACGCAGCCGGCCTCGTCTCCCTATCGCTCTCCTTCCGATGGCTCGAGCAGTGGGATCACCCCATGACGCGGGGCTACGGCGGCTACTACCAGCATCTCACCAACATCGGCCTCGCCATGGCCTTTGTCACCTTCGCCCTCGGGCTGGCGGCCGACCTCACGCTCAACCGGCAGCTCTTCGCCCTGAAGAACGCCATGTCCGTGACGTCGGCGCCGCTCGAGGTGCTCATCAGCCTGCTGTACTGGGGCATCCGGTCCATCGACAAGGCGCTGCTGTTCCCGCCCGAGTTTGAGCTGCACTGGCTGCCCGACGTCGGCTTCCACCTCGCGCCCGCCGTCATGCTGACGCTGGACCTGCTGCTGCTGAGCCCGCCGTGGACCATCCGCGCGTACGCCGCCATGGCCATCAGCATGGGCATCGCCTTCCTGTACTGGGGCTGGGTCGAGGTGTGCTTCAGTCACAACGGCTGGTACCCGTACCCCATCTTCGCCATCCTCGACACGCCGCAGCGCGTGGGCCTGTTCACCTTTGCCGCGGCCCTCATGACGGGCAGCACCGTCCTGCTTAAGTGGGTGTACGGGCGCGTCAACGGGTACGGGGGCATCCAGGGGGAAGCCCACAAGCCGTTGAAGAAGGTGCAGTGACGGGAACGTCGAGACACGAGCCGCAGTGGCACGGAGGATAGCCCATGGGCGAGCGTAGAAGGGGTAGGGCATAGAGACAAGACGGCGTCCAGAGTCGAGGGTTGTCTCATTTCGTGGGATTAGAAGACCGGCCGAGGTAGCTCAAGTAGCTAGATACCACCAAAGGTAAGGTACCTAAGGTAGGCGATGTGCCTCCTGCAAAATGCATCTCATCTTTACAACTGAGCTCCCCAGCTCTAAACATTTCTATTTCGAAGCTCAAAACCAAAGCCACCCATGACGAACCTCAGAAAGCGCAGAGACACCATGGCATGGCACGCAGAGTCCAGGCGTGGCCACGTGAAAACGCGATACGCCAGGGGGCTTCCAGCCAGGGGGTCAGAGCTCCCTAGCACGCATCGCCAAATTACCTCGAGCCCACCCCCCCAAACCCGCCCCGGCGACCCTCCCAGATCCCGTGCATCACCCTTTTCTCGAAAAAAAGTTGGCCACCGAACCAGCGCCCAGCAGGACAACCGACATCCGCAGCCATTGGAGGATCAGCAGAACACACCAGCTCGAACAGCCAGAAAGCCTGATCCCATCAGCAGGTCCCCGTCCAACCAACCCCAACGTCATCACCTCACCATGCACGCCGCAACCCCGCGAACCCTCTGGCGCAGCCTGCCCACCACCTGCACCGCATCTCGCATCGCGTCCTCCACGATAGCGCCCCGGTCAACACCCTTCGCCAGCTCGTCCCTCCGCGCCATCCAGCAGAACGCCCGCCGCGCCTACTCCTCCCAGCCCCCGAAAGACAAGAACGGCATCAAGGTCCTCCCCTTTGTCGGTCTCCTCGCCGTCTGCAGCATCTCCTACACCCTGCTCGTCAACAGCAGAAACGGCAGTACGTGATCTCCTGGCCCTCCCCGTTTCCACCACCCCCTGAACTCGGCAGCACGCCCCTGTCCAGCGTCTCCAGGAAGTTAACAGTCTTTTTTCTTCGCCGCCTCGCAGCCAAGCCTCCCCCCTCCGACAACATGCCCCTCATCGACGGCCCCAGCAAGTCCGCGGGCGGCCTCCCCGCGCCGGCCAAGTCGACGCCCACCTTCTCCCCCAAGACGACCACGGTGCTCTTCGTGCTCGGCGGGCCCGGCGCCGGCAAGGGCACGCAGTGCGCCAACCTGGTCAAGCACCACGGCTTCACCCACCTGTCGGCCGGCGACCTGCTGCGCGCCGAGCAGGACCGGCCCGGCTCGCAGTTCGGCCAGCTGATCAAGGACTACATCAAGGACGGCCTCATCGTGCCCATGGAGGTGACGGTGCAGCTCCTCGAGAACGCCATGCAGGCCACCATTGACGCCGCGCCCGCCGGCGCCGCCGAGCACCGCTTCCTCATCGACGGCTTCCCCCGCAAGATGGACCAGGCCCTCAAGTTCGAGGAGGCCGTCTGCCCGGCCAAGCTCGTGCTCTTCTACGACTGCCCCGAGGCCACCATGGAGGCCCGCCTGCTCGAGCGCGGCAAGACGAGCGGCCGCGCCGACGACAACGCCGAGAGCATCCGCAAGCGCTTCCGCACCTTTGTCGAGACGAGCATGCCCGTCGTCGACCACTTCGCCGCCGAGGGCCGCGTCATCAAGGTCGACGCCACGTCCAGCCCCGAGGACGTCTACGAGGTCACCAAGGCGCGCCTCAAGGCGAAGCTGGGCGACAAGTTCTAGGTTCTCTCTCTCCCCCCTCCCCCCCAACGGATGTTCCCCTTCGTTTCTGGGCCGCGAAAGCCCCTTTGTTGTTCTTTTGGATACGTGGCATGCGTGCCGGGGATGGTAGAGACTGCTGGCGATAGAGGATAGAATCGGCTGCGGCGGATCGGGAGGAGCGTTTCTGGCTGGGCCACGGTCATTGTGACAAGCCAAAGAAAAAAACTACGCCGCCTCCTTTGGGCGTACTCTCCTTTGTACGTGTATCGTCACCCATACAGGCCGAGCAGGCCATTTTTTATATACGTCTGTAATCATGCCTACGAGTGGAGGTTCTCCGTGATACCACGCAAACATCATGGACGAATCCGTCCTGTGAACGTTGGCAGGTCTGCGCGAGATCATCACCTTGCACGCCACGACACATGCATAGCCGTCACGATCAAAGCATGATACGCCGATTCATTGGATTCCATATAAAGCCAGCCATGACCCGCCATGCAGTCATCACGTCCGCGCGCAGAGAACCGCCGGGCTCATCCGGGCCACGCCTCGCAGCTTCTATACCCACGGGGGCCTCCCGGAAAACCTCCCTCCCCCCCCTTCCCCGTCCTGTAATTATCACACAAACGGCTGTCCATCTCTCATCATGGTTTTCTCCGATCCTGCTCAGTCGTCATCATCCGTCCTCAGCTTCGGTTCCCGAGGCTCGCGAGGCTCGCGGGGCTCCCGCTCCCTGTTGTCCCGGCGGCCCTGGTTGCCGCCGCGCTGCCGCCCGCCGCTGCCCTCGAGGCCGGCGCCCTGCAGCTTGCGCTCCAGCTCCTGCACCTCGCGCTCCTTCTGTGCCTTGGCGTTGGCCTCCTCCTTGCGGAGCACCTCGTTGAGGCCCGAGAGCGTGTTGCGCCACGAGTCGAGACGGGTGGCGAGCTCCTGCCACTGCCGCGTGCCGAAGACGCGGTACGTGACCTTGTGAACAAGGAAGACCTTCTCCTGCTGGGACAGGCGACCCTCGACGAGGCCGGCGCGGATGATGTCGATGGCCCACAGCTCGACGTCCTCGGACGGCACCTGCAGGGCCTTGGCGATGGACGCGTACTCGATGCGGCGGCTCGTCGTCTGCGCTGCGAGGCTGGCGAATGTGAGGAGACGCATCTTGCGGAGCAGGCGGTCGCCGTCGAGCTCCTCCTTCTCGAGGAAGCCGTCGTGCTCGTCGTTGAAGTCGTTGTAGTCCTCGAGGTCCTGCTCGGCGAAGATGTCGAGCAGCTGCGACCAGACGGGGTGCGTCTCGCTGAGGTTCTGGACACTGGGTATGCTGCGGATGTCGGTGAAGAGAAGGTGCGTGTTGGACAGGAGAGCCTCCTTGACGGCACGGAGGGAGAGCTCCTGGGCCTCCTCCGAGGCGAGCTCCTCCTTGTCGTCGGCATCGAACGTGCGCAGGGCCTTGAGGAGGTACTCGTAGCTCTGCCTTTGCGGCGGAAGGCTGTTGTTAGCAGGTGTTCTGCAAAGACGTTGCGATCATGGATGTACTCACTCGTCCTGGCTGGCCTCGGCCGCCACCTCGGAAATGTCGACATACATATTCCGCTGGTACTCCTCGCCCGTGTTCCAATCGTCAAACCAGGCAGGAATGTGCTTGAGGTAGGGCTCAATCGTCTCGAACATGCCGTGGACCTTGAGGAACTTGAGAATGGCCGAGAAGACGTTGAAGCGGATCGGGTTCTTGGGGTCGATGAGGTTGAAGACGGTCGTCAGCGCGTTGAGGCTCAGCCCGACGCCGTTGACGGGCGAGGAGGCGATGGGCTTGCTGAAGGCCTGGCACAGCGCGGGCAGGTGCTTCTTGGGCTCGTTGGACTGCATGACGAGGTGGATCATGAGGTTCGACGCGGCGGTGAACTCCTTCTCGGGGACGGAGCTCAGCGCAGACGAGGAGCGCACCAGCTTGGCGAGCGCCTCGTCCTTCTTGGACTCGTCCTCCAGCAGGGGCTTGACCTCGTCGGCGATGTGGAGGTAGTCTGCCATCTCGCCGGCCAGCTCGGGGAAGGTGCCGTCCACGAAGAGCAGCTGCGGCTGCGCATTTTGGGTCGTCGATCCGGCCGCCATCTTGGTCGCCTTTTGCCGTTCCGTTCCGATGTGGTGTATGGAGGGGCGCGAGGTTCTCTCGTTTGCGTTGTCGTCGTCGACCTCTGGCTCGTCTGTCGTTTGATTATGGCACGTCGGAACGACCCCACCGCTTGCCATTTTTTTGTGCGCGAGGAGGGGCACTTGCTGACTCATCACTCAATCGCCCCTGTGCCGTCCCTGAGCTGAGGGGCCATTGGGTCGCTGAGGTGCTCGGCAAATCCCCGGGAAACCATTGCCTGGCATTTAGCAGGACAGTACGAATTCGACGGGATTTACTCAAAGCAACGCCTGCCCTCCGAACTCTTGCTGATCAAAATCATGAAATCTGCTTCCATTGTTTCCCGACTGCCAAGGACATTAGGGTGTCTAGTAACAAGCCGGTACGATGCTGAAGCCGAGCCAGGAAAAGAACGCCTTGAACTTTTGTAGCAACGCCCAACCCAGTCCATCCATCCACTCCAGCCTGCCCGGGGTCCTATATTCTCGCTGTCCTGAAGCTTCCTACACGCCCACGCCGAGAGGCAAAACACTTGTCATGCTGGAGAGGACACCCAGTATTACCCATAGTCCATACCTCAACCTACACGAAGCTTCATCCCGCTTCCCTCTCACCGCCTACTCTTGTTCTTCGTCTTGTCACTGGCCAGTTCTGTTTTGGAGTAGACACTGTTACCGTCGTTCGCAAAAAGATCTTGGTCGCCTTTGCCGCCCATCTCCATGAACTCACCAGCGCCTCGGTTGTGAGCTGGGCCTGCTTCCCTCGTCGGCTTCTTGGCCTTGTGTGCGTTTTTGGCAAACACCTTGACTGGATTTGAGTGTTTGGCTGCCGCGATCTGGGCCGTGACTTCGACGGAGTTCAAGGAGCTCAGCAGCGTCCGCTCTCGGACAACTCCGCGTCGGTGGACTTCCAGACCCCTAATACCGCCAACCAGGCCGTCGGTGCTATCGTTGACCCCAGGTGTGCCTTGGGTGAGCCAGGGGTGAGACAGGCACTGATCGATGGTGAATCTGCGTTCGGGGTTCACGACTAGCATCGAGTCGATTAGGTCGACTGCAATCGGGTCAGCATGAGTGGAGCGTTGGGCGCGACCAGGAATGACATACGTGCTGGGTCGCCGACAGAGTCCCAGTAGGGCGAGGGATAGTCGAAGCGTCCACTCTTGATCTGTTGAGACAGCGTGTAGGGGAATTCCTTAGAAAACAGCTCGTTCGAGAATGGCGGGAAGCCACACAGACAAATATACAGCACCACGCCGAGTGACCAGATGTCGACGGCCTTGGTGTACTTTCGTTGCTTCGAGTCTGCCAGAATCTCTGGTGCGACGTAGCTAGGGGTGCCACAGAGCGTTGTGGTAAACGACTCCTCGCCGATGATTTTGGCGAGGCCAAAGTCGGCAAGCTTGACGTGGAGATCCTTGTCCACCATGAGAATATTCTCAGGCTTGATGTCCCGATGAACAATGTTACGTTCGTGCTGCTGTCGTTAGCTGTGCTGTGTCGACGTACCCAAAGGGCTTCAGACTTACCAAGTACTTGATGCCCTGGAACAGCTGCTTGAACAGCTTTCGCGTCTCATCTTCCGAGACCTTCTGCTTCATGACGATGAAGTTGAAGAGCTCTCCCTCTGGCGCCAGCTCCAACACGAGATAGACCGCGTTACGCTCGTTAAAGGTGTCCTTGAGGCAAAGCACGTTCGGATGGCTGACCCCCATAAGGACCGCTATTTCTTGTTGGAGACCTTCCTGCTTCGAGCGCTCTTCCATGCCCGGCGTCTTGCTGAAGACCTTGACGGCATACTGCTGACCCGTGGACTTCTCCACGCACAGGAACACCTCCGCGAAGTGGCCCTTGCCCAGCTTCTGCAAGAGGGTGTACGACTGGTGGAAAGGACTCGTCTGTCGGCTCTTGGGGTACCGGAAGATGAAGCGGGCCTTGTCGAGCACGGCAATCTCGTCCTGCTCACGCAGCTCTCTGCGCTGATTCCTGCCAACAATGGCCTCGTTGACAAAGGTGCCGTTGCTGGACAGATCCTCAACAATGGCAACTGTGTCGCCTCCCTTGTTCTCTATGAAAAGAAGACAGTGTCGGTTGGAGACGATGGGATCATCGATGACGATATCTGCGCCGGTCAGAAATGGAGCGCCCTTAAACTCGACTGAGATGCGCGATACTCACCACACTCAGGGTGTCGACCAATCAGGTAGCCGCCGGATGCGATGCCCTTGATCTTGGTCCGCTCGTATGCTTCTTCCTCCTTGCGCGCGGGCGACTTGCCCTTCCGGTCCTCATCTGACGCCTTCTCCTCGACCGTGTCGGGCAGAGGGCAAGCTGTCCGCTTCTTCATGACCAGGGATCGGCCATATTTGGTATCGAGCGGGAACAGGTATCCCCATACACCCTCCTTCACTTCATCCTCGACATCGTCGGACAGGCTGTCCTTGGTCTCCGGTGGGTACTGCGAAAAGGCCTGGGTGTCCTGCGGCGGCGACGACAGGATGTTAGCCTGCACGGGGGTCTCCTCGCGCGCGTTCACCTGGCTGGGGCGGCCTTCGGGGGGCGTGGCGGTCGGTGACTTTTGGAGGTCGCTGGAGTCCTGATCGGCGTGGGTGACTGGGGAGGGCAGGTGCTGCTTGTGGGAGACGGGCGTCTTGTCCGGGTCATTGACGGAGAGCCTCTCAGAGCGACGAGGCTTCTTAGACTCTGTTTCGGTGTCCGGCAGCGAGCCCTGGATGCGGAGAGCACGGTTAAGGACGGCACACCAGTGGTAAGCAGGGACAAGAAGCAGACTCACTCGAAGACGCTTCAATTGGCTCTTCTCACGGGGCGCCATGGCAGCGGATAGAAGGACCTGGATGACTCCTGGGCAAGGCAAGGCAGGTGGGTGTGGATGGCGATTTCGCGAGGTGACGTTTGGGGGCACAGACAGGCCGGGCCAGGCAGAACAGGCAGGGCTGCCGAGATGGGGGTACCGGTAGCTGTGAACGGGGAGGCCGGCTCGCGTCTGGACTCCAAAAGTCCCGGTTCGACGTTAGCGATGCCTAAAAATGTGCAGTCCGTTTCTGTTGAATGATCGTAAGGAAATCAAACGACTATGCAGTGTTGCCTGGATGTGTCGGGTCGGGGATGGGGCGAAGATGGTATGTAAGGTCTTGGAGCGAAAGGAGGATAGCAGCCTGGACCGTGACTGGAGACTGGACGTGGAGGGCACGATGGGAAAGCTGTCGGCTGGATCTGGATGGGTAGGTGCTTTTGAGGATGGGTCACTGCTGGGGGGACTGCTCCAGCGTGCCGGGGCAGTTACAGGGGACGGGAGGAGGTGCGCATATCCTGATTCGTCGACCGACGGCCACAAGGACGGCTGATCCAATCATCCGGCTGAGAGGGACCTGATGGATGTGGATGCAAGGGCCTCCCACGGCCCAAGTGGGAGGGAGCGCAGCCTACCTTACCTGGAGTCCGAGCCCACAAGCAGGTCAGCCCCGTCATCCTATTTCTGGGCCTGAATCGGTCTGCCCTTTGCAGGAGGGCGCAAAGTGGCAACTCGAATCCACCTCCACCTCACATGCAGCGACCGCTGCAGCCTGCCGCCCGCGCAGATGACGCAGAACACTCACTCATCCGGCGTCCTCACTTGAAGCGTCTTGGCGCGCCTGAGGGCCTTTCCTCCTCTCCATACATCCTTGGTGCAGCGATGCCCGGCTCACCTGCCGGGCTACCCTGACCGCTTGAACCGTCCCGTGAAGACTCACGCGCGCGCACCCCTACGATGCCGCCTTGAAGCAAGACACGCCATCACGTGTGGCCTGTGCCTGACATGCGCTTGTTCCGCACGTTGCTCTATATCGTGAGCCCAAAGGGCACCCTACCTTTCCTCAGGTACCTAGGTATTGCATACCAGGATGAGGCAAGAGGGAGCCGGTCGCCATGGTGCATGGTGCCCGGGTCTTGTGCTGCATCCGCGTGCTCGCCGTCTTGTGGCTGTGGCGTGGCGCCGACCTCCCGGCATTACAACCCTGATAACAGCTTCACTCCACAGCAATCCTTCACCTGTTTTTAGAGCGCCATTCTCTCAGCTTGGGCACCATGAGAGGCCTCTTCCTTCCGACAACACACTGGCATCGTACTGATCGTATCATTACCATTAGGTACTACCTATCCATACAAACCGATCCCATGATCGTTCGCCCGCCAATGCGAACGAAGTCCCGTCTTTCCCCAGCCGGATTGCCATCGGCGGCCGGCCCTCCATACGTGTCTGGCGTATATTCAAAAGGAAACAGCCCCGTCCCGCCTAGTCTGTTGTATCCATTCGTGTCTCGTCTTCGTTTCCCATGTTTCCAAAAGACAACAAGCCGCCAAGCACGAACCAAACACATGTCCACCACGGGTGTTCATCACCCTTGCTATGCCAAACAAGTCATGCCGTCCCATTCATGTGTCCTTCTCTTTGAAATGACCTCTTACGGAGAGTCTTCTGACAATTCCACGACGAGGGACGATCCAATACGCCGGAGGTGCCACAGCATCGGCATACAGTTATCAACCGCCAGTGTTCGATCGACACGACGAGATCGCTACCTCTCCGGAATCGGACTCTTGGCTAGGCGGCCGCCTGCGCTCATCCGCTTGTGCAGCCGCGACTCCATGTCTTGTTGAATCTTCTCGCCAACGTTGAGGCTTGGTCGCAGCGATCCTATGCTGTCCCTAGAGATGCCGCTCGCCCGCCCTCGCTTCTGCTCCACGTACAGTTGCGCGCTGCGGCTGAGCGGGAAAGCCGGCATGCTCGCTGGTATCTCTGCCCCGTTCTGGGTAAGCATCTCCGCCACCGGGAAAGGTACGGGCTTTTCGGGCTCCGGCTGCTGCCCCCCCACCGCAGAGGGAGATGCTGGATCTGCTGCTGCAAGGGCAAGGAATACCGCGTGTGTGCCCCTTGATTTGTCTGCGGCGTTGGGGTTTGCCTTGAGCGCCATGGCGTAGATCACTTGTTGAATCTCATTCTTCTTGATGCCCGCCAGCAAGGTTTCATCAGGTGTCGAGTATCGTGACAGGGTTGTCGAGATTGGCTCGACGAATGCTCGATCAACATACTTTGCCGTGATGAATCGTAGCCGTTGCTCGCGCGTTGCTTGCGGCCCCGGCTTGATGGACGTGTCGAGCTTGGCCTCCCACACCATGTTCGCGACGCGGTTGCCAACAAGCATTAGAAGCTCTACAATGTCGGCTGTGAACGACGTGATGTCGAGAGTCAGAGACCGCACTTTGCTGATGTGCGTACCGAGGGACCGGTGGATGCCACTGCACTCGATGCACAGGATTATGGCAAGGTTGATAGAGACCCACTCAACCTTAGCCCCCGAGCCACAGTCGGCACACCAGCAGTTCCCTTGGTCGTTGTCTCGAAGCATCTGCAACAGTCTGTCCGGCGTGTCGTCGTAGTTGGCGCTGGGGGCCCGGGGGATGGTAGGCTTGGCGCCGACCGTTATGCGACGAGCCGGCATGCCGCTATTTGAGTTCGCGTTGGGGTTGTAACTGCCGTGCCCGAGGGAAGGACTCTTGCCGGTCAAGATGGACCCGATGTCACGCTTGAAGGAACTCGAATCGCTTGATGAGGGCGCTGGCCCTGATCTGTCGCCCATCCTGCCCTCTACCGCGCTCTGCAAGGCATTGTTGATAGATAGAATCCAGCTGTTCATGTCTTCTTCCGAGGTTGCTTGGTACACTCGCTTGTTGTGTGGTGTAATCACCTCAAAGCAGAACCGTCGCTCGGCATTTCGCGCCTCCCGCACAGAGGCCATCCTCAAATCAATGGGATCCATATGGAGGTCCAGCCTTTGTTTCCAATTGCTATACTCGGAGAGCTTCCCTTGGTCTAGGACGATCCAGAATCTATCGTTATGGTCAATATGGCGGGGTTAATAAAAGGTACCAACGAGAGAGCTCACTTGTGCCAGCCGGGCTTGTTGAGGTTGCGCGGGTCTACATGGCTGGTAGGTCTGCTGAGTGCCCACAACAAGCCCTCCTTGCGCTGTGCATTATGCCTCTCGGCGTTTGCCATCTGTGTGTGGTCACGCTCTTCAAGGTCGCGAATGCCCTTGAATTTCGAGGTGGCGGCTGGGCTGCCAACTGAGGATTGCCCAAGGCTGCCAGGAGATCTCGACAGCTCAGGGGATGTCACTGTCCCCTGAGAGCCACCAGACATGGCGGATTTGAGTTGTGACCCAGTACTGTCGGCACGGCCAAGTTCCGAGTCCGAGGTGGAAGTCGCTTGGCCGTTCGATGAGGTGCTGTAAGAGTTGTTTGTCGCTGTAGATGGTGGTTCCGTGTCCGCATTGCTCTTCTCTAAGAGCCTTCTCTTCTCTTCCCGTTCGCGTCGCTGGTATTGAAACTCCTTATCAGCTTCGCTGACCTCGTTTGACAAAGCCTCTAGTTGGGGAAGGAGGGTATCGATCTTTCTGGCTGCGTCGAGGAAACCTCTAGCCTGCGCATCGGCATATCTTGTGAGATGGGAGAGCACTTCCTGCTCCTTTCGCCCGCCATGCAAATCCTGCATAAAGCTGGAATAATCGAAACGCTTGAGCTCAAAAGTGCGACGCTTCGTCTGATACTTGGTGTCGCTTTCGGCCAGTTTCTTAGCCTTGACCGAGTCGTGACGTTGGCCCAGATATCGGGCCAGGTATGCGTAGTAGTCTTTGCTCTCCTCTTCGAAGTCCCTCTTCTTGTCTTCTGCACGCTTGATGTCGAAAGTGTATACTTTACTGAGTGGCTCAATGACGATCTTCTGAAGATTGAGAGTGTTTCTGCGCTCATAGGCCATGATCTCCTGGGCGATCTTGTCGAAATAATGATCAATTGCAGGCTGCACGGCATTGGCGTTGGTTGCCGATGCTTCTTTGAGAGCCTCCAAAAAGGAGGCAAACTTATCGTTCGCATCGGTTTGAGCTTCGTATGCACTCTCAGCCTTCTTGAGCACACGCTTCACCTGCATTCGCATGTTACCCGTCTTCTGCTCCAATGCCTTGATGGTCGCTCGGAAGACTGGCCCGTCGTCTGCGACTGTGACGTCGTCGCCAGGCTTGGGGCATGCTACGTCGACCTTGACGGGCTCTTGCTGCGGTGGCAGCTGGTGCGGTAGAGGGGTCTGGATCGTGGTGGGTACAGAGTAGAGAGGGGACACTGGTTCATCCAAGTCGGCGTGGCTTATCCTGGATTCGACCGACTGCGATGAAGCAACCCGATGCTTGGGGGGCGGGGCTAGGTGAAAAGGAGGAGATGGTGAGCTGGGGTGGCTGAGTGGCGCAGATGTATCTAGCACACGGTAAGTCTCGCATGGTATGGGAAGCGGGGAGACTCGTCAACGTACTTGATACCCAGTAGGAGAAGCTGGCCAAGGTGTGTAGACGGTGTGCGCGTGAATCGTACTCCACAAACTGTTTGCCATGGTTAGGAAGACTGGTTAAAAGGAACAGCCGATCAGCAACTTACGCTACAGGAGTTTCTCCAGCCACCACCTCTGTCCTCGACATTCTTCGGCGGTTTCCATTTCCACGTCCAGTCAAAAGCAACGGAAGAGCTGCCACCAGTGGCAAAGTCACCCACGAGCTCGACATTGGCATTCTTGTGCAGGTTGGGGTCGGCATGAAATTCGCGAGTGACGAGGTTCTCGACTTCGCGCGGAGACGAGGCGTAGACGTACGTCAGGCCGGTGATCTGGGTGTCGGTGGGCGCGAATGCCTCCGGGGCACCGTTGGACTGCTGGGTGGCAACGCCCTCGGACTGGCGAATGACGAATGTGAATGTAAACACGAGTTCTTCGTCGCTACCCAATTTGAGAATGAAATTGGGTGCGCCACCAGGCACGGCAGACTCGAGATCCTAGACGGCGGAAGTCAGCGACGGAGGTCTTGGCCGCGACTGATGCGGAATGCGCGCCACGAACCTGGACGAACTCGATAGGAGTGCTGTCGCCCGCTGGGCGCGAGGCGACAATCCTGGAGGCTGGGAACGCCGTGGGAGCGATGTTGACGGTGTTTCGTGTCCGCGGGTTCGTTACGACGATGGACGATATGGACACTGCAAGGCGAGAGAGTGGTTAGCGCATAGGTATGCGAAGCTTGCTTGCGCCCGTAGGCAGCAAGGGGGGAGATTGGCGGGGGAAGCGCACGTCGGTTCTGGTCTCTAAGATAGAGAGAGGCCCCATCGTCGGGCCTACTGCTAACAATGCCCATGTTGCGATGTTCATTCGGTGTAACGAAGCATGAGAGGGCAGGGAGGGCGGTGGTTGAGGATAGGCGGTAGAGATAGTGGTTGTGGTGGCAGGGTAACGTCGTCGCAGAAGCGCGGGGTTGTTGCAAGGGCCTTTCGTCGATGTCCAAGCGTGCGAGGGAGGACGAGGGCGAGGGCGAGTGTTGGCGGCGGACGACCGAATGCCACGAAGTTCCAGGGTGTCAAGGTCGACCGGTAAGGTTGACTTGTCGCGCAGGCGTCGGCTGGGTATCCAAGGAAAAGCGGGTGGTAAGGGGCGGAGGGTGACGATGAAACCAGGGGGGGATGAAGCAGACGATAGGTGCTGTAGCTAAATTGAGGCGCGGCTAAGAGGAGGGTGGGAGAGTTGGAGGCAGAATGATGTAGGATGTAAGGTACTCGGCGCTCCAGACGGCCTTAGTAGGGGTGCTGCGGCGACGATACTGGGGTTGGCAGAGGTCTTGGCTGCGGCATGACGGGTTAACGCCGCACTGGGATGGGGGGGTGGTGCACGAGCAGAAGGGATGTAGGTGCTGCAGGTGCGGTGCCAGCCAGGCAGACGTGAAATGAGGGAAGGGGCGCTCTTCTGAACGGCCTTCCTTCACAGAGGGGTGGTGATGTCTGCAGGTGACGTCTGGGTAAATTGCGCCAGGTGTGAGGGATCTAGGATGCAGAACACGCAGACAATGGAGCGTACTGGAGCGCGCCGGCGGATGGAGGGGGTATGGGACCTGAGCAGAAGGAAGCCGGCGCTGAAGCTAATGTTCATGTGGAGAGGGGGTCGCCTGCCTGAGTGAAAGTAGGAGTGGGTGGCAGTGGTGGTGGTACTTGCAGAGGTAGAGGGAGTTGGCCCCACCCCGCCTGTTCACACCGTGACCGCTTGCGAGTGACCTGCGAGGTATGTACTGTCTGCCCCATGACCCCTACCTCTCTATTCTTGCCTTTTGCCTCGGATGAGTTCCTCCCATGGGTGTATGCACTTCGCACCAAGCACCTACCCCTTGCCTTCAGTAGCAGACATATGCAGCGATTTCTGACGCCAAGCCTTCCTTGCGCTGAGGGGGGGGGGGGGGGGGGGGGGGGGCTTCCTGTAACAACCTCGAGTACGTACTGGGTAGGTCACCTGAGCCAGGTTCCTGAGAAGTGCAATACCAGGTGGTCAGAGAGACGCGAGGTGTGCTAAGGTGGCGCGCCGACATGTCGGCCCCCGCTACTGTATACCTTATCGCCGGATCTGGGCCAGCCGTGATGCGAGAAGACCCAACAAAGGGGGAAATAGAACCGTTGGCCTGGTTCGAAACTCGCCGTCTCGTCTCCAGTCCGGCCAACGTTCCCGGGACTCTCTGCTAACGGGCTCTGCCCCTGGTGAGCCAACGGCACAGGATCCCCTGGTGCGGTACCACTTACAGCGCTTGTAACAGCATCCGCCGAAGGCGACCGCGCTTGGCATCGAGATGAGCGCCGTTACCCACTCGAGCACGTCCCAGTGGGTGAATGCCCGCCGAGTTCTCTTCTGCTTGCTTTTTTCTGCTGCTGCCGTTGCTGCAAGCCCCTCAAGTCCCTGCATCATGGTTCGCATTCATCTCTTGGACTCGGCAACACTCGTTTCGATCTCGCCTGAGTCCGAAGAACCGTTCCCGGCGAGGCCCGTTGCCCCGTATTTCGATCGTCGGTCACCGTCACAGGTTGAACATCGCGCTGCGGTTTGCCCGCTACTAGCCAGGGCCAAGGCTGAAATGAGTACGAACTCTGTACAAGGAACGCGTCTCGGCGAGGAAATGAGATGCACCAAGGGCGCACTCTGGGTCATTCAGGGTTGGCGTAAGTCCCGGATGCCGGCCGACCTAAACAGGCGTACACTGCCGACGGCCTTCCGCCAGCGAGAGGCCCGGGTTTGCGTGCCTGGGCATCAACATCACCGCTCCCGCCACCTCCACCAAGGTGCACTACATCTCGTGTTAACGTACGCTGCATCGTCAGCGCTGCAGGAAGCTGTCGGCCGAGAGTTGCAGAATACGAAGGCTCTTCGTGCCCTTGTGAAAGAAATTGTGCAGGAATGCTGGTTTCGACCTGGATCCCGGGTCTAGGTTTCTGAATTGCGGAGGATGCGAACCCATCGAATGGGTTCGTTTACAAGCCATCTAATTCGTGTGTGTGTGGCTTGGGTGCCAGTCAGGCTGCCAGCGCATCTGAGCAAATGTGACTGCCAGAACACGAAACATCGTACGGCGGCAAAGCGCGCTAAGTACAGACCCTCCGGCACTGATCCGCCCCTGCAATCCGCCCTATTGCAATGACGTGTGCCCGTGTGCCCGTGTGCCACCCGCCATGCCTTTTCCCCACTGGCAGGTGCTGCCCATAGTGACGCCTGCTTCGGGAGGTGCCAGCGCTTGGGGTTCCTCTCGCAACAAGGGAAGGGAGCCACCGTCATCCCTCCAAACAACATTCAACGTCAACCTCACCTCGTCTGTCGCTTCGGGCTACCAATGTCCAGTCGAGCAAACCCCCTTTGCGCACCCCCATCTTGAATAGCCTTGAGCTTTTCTCAAACCTTCGCTCGCATCTCGACAGTCCTTCACTGCGCACCCACCGACCGATCCCCCGAATCCACCCCGCGGCCCAGAGCCGCATCGATCATAATCACGACCACCCCTATAATCGTACCCCGGACTTGGGCTGCACCTACGTCGCTGCTGCCGACGCTCGTCGATTTGTGGACAGCGTTCTGTCCCTTCTTCTTTGAGAATTCTATCGACGCACCATGTCCTCAGCTTCGAGGAATTCCTACCTGCATCGCCGTAACGACAGCAATAGGGGCAGCACCCTGAAGAGGGCCACCTCGAGGTCGCACCAACACGTTGTCAGTCACGATGACGCCTACACATTCGCTCTGCGAATTGCCTATCTGAACTACCTCCTCCAACCCAAGACAAAGCGCAAGCAATGGGTCGCCGCGCCGAAGGCTATGCCCAAACCTGGGCAACGATCTCACACCACCGTCGGCGATTTGATCACACAGCTCAGCTCCCCCTCGGGCTCGTCTAAGATTACCATGCCTCATGGATTTCGAAGTTCACTTGAGAAGAGGCTCAGCCAGGTCGTCCAGGGAACTTATCCCCTTCCGGGTTACAACGATGCCGCTGTCAAGAGGAGCTTCGCACGGGCGTGGACTGCGTTTACCGAAAGAGGTTTCCAAAAGAGAGCGGACGATGAACGAAAGATCGACCCCTATATTCTCATGTTCTACTCCTCCGCCACCAAGGCTGCCCAGGCGACGGCCCAGGTTGGGTCTCATGAAGACCATCTAAAGCTGTTGCCAGAGCGCCACCTGGCTCTGTTCGCCCGCCTGGTGTCTCACATGCTGAGAGACCAGGGCGTCGACCGTGACCGACCAGAGCTCATGAAGAGATTGGATAGCTTGGAAAAGAAGCTGTTGACAAACGATCAGAACCTTGCTGCCGTTAACAATCAGAACGAAACCAAGATGATCGAAGTCATCGTGCCCCTGAGCTACGATGTGAAAGACATGCCCTTGGTTCTTTTGATTCAACGCATTTTCGGCCGCACCAAGACTGACGTTCAATCGGACATCGATGCGAATCGACATGTCTGGAACGAGGAGGCTGCGTTGAAGGATATCAAGGCATATCAGCACCGACTTGCCTCGAACGCACCTGGGTCGTTGCGAAAGCACGACTTTGATACAGACGAAGCATACGAGGAATGGAAGAAATCCGAGGCCCCCCATTTATCGGAGATCTTGTTCAAGATTTCAACTGCGAAACCCGAACTTCTCAAAACATCCTCATCGAGTCTCGATAAGCCTCTTCCTGGAAGGCCAATGTCCCTGTATGGCGAGGATCAGGCCTATGGAGACCTCAGCCGCGCATTGTCGAACACAGACTCGGCATCGTACGGGTCTGATCCTTCTATGATCAGCCTGAGTTCTCTCTCTCTGGAGGACGCGCCAGGTGGGACACAGACTGCTGAGGAGCCGGCATACACCTTCATCCCGCCGAATCCAAGATCCTTCTACAAGGCCTTCCTCCAGTACTGCATGACATATGACCATCTACATTCGGATCCCGCACTTCCGTACGCGCCCTTATCGAGTCAGAGCATCGAACTGCTGATCGAGCTCTCCGTGTTCTGGCGTCTTCCCCAGTTCACGAGGCTTATTGTGCTCATTGAGGTAGCGTCGAAGAGATTTCTCGATGGTGAGATCGATGTTGAGCAGCTCGCGGAAACGCTCGAAAATGCCAAGGAACCTTCATCAGAGCAACGGAAAGCACCTGCTTTGCAACATTACCCAGCCGGCCTGTCTCAAATTGACCGCCAACTGTGGACCGTACAAGACTTCATCGTCTTCCAGCAAACACTACAGACCATTCATGACGCGCTTCTACGGGATCTGTTCAACCAGCTCAAGGAGTGTTATGGCCAGAGCCCTCCCAACATTGCCTCAATCATGAAAGTGTTGGAGGAGCATATTGAGGAGGATCCTGCTTTCGCTCCGAAACAGGAACATCTGATCGACTTCTCAAAGCAAGTAAATGACGCTCTGAGGCAATCAGCGCGGGATCTTTACCATGAGATCGTACAAAGCAAGCTCCCGGAAGATGCGGAGTCCTGGCAATTCTCACATGTTATCGACATGGGAAAGCTTGTCGTCCAGCGCGTGGCAAAGATACAGAAGCGTTATCGAAGCATGTCCGAGATTAAGGGGGTTACTCCGCTACCCATACTGGTCCAGACAGTCCTTCCGATATTCGAGCAAGATGCGGAGCATATAATCGGAAAGGCGATGGAGACTGCGCAGGCGGCCGGTTGTGAGCTCGACATCGACGATGGGTTCGACTTGTACAGGGAGCTCGTCAAGCTGCGGGAAAGCCATTATCAGTACCTTCCAGGTGTTGAATTCAGCTTCGACATCGAAGGACTGCTACAGAATTTCGTGTGGAGATGGATTCACGAGGCGGAGGCCAGGATGGAGAGCGGTGTGATCAACGCGATCAAGCTGGATGATTTCAAAGCTCTCGGAGACGATGGCGAGCGTCTGCCCTCCAACGCTGAACGGCACAGCGCGAGCATAGCCGATCTTTTCCAGTTCTTCTCGGCTCCTGTGACTCAAATCGATCAGCTCGAGTGGAGGAACGAGGAGCATCACGCTCGCTTCATGACGGCGCTCGCTCACACTTTTGCCACCGGCATCGAGAAGTACTGTGAGGAGGTTGGGAGAATTTTCGCAGCGGACATGGATCGCCTATCATGTCCGTCAGAGAGATGGCGTCGAGAACGACACAAGAACGGTTCATGCAGTATGCCAAGGAGGCTTGGAACAACAAGGAGAAGCCGGAGCCGTACAATTTCAGTTCAAAGGTGGGTTTCCCTGTTGTCGTATCCGGCCAGCCAACTAATCTCGTCACAGGCATTCGTCATGCTCAACAACATTGAGTTTGCCAAACAAAAGCTCGACAAGCTAGAGCACACCATGAATGTTGAACGGTGCGCGGAGATCATCCGCGCCATCGATGGGCCTAAGCAACAAACCCGCAGGCCGAACAAGTACAACTTCACGGTTAAGATTGTCGAGGCAGAGGATCTCAAGGCCTGCGATCCCAACGGCTTCAGCGACCCTTATGTGGTTTTGGTTGACGAGCGCCAGAAGCGCCTCCATAAGACCAGGGTCGTCCGCAAGAGTCTGAACCCGCGGTGGGATGAATCCCGGGACATAACCGTCACAGCCCCGATCACCATCATTGCCACTGTTTGGGACGATGACATGTTTGGGGATCACGACTTTGTGGGCCGGACGTCCTTTAAGCTAGATCCTGTCCATTTCAGCGATTATATTCCCCGAGAGATCTGGCTCGACCTCGACACCCAGGGCAGGGTCTTGGTAAAGATCAGCATGGAAGGCGAGCGCGATGACATTGAGTTCCAGTTTGGCAAGGCGTTCCGGGACTTGAAGCGAACGGAGCAGATCATGGTTCGCAAGATCACTGACAAGGTAAGTTGAAGCACGCCCCAGATCGAAGTCACTCACATGCTGACACTGTTCTCAGCTTCGGGACCAAATTAACACCACTCTCTCCCACGAAACGCTGCGGCGGCTATTGGGAGGGGCTGGCATCGGCGCGTCAGTTACGAGCCTGTGGAAGAAGAGGACATCGGTCATGCCCAGCGCACCCACAAGGGCGGTCATTGACGAATCACTCGACCCCTTGATGGATTACTTCCACGCCAACTTCACCATCATGAACCAGACGCTGACGAATGATACCATGCGCTCTGTCATGCTTCGGCTATGGAAAGAAGTCCTCATGGCAGTCGAGGCACTGCTGGTGCCCCCGCTCTCCGACAAGCCCTCTGAGCAGCGGCCGCTGAGCCGTCTCGAGGTGGACATTGTCTACTCTTGGCTACGCACGCTACTGTCCTTCTTCAACGCAAAGGACGAGGACGGCAACGAACTCGGTGTCCCCGAGAACGATCTCAGGTCGCCCAAGTGGCACGAGCTCGCGTCGCTCAACTTCTTTTACTTTGAAGACTCGGCCACGCTGATCCGCGAGTCGGAGCGCATGGCCGCCTCGAACGCGCAGAAGGCGCAGAAGGCCCTCGCGCAGCAGGCCAGCGCCCCCAACCGCCTCTCGGCGCCGGCCGTCATGGGCGCGCCGTCGGTCGCGGCGTTTGGCAGTATGGGCACGATCAAGCGCGGAAAGAGCATCATGATGAGCCGCAACCTCGGCACGATGCGGCGGGCCAAGGAGGAGAAGTGGAAGGAGGCGCAGGCGGAGCCGAGCGACGACATGATCATGCGCATCCTGCGCATGCGGCCAGAGGCGGCAAACTATCTGAAGGAGCGGACGCGGCAGAAGGAGCGGCAGTCGGCGAGGAACGCAGCCATGATGATCGTGAACAACAGCGTCACGCAGGGGTGGGCCGGCGGCGGCGCTGGCGGCGCGCCATACACGAGGAACAACCTGCCTCGGCGGTGAGCGACGGACGGCCCAGAGGAGGAGCACGGTCAGGTTAGGGACGGTAATGGGATAGAGCGGCGGCAGCGGGGGCAGCGAGTCTGGCCGTGAATGGTTGCGTGCTCGGGCATCTTCATCTGATACCCCCGTCCGAGAGGTGCGTTAACAGGTTCTTTGGCCGAGCGCTGCTCCTCGGGAAAGGGTGCGGCGAGAAACGGGGAACATCATTACAGCGAGTTTGGCCTTTTGCGCGGGAGGATGAATTTCCATAGCGAATGCGATTCCATGTTGGCTACGTCGTGTTGCGCGTGGCAGTGAAGCAAGACATCAAGCTATTGCCACGCTTGCCTACGACATGGGACTCGCTTCTCACGGTGAGGAGAGGCGTTGGGCGTCGAGGGGACATGCGAATATGGCGTATCGTCGCGAAGTCCGTGGCACAGGCAAGATGCTACACCAAGTCCCCCCCCCGCGACTGAGGGCTGAGGAAGCGAACGACTGAGCCATGGCAGCGTGACAGTCGCATCGCTCCCGAGCGCAACACTTCGCGGCTCAGTCAGTCACGATGGGCTCCCCGCGCCATTGGGCATGTTCACTGCGTCGCATCCTGCCCCTGCGCGACAGCACGTCGCACCCGTCTCCCGCACTCCGAGGGAGCCCGTCCGTCCGTCCATACCCGCCCCGCGAGAGGCGGTGGTCTGCGGTAGCCTCGCCCCACGTGGTGACGGTAGTGCCTGGCGCCGTGACATCGCTGCGAGGCCAGATTCGGACAACGAACCACGCCGGGCAGGCGGGCCACCCCTTTCAGGAGTCGTGAAACCCTATGAGCGCAAAAAGTGGGGGGAAGGGGGGGGGGGCAAAGCAGTTGTCGGTGTTCGGGAATCATATGCTAGGGGTCCTGTTTTTTTTTCTTCCCGGGTGCTGTGCTTGGTCAGTGGATGGCGAGTCAGGGGAGGCCTTTCCCCCATGGGTGGGGGCGACGATGGCCTCACCGCTGAGAGAGAATGTGAAGATGCAGTGTCACGGGTTGTCTCTGTTGCGCGAGGCAGTGTGTTCTTGGCAGACGACGTCCGCGGGGCGCCGTGGGGCGGCACGCAGCGAGAGGGCGAGAGGACGAGCATGATCTTCGAGGGTGGTTGAGACGTCTGAAAACCAAGCGATTGACGGGGCTTGTCGAATCAGATGGTCCGGACGGGTGCGTCTTTGGACCTGTGCACATGGGTGCAGATGGAGAGCGGTTTTCCTGCCTGCCGCGAGGCCGAGGGAAATGCGAATTGTGACAACCGCCTGGAAACGGTGGGCGGGCGGTGGAGCGCAACGGTGAACAGCAAGTCGTAGTGGCGATGTCGTGGGGCCCGAGACAAAATGGATTTTTTTCCCTCTTGGTCAGTCTGGTGGATGCCTGCCGAGACCCGATATCATATTTCAGGGTCCTTATCTGGGATGCGCAAGGGGACGCACTGTATGTACTGTATGGTCAGAAATGATCAGATGAAGATTACTCGAAGCCAGATCTCTGCCGCTCTGGTGACAGCAATGCTCGACATCTGCTTGAATGTGATGGTTTGCCTTCACTGAGAACGTTGTAAGGAGCCCAGCCCAGGATGTCGGGGGCGCTGGCGATGGGAGGGCACGCAAGGGCAGCGTGCTGATGGGTTGACGAGTGAAGTGAGGTGCTGTCGACGCCTGACATGCAACTGAGCGTACAGCAGCCGGCGGCAGCGGCAGCAGTAGCAGCATCGCATCGGGCACTGGCGACATCGTGCAGAGTAAGGGGATGACGGGCATGGAGTTTTTCCACTGTGCGTGCCTCTGCAAGCCTGGCAACGCTATCGCTTCCTCGAAGAAAGGGGTCTCCGATGCTCTGTCGCCGGTCGTCACTTGGTGCTATTTTGAGAGACTTCGCGCCGGCCGTCCGACCGTCTGATGAAGACTACCCACTACCACCGGTTCAGATGGCGCTTCGAACCTCTGAACTAGTGAGCTACTGAGGTCGTCCGAGGAAACAGATTGGGATGTGCTCGTGTCGGGGCGGTCGGTGCTAGTGGTTCGGCCGCTAGCACGACCTGGGCTGCATTAGCGAGTCGTGGAGCCTTGCGGCTAGGGACACCCGGGACGGTGCCAGCGGTCGCGATGGCGGATGCTTGATGAGATGACGACCGACGAAAGGAGCGAACGAGGCTACGTAGGGGAACCCGACGATGCGCGGGCTCGTGATGCTCCCTACCAAAATTTGGGCGTTGGCAGCCGGCGATGATGGTGCTTGGGAATGGCATCTGTCGGTCCGCAGTGGTCATGCTTCTGTGGAGGGATGCAAGGACAGGCCTGGATGGAGCATTGTGCCCGGCGGTGGGCGCGGCGAGTCAAACTGATTGCTCAGAGAGGGGGGGGAGGGGGGCACAACAGGACATGAGCGCCGTATCGAAGAGAAGGTCAAGCGAGAGAAGAGACCTGGGGCGGCGGGTGACGTCGGCGGCGCGACGGGTCGGCTGGCGACAGCATTCTGTGTCGTTGGGTTTTTTGCGTGTCTTGTCTTGTTGTTGCGCTGGCCAGGGGCCGCAGAGGTGATATCGACGAGTCGGCAGAAGATGATCGACCAGCAGTCGTGATGCGTCAAGTGGGATCGCCCAACATGAAACGTGAGTAGGGGGAGGGTAGCGACGGCGGCCATATGCCATATGGAAGTGAAGGGGACAAAAGGACTTGGGTGGTGAAGGTGTCTCCATGTATCTGCCGAGTCGTGCCCAGGCCAGCGTCGAGTTACCGTTTGGGCATCGTTGGGATTGCCGTGGCATGTATCCGTACCAGTGGTCAGTACGTAGTGTGAAGGTTGTTAGAGTGGAGGGGATACGAAGACGTTGGTGCGAGGACCCTCCCTGCCCACGGGTTCAGGGCGAAGAGGCAGCGACAGTGCCTCTCGCTGGCAAGATGCACTGTCTCCGCAGCTGACTCTGTCTTAGTGGATCCTGCCTCTCCGCATCCTGCGTTGACACCACCCATGATTGGTCAGAAGTCTCTTTCACAGTGCTCAGATGCGCGAATCTCGGAACCACGCCACGTTTGCTGGGGGTTATCGGCTGGAGGAGGCACTAAGCCGTTTCTGGTCCCCTAGCCCCTAGCGAAGTGCCAGGCAGGTATCCCAACGGGTCGCTCCTCGCTCAGCCGGTTGGCGAGTACTTGGTACAAAGTAGCCACCTCCCATCTCCTCGCCGACGATCAAGGGAGGAGAGAGGGGCAACTCACTTCAAGGAGAGCGTGGTATTAATCACACCACAGAAGGCATGCCCCGTCCAGGCCCCCGTCGGGCGCCATGCTTCGGGTGTCGGGTGGGTAAGGTTGGCATGGCGAGACCTGTCGAGACGAGGCAAGTCCTCGGGGATGCCGCAGATCCATTCTCCATGTCGCATCATGGGATGGAATGCTCTGTACTGCTGTACTGACTGTTAAGCAGTAAAGAGGCTGAGAAGACAGAGCAGTGCTGGCCCCCTGATCCCGACAGGCGTCGAAGCCGGAAGGAGGCCTGTGCTTTCGGGCTTTGGGGAGGTAGACTCGGTAGGGTAGGGATCTCAGGGATACGCTACAACGGGACCCCGATCGGCGAGCAGGCTGCCATGGTATTGGCTCTGGCATGAAAGATGCCCGTCAAGGTGGTCGAGCGGAGAGAAGCAAGTATCCGATGGCGACGCTGCTGCTGCGGCGTTGCCTTGAGGACAGGGCGAACCGCCAAGTTGGCTGCCTCATCGAAGACGGAGGAGATGAACGAGGACAGGGACCCCACACGACCACTCGGGGAGAGAAGAATACGTTGATAATATGAAGGTCAAGCGAAAACGCTGGTCCAGCAACAAACGCCTGCCACTAATCCCAACCGGGCCATTTGGCTCCTCATGTTCTTGGCGTCACGGATGCCAAGAGCCATCCGCCCCACGTCGGCGGCGGCCGCCAATGGATGCCCACCCTCTCTCTCTCTCTTCTCTCCTCGATCACTTCCTACCGTCCATCCCGTCCCATCCTATCACCAATCGCCCACCCCCTACCCATCCTTGTCTTTCCCTGCCAGATCCGCATTGCCTGCTCGCTGTCTCCCCCTCTATTCACCAACGGAGGCGCCCCCCCCCCCCCGGGCCCCTGGATAGCCTGTCAACGCTGGCCGCCGCCTCATCCATAGGCTAACACCCCAGCACCCAGCACTCAGTACCCAGCAGCACCCAGCACCCAGCGCCCAGCACCTGGCACGCAGTGGGCGGCCCTGTACCGCACGCACGACTGGATCGTACCCTCTGCCTCCCGACTGGCCCAATAGCCTGTGCGTTGCTCTGGTCCGATCCCTCGTGTCCTCCTCCTCCGCCTCTTCCTCACCCTCCTTTTTTGGATCCTCCTCCACTTATTACCTACCCATCTTACATACCTAAGGATTTCACCCACCTCTGCCACCACCCCCCCTTGAACTCCCCTCTCCAACCATCCTCACCCGACCTCGTCTCGCCTTGCCGCATCGCTTCTGGCTCTATCGAATTCGGTACATTTGGACGCCGCGGTTCTTTGCTTTGGGGACCGGCGACAAGACCCTCGTGTCGGCCACACCACATCTCTCTCATCACTAGTCGCGGTCGGCATCCTTGTCGAAGCTAATATGCTGTCGCCTTCCTTGAACTTTTGATTCACGCTCGCCACGACACCTTTGTCCGTCCTTGTACGACCTGGTCATATCGGATCGACCAGAAATCGACCAGAAACAATCAAAACCCACCGTATCCTCATCAGCCTCGTAAAGCCGTCGCCCCATCTCTTCGACCCAGGCCAGGCAGGAGACCTGTCTCGGTAATCCTCTCCCCGACCATGGTGGACGACTCGGCCTTGGCCGCCGCGGCGGCCATCGTGCAGTCCTTCGCCGCCGACGGCAGCACGCCCATGTCACTCCCCTTCCGAAAGGACACCACGAGAATCGAACTTCCTGGGCGGGACACCCCCGCGAAGCGCAGCCTCGAGCTTGAACTGGCCAAACTCGCCCAGCGGATTGATAAGCTCGAGACCCGCGCCCAGGTTGCCGCTGCCTTCCCCGAAACCCCAAACGAGGTCAACGACTCTCTCTTTGGCGACGACTCGACTGGCACGTCCCCCTCCCTCAACGGCAGAGCCATCGCCCGACCCCAGCTCCAGCGAGAAGGTACAGAGGCTGATTCTTCGAGTGCAGGCAGCCCGCTGACTGACGAAGCTCTCGAGAGCCTACAAGAGAAGGTCCTTGACCAGGAGAAGGGCATTTCCAGCGCCCGGCAAGAGATCACCAGCGTTAGCGCCCAGCTGCTCGAGCAGAAGGAGCTCCAGGAGCAGGCGTTCTCTCGGATCGAGCAGGACCGCGTCGCGAGGCTCGAGCGCGAACTATGGAAGCACCAAAAGGCCAACGAGGCCTTCCAGAAGGCTCTTCGAGAAATCGGCGAGATTGTCACGGCTGTCGCCCGCGGTGACCTGTCCAAGAAGGTTCGCATGAACTCCGTCGAGATGGACCCCGAGATTACGACATTCAAACGCACGATCAACACCATGATGGACCAGCTTCAAGTCTTCTCCAGCGAGGTCTCCCGTGTCGCCCGCGAGGTCGGCACCGAAGGTCTACTTGGTGGCCAGGCTCGCATCGAGGGTGTTGATGGAACCTGGAAGGAGCTGACCGACAACGGTATGCTCAACCGCCCGTGTTCTCTTCCGAACGGACAGCTAATACTCGCGCAGTCAACGTCATGGCCCAAAATCTTACCGATCAAGGTAAATGCGTCTCACTTATTCCCACCTGCGCGTCCCTGTGTGATCTAACTCAATCCTTGCAGTGCGCGAAATCGCATCCGTTACCACAGCTGTCGCGTACGGTGACCTTACCAAAAAGATCGAACGACCCGCCCGAGGAGAAATCCTGCAATTGCAACAAACCATCAACACCATGGTGGACCAACTTAGAACCTTTGCATCTGAGGTCACCCGTGTGGCCCGTGATGTCGGAACTGAGGGTATGCTGGGTGGTCAGGCTGATGTCGAGGGCGTGAAGGGCATGTGGAACGAACTAACGGTCAACGTCAACGCCATGGCAAATAATCTCACGACACAAGTGCGGGACATCATCGAAGTCACGACAGCCGTAGCCAAGGGTGATCTCACGCAAAAGGTCCAGGCCGACTGTAGGGGCGAGATTTTCGAGCTCAAATCTACCATCAACTCCATGGTCGACCAACTGCAGCAGTTTGCGCGCGAGGTCACGAAGATCGCCAGAGAGGTCGGAACCGAAGGACGCCTCGGTGGACAGGCCACCGTCCACGACGTCGAAGGAACCTGGAGGGATCTCACCGAAAACGTCAACGGCATGGCCATGAACTTGACGACGCAGGTCCGAGAGATTGCCAGGATTACGACTGCCGTCGCCAAGGGTGATCTTACCAAGAAGATTGGCGTACCCGCTCAGGGCGAGATTCTTGACCTCAAGAACACCATCAACACCATGGTTGACCGTCTGGGCACCTTCGCCTTTGAGGTCAGCAAAGTCGCCAGGGAAGTCGGCACCGACGGAACGCTGGGTGGACAGGCGCAGGTCAACAACGTCGAGGGCAAATGGAAGGATCTCACGGAGAATGTCAACACGATGGCGTCCAATTTGACATTACAGGCATGTTGATCGGCCCGCGCTCGCTGATCTGGTTGCTAACACTATCACAGGTGCGAAGCATTTCCACCGTCACCCAGGCCATTGCGAACGGCAAGATGAGCCAGAAGATTGAAGTCGAGGCTTCGGGAGAAATTCTCGTGCTCAAAGAGACGATCAACAACATGGTCGACCGTCTCTCCAATTTCTGCAACGAAGTGCAACGGGTAGCCCGAGACGTCGGCGTAGACGGCAAGATGGGAGCTCAGGCCGACGTGGCTGGACTCAACGGCCGCTGGAAAGAGATCACTTCCGACGTCAACACCATGGCTAGCAATTTGGTGAGTCTCGGTCTCGTGTTGATTGTTTTGTTTCTACGGCCACTAACAGCCATAGACTACACAAGTGCGAGCCTTCTCCGACATCACAAACCTCGCCACCGACGGTGACTTTACAAAACTAGTCGAGGTCGAGGCATCCGGTGAGATGGACGAGCTCAAGCGCAAGATCAACCAGATGGTGTCCAACCTGAGAGACAGTATTCAGAGGAACACCCAGGCGAGGGAGGCGGCTGAGCTGGCCAACAAAACGAAGTCGGAGTTCCTGGCCAACATGTCGCACGAGATTCGAACGCCCATGAACGGCATCATCGGCATGACCCAGCTGACCTTGGACACTGACCTGACGCAGTACCAGCGCGAGATGCTGAATATCGTCAACAGTTTGGCTAATAGTTTGTTGACTATTATCGACGACATTTTGGATCTGTCCAAGATCGAAGCAAGGAGGATGGTCATCGAAGAGATTCCTTACACTCTCCGTGGCACCGTCTTCAACGCGCTGAAGACCCTGGCTGTGAAGGCCAATGAAAAGTTCTTGGACCTCACCTACAAGGTCGACAGCTCGGTTCCGGATTACGTTATTGGCGATTCGTTCCGTCTGCGACAGATCATTCTCAACCTGGTCGGCAACGCAATCAAGTTCACCGAACACGGCGAAGTCAGTCTCACCATCAAGAAGGCCGATGAGCTCGCGTTCCCTTGCGGGCCCAACCAGTACGCCATCGAGTTTGTTGTTACCGACACGGGCATTGGCATTGCGGCCGACAAGTTGGACCTCATCTTCGATACCTTCCAGCAAGCCGACGGATCGATGACCCGCAAGTTTGGCGGCACCGGTCTCGGACTTTCCATCTCGAAGCGGCTGGTTAAGCTCATGGGAGGTGATCTGTGGGTGAGGAGCAACCACGGCAAGGGAAGCGCATTCCACTTCACCTGCAAGGTCCGCCTTTGCGATGTTGGCTTCGAGTCAATCGAGAAGCAGATCAAGCCGTACAAGGGCCACCAGGTTCTTTTCGTGGACAAGACCCAAACGGCCTACGGTGTGGAGATTCGCGACATGCTCGGCGCCATCGGCCTCATTCCCGTTGTCGTCGACTCGGAGAAGAGCCCGTCCCTCGAAAGAGTCCGCGGAACCTCGGCTGCATCCATGCCGTACGATGTCATCATCGTCGACTCGATTGATACAGCGAGGAGACTTCGATCCGTCGACGACTTCAAATATCTCCCCATTGTCCTTCTGGCGCCTATCGTCAACGTCAGAATGAAGGCATGCTTGGATCTTGGAATCACGTCGTACATGACCACTCCTTGCAAGGCGGTCGACCTCGGCAATGGAATGATTCCGGCTCTGGAAAACCGCGCCACGCCATCACTGGCAGACAACACCAAGTCATTCGAGATCCTGCTCGCCGAGGACAACCGCGTCAATCAACGTCTGGCCGTCAAGATCCTCGAGAAGTACCACCACGTCGTGACGGTCGTGGGCAACGGTCATGAGGCCGTGGAAGCCATCAAGAGGAAGAGGTTCGACGTCATTCTGATGGATGTCCAGATGCCTATCATGGGTGGTTTCGAAGCCACTGGCAAGATCAGAGACTATGAGAGGGAGGCCGGCTCGCACCGCACGCCCATCATCGCGCTCACCGCACACGCCATGATGGGTGACCGCGAGAAGTGCATCCAAGCCCAGATGGACGAGTACCTCTCGAAGCCTCTTCAGCAGAACCATCTCATCCAGACCATCCTCAAGTGCGCGACGCTTGGCGGGCAGCTCCTCGAGAAAAACCGCGAGAGAGACCAGCCGCATAAGAAGGAAGATGCGGAAAAGAAGAAAGACGACTCGGGCTCGAGCCTGCGGCCCTCGCTGGAGACTCGTGCCTTCACCTCTAGAGACCCATTGGTCGGACAGAGCCTGGACAGTCCGGCCCTGGTGACCGCAGATCAGGAGGATCCCATCTCCAAGGTAAGTTGGGTCGACAAGGCGCACAGCGGCCCAAGCTAATCATACGTTCTTCAGTTTCACTCCATGAGGTCTCACAGCACCTAGGATGAGGCGTCGCGAAGAGAAAAGCGCAAGTGGCCTTACGAACACGTCAGCTCGCCTGACGAAAACAGGTCTCCCAGCAAACAACAACGCCTATGATCCTGGTCATGGCAGCAGTTGGACACGTCACCGACTGAGCACCGAACTAGGCAGGGCCTCGCCACTTCAAGCTACTCTTCGCGGCATGATTCTCACCAACGTCCCCCAAGTCGAGCATCCGCCCACGATTTTCCCCGTGACGGCGTACAATGCCAGCAGGCGACGTTGAATACGAATAAGCATCTTCTTCGGAAGACATGCTTTTCCGCACCCTACAACATCCTCACCCTCCCTCCCTCCCGACTTTGCCTACGAGAGCGACATGGCAGCGCCACCGACGCCATGGTCGACTTTCGGTTGAAGCATTAGCGCTTGCTTGGTCCTTTTACCCTCCAGTTCCGCACACTGGGATGTTTGCATGAGACGGATATGGTCCGGAACACACGCGCACACGAGTCTAGCCGGCTGGGCTGATGACGAGAGGCCGTCGCCACGACCCTTCGCTCGTAAGCATCACTTACCGCCTCGAGCAGGATACACGTGCATCCGCATTGCGTTGAATTTTTGGTGTCTTTCTTTCTTACTTTTCCTTGTAATTATTCTCTGGTCCGGGAGTCACGTGTCCGTTCTCACTGCCCCCCCCACTCCGCCTCCTGTGCTTGCCTGGGACGCGGGGCTGCTTTTCTCTTCTGGTCTTCATATCTCATTGCTTGGGTGTTGTTGTCTTTAAACTTGCCGCTGGGACAATACGATCCGCCTTCCTCCGAGGGAAGGATTCGATGGAACACGAGAGAGACGAAAGGAAGAGGGGGATGAAACAGAGGGTTATGTGATTTCCTCTTGGTCTGTTCAACGTTGGGAGGTTGGTTCATGGACGGCGTCTTGAGGAATTGTTTATAACGATGAGCCACATATTACCTAGCCGCAACCCAGGCTGTTTCGTCATGATTTGTTTTGCTGTGATGTAAAGGTGATGGTGACTGGCTCGGGATAAAGATCAGCTGGTTCGGCAGGTGTATGTGCCCTCGAGATCGCCGCATGAAGCTTCTTATGCCGTGGGCGCTTGACATGGCTTGGTGCGGTCTGTCTAGTGATTCGGGGCTCATGGGATTTCTCAGCTGGTGTGATGAGGTCGAGATGAACATGATCTCCAGTGTTGAATGTCAGCGCGCTCCGTGAACTGCCCAGAAGCCAACCATGCCCTTCGGGAATTCAGTTGCCACTGATAACACGAGTGCAATGTTTTAGTCTGTCGACATGCCCGTCACCGTATGCAGAGCAGATCATGTACCAAGGCCGTGTCCGTTCCCGAGACTGATTCGTAGGGGTCTCTAAGTTTACATCGGAAGCCGAACAGCCGTGCCGTCATCATGAGGGAGGGAAGCAGCAGATCGCTCGCGCTCTCGGGAGTTGGCCCCAGCAAACCAACCGGCCGGGCTGCCATGGGAGGATTAGGTTTTCTCGACCTCAGGTGTTCGTAGACGCAAGTTCTTCGACCAAGCGGTGATGCCGATCTCTGGTCCGCGAAGCCCGCGGACGCGCCGTCGACAGGGAAACCCGTCCGTACGTCCTTTACGTTCGACAAAGCGACGCGCGAGCAGCAGCATATATATGCGCAAGCAGAGCCTGGCACGGCGGGGAGGCGGCGCGCAGCGGACTAATCTGCGGCGACGAGGATGCCGCCGGCTGGCGAGCTCTCCCCGAACGCAGACCGTGATACGAACCGCCCTTTTGGTCCCTTTACAAACTACGAACATGAACACGACGCTCCGCATGTGGGAGTGACGGTCGTGTGTGTGCTTGAGGTACATTACGCATGTTGGCCATCGTTATCGCCCCGTCACGCTCTCCGACGACATCCCACGACCTTCTTACGCGCACCTCGAGGGGCTGCCCCATCAAACCGCGGTAGCACGTTGGCGTGGTGGTTGCTTGTTCGATAGGTAGGCATCTCGGGGAACCAGCCCAGCCGTTGCCGGAGGTGCGTCACTCGAGCAAGCACCTCCGTCGCCTGACGGGATTGGCAGGTCGGCCCATGCACCACCACGCTTTTTTTTTGTTTTGGCACAGACACGCTCAAAAGAAAGGTCGGTGTCGGAGGGCAGCATTCTCGTCCTTCGCGTCTGGTGCAGCGATGGGAAAAACAAGCGCAGTGAGACCAGCTCGGTCCGATTTCCATACCGAGCCCCGGGACACGAGCGGGCGAGAGGCAAGCTACGACCAGCGTACATGGACCGCTGCTCAGGTGATCAGGAAAACGTCGTAGTCTGTCGCGACAAGGGGCCGCCGCCGGGTCTGCTTTTCTCGAGCCGCCAGGTCGGGAGGAGGATCCATCAAGGCGGCAGGCGTCACACCCCGCTCGCCTCCCCGCAACGATGTGCCGCACAGTGGCAAGCGGAGGCCAGGCCTAACACGTCTATTCCCCTGGCGATCTCTCTCTCTCTCGGCCGAGCCGCTGACATGGTCTACTATCCGTTGACTATCTCCCAAGCACCACCTTTCGCAACAACACCGCCGTCAGCTCTCTTCTGGTCCCTGCCTCCTGGGTCCAGACCACGTCCATCGCAGCCGAGCCCTCGCAGAGTGACACGCCCGCCACCCAGCTCACTTCTCAGCCGGACCGGGGGCATCGCTTCCCGCAGGGCCCCTGCCGCCAGATGAATCGGTCCGCGGTGCCTCTTCCGCGGCAGCGTCAGTCTCGAATCCGGCCAGTAGCTCGTCGAGCCTGCTCTCGAGTTTGGCCAGATTGGCCTCGAGAGCCGTCGCGGCCTGTTCACCCCTGCAAAAAGAAGAGAGAAACTGGTCAGTCATGGGGTCTCTGATCGAGGTGCGTGACGCGCGAGGCAGTAGTAGCTAAAATGGGCATGCGATCTCGTACAAGAGGACCCTTAATTCCTGGTTCATGCGGGACACGTAGGATAGCCGCTTGGCTATCGGGGGCCAGACCGTGGGGTTGGGCACGATCCTCTTCCCGCACGCGCGTGGCGTGCCATTGTGTCGACACATGCCCAAAATGTCGACGGTGAATACGCTTTTCCATAGCAGGGCAACGGGGCGGGAGGCGGGAGGGAGGAGACGGCTTCGTCTGATGTCCAAGGTTGAGGGGTCCGACCAGGCACGCATTGCGGTCTGGAACATTGGAAACCGCGCGCAGTCGTGGCACGCGCTACTTCAGAGGGCCACACGACTCACACCGCCGCCGTTGCTGTGAGGCTGCTGAGAGGCAAGCTACGCGATTCCTTCGCGTGAGGGAGTCGGGGCCCAGACAAAAGCGAGCATACCCTGGCGAAGCTGAACAGTCGCGATGGGCAGGGCGTCTGGATCTCAGCCCTCGGTTGGGCATGCGATTCTCTGCCGAGCGACGACATGTGCCTGCCTGCCTGCTGCTGCTGCTGCTGCTGCTGCTGCAAGAACCTCGCGATGGGCTCCTTGGCAGGTTGCGAATCGGATTAGGTTCTTGGCTTGCCCGGCTGCCCGTTGTGACAGTGATCGACAGGGCGGGATCGACAAGGAGGGATATGGGGAAGGGCAAGAGAGGAAGGCGGTGGGCATGATGCCGCCATGCCTGCCTGGCTGCTTCAGCTCGTGCACAGCCGAATCGCTCGCAGCCCGGCCGTCAGCATGGACGGCAACGCCAGGATGGAAAAGACGAATTCGCCATGTCGCAGGGTGACTGGCAAAAGGGGGGATTGCCATGGGCCGAGCCACCTTCGGGGTGTCCGTTTGTGTCGCAAACTGCATTTCCCCATGCGAAGCCACGGCCTAGACCGCGCGAGATGGGAAAACCGAAGATAATGGGTGTGGGCTATGGGCGGTCCAGGCATGTCGAGAAACCGATATTTTCGACACTCGAGAAACACGAAGCCGGGACAGAGATCAGGGGTTGCGTGGCGGCGGCGGTCCAAAGGCGGCGACAGGGGGGGGTGTGGTGTGGTGATTGGGGCCTGCAGTTTGCTGCAGGGCACCCTGAGCCGTCCGTATCCAGAGGCTGGACGGCCAGCGGTAGCAGCGGCCAGCGGCCAGCAGCCAACAGCCAACAGCGCAGGAGTCAGCGCCCCACTGGCGGCGCGGGGATGACAGATAGAACGAGCAGAAAAACGGACCCTTACCTGGTCAGGTCTTTGTAGGCCTAGAACGCCGTCCGCCTGTCAGTCCAGTTGCCACGCCCACCCAGGGCGATGCCCATTCGGCACCTAATAAAAAACGTGGTGGATGGGGGGAAGGGGGGGGGGGGGAGTGTGCCTCTTGGAGGAACGAGACGGTGTACGTACTTGTGCAATGTCGCCGGCACCTCCACCACTACCACCTCCGCCGTTGGTGCTGTCGGGAACGGTGGCGCTCGGGGAGGTGGACGATGCGCCCGCCTGCTGTGGCCCCGAGGACTCATCTTGATTGGGCTGAGTGGGTGCCATGGCCTGATGTGACGGGGGGGTTGACACGTTCGTCGTTGACTCGTCGCCTGTTGAGGGAAATAGTTTGGAATATGGCAACGACTCGGAGAGTTGGACGGGACCGTCAGCGTCAGCGTCAGCCTCCTGTGTCGAGGAGGGGGGACGGATCCGAGAGGGGACGGCGAGCGATGATGGTCGTAGCGACCACGAAGGGGTAGCCGAGGCGAAGAAGAGACGAGGTTTTCCCTTGTTGCCGCGTGAGGCGAGCGTGAGGCGAGCTGTTGGTGGGTTGGGATGCTGAGGATGATGGGATGCGGCGAGTGGGAGGCAAGCTTGGTCGGCAGAAGTGGTGGATGATTGGGACGCTGGGACGCAGAGCAGCTCCGCCTGTCGTACGTTTTTGGAGAGTGGCCAGTGGGTCTGCCAACACCAGGCCTCCGTCAAAGAATGCATCGATCGAGCAGGGGTGGGCATGGAAAACGCCACTCACACTATAGTACATCTCTCAATGCTGTCCCTTCACGACCGCTTCGATCGTCTAGTTGGTTAGGATGATGCATTGTGGTTCTTACTACAATACTGCATTGACGGCAGTTCGAATCCGCCTCGGAGCAACTTTTTTGACGCGTCCGAACTCGCTTTTGCCAAGTTGGTTTTGATCTTTGATCATACCAGTCAGTAGTGATCATGAGTAGCTAGCGAGGCAGCTTGGTTTCCTCTGGTGTGTTGTATCCCTCGTTGCCCGAGTGTTCGAGTCATTATCAGTTCTGCCGTCGACGTACTCAACTATCCCGATAAATCATCGTCTGCTCTGGGTTTAGCCTTGGGTGCATCTCGAGGCTCGATCGAGCTAGCTTTTCACGCCTGTCGCTCCGACACTGCTGCCCCCGGCTCCCACGATGCATCCAGCATCACCATCATCAACCCATGCCATCGTACCTTTGGCACCTCCACCCAGCTCCAGCATCTCCTGGTGTTAGGAACAGAGAACGAGTAGCCGTCGAATCCACCTCTCTATAGCAGCAATAGCCAGTCGCCCAATGCCCGGGCACCGGTATCGACTCCGAGGGTTGGTTGTACATGAAGAAGACGAAACTGCCTCCCCTGAGCAAACAAAGAGCGCCCCTCGCCTGACTAAAACCGCCCTCGACCAGTCGTCTGTCGGACCGGATTCCGTCCAATGATGATACGCCCCCTCTCCGTGGCTGTCCGTGGTCATCATAAAGCGGCGATATCTATTGGGGCACCCTCCCACAAGCCAGCCGGACCCCGCAACTGACAAGTCCACCAGGGGAAGGGAGGCCTGACCTCGCGCACCACACCCTCCTCCCTGCGCACCCTCCCCCTGCCACTCTGGCCTGCTGGCCTGCCAGCTCCAGGGGGGGTGAAATGGGCTCTGGACCCTTCTGTCCCGATGGCACGCCAGTTGCTAGATGATGGATCCCTCTCCGCCCCCCCGAATCGAACCCTTGACGGCGGGATCGAGAACGGTCGACACGGTCGAGAGCCATCCCAGTAACCCATGATATCATACGGGTGGCCGCAGCCGCTCCTACCACGGCTGATCACCAGCCCTTCTATGTGTCGTGCTGGGCGTTGCTTGTTGCTCTGCACCTGCTGTCCCGTGCAACGAAATCGCAACGAACACTGGCCCTCCCCCTCCCCCCCCCTCTCTTCCCCATCTCGATGTGTTGGCCGAATCTGGAGCTGATCGTCCTCAACTCGACGGAATTTCCAACATGCTCACATTCGCGAGACACCACAGAAACTTGGCACGATACGGCGTCCATGACCCTCGCCATCGAGATGTCCACATCTCGATGGCTTTCTGGCGTGACAGACTGGCAATCCCACATTTTCGTCCCCTTAGCTGGGACGCCGCTGGGCGGTGCGAATGGCGATTGGAAACGGATGCCCTCCGGGACTGGGCCTCTCGAGCCGCCACCATCCCTTCGCAGAACTCGAGCCGCAATCTGCATCCCGCCCTGAATCGCATCTCCTTGATCGATCATCGAGAAAAACTCCCTCGTGGCTTGCCACTCGCTCGCGGCACGCCTGCTTCCATTCCAGTCACGGGGCAGCGACACACTGTCGATACGATGATGGATGGTGTCGCGATTCGAGGCACCACCTCGACGTCATATGGAAGCCGTCCCAGGTTCGAGGCCGTGGGGCCCGTCCGGAGGCCACGCCTAGAGGGGGCGCTGGCGCCGTGTAGTAATCCGTTTCTTCACCTTGCGTACGGACCTTTTGGCAGGCAGCCGCCTCGTTTCCTCTCCCACCTGTGGGCTTCCGAACAGCCAGCCCAGCTGCGTGAGGGGGGCCAGTACCCACTGCCGCTGCCGTCGGGGGATAGGCCGACCCCCCTGATTACCATTTGGCGGCTGTTAGCCTGAGGATCCCCGCCCACAGCAACGGACGAGACGAGAGCCTCTTGGCGAACTTTCGGCCAGCCACGTACAGGCAGCCTAGAGATGGCTCTTACAACACACACGTTCCATGGCCGTCGTCAAGGCCGCAGCTCATCTGCTGCACGGCCCCAGGAAACCCGGACGACAGGGCGAGCAAGCCGGGGGCGCGGGCTTTGAACAAGATGAACAATGGTCCATCCACCGGGAGGGAATACCATGTACCGCTCCGTCATGCTGCTGCGCGTGGCCATATGTCACTGGCATGCCCGCCTCGGAGTCCCGGGCGACTTGGTTGGACGACCACAAGTACCCGACCGCGGTGTTACGATGTACTGTGCACCTCCCCGTTGCGGACGGACGCCTCGTCGAGGGAAGCAGGCGGGCGAGCTTTTGCGCGGCTGCCACACTCATCGAGATTGTGAGATTGACATGCCAGTCGGGTGGGATTGTGTCCGGCGATTTAGGACCGCCATGGGCACTCAGCCTCGAGTGTGCAGAATGCCATTCGGTGTGACATGCGCTTCTGCTTGGTTTGCCATTGCGTACCCCCCCCCCCCCCCCCCCCCCCCCTCTTCCTTTTTGCTCCCGAGGTTACACATATAGGTCGATGAGCCCATCGGCGCCTGGAGCCTCTGGCGGTACCTGACACCCCTGGCTGACCCCGGCGCGCCGACGTGCTGAAATCCGTGGTTGGGGAACCAACACAGGCATGATGAGGGTCGACGCCTAGAATGGCCGACAGAGCCTGGCCTGCAAGGGCCATTCGAGGCCAAGACACACAGAGCACGAGGCGGCGGCCTCATGTGCCGGAAGGGCGGCTCCCAGTGCTTCCGACGGTGGGCGCAGGCCCGACAACGTAATGAGCCGAGGAGACGCAAACAAGTGCAAGTGAATGAATGAGCCTTTCCTCCAAATGGGGGAACGGACCTGCCCTCTGGGAGCCGAGTCGACCATGTCTCACCTGCAGACGCGCCACGGCAGACCTTCCATCCACTGGTGCTCCGTACGAAACACATCGCACTCTACCGGGGCAGACGAGGCAGCTCGCCGAGAGTCTCGATCGCGACTCAAAATCCGATGAGCTGCTCCTGCAGGCCGCCCATGCCATTGGTTGAGCGCCGGCGTCACTTGCGGTTTGTCAACCCCCCACACCCCCCTTCTCCCCTTCTCGGCAGCAGAGTGGGCGTGCTTTTATCAAGCGCACCGGTTGTCACGTCTTGTTGCCGTCGCTCGATCGCTCTTCCGTGGACGCGGTTGATTCATGGGCATAGCTTTAAGGGCACACCACCCGGAATTGCGTCGAGGCTTATACACCTTCTCGATCCGAATCGAGATATGATTGTTTAGAGGGCCAAACTTGGGAGATTTTCATCGGGAAGTGGACGCCTCATGATGCTGTTTCGTCCGACATCGAGCATCCAGTGGCATATGACTGGGCGATTCGGGTGGGTAAAATGATGTCTTGACTCCCGGCCCAGTTCACAATCCTGCGTCGCTCACTGACGACAAATGCTCCTGATGATGTCAGACTTGTCCCCCAGTCAGACGGCGAGATCGAGATGCAGCTGAAAAGGCAGTATTGCAAGACACGCCTAGGAGATCTGTGCTTGACTGATGGCTTTCCCTCGGTATGGGGATCGAAAACCGGACGGCACGCGTTGTACACTTGGAGGCAGCGTCGCCAGGTTGAACGGAAGGCCTCGAATGACGGTACCTACCCCCTGTCGTCTCCGTGTCGCAACTGAAGCTCGTTTCTGTATGCACACCCCCTCCACCTGCGCCCACCACCCCCTTTCGTCTTGACCCAGGTCTCCATCTGCTGGCAAGTGCGCCAGGACATCCAGTCCAAAGGGAGCTTTTGCGCTGGGCACGTACTTCGCGGTGCGAACGATGGAAAACCTAGTGACCTAGCCCCATTTCAGGCCGCCGGTCTTGGCTCGACTAGCCAGGTGCACCCTTGCCAGCTCTGCTCGTCTTCTTCATCATCAGGCGTCGCATATTTGGATGCTCGCCTGCCTGCTCTACTCGTCGAAAGATTGGAGAGTCCTCTGTGTCACAGCCAATACCGGATCGCCTGCACACCTCGACTCGCCCGAGAATCTCCCTGAGACGCGCACTGCGAAGGCCTGTACCGTGGGCCTCCAGCATTCGAACACTCTCACTCCGGCTTCTCGCGCTCCTTTGCCTTGTCCTCACCATCTGACTGGACGCGGGGTCACCGTCTGATCTCCTGGCTCGCCTCACCCTCATCGGCGTCGTTCTTTCGATTTTGTTCCGATATAGTGACGATCACCGACCTGTCTCGTTGCTGCATGTACACCTCCTCCAAATCACCGTCAGTCTCCTTTTCTGGAGCAGCCTACCCGGTAAGCCTGTGTTGTTCCTTTTCGTTCGGGGCTCCTGGACACTGTATCCCTCTTGTCAGTTTCGAAGTGGGGGGACGGCTGGAAGGCTGGCTTGCCACTTGCCGCTGCTTTTCAGTGCGTACCTTTCGGCTGCACACGCAGCATCCCACCATGATCTCAGAGCCTGCCCTCTATGGTTGATCTAGCGTGTGGCTCCACAACCGAGCACTCGGTCTGGTTAACCATGTCATCGAGATCTCGCACATCCGTTGCGACCAACCGTTGGGTATATCCACAACACGTCTGCCGCATGCCATTTTGGGTGTTGTGACAAGCCTGACCACCGACACACCTGCTGATGATAGTCATTTCACCACCCGCAGTACACGAACCATCGACACTTTCGTCCACAACCCAACAATCACCATTCCCCTGCAAATTGCCCATAATCCGAAGTTCCCTCATCGTCCTGTCGACAATTCGATTTGGCCCCATGACCGCCGCCTTCGACGTCCCTCACACCGCAGTGTTTCGACCTTCAGGGTGGTCTCGCAACAACAGGGTGTAGAGTGATCAAGGACGCACCCATCCGCTCGACGTCGCCGTCGCACGTCGCCGTGTACATTCGTCGGCAGCCAGTCCGAGCAGTCGAACAGATACAGTCGAGACGCCAGACAGTCGTGTACCGATTGAAGCAGTGTCCGACGCCGAACCACGACCGAAGCGATTGAACAGAAAGCGAGGGGACCGACCGAATACACCGTACACCACGCGAACACCGACGCAATCGGTACTATCCGCCTGCATGGCCCAAGACTTGGGCATGATCTTCGCGGAGCTGGGGATCTCGCAATATCTGGACATTTTTGTCGAGCAAGGCTTCGACACCTGGGCCACCATCCTCGACATTACAGAGTCGGACCTGTGAGTGCCGTGCTTCAACGCCGCAGGCGTGAAGAATTCCGCTGACTCGGCGGTTTGTAGCGATGCGTTGGGAGTGAAGCTGGGTCATCGAAGGGTAGGCAACACAGCCCGTCAAAGCTGCATGGCGTTCCCGGTGGCTAACATTCTTGCTGGATAGAAACTTCAAAGGCGGATCGCAAACTCGAGAGGCCTAGCACCCGATGCTTCCCTGGTCTCACCCATCCGAGCAAGTGTCGAGGATGCTAAGCCAGAGAATCCCAAATCTGAACCGACCAAGCAAGAACCGAAAGACACAATAACAGTAGTGACCAAGCGAAAATATCGACGGCACCCCAAGGTTCGTCAGCACTGTCACGCAGACTAAGCGAGTGTGTACTGACCGTGGATGTAGCCGGACGAAAACGCACCAGAGAGGCCACCTTCGGCCTATGTACTTTTCTCCAACAGTAAGATGTTCGACAACCTCGGGTAGTACTCCACGCTGACAAAACTAGAAATGCGCGATGATTTGAAGGGGCGCAACCTGACCTTCACCGAGATTGCCAAACTCGTGGGCGAGAACTGGCAGAGCTTGGCGCCTGTTGAGAAAGAACCCTTCGAAACACAGGCCTTGAACGCAAAAGAGAAGTACAACCAGGACTTGACAGAGTACAAGAAAACGAACGAGTACAAGAAGTACTCCCAGTATCTGCATGACTTCAAGCAGAAGCAACTTCACCAAAATCAAGGTACGTAACTTGCTCGTGGGCAGCTCGCCACTTGGCGACAACAAAAGCTGACTGGTGAACAGCTGTCAAGAACGGTACGAAGCGACTCAAATTGGACGCTAACGCGGGCCGAGTGCATCAAGGCAGCAGTGCCAGCGTCACTCCTGGCGGTAGCGGGACTGGAAGTGGCAGCGACAGCGTGATGGGTAGTGATGTGCCGATGGCTCGAGAACAAAGAGTGGGATCGGTCACGTCCATGCCCGATTATCCCTTCGCCGCCGCCCCGACCTTGTCTCATCAACACTCGATCGAAGAGTCGGTACATTCCCCTGCCAGCACGGCATTCGAGTCGGAGCGATCCCCGATCATGATGTCGGGGAGCCCACATGGCCCTCAGTCGCGGGCACGAAGGCCGACATGGTCTGACAGACACGCGAGCCCTGAGAATGGAGCACAGCAACACTTGCCTTCGTTGTCAGACGTGTTCAACGACGACCGAATGACCGGGGTGACCAGGACTCCGGACAATCATGGCTACGGCGGATATATGCCGAGCCAGGCTCCGATGCCGCACCATTCGACGAGGCCGTCGCTGCAGCACGAAATGTCTTCGTCGGGTAGTGTGTCGTCGGGCAACGCAGGCTTCGCCTACAACAGGACGCCGAGTGATGCATCGCTACCCATTCATGCATTGCTGTCGTCGAGCAAGCCGGGTCCCCCCTCCTCTGCATACGAATCGCGCCCGATGCCGTATTATGCCTCTCAACCGACCAAGCATGATCAAGCCTCGCCTTTGCCTGCGGCACCACCCCTAGGGCCTGGTGCTATGGGTGTCATCTCCGGTATGTCGGTCCCTTCGTTGACCAGCTGGCCCGGGACTTGGACTAACATCTGGTCAGAACGCCGGCCGCCACCTCCCTTGGCCAAATACTCGTCGTCCGGGTCTTCGGGGATGACTGATGTATCGAGCACATCGACGCGCACATCCATCAGCGTCCACGAGAGCGCCGGCGCTCCCAACAAGACGGAACCCAACTTGGACGGGATGGATGCGCTCCTCAGGGCAGGAGAGATTGTCGGTCGTCGTGGGAGCTAGACCAGAACAAGTCTGCTTCGTTGGCGATTAGAGGAAAGTTCGGGGGTTCCTTGATTTATTTCCCACTTGTCTTTTTGGGGGTTTTGCGCGGCATAATGACGCTGCCGCCAACACGGTGGCTGATGTTGATGACTTGTCTTGCGGTTTGCTTGGGTCGGGTGAATGGCTCGACTCGGCTCGACGGACAAACTCGACGTGTACTTGAATGAATACCCTCATGGTTTGGCATATGCGTTGGACTTGCTCTGCGCCACTGGGAAGGTTCGTCGTTGGCGTACCAGGAAAACTATCCGTTAGGCGTTGAGTGGTTCAAGAGGATTTTGTATGTTCGAGACGGGACGGGGCAGGCTGAGGGCTTCGTGGAAACTGAATTGGGCGTGACTACAGGGACTGCGCCGAACCCATGAGGGGAGAAGACCGAGACTGTCAACCTAGCAGCATTAAGAAATTCCCGACCTCAAAATAATCACATCGTGATAAAACGTCTTGTGGTGGGTGGATGATGTAGGAGGAATGAAGTGACAAGGCCTGGGGTCGCGGCAAGAACCATGACAGCGCACCACAACCAACCTGGCTAGCATGCTGATCTCTCCAGCTGGCCACGCCAGATCGCTGGACCCTGAACTTCGTTTTTGGCGCGGTGCACGTTCGAGGTCCAAGAAGCGCAAGGGCGACAGACGGGGGGGAAGGGCCAGAAAGTCCCCATGCCACGCGTGCCTGCCCACAGGTTGTGCCTCACTTCTCAATCCGTACCCGATCCTGCAGCTCCCCCCCCCAGAGATCGCCCCCTTTCAGCCAACCCGAGACGAACCTGACAGAAACCGCGGCACGCACTACGTCACGGGAGAGCCCTTTCAGGGTCCAGTCAGGAACGACGGTGCTTGGCGCCTGCCTCAAAACCGGTTCGCCTGAGCCAGTGTCGCGCCCGGATTCTTATCCCCCATTCCCATCGCCCCGGGCCTTGCGGAAAGGCGAGTTGATGTGGCGATTTACCGGACCAAACGCTCCTTCAGGCAGTCCAGACCCACTCATCCTGGAGTGATCGACTGGTCCAGCCGGCCAGGTGATTGCAGCCAAGATGGGAAATGATCCTAGTCCGTCATTACCTAAGGTGACTCTTGGGAGCCTATTGGGCGCCGCAGACGTCTTGCCCTGCAGTCGCCCGCATGTGTGGCCAGCCAACAGAACCAACCACACGGCCTCTTCCTGAATTGCCTCACACAGGACTAAAACGACGAGACACAGTCTCCCGCCTTGTCTTAGGCACTCTGCGATGCACGACACTCGGAGCCTCCCAAGCGGGCATGAAGAAAAAAAATGGATGACAAAAGAGACTAAAATATCAGCGTACTTCAGCCTACCAGTAATCTATTATAGATCAAAAGTATCTGGTTCGCCTGGAGAGCTTTGAGCGTCTCTTCTATTGTTGTTACCCCTTTGCCTCTCAACCTGTCTATCGCGTTCTCAACGGGAGGCTCCTTTCGAGCAGAAGCCCAGGCCCAAGGCTGTGGAAATTGGATATCTGGCCGGGAATCCATAAGGCGCGGTGTTCGGCCGGATGTCCTACCTTTTAGGATGAGGCTGGCTGCTTGTCAACTGAATGAACCATGTCACCGATGGCAGACTTGGCGTGCCGAGCACACACACACTCATGTCCATCATCCATGCTGCGAGACCTGATTCGGACCAGCCCCTCTCCATAGGTGCCTTGATGCTCGTCTATCGCGGTGCTACGCCTTTGATGACCAGGCGGATCGTCGCTGTCCTCGAAGTCTTGGCATCTGAGACCGAGCCCTCGAACGCCCGAAGACGGAGCTATCTAGCTCCGAAGTATAGGTGTCGATGAATAATCCCCGGAGGATCTTCACACAGCACTGACGAAGCATACCATTCTCATCAAGTTCGGTGCTGGCTGCGTGTAGTGAGCCAAACCGCAAGCCCATTGCCCCGTAGTTGTCCTTGGTGCTGGGCAATGCCCCTCAAGCTGCTTCACCTGACGAAGTTGGTCTGTCAAAACCAGGCACAATGCAGACAAAATCATTTCATACGCTCGTCAAGTGGAGGACCGTGATTCCATACTCATTACCGTCACCCATACCCATCATATGACATGCCACAATCCTGTACGCTAGCCGGTGTACAAACAGAAGACCCTTTCCAGGTCCGACGGAGCCTCCCAAATCAGAACTCAGACCGCTACATCATGGGGCGAACATCTCATCCCATCCTGGCAGCACACCCCTTCATGATTCACGCCACTACTCGCCGCCCGCTGAGATCTCCGCCGTCCAGTCCTTGCGGATCTCGAGCTCGTTGAGTTCGGGGGTCTTCTCAATGACGAGTCCCTTCTCGTTGGCGAGATGAAGTAGACAGATGAAACAGTAGCTGGTGGAGATGTCCTCCATCATGGGCTTGGGATACACCGTCTGCAGGTCGTTCATGACCTCGGTGAACTTGAGCATCTTGTCCTTCTCTGGTTCGGCCTGCGGCTCCTCTGCCGAGGGAGGCGGCGTCAACAACCGCGACGAGTCCACATCCTGTTCGAGACGTCAGCTTGAGCGCATCGCAGGGCGTGCAATCTTTCAACTTACCTGCTCCAGCTTCTCCAGCCGCATGCCCTTCCAGATCTCCTCCTTCAGCCGCCTCACGTCAACCTTCTTCGCCGTGCGCGCGTACTGCACATAATCTGGCCGTATCCGCCGGGTGGATGTCACGAGCGTTGTGCCGAATGCTCCCAGCGTGTTCGCCATCGTCTCTCCGTTGAGGATCGCTGTCAAGCCGACACCCTCTGTCATGCCGACGTCGCCGTCGGCTCCAGGCGAGAAGTGCTCTCGGGCATCTGCAAACTCCATGTCATCGTCATCGTCCATGCCACCGGCGAAGGGGAGGGCATCGTCCTGGAAGAAGTTGGCGTCGTAGTCTCCTTGCGGCAGCTCCGTCTCGCCCTCCAGCGCCTTCAGAGGCTCCTTTTGTTGCGCCCAGAATGCCTCGTCCATCTCACCAGCTGGCACGTCCCTTTCGCTGTACGCATTTCCGAAGCCGCCACCGATGCGTCGGTTGCTGAGTCGTGCTTTGGGTTTCAGGAACAGGTTCAGGAGTGATTTCGAGTTGAAGTGTTTATCGTCCGGCAGAAGGTTGCGAGACTTTGTTTTCCAGTCTTTCTTGGGCATCGAGATGACTGAGTTGCTGGTGGCTTGCGTGTACAGAGCGTCCGCGAGGCTCTGATCCAGGGGCGCCGAGAAGTCGATTTCGAATGGGGCCTTCTCCTTGCGTGTCCTGGCAGGCCCAATCGGCTTGTCGGCGTCCTTGATCTTTCGTATCCTCCAGTGCTCGGCGCTGGACCAGTTCTTCTGTAGTGCTTGATCGAAGTAACCGAGAATGTCCTCGTGCATTTTCTCGGCCTTTTGGGCGTGATTCATGGAAACGACGTAGTCACCACCTGCCTGGTCGAGCATGTCGCCTTCCTCACCACCTTCCCCGGCGTCGAACACCCGCATCTGAGGCCCCAGGGCAGCCTCTCTGGCCCAAGCCTCACCACCCTCACCAAAGGCAACATCTGCTCCCATGTCGAAGGCGCCCAGACCCAAATCGTCGTCGTCGAATCCGGCCGCATTGTCGCCGTCGATAAACATGCCTGAAGTGTCTCCCAGGTTCAGGTCAGGGGTCTCCTCCTTATTCTGATCGCGCCAGTCCTCAGGAGCTTTGAGGAATGGGATGTCGAGTGAACCAGAGGGGTTGCCGAGATCGAAAGACTTCAGAGACGGGCAGACGTCGAGCTCATCGAGGCGACCGAGCTCTGGGAAGAATCTGGCACCGAGAGCGCCCAGATCAATGTGCACGTCATCAGCATTGTCCTCCTCAGGCTCGGCGTCTCCCTCGGCCTCGACCATGGATGCGTCGGGCACGTCGTCATCCGCCTCTTCGTCATCGTCTGCCTCTTCATCCTTTTTGCGGCTTTTTGATGTCTGTGCATCGCCAACATCGTCGCTGCTGTCAAAGACAATACGGCCTTGCGAGTCAATCATGAGGTGGTTAAGGAGCAGACCCTTGGCGCCTCCCTCGTCAAAATCGGCGGACGCCTTCTTGAACAAGGGGTCGACGGCAAACTCGAGCTCAAACTTCTTCAGCTGCAGAGAAGCGAAGGAGGGAGCCAGCGTTGCTTCTGACGACCGCTGCGCCTTCCGCTTGGGCTTCTTCTTCACGTTGCCGTCCTCGTCGAGCTCCTCCTCGCTCTCGTCGCCCTCGCCGTCTTCGCCGTCCTTATCCTTCTTCTTGTTGTTACTGTCGGCGAGGCCGCTGAGCAGCTTGCCAGTCTCGGTCGCAACGCTGTCGACTCGGCTGGTATAGATCTTGACGCAGCCGTCGAGGGTGCAGCTAGCCTTTTGGAAGTTGACGCCGTCGCCCTCTTTCAGTAGGGACATGTCGTGGAAGTAGTCAATAAGGGCGAAATTCCAGGAGTTGGCGGCGTTGATCTTGTTGTCGGTAGCCATCTTCATCCACTCCTCAAAGTTGGCCAGGATCGGCACCCGCTTCATAGGCGTCACGGCACTACCACCGACCACGAATCCCTCGTCATCGTCGTCGATGCGACCCCGGCTGGCTCGGCTGCGAGGTGTTCGTGGGTCCGAGCCGGGTGATGCATTCTCGATGTTGTCGAGGCTGACGCTGGCCTTGCGTCCTGGAGTGCCCGCTGCAGCGGCTTTGAGCTGGTTTATCTGTCTCTCGTGCAATGCCTGCCTAGAGTGCAGGCGTTGGGCCTTCTCGGATGCGTCGTCATTGAGAGGGATTCTGGGCGATGATCAGTCGGTTAGTACACAACTTTCAGTGTAAACATGGCGGGCCCGCAACAACGCACTTGATAGGGGAGTTCTTGTAGGGCGAGGCGGTGCTAGAGGCAGCCCTCGAATTGCCTGGTCGCGGCACTTGGGCGACTCGCGGCATGTTGGGCTGGTTTGCGGTGCTGTCCGTCAGAGATGTCGATGTCGTCGTTGATCGCAATGGCGAAGCCTCATCGGAGATGTTTGTGCTGTCGCATCCGCGTCGCTGGGGTCGTGTTTGGAGTGGCTACCGACTGTGGAGAAAGTAAACAAATGTATGTGGCCTGAAATTCGAGGCCATAAGCTGACCGGCCCCTCGCACGTGTCGCGGGGCAATCGAGTTATCGGATCTGCCGAGGCGGTATCGATAAGCACTGCCACGCCCGTCATCACCCGTCTGATGATGAGGGAAAGAAATACTGGAGGGCCTGTGCCAAGGTTAGCCACAAACTGCCAAGTACTGCAGCACCGGCAGCCCCGCCTGCCCCACACTAGCAGTTTCTGGGCAAGAATATCCGGGCCAAGGAACTCTGTCTGGACGGGACGGAAGGTGTGAAGGTTGTGGTAGGTGCGTGCGGCGGTGGGTGGTTCTTTCTTCGGTCCAAGTCCGGGCTCGGGCTGCCTCCAACATGTCACGTCAGGTCACAGACGATCTCTCTCGACGTGACCGCCACCAGGCACCGAGTTAAGGGAGGGCCCCAGACGCCATGAGTCTCATCTCATCTCCAGTTGTCCGGCTGTAATTACCACTTGTCCCAATCTCATCGTCCGCTTCAACATATCTTCAACGCGAAGGGGCCTCGAAGACTGCCATTTGCTTCGGCTGCCCAAGACTCGTGTACAGGTACTCGTTACTCGCTACGCGTTCGTTGTTACCGACCTGCCGGTTAGCTTTCCACAGCAGACCGTTCCTTCACCACACGATGCAGGACACCTCCGCCACACTCCCCTCATAACCCCGACGACGTCAGAAGATGGCCGCCTCCAAAGCCAAATCCAAACTTCCTCGAGGAAGCAACATCAGCCTGCGGCCCTTTTACACCACCGTCCTCTTCATCAGCTGCCTTGCTGCGTACTCATTCATCGCGACCCGGTACAATCGGCACATTGACCCGCGCGACCCGCTTACCGACGACCGGGATGTCTCCCTGTTGCTCTCCAGGAGAGCGACCCAAGAGTGCCGAGAGGTTCGCGACGCCGTCGATCAGTGCGCATTCGTCCATGCCAATTGCCAAGACGACGAGGCTGGCCTCTTATCCTACCTGACGCTGTACTACTGCGATCTGCACCACGCTCATGGCATCGCCTTCATCATCCTCGTGGCCTGGCTTGGCCTGCTCTTCACCACCATTGGGATAGCAGCCAGTGACTTCTTCAGCGTCAACCTCAGCACCATTTCAAGCATCCTCGGTCTGAGCCAGAGCTTGGCTGGCGTGACCTTTCTGGCCTTGGGCAATGGCTCGCCCGATGTCTTTAGCACTTTTGCCGCCATGGGCTCTAACAGTGCCAGCATGGCCGTCGGAGAGCTGATCGGCGCCGCCAGCTTCATCACCGCTGTGGTGGCGGGATCCATGGCGCTCGTCAGGGAGTTCAAGGTCGGAAGGAGGACCTACGTCAGAGACATCTGCTTCTTCATCGTCGCCGTTATCTTCACCATGTGCTTCCTCGCCGACGGACACCTGCACCTCTGGGAGTGCATCGTCATGATCGTCTACTATATCTTCTACGTCTTTACCGTTGTCACCTGGCATTGGTATTCCAACAGGCGCAAGCGAAGACTAGCCCGAGACCACGCCGCCCGGAGTCACGTCTACGGTGGCGTCGGTCATTTCAACGACGAGCTGGCCGCCGAGCCTTACCGCGATGATCCTGATGACCAGGACGCCGAAGTGGGAGCTGCAGGAAGAGCCAACGATGCCGACATCAGTACCTTGGAAGCTGGCCCACGCATCCAGGTCGAGGGCCAAGAGGCTGATGTCGATGAAGGCTCCACGGAGGAAGACGAAGATGGCGCAAGAGGACGGCAGGTTGCTGCTGAAATGGCGAGCTCCATGCGAGTACTTCGGCCGCGAGGAAGGCGAAGCACGACCATCACACCTATTCGACCGAGTTTAGTCGGAGCCCTGGAGTTCAGGTCAGCCCTGGCGCAACTGCAAAAGGAAAGCAATCTCCGGATGGGCCCAATTCGTGGGCACGGCCACGCGCGAGCCTACTCGGACTCTGAGCACCGTATCGATGGAGTTCACAGCGACAACGCATCCGCCTTTGGCGTACATCTGGACTCCTCACGACATACTGTTGCACTTGGCCAAGGCGAAGCCACGAATAGGAATCGTGCTCTGTCGACCAGCGCGGTGCCGCCCTCGTTCAACCTCCCACCGCCACTGCAAGAGCTGCCCCAGAACTCGAGTGGCGCGTCCACACCTGCCGGCCAAGGACGAAACCGAAGCCCTTCGCCAGCCTTCCAAATCGGCGGAAACCTCGCTCCGCCTCCCATTGACCCAGGCGCACCACGGACGGATGTCACTGGTGAACCGCCCAACTCGTCCCTCACACCCCGTCTGCCTCAACTCGTTATCCCAAGCCCCGGCGGCAGCCTCAGCGACCGATCGTCCCCAACCTCACCTTTTCCTGCATTTTTTACCGACTCTCCCATGATGCTCACTCCGAACCCTCACAACGATAGGTCGGAGTTCTTCCTACCACCTCCAGGGATGGCTCGTTTGGAAACACCAATACCGCCACTTCCTGTCATTCCTAATACGAAGCCGGTGAAGTGGTGGCCATATGCTGTTCTACCGCCGCCCGAACTGTTACATGCGACTCTGTTTCCCACCCTCCAAGGCTGGAGTGAGAAGTCGCATTGGGATAAACTGGTCAGCGCGATATCAGTGCCGAGCATTTTGCTCTTGGTCATCACTCTCCCAGTAGCCGAGACCGACAATCCCCTCGACCTGGACGATGAGCCGCTCGCCGGGCCATCTCGCGGTGCCTCGGTGCACCAAACACCGCCCATTATAGCGGAGAATAGCATTCCCATCGAGCCCGAGACAGAATGGCAACGCTACCGAAGAAACTCGAGATCCAGGTCACGGTCCAACACGGCGAGGTCCTCGCCAATGGTTTCGCCGGCACTGATTGCCATACACTCGCCGGGAGCCACGCGCTCCATGCTGGATGCCCACTACTCCGATCATCACTCCTCGTTTCCGCCAGGGAATAAACAGCCCTCGGCGGCGCTGCCGCCCGAGAGTGACATGGGCACCGTCGCGGACGAGGAGCTCAGCCCCGGCTGGAACCGATGGCTCGTCGCTCTTCAAATATTTACGGGACCCTTGTTCTCCGTCATGATTCTGTGGGCGAACATGCGTGATGACCTCGAGCAACCCGGCAAAGTCCTTATCAAGATGATGCTACCTACTCTGGTGGGATCTTGCATTCTACTGGGCATCCTGCTGATTACCACGAGTCCCGACCGTAAACCAAAGTATCATTTCCTGCTCTGTTTTTTGGGTTTCGTCATTAGCATTGCTTGGATTTCGACCATTGCTGGGGAGGTCGTTGGTGTGCTCAAGGCCTTCGGCGTCATCCTAGGCATTTCTGAGGCTCTTCTTGGCCTCACCATCTTTGCGGCCGGCAATAGCGTCGGTGATCTTATCGCGGACATCACCGTCGCGCGTCTCGGTTATCCGGTAATGGCACTGTAAGTCACGAAGCATCACGCGGGCCGTTCTCAACTGACAACTCGACAGTTCTGCCTGTTTCGGTGGCCCCATGCTCAACATCCTCCTGGGTATTGGCTGCGGCGGAGTCTGGATGATGACACAGGCCGCCAAGCATCGGCTGAAGAAACACCCCGATAAGCCGTTCAGGTACAAGCCTTACAAGATCCGCATCGACGGCACTCTGATGGTCTCTGCTATCACGCTCCTCATCACTCTGCTCCTGCTTCTCGTCGTTGTGCCGATGAACAAGTGGATCTTGTCGCGGAAGATCGGCTACGGGCTGATTGCCTTGTGGGCGACGGGAACGGCAGTCAATCTCGTTGTAGAGATGACGGGTGTCTGGACGGAGGTGTCTATGACAGGTTGGTCATGAGCAGGTGGCGTCTGGTTTGATTTTCCTCTTTCGCATGCATGGAGAGCGGCTTGGATACAAGGGTGTTGTACAATACGGTCAGAGCCCATCTTGTCCGTCATTATCGCATAGCGTGGTCTGGTTTTCTTTCTCATCGGCAGCCGGGCCTCGGATGCCCTTGCGCACTACCTCAGGTTTAATGACTCATTGATGATCAAGCGCCGCAGCATTGTTTCTGTGTGATGTTCGCAAACGTGATCGGCTGTTAGTGGCCAATCCTTGTCAACCAGAAATAGGCACGACGAAGCACGTCGGCTGCGGTGCCCATCCATTGGTCTATATGTAACACACTCGACGATCACCACGTCCTTCATGCTGAGCATGCTAAGACGCGGCATTGCCAGCTACACAGATGCGACGGTTCCTCCTCCCCGTGGCACGCCACGCACTCGACGAGGGTTCATCACTGGCGGGGCTTGGCGACGAGAGCACAGGGGAGAGACCGCGGCGTAATCGCGGAGGCGAGGCACGGAATGCAGTGGATGGACTGGCGTCTGGATGGGAAGGGGGTTCGAGAGATTCGTCGCACCGATTCATCACGGGGGATGCTCGGCAGCGGTATCGTGTGGAGCTGCTTGAGGGTACGCAGAGAAGGAGGAGGAGGAGTATTTAAGACGGGCATTCACGGCCCACGTCATGCTTGGTGACCGCTGGGAAGACCACGATTGTTCCATTCATCTACATTTATAAGACACCGAATCACACACACGCCACTGCCATGTACACCCAGAAGTGGAGCGAGAGTGCGCGCCCTAACGAAGAGGGTCTCGCCCGGGAGAGCTCCGGTGAACAAGGCTCGCAGCAGGACCAGCAGCGGCACGACTACGAAGGGTCGGCGGCCGGCCGCCGGCAACGCTCGGACGAGCGCGACACGGCGGCTTCGGAGCAAGCGGTGGGTGGCGATGGTTGGGAGGGGAACCGGCCGTCCGACTCTCTCTCGACGGGGGCATATCAGTCCGAGGACGCCGGTGTCGAGGATCGGGCGGGGTCCGGCGAGGGGCAGGGCCCGAGGTCGGAGGGCGGAGAAAATGTGAGCCGTGGGATGGAAGGGGGTGATGGAGAGGAGGAATGGGGCAAGGAGCAGCGGAGCGAGAGGCGTGACGGCGATGGGCAGGCGGAGGAGGGAGGATACTCGGGGTATTCGCGATACCAGGAGCCGAAACCCATTGATCAGGGCGAGGAAAGATATCGTTCGGGAAATTCTGGTCAGTGAGCTGGAGCGGTTGAGCTTCGAGTCCGGCTGACGAGCACAAGGCACTGGACAGGGACGGGGTGAGACGTCCTCGCTTTGAAGAGCTTATGTGAGTTGTGTTCTGAGGACATGTTGATAAGGTTACTGAACAAACAGTGACAGGCATACTTGGTCATCGGTATGTCAGATGCTGAATTCTCCAGGTTCCCCAAATACCTGGAGAGGATGTGGAGTGGCATGCTGCAAGACTGAGGGTTGTTGATTGCAGAGATACAGAAACAGAAATGATGAAGATACTTCATCAGACCTAAGACTCTGCCTCCCCAAGTACTAACACACGTTTGCTCTCGTCACATCAACACGCCCGGAAATGGGATGAGGTGAGGTTGCAGAGCCCCACTGGCTTACCCCGCGGGCCGAGAGCCCCTGAAGAGCCTCCGCTTCCAGTGGGCGCTAGGGGGTACCTGAGGGTACCTGTACCTGGGCGTGGTGGTGAGGGGCAGTCAGGGGTCCTGGCGGTGATCCCGAAAGGGCTGTTCCGCCGTGGGAAACGACATGACCGATATTCTGATGGAATCTGTCCTGACGACAGGTCATTTCCTGGAGACGATCATGAGAGTACGCGTCTTGTTTCGGATTCACGTTGCCCTCATCTTGTTCGTGGCTGTACGACTGGCGCAGCACATGTCTAAGGATGGATGGAGGCACTAGACAGGGCCTCGACGTGCCATGGGCGCTGTGCCAGTTGGCCAGATCGCCAGAAAGACGACGGATACGAGGTCCAAGAGACGGAAAGAACACGTTTGGCAACCCAAACCCAGAGAGACCGCGAAGCGAGAAACGAAAGTCTGGCCGTTTCTGCGATGATTATCAGTGTAATGAGCAGAGTCGAGCACCTCGAGCACCAATTGCTGTGTTAAACAAGACGAGTATAAGTGGGCGCGGGGTAGCTGCAGCTGTATATTCTGTGTCCCTCTTTTCTCCCTGACCGCCCCCAGCACCACCAACTTCAACCCACCGCGAACCTCTCCCTCCCAACCGCGTCTCGTCACACTTTCGTGCTCCCTTCACCGGCACACCAACCCCGCCATCCCATCATCCCCCTTCAGCTGCCCGCCATGAGCTCGACGACCGCCACGGCCACGGCCACCGTGGACTTCCCTCCCCTCGAGGACCGCCCCATCAAGAACACCATCTGCCTGTTCGACGTCGATGGCACCCTCACACCTTCCCGCCGGGTACGCCTCCCCTGAGCCCCATCATCGGGACCTCCGAGTCTCTTGGCTTCCCGATTGACTCGCTAACGCGCCGAAAATGACAGGAAATCACCCCCGAGCTGACGGCCCTCCTCTCCAAGCTGCGCACCAAGGTCGCCATCGGCACCGTTGGCGGCTCCGACCTGGTCAAGCAGCAGGAACAGCTGGGCGACCCCTCGCGCACGCCCGTCACCTCCATGTTCGACTTCAACTTTGCCGAGAACGGCCTCGTCGGCTACAAGCTGGGCGCCGCGCTGCCCTCCAACAGCTTCCTCGAGTGGATCGGCAACGACCAGTACAAGGAGCTCGTCAACTTCATCCTGCACTACGTCGCCGACCTCGACATCCCCGTCAAGCGCGGCACCTTTGTCGAGTTCCGCAACGGCATGGTCAACGTCTCCCCCGTCGGCCGCAACGCCTCGTCCCAGGAGCGCGCCGACTTTGAGGCCTACGACAAGGTCCACAAGGTCCGCGCCGCCTTCATCGACAAGCTGCGCGAGCGCTTCGCCCACCTCGGCCTGACCTACTCCATCGGCGGCCAGCTGTCCTTCGACATCTTCCCCCACGGCTGGGACAAGACCTACTGCCTCCGCCACCTCGACGCCGAGGCCCAGAAGCCCGGCGGCATCGAGTACACGACCATCCACTTCTTCGGCGACAAGACGTCCCCCGGCGGCAACGACTTTGAGCTGTTCGAGTCTGAGCGCACCACCGGCCACACCGTCCTCGGGCCCGAGGACACGACGCGCCAGCTGAAGGAGCTCTTCGACCTGTAGAGCGGGGGGTGTGCGGCGTGTTTTCCGGCGTATCGGGGGGCCAGGACGACGGCCAGGTAGACCGCAACATGGAAGACGGGCAGACGGGCAGACGGGAAGACGGGCAGAAGGGAAGACGGTTGGAGCAGACGGGTTATGGCTGTATAGCTGTAGATCTGATTCCAAGTACTGCTAGAGACCTTGGGTCGCGTAATGAATGATGATCAAGCGGGGGTCTGCATCGATGTGCCTTCCTGTCACCGCCATGTCGTGCTCGGACGAGGAGCCTCGAAATGATTTTTTCCCTCTTTTTTCAGCTTTTTGAGAGACCTGTTGATGGCACCAGGCAATTTGCATTATTTCAGGTCAATTGTGTCTATGGCTCGAACTGAGCATCGTGTCAAGTGCAGCTGAGACCTACCGGAGCAGCACCAAAACGCGGGGCAGTCAGACCCCTCCAACCGCCGCCCCACCATGATCTGAATGTTGATCTTGACCTCCAGCTCCCTCCAATCCCGAGCGCCCTCCTCCCAACGTCCAACGCTTCCTGCTCCCCGCCGACGACGACCCTTCAACCCCGTCGTTCAACCCTCCAACCGACAATGCCATGATACGACACTGAACCTGTGCCGCACCTTCACCTCCAACACCCACACCATGGACATCGACGACATTCTCCAGCAGGTCGACCCGACCAGCGCGTCCATCCCCCCCGAGACTCGCGACCTGCAAGCACTCACCCGCGCCTGGATCGCCGAACGCTCCGCCCCCGAGCTCCTCGAGTGCGTCCCGCGACCTCCATGCGTGCCGTTCCCCTTCTCCGAGACCCCAAGCTGACCGACGCGTCGCAGGTGGCCGCCCGACAACCTCTTCGAGCGCGTCAACGCGCGCATCACCCGCCAGATCGAGACCATCGAGGACATGACGGGCGACATGGACCCCAAGACCAACTTTGCCCTCATCGTCATCCAGACGGAGCTCGAGCGCTTCAAGTTCCTCGTGCGGAGCTACCTCCGCGCGCGCATCGCCAAGGTAGGCCTGCCCCCCTCCCTTGGCCGCATCCCCCTCTCCCTGCCCCAGCTGACGAGCGGCCCAGATCGACAAGCACACCCTCTACTACCTCGCCAGCCCGCTCCTCCGCGCCCGCCTCTCCCCGACCGAGCTCGCCTACGCCACCCGCCACCAGGCCCTGCTGCACGACCACTACCTCTCGAGCTTCCTGTCCAGCTTCCCCCCGCAGCTGCAGAACCTGAACGACACGGCCGGCATGATCAGCATGATCGACGGGCCCGACGCCGACGCCGCCGTCTTCGTGCGCCTGCTTCGCGACGCCACCGTCGAGGGCCGCGGCACCGACTCGGACGACACCATCGACGGCCGCTTCGGCGACGTGCTGATCCTGCGCTGGTCGAGCGCCAAGGGGCTCGTCGACGAGGGGGTCGCCGAGCTGGCGTGAGCGGCTCGCGATGCCGGCGAGGAAATTTGGTCCAATGGCGGGTGTGTCTCGTCGGCCGACGCTTCGAAACGAACGATGCGGAAGAGACGGCGCGCCGTGGACGCCGTTGAACGGATGAATCGGCTGTGACGCAGCTGACTGGCGACGGAAGAGCTGCCAGGCTCTAGAAACGATGGCTCGTCGAGACAGCACGCGGCTGAAAATGGACTTCAGCTGGCTTCCGGGCCTGGCAGCCATATCGGAGGTGATGATTTCCACTACAATGATCTAGACCCCACATAGCGAGAGCCTCGAGAAAGGGTTGAACAAACGGAAAGAGCGTGGATATGGCGGCCCGCTCGTGAAAAACACCGGCATAGCATGCATATCTCAGGTCGCTCGATCATCAAGAGCACAGACATCAACTACAAGAGGCAGGTACCTGCAGAAGACAGGCACTACAAGAGGCGGCACATCGCAACTGGCAGCGCAGGAGTCTAGCGTGGACTACCGCAAGAGAGTGGAAAATAGGCTCTCGGAACGACAAACTTGGCATCAGAGCTCATCATACGAATTTACGAACGACGACATCAAAAGCATGAGCTATAGGAAATGGGTCAACAGGCATACTTCACACAGGAGCACGCGTTTCTAGCGAGGTTATGGCGGCAACACGAGGGAACATATGAGCATTTTCTAGAGTCTGAAACTGGTGCCAACACCCTCTTCGATGCTCGGCCTGGCCACCTATGAAATGGTCATTGAACCGCAGATCGGAGTGGACTGCAACGAAGGGCACTCGTCTCCGTGTTGTAGTTGGAGGTGAGGCCCAGAAAGAGCATGAGACAAACCTCGACGTGAGATCTAGAAATAGAATCTGATGAAATTCAAGTTTGGCCAAAACGCTGTCTATCTTTTGTAGATGGTCTCTGGCTACATCTCGCAAACGTCAACGTCGCGTGTACCCTATGATCTGGGCCCTTGCCTCATGTCGCTTCTCCTATGCCACGCGGATATCATCCAACTCTCACCATACACCTAGGTCCTTCGTGACGCCTCGACCGCATCCTTCAAGCTCTCTTCCAAGCTCCCCAGCTCGGGGCTCACGGCCTCCCGGCTCTTCAACGTCAACACGGCGCCCTCCTGCGCAACGCCGATCAGTCCTTCGACCCGTCCGCCCAGCGCCAAGCCCGCGACCATGACCCCCAAAAACGTGTCACCCACACCGTTGACAGACACAATCTCGTCTACCCTCTCCGCCGCGGGGAACATGCGCATGTACAAGCCGCCCACGTCCGGGTTGTCGTTCTTCGTCCGCGAGAGAATGTACTTCTCCTCCCTCGGATCACTCAACCGCGGGTCGTCCCGCCCAAGGATCGTCGTCAGCAGACACCCCTTGGCGCCCAGCTTGGTCACCACGGTCGGTATGTACGGCAGCAACTGCACGGCCTGCACGGGCACGCCCGCGTCGGCGAGCTCGACGCCGACGAGTCGCACGAAGGCGTCCCGCGCGCCGAGCAGCCCGAAGGCATCAATGACGGTCCACCACTCCTGCGTCGCGAGGTGACCGTTCTCCCGCGCGGCGGTCCACATGGCCTCGAGCTCGTGCGTGTTCGGCGAGGCGAGGTCGACGGCCGCGTGGGGGAAGACGTCCATTTCCGTGCCCGGGGCGAAGAGACCGGCAGACTTGGCGGTGGAGACGGGCTCGAAGGCGATCTTGGTCGAGGCGGCGCGGCCGGCGGCGAGCCAGGCGTGGATATCGCGGGGCGCCCAGTTGGCGTCGACGACGAGCCAGGAAGGAGACGCAGCCTTGACGACGGAGCGCCAGTGGGACGGGGAGGAGTTGCTCGAGAGAATGTCCATGTCGGCCATGGCAAGGACGAGGTTCTTGGAGGCGTCGTTTACGGCGATGTACTGCGCCGTGCGGTGCGGTGCGGGGAGCTGGCGGATGGCGGTGGTGTCGAGCCCCTCTGCGCTGAGAGCGGAGAGGACAGTGTCGCCGGCGGGGTCAGCACCCACGAGGCTACAGAGTCGGACGAGGGAGGTGGTCGTCGCGCGGTGGGCGGCGAGGGCGACGTTGTGGCCGACGCCGCCGATGGACTGGCTGATGGCTGCTGGGTTGGAGGTTTCAAGCTTGGGGGAGGGATCGGCAGATTTGGCGGTGGGTGCGTAGTCACAGCTGAGGTCGAGGGCGACGGAGCCGGCGACGAGGATGTCTACTTTGGTGGGGGCAGAGGGAGGGACCGAAGCAGCTTGCTTGGGCGGTGAAGGCTTATCTATTCCGGATACGTAGTGGCTTGACGAGGGTCTATCTACCGTCAGACTCGGATCATCATGACTGTTCTTCCACGGGCTTGCTCGGAGCGGCACACTTACGCCGCGGTGAGGCTGGGCGTCCCGGTCTGCAGCTTGGAGAGCTCCACGGCGACGGCAGCGGCGCGGGCGACGTTGGAGCGGACGAGGGCCTTGTTGGCCAGGGTGCTGCGCTCGCCGGTCTGCTCGCGGATGGCGCTCAGGAGGTAGGGGGTGTTCCTGGCGCCGGTGAAGCCCTTCTCGTTGGCCTCGCGCACGGCCGTCTCGATGACGGCGGCCATCTCGGCAGCGGGGACGGCAGCCTCCTCGGGGATGGGGTTGGCGAAGACCATGCCGGACTCGATCCCCATGGCCTCCTGGGCCAGGATCATGGCAGCGGCGTCCTTCTCGTTCTCGACGACGAGGGGGCTCGGGGTGCCGCTGGTGCGGGCCCAGAAGGCAGGGAAGTCGACGGGCCCCTTGCGGCCGTCGGCAAAGGTGGCGACGAAGGCGCCGTGGGTCTCGAGGAACTCGAGGGTGCGGGGGATGTCGAGGAAGCCCTTGCAGCCGGACGAGACGACAGCGACACGGGTGCGGCCGAGCTCGGTGAGATCGGCTGAGACGTCCATGGAGTCGTGGCCGCCACGGTGGACGCCGCCGAGACCACCCGTGCCGAAGACGCGGATACCGGCGAGGCGAGCGAGGAGCATGGTGCCGGCGATGGTCGTACCGCCGTGGATCTTCTTGCCAGAAAGACCCTGGAGAGGTCAGAAAGGGCAGTTTGCAAGGGAACAGGTGCATATTTATGACTTACAAGACCGGCCAGGTAGGCGATATCACGACGGGAGACCTTGCGGGCGTTGCCCGAGTCCACCATGCGGGCGACCTCCTCCGGTGTCAGGCCGACGATGGGGACGCCGTCGAGGATACCGCAGACGGCAGGGATGCCCCCACCCTGGCGGACAATGTCCTCGAGACCAAGATCGTTGCCGAGGGCGCCATGGGTGTAGATGGTGGACTCGAGAGCAACGACGGGCTTGTTGGTGGCAATGGCCTCGGCAACCTCATCCGAGATTCGGAGGAAGTCTTTCAAACCGGGGGCACCCGCGTAGGGGGCCGTGGAGTAGAGGCGGGGGGAGAGGGCCCGACATGAAGGTGTCGCGAGTCTGTTGTATGACTGTGCCTGTCTGGAGGAGAAGGCGGAGGGGAGGCGTGCCCTCATGGCTGAGAGACGCGAGACGTGCATGGCGGGCCGGATAGGTGCCGGTGAGGCAAGGGTCAGGCGGCAGTGGTGTCAATTGGATTCGCCGTCGGTGGTGAATGAGTGAGCAGAAGGGATGGAGGGGATGGACGTGGTGTTTTTGGCAAGTGAAGTAATGCGGGGTGGAGGTAGAGGTAGAAGCAGAAAAAAGGTGAGGAGGAAGCTCCGATGAAGCTGCGATGCTCTTGCTTCGGCGAGCTCGCCTGAGGTTAGTGCATCTGGGTACGTACCACAGGTCCCTCTCCTCAGTTCCTGCCTCGGCCGACTCCGACGATCCACACTCCTAGGGTCCTAGGTATTTAAGGTGGGGTGTCGTGGCCCCCCGCAGCACGGTCCGGCGTTCTGCGTCAGCTGCTGAGCGGCTCAATTCCGCTGAGCATCAGGGGCCCGAGCCTCCCAGTCCACCACTGCCTTTGCTCAACTACATGGACGGGTGCAGGGAGTGGTATGTTGGCTGGAAAAAGGTTAGATTGGCATCCTTGTCGGTTGAGTTCCAGATTCTTGTCAACGGGTTTCTGGGCGGTGACATGTACATGAATTAGCATCAGCGGCCGCCCGCTCTTGACAGATGGTGGCAATCGGGAAGATGACCAGGATACCCCAACAGTCCGCTCGCCTCTCTCATGGAGCCAGCGGCTGAAGAAACCATGAATTTCCCTGTCAGCACTGCATCCCGTACAGAATACAGTCCTCGTCCGCGATGTCGATCTCGTCTCTCCAAGACCAGCCCTCGACGGCGCCGAAACAGGGCCAGACGATGCCGAGGCGCATGTCGACCTTACCCATCTGCAGCCAGTACCCCTCCAGCCCCGCCGTCGGCCCAGGCAACCCCCGCCAGTGCCTTTCCCTCTGCCGTTGGAAGAAGTGCTCCACGGGGCGCCCGTCCGCTTTGGCGTCGTCCCGGCTCGGCCGGTACACGGAGCTCGGGACCGCGACGGTGCACTCGCGCAGGGTGGCAGGCAGCCGGCGCAGCATCCCCTCGACGGGGCCCAGCACCTCTTCGAGGATCGCCCTGGTCTCTCCGGGCTCTCTGATCCGCGTGGGGTGTGCGTTCTGTAGCGACAGATGGAGGATCTGCAGGCCGCCGAGGACAGACGGCAGGTGGTCCAGAAGGTCGAGGAAGGCCGCCTGGTCGGAGTACAGCGGTCCGGGGTCAGGGCGGGCCGCCGTGAGGGGCGGCAGGACCCAGCCGTGAGGGTCGAAGAGCCACTGTAGCTCCAGGTGCGGGATGCTCGCCCAGCGGTGCGGGAGGAAGAGACCATGTGCGTGGCGCAGGATGACCATGTCCTGGATGCGGACGGTGTTTGTGCCCCAGAGGACATCCATGCCCTCGACGTAGCTGCGGCGCCGTGCTGTCAGGATGCATTCCCCAGGCATGCGAAGATGGGGACTCACGCTTGTCGGCAGGCGAGAAGCCAGCCCAGGACGCCGATGAAGCACTTGTGGGGAGCCTCGCCGGGCCAGGAGCTGCAGCAGTGGCCGTATTCCGAGCAGGAATCATCGCAGGGCTCGGCGAACCGGGACCAGGGAGACGTGACCCCCGGGAGGTTTGCGTGGCAGACGCAGCTGTACCATCGCCATCGCTTGGGCTTGAGCTTGTGTAACGCCGGCGCCTCTCTCAATTGTGATGCCGTCGGCCGTGGCGCTCGGCGAAGGCGATGACTATTTGGCAGCTCATATCGCCGTTCGATTCGCGGGCGGCCGTAGACGAGGTCAATGTGGATGGTCTGGGCGCCGAATGCGTGGATGAGAATCTCTCGGCGGATGTCGAAGGGGAGGCGCTCGAAGAAGGCCGAGTTGCCCATCTCGGCGCTGGGGGATGAGCTTCCCGGAGGCGGGGTCAAGGGACGGGGTCGCGGGGTGGGAAGCACGGGCGGTCGATCCTCTGGGTTCGGTGGTCTAGCATCCTGCGTGCTGCTGCTGCCGGGACGTTGCAGCTTGCGAGCCCATTTAGACAGCATTGTGACTTGGCGGTCGCAGGGTTGAAGGGGATTGAGTAGGTGGAGTAGTGACGAGCATGCTGAGGTTACTCAAGAGCTCAAGGCAAGATGCACAGTGCTGTGGCTTAGGTACCTTGAGGGCGATGGCCAGCTAGGTGATCAGGACATCAGGTGCTGTAGATCGTCTTTCGTCCGCTGAGGGGCTGCGGCTTCAGCCCCACCTTGTGTTACTTCAAAGAGGTGACGCCCCTATCGAGCTGGCACAGAGGTTCCCACCTTACCTTAGCCATGCAAAGCCAGACCAGTGCCAATTCATGCGGAAACCATATCTCAAATTCAGTGCCATGCCCGCATTTACACTTGATGGTTCTGTCACCAGCAACACCAAGGGGATTCCAGGGCGAGGACCACATATCGTGATGAGTTTGATTGCATCATGATGTATTTATTGCTCGCCTTAAGAAACAAGTGATATGTTACAGTTTCTTGCACTGGGTGCGGATCGATGGATGCTCGGGAAAATATCTGCTTAGTCATCCTCAGAACCCATGGACCTGGAGCCCGAATTTTGTCCGTCCTCCTCCAGACATATGTCAGAGTCATTCCCACGTCTGGTCGCTGTTCAACTTGTGCTCGTCCGTCCCCAAACCCAGGATGGCGTCCCACGAGCATCCCAGCGAAACCGCGCCGCTGCTCGGCAGCCGCAGTGCCTCTCCCGCCCCCTCCAAAAACAAGGGGAGCCTGTCAGGGGAGGCCCGCCTGCTTCTCCGCTACTCCGTCCCCCTTATCGCCACATACCTGCTCCAGGTACCTCACCTTCCGTCCTCTCATCGAGTTCTTCACTGACTCCTGCAGTACTCATCTACCGTGGTCACGACGGTCGTGGCTGGCCACCTGGGCGCCGACAGCCTCGCTGCTGCTAGCATTGGCCTGACCACCATGAACATCATCGGCCTCGCCTTCTTCGAGGGCATGGCCACCGCCCTCGACACCCTCTGCGCCCAGTCCTACGGCGCCGGACGCCTCACCGATGTCGGCCTCCACGTCCAGCGCATGGTTCTCTTCATGACCGTCCTCATGGTTCCCGTCGGCGCCTTCTGGCTGTGCTCGCCCTGGATCCTGCCGCTCCTCGTCCGCCAGCATGATGTCGCCGTCAACGCCGGCACCTTCCTGCAGATCAGCCTCATCGGACTCCCGGGCTATGCGTTTTTCGAGGCCGGCAAACGCTTCTTGCAGGCCCAGGGTGACTTCCGGTCCGGCATGGTCGTCCTCGTGCTCTGCACCCCGATGAACGTACTCCTGTGTTGGCTCTTCGCCATCAAGCTCGATATGGGGCTCGAGGGCGCCGCCCTGGGACAGGCCATCGCCAACGATCTGCGGCCGCTCCTGCTGCTGGCCTACACCGTCTTCTTCCACAGCTGGTCGCACGGCTGCTGGGGCGGCTGGTCCGTGGCGGCCCTGCGCGAGTGGGGGCCCATGGTGAGCCTCTCGGCGGCGGGCACCGCCGTCAACCTGGCCGAGTGGCTGGCCTTTGAGATTCTCATGATCAGCACCTCCTACATCGACACGAACCACCTCGCCGCGCAGACGATCCTCACCACCGTGTCCATCGTCATGTGGCACATTCCCTTCTCCGTCAGCGTCGCCGTCAGCACCCGCGTCGGCCACCTCATCGGCGCCGGCCAGGTCGACACGACCCGCCGCGCCGTCACCCTTTACGCCGTCGTGTTCCTGGCCCTCGGCGTCTTCGACGGCCTGTTCCTGTTCCTCCTGCGCAACCAGCTGAGCTCCCTGTTCTCGGAGGACTCGGTCGTCCAGGGCATCGCCAACGGCTCCATGCTGTCCGTCGCCGTCTTCCAGGTCATCGACGCCCTCCTGGCCGGCTGCAACGGCGTGCTGCGGGGCCTCGCCCGCCAGCACGTCGCCGCCTGGGTCGTGCTGCTGGTCAACTACCTGGGCGCCGTGCCGCTTTCCATGTGGCTGGAGCTGGGATCGCCCGGTCTGAAGCTCGACGGCCTGTGGATTGGCCTGGGCTGCGGCACCACCCTGATCGCCGCGATTGAGTGTCTGTACATGAAATACATCACATGGCAGGACTGTGTGGAGGACGTCAGGAAGCAGGAAGACATCTGACGAGCGCAGTGCTTGTCATCTGCACAAGCACTGCCGTCTCGGAGGGACGTTTTGATTGGACAGGCTGTCTCATTGCTGCATGTTTTTAGAAGGCGTGCATCCATGTGTAAGATATCGTGTCACAAAAGTTGAAATTTACCGCAGACTCTGGCCACCAACAGGCGAAGTAAAGCAGCAAACAGTCTTGAAGGCTACTTGCGACGGCCCGTGATCCGAAGCGGATGATCGACGCCAGCATTACAACTCGTCCCCTCACAAAGCATCGTAAGAAGGAATAGTCTAAAAGAAAAAGCCTGGTTCGGCTCGGCATTCCAGGCCCTTGAGTGGCTGTAGGGGCCTACGTACGAGCAATACGCGGATAGACAAAGTGAAAGTGGTAAGCGGCGCGCATTGGATGAGGGGTACCTATGGCACCACCTTGACGCTGGACATGACGCTGCATGCCTCTTATTCGTCTGCCTAACAGGCTGCATCTTCCAGCGCAATACAGCCCTGCTTCCAGGCGCCGGGGGGCTCTGGCCAGGGGTGCTCCACTCACTCCTCGGATCAGGGAGACGCTGATCTGCTGTCCGCTCGCTTATAAGTTTGACTTGTCGCACCTCGTCGATGCCAATGCCGAAAAACGGTATCAACGAAGCTCACTGTCGGCAGCGATGCGCGCTCACACACATCTCATAAATCTCGCGGCCCTCCTCGCCGGAGCGGCCGCGGCGTCGCCCCGCGTGTGCCCACCCCTCGGCCCGGTGCTGCCGGCCCCGCGCAACCCGAGCGCCCACCCCCTCGTGCACGCCACCGCGGAGGCCCTCCACGAGGCCTTCCGCGAGCACCTCGCCGTGCTCAACCACTCGGCCGTGTCGGTCGGCGTCCGGTCCATCCACGAGGACGGCCCGCCCCTGCTGGACTTCCACTACACCCCGCCGGACGCCGGCGCCGAGCGCGGCGTCAAGGAGGTCAACGCCCAGACCATCTACCGCATCGGCAGCGTGACCAAGGTGTTCACGGTGCTGGCCGCCCTGCAGCTCGCCGAGAAGGGCCTGCTGCGGATGGACGACCCCGTCGGGAAATGGGTGTCGGAGCTGAAGGGCGGGGACTGGGAGCAGGACGACGCGCTCGACCGGGTGAGGTGGGAGGAGGTGACTGTGGACGGCGTCGCGACGCATCTCTCGGGCATCGGAGCGGATGGTGAGTGCGCCCTTATATCGCCCGCGCATTAAATCGGACGGGGCAGACAGCTGATGCCCCGTACAGCTTTCATCGACCTGGCAGCTTTCTCGGACAAGTGGGAGGACTTTGGGCTTCCCAAGATCCCAGCGGATGTGAAGAGGCCGGACTGCTCAGGGCTGGGGGGCACGAAGCCTTGCACGCGCGCAGGTGAGTTGACCTCGTCACCTGTCAGGAGACTCGGAGTGCTCAAGATCCACAACAGACATCATAGAGGCTTTCGAGCACCGCCGGCCGCCCATCTATCCTTCCTACACCACGCCTGTGTACTCGAACATCGGCATCACCCTGGTAGGTCTTGTAGTGGAAGCCGCAGCCGGCAAAGAGTTTGAGGATGTCATTCGGCCTGCAATCTATGAGCCGGCAGGGATGAACATGACAACCATGAGCACGCCCCTCGACGAAAAGAATTTGTTCATCCCCACAAACGGCACGTCTTGGAAGGATGACCTCGGTGTCATCGGCCCGTAAGTCAGCTCCCGATTTATCAAACCTCATGCTGCACGTGGACATTTCTTCTGACGACCTGGCGGCAGCGCCGGATCCATGAACTCCAACACGGAAGATCTGCTTTCCTTCATGACGGCAATACTAAAGAACAAGCTCCTCTCCCCCGCAGGAACGCGCAAGTGGTTCAAGCCTGCCACTCTGAACGCAGGCTGGGCAGGCACGGTGGGGGCCCCTTTCGAAAGCTACCGTATTGACGATCTGACGGAAGACGGCCGCATCATCGACGTCATCACCAAGGGCGGAGACTTCATCGACTACCACAGCCTGGCCACCATGGTGCCGGAGCTCGGCATCGCTGTGTCGGTGCTGGTGGCCGGGCCGGAGACGTCCTCGATACTGCCCCAGATCATCCTGTCCAATGTCCTCAAGACCCTGGTTCCGGTCATTGACCGAGCCGCGAGGGACGAGGCACGGGAGCGCTTCGCCGGCAAGTACGTCGACGAAGAGAGTGGCTCCAGCCTCGAGGTGACCTTGGACGACGGCCCGGGCCTGGTCCTCAAGGACTGGGTCATGAGGGGCTTCGAGGTCCTTCCCAACCTGGGCCGGTACGACGTCCTCAACCCCGACAACCCGGATACGGAATTCAAGGTCTCGTCGGTGAGGCTGTATCCGACGGGCCTCGAGACAAAGACGAGGGCGGCGTGGCGGGCTGCTCTGCCGGTGCTGGATGATAACCAGGCTGAGCTCGTGGACAAGCTGGCCCCGTGGAAGGATGCCCACTGCTTGCAGTGGCTTGCAACCGACAGAAAGACTTATAACTACGTGGCTTTGGACCACTTTGAGTTTGTCTTTGGGGAGGATGGGCTGGAAGCCAGGGGAATCAGGGTCAGGGGGTTTGACGTTGATCTCACCAAGGTTGCCAAGGACAGGGATCAGGATGAGAACCTGGCGTTTGCCGAGACCGAGAGCATCATTGCCGATGGGCAGAAGCAGCTGGTGATGCAACCCTTTGAGTTCCTCAGGCCTTGATGCTGGCGGCACTACGGCAGAGGCCTGGTTCTGTCAGACCAGTGGCGAGGTACATGCAGGCGTACCCGAGACATCACAGCTTGGCGTAAGATAGTCATAGTACTTATATGGCGGTCCATAGAAGGTTCAGCCTCGTGCATGTTTGTTGAACGGCGACCATCGCAAGCACTGTCACCCATAGGGTATCATGATTCTTCTTCTACCTGCAAGCTGAATTGGTGTGATGCACAACCAACATATGACGAATGAGTGATGCAAGCATGAACATCGGCGGCTGCGTAAGCCATGATATCGTGACCCTGGCATGGATTCGAGGGGTTCGGATCCGATGATAGTATCAGCTGATAACTTGGCTTCTCGACAGCCAGCTTGATCCACTGGCAGCAGAGTCTCGAGTTTATGTGACCGCATTCACACTTGCAAGGATTGATATTCAAGGCAACTCAACGGAGGGGAGGAAGGGGCTCATGGAGATTGTTCATCTTGAGTTCTCTTCGACACTCTTTAGGACAATAAAGAGCATACCTCAGGTCAACTTGCTGCAGGCTTTCGTCGGCTGCGCCAGCCGGATCCCCATCTACGCAGTGCCAGAATAGCAACAACGCCGGTGAAACCACTCAGTATCCCAATCATAGTGAAGAACCACCCGTAACCCAGCGCATTGATGAGTGGGTTGACGCAGGCGACTGCCGCCGCCGACAAGCCGCATCGTGTGATGTTGCCAGCAGCAGCAGCAGTGCTGGGCCGGTCCGGGAATATGTCGACGAGCAGAGCGTTGAAAGCCTGGTGCGTGATAGTGCCCTGTGCACCTATCAGGAATTGTAGGACCAACGGCACAGAGGGATGAACGCGGTAGGCGATAGACCAGCCCAGTCCTGTGAGGGCCGCGACAGAAAAGATGGAGAGAACAATAGAACCCCTCGACCTCGCTTTCTCCATCGGGAACTTATAGACATCATCCCCAGCCACCCGATCAACTAGTAGACCGGACTGGCTGGCAACGTACTTGTAGTTGGCGTCCATGAGCCGCCCGCCTGCAAAGCCGCCGACGATAACCCCCGAACCCCCTGCGAGGTAACTGAGACCAACATAAAACTGGTTCCAATTGTAAATAGAACCGAAGACGATGGGTATGGACGTCTGGATGCAGTACCAAACTGTATAGACGGACGCTGCGACCCAAAGGATCAAACAAGTGTCCTTGTAGAACACGATCCGGATCGCAGCAGCAGGGTTCGGTATCGTCAGCACCCCTTTCCCCGTTTTCCCTTCGTTGATGCTTGCTTGAAGTTCGTGCTCCGTGATCATGCCATCATTAGCTTCCGCAGTCTGTCCTTGCGAGCACCTGGCGGACGGCAAGCCACCATGGAACAAGTCCCACCAAGTTCTCCAGATACCCCTGGCTGCCACGGCTCCGTTGCCAACGACACTTCTTCCGGTCTCGGGCAACGTGAAACCCATGAGCAAGAATGCCGCAACACCAAATATTGTCAGTGTCCAAAAACACCATGTTGAGCTTTTCGTCTGTCTTGCTATGAGCCCACCGAGAACGGGTCCGACGCATGGTCCAAGGTTGGTCGTGGCGAGGAGGGGGCCGAGCATGCTTCCACGTTCCGCAGGCGTTATCATGTCTGCAACCACCCCGTATGCCAGACCCAGCACGGCCGAGCCTCCGAGGCTCTGCAGTCCACGGAGCGATAACAACGTAGCGTAACTATTCCGATTCAGGGCCAAGCCGACGCTGGCGCCGACGTATATCAGGAAGCTCAGTAGGAGAACAGGTCGTCGACCTAGTGAGTCGGACATGGGTGCGAAGATGGCCGGCGCCACAGCCTGGAAAACAATGTAAAGGGTGATCGTGAGGTTGATCCTCTGAATCGATGCATCATATTCTTCGGCGAGGAGCTCAATGACGGGAAGATAGATCGTGGCAGTGAGAGACGAGGCGAGCGTGACATAGCCCAGAAGAGCCACAATGTAGCGGCGTTTGTGGATCGGAAAGCGTGTGTAGGGTATTTGGGGAGCGGATGATGTGTCTGGCCCCGAATCTTGACCTGTTGTTTTGCTTTCATTCATGTTGACTGCATGTGCAGAGTGTGTTTGTTCAAGGAACACCCTGGAGGACAGCAGAGAATGATCCCACGTTACCGGCTTATGACGGAAGAAATTCCCCGCACAAGTGGTTCGATCGTTTGGCACCGATGATAGGCAGCCTTGTTGTTCAGGAAGTGATTGGAGAACATCTACGTACCCTGGTCACTTCATGCATGATTGAAGCACATCACAGACCTCGTGCTGCTCTTATTCAAGTCCCGTCGTCAGCGAATGGAGTTATCCGGAACTAAACATCGCAGTGGTTATGTTGCGAGCATACGAAAATTTTGGCTTCAGGAGGATCCGTGACATCGATATAGCTCAAATGGCCTGCCAATGATGTCGAACACCAATCGTTGTGAGTGCTATTCTACTTTCTACTCATCTCCGAAATCTCCCTATACGCTGTGCTTCCGTGATTCGTGGTCAGGGGCAGCCGGATCGGGAACGCTTGTCCTTCTCTGTTGACTTCGCAGCGACCCTACAGAGCTCAGCAGACTTCCTCGACTCGCAAGTCCTCGAGAGCTGCTCAGAACTCTGGGGCCACTTCCGGAGCGCAGCGCCAGAGGCGAAGGTCTTTCAAAAACCAATCCGCGTTTGATAATCACCAATTCGGAGCCCTTTGGAAAGACTATGTCACCCAGACTCGTCACCCGCAGGTCAGGTCTGTTGTTGAGACTGAGCCAGTCGGCAGGTATAAAGAAATGGTGAGTCGCGAGTTCGGCATCTATGCTGTGAACGGGCACGCTCCAAACCCAGCCGTCCACATGGAGGAAAATGAGACGTCCATGGTACATGCCAATGACATGATCTATCTTTTTTGACAACGTTGCAAACCGTCGTACTGGGTCGATTGCTGTTGGAAAGCCAAGACCTTCTGTGATTTTCAAGAGATTGCCGTCCCATAGCATTATCTCGGTGGCGTCTCGTGTAAGCTGACGCTGGGCCTCAGAATGAGTTGTGAAGTACTGGCTGCCCGAAAGACAATTGACTCGGATCCTGTCTGAGCCTGCCATCGCGTTTTTTAGAACAGTGCCATGCGCAGAGTCCGCAACGAGAGCGTCTGGCGAATCGATCTCATGCGAGGGTCCTCCGCAGATCTTGAGATCATTCCAGGTGAAGGTATAAGCGTGTCCGTCCGAAAAGAATAGTACATGGCCATTCGATGTGGGATGAGAACTCCACGTATGACCTGTTGACGATGTCGATTTGAAGCTCCGAACGATACTGGGTCGTTGTGAAGGTTTGTCAACCGCAAAGAGGAAGTGCTCGTTACTTGTTGACACAATCAGGCGAGTCATGCCCTTGTTTGCCAGCACCTGGTCGACAGCACCCTCAATGTGTTCCTGGAAGACCTCGTCGACAACCCACTTTGACCTGTGTAGCATGACAAGTCGATAACACGCGAGTGTGCCCGACTGATCTACACTGGATATAAGCTTGCTATCGTCGTCGAACTTGATGTGCTTGACCGTAGTCTTGTGGCTGTAGAGTGTCTGAACGAGCTCTCCTTTTGAGCACTCGTAAAGGTGCACTGAGCCGTCATCCTGGCCACACAGAACGTGCTGCCCGTTTGCCATGACAGAAAGTGACGTAATGTAAGTCGAATCCATTGATCCGGTGAACTCGACCTCGTGTGTGGCTGTGGAAAGCGAAAGGGCGTCGCTGTCGTCGTCGTCGACTTCTTGTCGCAGTAATGCCCTCGGCTCCCACACGCGGCACTGCTTTCCTCGAATGTCAAGAAGACGGAGATCATCCCCGGTGAATGCCAGTGCTCGGACTCCAATAAACTCGGCATTGAAAGTGATGCGGTAAAGTCGGTTGAGGGTCTCGAGGTCGAAGATCTGTATCGTGCCCCCCGCATCGCCCGTCGCCAGTGTTCGTCCGTCATGGGAGCTACTCATGCAATGGGCATTGACCGCAGGCACCGTGTTCCTAACCTTGCCCAGGTTTGTGTCATACAAAACGAGTTCGCCGTCAAAGTAGCCTGCAAACAAGGCGTTTGAGGTCTGCGAGGCACTAAAAGCGAGGCAAAGAATGGTGGACTTGCGGACTGGTGCCCCCATCGACGCGTTCAATCGAGATCCATATTCGCGATTGTAGATATCGTGTAAGCATCGTTTCTCGTAGTTCCAAACGAGTAGGTCTTGCGAACGATACGCAAAAGCCATCAGACTCCGCGACGCGCTCGTTGCTGCCATGATAGGCCACCTCCTGTCGTAGGCCTCCTGGGTTTCGGGATCCGTCGTCCAACGAGACCCGTCGACCATCTCGTCGGCTTGAATGTCCCAGAATACTAGCTCGTTATTCGTCATAGCAATGACGAGCAGTTCGTCCTCGTCGATGAAGGTAAGCGACAAGCAGCGTACCGGTGTTGGAATGCATGTGACCGGACTCCAGGAAGCGATGGACCAGATCTTGACTGATTTCGGTCCAGCAGTCGCCAGATACTTCTCTTTCGGGCTAATGACAATGATCGTGGGTGGCTCCTTGTTGTCCAACCGCCGCGTCTCCTGGTAAGTCGATTCGTCGTAAATGACGAGCTCTCGACCTAGCATGGTTCCTGTTATGAGCAGTCGCGTTGAGCTTGAGACTGCTGTGATGGTCTCGCCTCGCCTCTGAGTGATGACTGAGGCGCAATCATCCCAAGCAAGATTGGATATGCCGACCACGTGTACGTCTCGATGGGAAGCAAACTGTTGATACAAGACAGATTCCTGGGGACACAGTGGGGCTATCTGGCTTTGGATTGCGTTTGGACGAGCTCGAAGCTGACGGCCAAATTTAGAAACCAGCCGGACAAGATCCGTTTCCCATCCTCGCAGAGTTTTGGTGTCTTTAGAAAGTCCAGTGATGGTCGCAACGTCGCTGAGCCTCAGGAGGCGAGATATCGTCTTTCCTGCCTGGAGCAACCTTGTGAGGCGGGATTTTGAGGCTAGGTATTCGATCCAAGCAAGAACATTGGACGAACCTAAAAAAGCCGCCAAGGGGTGAATCAAGTCTGAGGCTTCTGAGCCAGATCTCGAGATGTGATCAAAGAGCGCAGTACTTGCGTAGTCCATGAGGGCCAGACCTTGAGTTTGATCTGCGCTGCTCCGACGGAACTTGATCGGCCGCAACGCGGGGCCGCTCAGATATTTCAGGCACGCCAGAGCCAGTGACTTGTGACCAGCGCCCCTGTCCATGGTGAACTCCGAGATAATCGAAGGGTCTGTCAAGAACTCCTTGACGGTGGCGTGAAGGGGCTGAAGTCGCATTTTGCTATCGAAGTAGACAAGATGCCCACATCTCCTGGAGACAGCTCGCTCCATATCTGGGATTTCATCATCCAGATCTATCTCCAGTGCTGACTGTAGTTCTGCAACGTTTAAGGGCCGGGATGAGTAGGCGGCCCACTTGAGGATCGCCTTCGCCAAAGGGTGGCCGTGCTCCTCTCGCTCCATCGAGTCAAGGATGCGGCGATAGAGAGCATTCATGCCAGGTGGTACCGAGTCTATTATGCGCTGGGCATCAGCTTTTGAATCCGCCTCACGGAGCTGGGCGAAGACCAGCTTGACCCAAAGGAAACAGCCCGAAGACATGGCGAGAATATTTCGCCCCGCCTCCTCTCTCGCGTCCTGGGAGGTGGCAGGGATGGAATCCAGATTGAGCTGTATGAAGCGAGAAATACCATCCATGATCTCGGTATCTTGAAGATGCTCCAAGACGATTTTAGGTTGCGGCTCAGACGATGCGGCTGCTCCAAATTGAGTCCTGGACGTGATGAAGATCGACAGAGGCCAGAGCTCTTGGGCCCTCAGAAGAATTTCAACCAACTCCGGGGGGTTCTTGCACTCATCCAGGCCATCAACCAGGAGGTAGTAGGTCTTTTTGGCTCGCTTTTTGAATATGCGGTCCAGGAATAGGCGGTGCCAGATGGATCTGTGGTCCACCATTCCGGGTTTCTGACCTTTCCACAAGCTGGCAGCATCGCAAACCGCCGATAGAACATCGTCGTTGTTTGCTGCCAGTTGCCATGCCAGCGACAGTAAGAATGCCGAGATGGTACACTGCTGCGCGTCGCTGTGTACAAAGAAGTAGAAGCAACTCTCCTGAGCTGCCAAGCTAGCTCTTCGTTCGCTGATCACCAGACTGGAGAGGACCGTCTTGCCAGCCCCAGGTCTGCCTTGCACCCAAAGAATGCCTGGGCGGGGACTTTCTTTCCACTCAATATATGCCTGTTTGTCCAGAAACCACGCCAATGACCCATCGAGATAGGAGCGGGAGATCTCTGAAAGAGTCGTTTCGGGACTGCTGGTGACACCTAGAAAGGTTTCGACTGTCTGTCTTTGGTCGCCGGTCTTCCGCTGGCGGGTGATGTGAAGACCTCTCCTCAGCGTCTCTATGGTAGCGGCGAGGGAGTTTCGAACCTTGATGTAGGACGAGTCGAACTTGGATGAGAACCGAGCAACGTCACGATGGTTGGCATCAAGATATTGGGTTGTCTCGTTGACGTAATTCAGCTGGGCCATCTGCTTTTCCACGATGAGGCTTTTGCCGATACCGTAGCTCATCGGCCTGGTCTCGAAGAATGAAAAGAGTCGGATCTCCGTGGCTTGTGCGGGAAACTCGTTATTGATTGCTTGAATTGTTGGGGAGTTTCGCGTCAGTTCCTTGACAAACGGACGGTCCCCCGACATGGCGAAGACTCGGGCCAGCACCTCAGCCATATCAGACCCATGATGGGGCGTTGCGAGAAAGTAGATGGAGTACACCCGCTCTGAAATGGAGGCAAAGTCTTGCTTCTGTTTAGAGAGCAGGTATGCTTTCTTGATCACCAGCCCGCCCATGCTGTGGCCGATGAATATGAGCGGCGGCGCCTTGTTCGAAGTTCGTCAGCTCTCAGGCTCGTGCCGGGTCGCAGCAGGAAACTCACCCATTCTTCTCGGGGGATGCTGGGGCAGTCTTTCAGGGATAAGAGGAGGGATGAAGCGAAGTCGTGAATGTTCAGCACGCTTTCCTGCGCCCAGCTGGAGTTGTAGCCGAAGGTATGGATCCGCGTGTCCCGGAAAGCCTCATCCTGTGGAAGCCATTTCGCTGGCCAACACTTTTCGGGGTCATCGTCCTGCGTCCAGGTGCTCTGAGACCCACCATTCAACCCATGCACAAACACCAGGTCCGCGATACCGGGCTCGGTGGGCTCAAACAAAGTGGTCAGGCCAATGGGACCCTTCCCGGAGCTGCCGCCAGGTTTTGCCGCGGTGTCTCGGCGGGCTACGCTACGGAGTGTGAAGGTTCGGCGAGTGGAAGACTTCGAGCCTTCGTCAAGGGCCTTCTCCGTCATTGTAAGGCATAGGCAGCTGAAGAGCACAGGGAACACACGACCCTAAGGTGAAATGAATGATGCATTGGCAGTTGGTCGTGAAGTCTTGTTGAATGCGAGAGTATCTGGCGCAAGGGTTTGGTGAGAATGAAGATGACACGCAGTGGCGGCTCTGCGCTGTTCCATTTTCGTACCCGGGGGGATGGATCGGACCTCTGGGCGAAGGATCAGGCTGCCCGGGCGAGCATTTGCAGGCCTCCCTGATGGTGGGATGACAGCTCGGTGGCAAACGCCATAAACAAGGGTCCGACTGGATCGAAGGCCCGACAACGCCCTGCGCCTCACGGGCGGGAAACTGCGAGACGGCGAACTGCTTGGGCACACGGAAACATCACAGCATGAACCTGCCCTCATGCTGTATATATCAGAGCATATGCCTCGAAGACGGGCTGCCTGTTCAGTCTGGTGATGAGTTTGACTACGTTCGATTCCGATCATCATCTGGCTCCAAGCCTGCTCCTGAGAACTGTTGAGGTTGTACAAAATCCGCATCAGGCTGAGAAGTCGGCCCATGTGTGCATGGGAGGCGGTGTTGCACACCTGTGACGAGAATTCAGGGCGCGCAATTGGATATCGACCCCTGCCACACCCATTGCAGCCAGCAATGACTGTGATAACGTCGGAAAGTGCATAAGAGCTAACGCAATAGGGGTCGGCCAAGCACCAGGCTGCGAAGGAATGTGACTTGTCCTCCCCCGCGTCTCTTCTCGTCCACCCGCCTTCACCGAAGCTCAAATGAGGCTGGCATCGGACATTGACCACCACACGGTGTGTCACTCCACTAGGATTTCGGTTCACGTATGTGAGACGTTGTTTCTTTCCCCGCACCAGCCTGACAAGTCTTAAATCTGGAGGCTTCCCCGCAGCTGACTTGGGCGGTCGCCCCAAACGACGAGGACTTGTCCCCAAGCACTTGCTTCAAACTACTACCGCTAGCATCCTAGGTGAAATGACCGATCAGGCGTGGGACGGACTCCCTCACTGGGAGCAAGAGCCAGAAGTCCCAGAGGAATTCGTGACTTATTTGGACCAGAAAGTCCAGGACGGTTGGTTCACCTCGAGCACGCATTTGCCGGTTTCAATGGGGCAGCAGTTGAGACTGACGTCCTTTGCTTTGCGAGTCCAGCTCTTCCGGAGGGATTAACCTTCCTCGAAATCAGCTCACATGGCGCAAGCTTCTGGACCAGAACCGCTCGCATTCTGATGGAGCAGGAAGAAGGAGTGGTGTCCTACTTCCTCAAGGTTGGTTAAAACGACACAGCCCTAGCCATGATCAGAAAGATAAATGTGAAGAATGTACACTAATGCAAATCATCACCAGGTATCCATTGGCGATATCGGGAAAGGCATGGTAAGTGGCGAGTTCGCTTCGATGAGTGCCCTGCACTCCACGCTCCCGGACCTTGCCCCGAGGCCGATCTCATGGGGCACATACGATTCGGACAGCAACATCCACTTCTTTTTGTGCGATTTCCACGAAATGGACGACCAGCTGTGCTCTCTCGACACCTTCCCCAAGCTAGTTGCCGAGCTTCATACCAAAGGAGTGTCCCCGGGTGGAAAGTTCGGGTTTCCTGTCACGACCTACCAAGGTCGTCTGGCTCAGGACACGACGTGGTGCGACACCTGGGAAGAATGCTTTAATAAGAACATCACAATCATGTTCGAGCATGAGCTTGCTTCCCAGGGCCACGACGAGGAATTTGCCAGTCTTCGGGAGAAAGTGATGTCCCACGTGGTGCCGCGTCTTCTGCGACCCATGGAAACCGGTGGGCAAAAGGTTCTGCCGCGCCTCGTTCACGGGGATCTCTGGGAGGGCAACACCGGCACCGACCTCGATACGGGCCTGCCCAAGATCTTCGACGCGTGCTGCTTGTACGCACACAATGAGTGTAAGAAACGCGGCGTGCCTGGATCGAAAGACTTTTCGTCCGATGCTGACACCTTCAGATGAAATGGCCCCTTGGCGGCCTGTCCGGCAGAAGATGGGCAAGCCGTACGTCAAGGCATATCTGAACCACTTCACTGTTTCTTCCCCGGCCGAAGATTTTGATGGGCGTAACATGCTCTACGCTTTGTGAGTTGATGGCCCGTCATGGGCTGCTGAATACATGTAATCCTCGACGACTAACAAGGTCGTGACGCGACAGGCGATTCAACATCTGCTCTTCGGCACTGTACCCTGGAAACCTGAACTATCGAGAGCTGTAAGTACTCCTGCCTGGCCATTTCATCACGAGAGGTCATATCTAACAATGCGGCAGGGTTCGAGGCGAGATGCGAGAGCTCATCGACCGGTACGGCGAAGGCTTCGAAGGGTGGGTGCAAAGACATAATGCGGCAAGTGTCGAAGAGAACACGGCTGTCGCAGGGAACACAACTGAACCAGCAAAGGTGGACCGGACAGCCGGGTCGGGGTTCGCGTCGACGACGTCTGGCGCACATGAGGCTGTGGCGACGAACACTTGAGACGGAATACTGAGCACACGCCTCAACAAGCGCGTTATTTGTTCACCTATTTGTCAATGCGAGTTAACCGGTAAATGAATGTTTCGATTTTGACTGGATGAGCGGCGGAAGAGCTGGATACCATGGCTGACGCCAAGTGTGCGTGACCGAGAGGTTTGGCGAAGCTTGGATGCGCAAGCTGGAAAAAGCGCCTTGCAGGTATTTCTCGGGACCTCGAGACCTTGGTATCACTTGCATCATTCGACCTCTGTAGAAAGAAGCGCAGCGTTCCGGTTGTGGCCATGCGATGAAGGGTCAAGACGAGTCCCTTGTCGACCCAGTCAGCACCCTGAGCATCTGCCCATGCGGATCGTCACTTCCTGTGATGCCAGCCACCAAAGTATGATTCTTGAAAAGTTAATTACGAATGGTGAGTCAGCCAGGCGGATTCTTGCCCGGACGATATCAATACACTAGTGCCTGCTTGCCTCTTCCAGCGATCGAACATTGCACTTTCATCACGACGGCGACGAAGGCCAACATTGAGCCATGAGCCTCGTTACTCGCCGGGCGGACGAGCCCAAGTCACCTATTCGTTTCAACGGCTTCCCGAAACTACCTCCCGAGCTACGCTGGACAATCTGGCAGATGGCCATCTGTACCGACAAGACCCCGAGGATCCACTACTACTCGCTGTTCAACGACGATGGCGATGGAGGGCACCGGCAGAGCTCTCTACAGCAGATGATGCGCGCTTATCCTCGGAAGCCCGACAAGCTGTACCCCCTCGAATCTGGAAAGGCATATTGGGTGCGGTCTCGTCGGCTGCGATCTCATCCATCGCAATGCTCCTGGACCGAGGCCAATCGTTTCCTCTACCTCTGGGATGCCGGTCTACAAATCGCGTGCAAGGAGTCCCGCGCGGCTCTGCTGCACCACGTCGCCAACGCCACGGGACAGCCCTCGCCCCAGCACAGTGACATGGTCACAGCACGTCACCAAGGACAGAACGTCTACCTCAGGGTGTGTTCAAAGCGCGACATCGTTTGTTTCCGATTTGCTCCAGAAGACATGATCGCATCTGTCTCCCTGCGATGGGACATCCTGATCACTCACCTACCTTTTTACCACCTCCCGCAGTCGTCGGACATCAACCTGGCCTTCGAGTTCCACGACAGCTGGGACGAGGATCTGGGCACGAGGCGAGATTCGGTTCTCAAGTATCTCCCCGAAGCTTCGGACAGGGGCCTGGTCATGCGGGCTTATTGGGCTTGGTTGAAGGGCGAAATCCCCAGATGGGCTCGTCTGTGGCTCATCGACCGAGGCGGGCGACTTCCGACCAATTATCAACTCTCGCGAGAGAACGATGGCCGGTACAGATTCTGGTCGGTCAATGATGTCAGAAACTCTCCCAGTGAGCCTGAGAAGCATCAGGTTTTCATCGACGGAAAGCATAGATACGTTGAGAGCTACATGTGGGAAGGGCAACGTGGCAGTTATTGCTACTACATTCGCGAAGCTAACGTCCCGGTCCTCTCCTTCATGTGGAAGATGAAGTGGGCTTGTATACCGCCAAGAAAAGGACGTCTCCGCACCATGAATCCACCCTTCGACTCGGAACACTTTTTCAGGGTGCTGCGCCAATTGCCTGATACTGACGGCACAGGCTAGATGAACCATATTCGACGAGTAGCAGATATCTGGGTCTTTGGGGATATTCTGATCATGAACTCCATGTGAATTGGGATGGAAGGCCGCCTCTATGATTCATCTTGTGGGGGCTTTGCAGATGCGGTAGAGTAAGTGCCTGCTCCAATATACATCTGGATCTGTTCTGATGTTGAGCCTGACTCTGAGCGAGGGATGCATAGCAGTTGGTATCTTCGTGGGCTTCTGGTGGTATGCAAGGCAGATGGATCAATGCGTTCTCCGTCCGTGTTCCGTGGCTTATGTACATTGCAATTCGTCGATCTCGCCATGATCCTGACCAGAGTTGACATTGCCACTCGGCGCATATAAACGTCAAATTTGCCTTCTAATAGGCCTGGTACTTGAGTCTGATCCCGAGTATTCCTGTCTATCTCTTCTCATGGATCGACATGCATACTTGTTCATGTACCCGGGAGAGAATGTGCACCTGGTTCGCCCTTTGAGGACCACTCGGAGCAACGGCGAAGCAGGCGCACCCAGGATCGCACCTACTACAGGACACGACAATGAGCCAACCTGCCCTCAAGGGCCATGCTGGCAATGGAACTGTTAACGACTTCGTCTTTTTCTCATCACCATCACCGTCGCCGCCGCCGCAGGTACGTAGTCAACCCCCATACATCCTTACCAATGTGTGCGTGGCATCATGAGAGGACTGACATGATGCAGATTTCATCAACCACGTGTAAGTAATCATCGCTCTGCCATTGTCATCAGAGGCTGATGAAGCTGTCTTGGCTTGCCTATCAGCTCAATCAACCACCAGTGAGTATGGCCCTCGGATACCATTCTCCTCCGTCAAGGCTAACATACGCCCTGATTCCAAATCATGATGTCGAGCGTGAGTCTCATGAGATCCTCAGCCATTGACACTGATGATTTGGCTGAAGACATGGAAGACCGACGCCGCCGCCGCCGCCGCCCTCACCGAGGCCGAGACCGCCGCCGCCGCCACCCTCTCCAACGTAGGTTCTCGAAATCGCCTCAACTGTTTATGCGACTGACGTAATAATCCGATGACACAGCTCTCCATCGCCCCCGCCGCCGCCAGCGTACGTGCCTTGAAATGCTCTGATGCTCTGGTCGAGTTTCCAGGAACTGTGCTGATTTATGGAATATTTATAGTCCCCGGCCGCCGCCCCCGCCGACCCGGCCGCCGGCCCTGAGGCCGATGTGAGTGATCTTGAAAATCACTGGCGCGTCCCAAAAGTCGTGCTGATGATAGAGATAAAGGCCTCTCCCGCCCCTCGGCCACGCCGCCACTACATCAAGGTAAGCATGAAGTTCCTTATATATATAGAAATATTCGTGCTGATTTTTGTTTCCAGCGGTACAGCATCGACGTAAGTTACTGTTTTTTGAGGCTCCCAAATCCCCCATGCAAAAAGCGAGAAGTTGATCACTGATGCATGAGATCTCTTCTTAGTGGTGGAATAAAAAGGTTGCCGTAAGTCACGCCGTCTCTAGTCCCTTCGAACGTTTTATTGACATTGTTCAAGAATGTCAAGCAACAAATTGCCGTAAGCCACCTGTCCATTGCATTGTACAGCGACCAGGCGCTAACATGAACCTTCCAGAGAAAGGAGGCACAGTTGGCCGTAAGCAGTGACTGAACGGAGTTAGCAAGCCAGATAAATATCACTGACAAGCCTTCCAGAAGTCCAAGGCCGCCGCACGGGTGGGCGGCCTTAACATATCCCGGCACAGGACACCGTGCTAACTAGCAGAATGCTCTAGGCCCAGGCCATCATGGACAATGTAAGTACTACTGCTTAAAGAACTAGACTTCCGTCAACGAGAATTGTGCTAATCATTGTGCAATAGCTTCTGGAGGACGAGTTGGCCGTACGTTGAGTCTGCGCCGTTGTGCTGTGCCACCCAATGTCGTAGAGGGGCTAACACGCAGGCTTACAAGGCTCTCCATAAATTTGTTCGCGTAGGTGGCTCGATCAACACCTTGTTGTTACGTATGGCTAATGACGCATTCTATGAAAGTCGGCCACCGAGGAGATCGGCGTGAGCTCTCTAGTTGATCTGGATGCTATATTCGTGGTCTGACAACAAACAGGTCTTGAACAACAACAACGACGACGACGACGGCGACGACGACGACGGTGCCGACGCCGCCGCCGCCGACCCCAGTGCTGTAATTCACGCCTTCCTTGTCATTTGAAAGCTTTTATGCTTACTGAGATTGTCTGATCTTATAGTAAATGGGGTTGTTATATTTTTGTTTCCTTTTCCTCTATGTCTTTGTTGTAAGTTTCATCTGATGTATTTTCTTTTCCAATGGATGACTTACGTAGGCACTACAGGATGAGTTTATCAATTACTACGGGGTTTTAATACTTGATGATGTCTGTGATCGTGACTGATGTTGAGCTTGGGCCAGGAGCCCAGGACAGAGGGTAACCGTCTTCCCACACAAATGCAGCGGCTCATTTTGTCTTCTCTCCGTAGTGCAATCAACAGTGCATCCATGCACACACTTGGATGGCACCCTTTGTCCGCCAGTGCCGGGCCGATATGCTTACTGTCCAGATTTGTGGACAAGTCTGACGGCCAGCTACCGAGATGAGACACCGTTGGTCAACCTCACGGACCCCGGGAGTAAAAGCCCAAGACCCAAGGATGACATGTGTTGGATTTCGGCTCTCATCGCGTTTTTTGGGCCCGCTGGTGACGTATCACGGGATGATCCGCAGATTGCGGCGACGGTTCTGAGGATACGTGGACGTCGGGTGAAAGCGATGCAAGTATCACATTTCAATTTGCTGCTGACTGTAGATATGCTCCCCAGTGTTACCATTAGTAAATCATGCATTTTCATCCCTCATTGGTACATTTGACATCTGAGAGCCCCCAGCCTAGTAGCCGGATATCACGCCTGGGCTGTGAACGACCGACTCAATGCCGTTCAAGTTGGGTAAAACGGGTGCCACATGATTCAGCCTACATCTCAACATTCACGCAGTTCACCTACCCTGCTGGTTTGAGAGTGCGCAACGGGCCCCAAAGAAATGACTACGATGACGGGTCACATGAAGGTACTGTTCGAGGCTTTATCGCTTATGTATAAGTGCGTTGAACAGCGGACCTGTTACTTACAGGGGGTTTTTTCGTCGAGATACAGGAGTCATCTATGTTCGTTGACGTGAAAACTACGATCCGAGTATCACTCGATATCATCTCATGTCATGGTTGTCAGTGATCTTTTCGAATAAATATCAGATGCACATTACAGGGCGAAAGTGACATGTATACGAGAGTCTAGAGGGATATGAGCCCTTGGTTGCCTACAAAGGTACTGAAAGCCACAAGCAGGAAGTTGTCGACAGCAATTATGAACTCAAAGCTGCAGACGTAGTCAAACATTGGGCGCGAGATCTCAGTAGACGTTGACTGCTTTCCTTAGCAAAGTCATCGTAGTGTTGTTATTAGAGGCTGGTAACTGGTAGTCACTGCAAGTAAGACTATAAGGTGCACTAAGCTAAGATAGGGAGCTCCAAGGAAATGGGGCAAAAGGGGGGGGCGATAACAGGTCCGAGGGTGCGCCTCTTGCACGTCCTCTTACCTGACCTCGTGCGGAGGTTGTATCGTTACCGCAGCTAGGCTGTGATTAGGGCGCGCTGAGACGTAGTACTAGCTGATACTTAATCATAGATATAACCCGTAAGAAATAGCACTTCTGACCCGAGACACCGCTTTACTTCTACCTTGGGCTTGTCTATAGGTGCACCTATGTTACTCTATTTTACAAAGGCATCGTGACATCTGAACAGCACCCAGACACGCAACACCGTCAACACAATCAAGAGTCTGCTAGCTATCAAAGTTTATGCCCACTGGCAGCACGAGGCGCCCTACTCATCATCATCTCACAGAGGCGAGTAATCCATCTGTGATTAAGTGGCTGAATTCTTCGACTGTATCGAGTGTTAGTTCTTTGCTTGTCAAGACTTTGCTAGGTAATGGTATGCTTACAATCAATAGAACCGTCTCCGTTCTGGTCCATCTGTTGGAAAAATGCATCAAAGAGGTCGTCTGGCACACTATCGCTGAGCCCTGCCGCGACGAGTAGTTGCCGCACCTCGTTCGGCGATAGTGAGCCGCTGTCATCTCTATCGGATCCTTGAAACGCCAGGAGCCTTGACTCCTCGACACTGATCACTGCTGGGTCGTTGTTGCCGTTTCCGGGAATGATTTGAAGAAACTCTGCGCAGAGAAAATAACCATTAGTCACAGCTTCGTCCAATTTTGCAGGCATTCTTTATGACATACCCTCAAGATTCAATCGGTCGTCTCCATCTTTGTCGTACAATCGCAATTCCGGTAGGGCATTTTCAGGAGTTATCGGCAAGCCAAACGATTTGAGAAAAGGGACAATCTCTTCTGCATCAATAAAGCCTTAAAAGAGGTTGTCAGTTATTTTCCGTTCAGACGAATCCTTACGGTGCAGGTAACCACGCAAGATAAGGAAACTCACCATCATTATTGGTATCCTAAAGGTGAGGATGCATAGTTAGATTATTGTATTATTTCATTGCGAAAATCTTGTTTGAACTTACGGTGTTTCTAAACATCTGAATCCAAACTTCTCTAGTCGAAGGAAGTCCCGGAGCGCTTGGGCTACTAGGAGCCACAGACTCGATTGGGCTAACAACAGCCGGAGGCTCGCTTGGGCTGCTAGGAGCCACAGAATCGACTGGGCTTACAGCTGGAGGCTCGCTTGGGCTGCTAGGTACCACAGAATCGACTGGGCTAACAACAGCTGGAGGCTGGCTTGGGCTGCTAGGAGCCACAGACTCGACTGGGCTTACAGCAGGAGGCTCGCTTGGGCTGCTAGGGGCCATAGAATCGACTGGGCTGATAACAGCTGCAGACTCGCCTAGGCTACTAGGAGCCACAGACTCGACTAGGCTGCTAGGAGCCACAGACTCGACTAGGCTAATAATAGCAGGAGGCTCGCTTGGGCTGCTTGGTGCCACAGACTCAACTAGGCTGCTAGATACCACAGACTCGACTGGGCTGATAACAGCTGCAGACTCGCTTAGGCTACTAGGAGCCACAGACTCGCCTAGGCTACTAGGAGCCACAGACTCGACTAGGGCTGCTAGGAGCCCACAGACTCGACTGGGCTCATAATAGCCAGGAGGCTCGCTTGGGCTGCTTGGGTGGCCACAGACTCAACTAGGCCCTGCTAGATACCACAGACTCGACTGGGGCTGATAACAGCTGCAGACTCGCCCTAGCCTACTAGGAGCCCACAGACTCGACTAGGCTGCTAGGAGCCACAGACTCGACTGGGCTAATAATAGCAGGAGGCTCGCTTGGGCTGCTAGCAGCTACAGACTCGCTAGCAGCTGCAGACTCGCTAGTAGCTATAGACTCGACTGGGCTTACAACAGCTGGAGGCTCGCTTGGGTTGCTTGGTGCCACAGACTCGACTAGGCTGCTAGGTGCCACGGACTCGACTAGTCTAACAGCAGCTACAGACTCGACTGGGATGCTAGGAACCACAGACTCGACTGGGCTGCTAGGAGCCACAGGCTCGCTTGAAGTAGTATCTAGGCTGTCGATAGAAGAGCTGATAGAGCTACCGGGAGCTCCAAGCTCGGTCAGAGTAGCAGAACTATTGATGCTGCCGATAGCAGAGCTGGCAGGGCTACCAGGAGCTATAGGTCCGCCAGCAGATGCAGAGGCGTTGAGGCTGCTAGAAGCAAAGACGATAGGGCTGCTCCGAAGTTCAGACTCCTGGAGAGTAGCAGAGGCGTTGGGGCCTTCAAGCGTAGAAGTGACAGGGCTGCTCGGACCAAGTGTAGTGCTGGTTGTAGTGCTAGCAACAGAACCGCTGGCGTCGGGTCCGAAATTGTCGGGAGCAGCGCGGCTAGGATCAGCTACAATAGAGCTGATGGGACCGGAGACAGTGGAACTGCTGGAAATGATGGTAGCAGAACCCACAGGAATCGCTGCGGACCTGGTGTCACTAGAGCTACTTGGCGATACATTAACAGCCAAAGTATCGGTGCCTCGGGTGGTTGCTGCCAAGCTGCTGTCCTCGGTATTCATGGCGGAATGGGAGCTGTCGCTGTGTAGAAAAGTGTCGCCAGGAGCCAGATTCTTGTCGCCAGGGGCCAGCTTCTCACCAGGTGATAGCTTCTTGTCGCCAGGAGCCAGCTTCTCACCAGGTGATAGCGTCTTGTCGCCAGGAGCCAGCTTCTTGTCGCCAGGAGACAGCTTCTCACCAGGTGATAGCTTCTTGTCGCCATGAATCGGTCTATCGCCGGAAGATGGCTTCGTTACCTGGGGTGGCCCTTGTTTGTCATTTGAGCATGTCGCGCCTTGAGGCGGACTATTGTCACACGACGGCTTCTTTCCATGGGTCCTCCCGACATCATCCGGTGACTTATCGTTGTAGGGTGGTTTGTTATTGTCTTGCGACGGCGTGTGATTGTCAAGGGGTCTGTCGCCATTCCAATGACCTTCGCCGTCGACTGGGTCATGGGGAAGGGGCGCGGCTATCTCCGAGCCTGCGCTGCCATCTGAAGGCTTGCTAGTCTCTGTGTACGGGGGGCTTGAAGGTTTGTAAACGTGGCCAGATTCATAGCCATGCTCGCACCTAGAATCAAAAAGGCCTTTGACGCATACACCAGAAATTGGAACAGAGCCAGGCTCGGTGCACGTGGTGTTGTCGAGGCTGATGTGTATCGGGTATAGTTCTCCGTCGTGACAAATGGTACCAGGGGCGGCATCCGTGCACCGCTTCCCGTCACCAATCTCGAGTTTGACGCAACGGGAGGAAACACAAAGAGAGCCTGACCCGCATGTAGCGGTGTTCTGACCACAGCGAGCAGGGTTGGTGCCGATTTTGAGAGCTCCGGATAGGCGATTGTCGTTACTGTGGCAGCTGTTGGACCCAATGACGATGGGAGAGCACTCCGCTCCGAGCCGAGCCCAGCCAGGTTTGCAAGATGGCGTTGTCATATTTTGGTTGCGCTGGCCGAAGCTCACGAAGCCCTGATCGGTTTTGATGGTCTGAACAACGCCGTTGACGCAGATTTCATTGCCACTGCGCCTTGCCTTGGTAGAGCCGCAGTCGAGAGGATTGGCGAAGACCTGGATAGGACGACAAATATCGATGTTGCACCACTGGCCAGGCAAGCATTGGGCTCCTCCACAGTTTGTCGGGTCGGTACCGAAGTTCAGATCTTGACAAGTGTTCAAAACTGACAGCTGTCCTGGCCCGCACCCATGACGAGCGGGATCGATGTTGATAATGACGGGCGGATCAGGATCGTGACGCCAACGACGGGCAATCAGGTCTCCGCGACTCTGGGGAGACGACCAGACATCCGGGCGAAGTGCGCGAGCATCGGTCAGAAAAAGGTGGTTGACAAAGAAGGTCAGGGCTGCCAGCCCGAATAAGGGAATACGATTGTGCATCGTGTGGCAGGGTTCTTAGCAATGCTGTTTTGCTGTGCGTGGTGAATCTGGAGACAGAGGTAGCATTGAAGAGGGAAATTCTACTGCCTTTATATTTAGGGGTCGTGTCGAGTTGGGGTTGTTTGTCGACCACATCTTGGATGTAAGGAGGCTCCGAAAGAGCCCCTGGGACTAGAGCGCAGTAGTAACTCTAGGCAAAACTATTACTTGACTAGTTAGTCTGGGCGACGGAGGCGGACAGGAGTCACGTCAATAACCGGCAGAGCAACGCACGCATTGGAGATGGCTCTCGTTGCGTCGGCTTGTTGCCTGTCACGTTTGGCTTAGCTCACAAGATCAAGCTACTCACATCATGGAGTTCGGAACCTCCGAACGTCCCAAACAGGTACCCTAGCACGTCTTCAATGCCAAGGCAATTTGCTTGGGCATAATCGTGCTATTTGGACGTGTGGATTCCTGACACGTCGCCAGAGTTTACAATTCTGATGACAGTTCATGTTCGTGTCAGGTAGTCGAATGTGAGATTGTCTCGACCTTTGGCGCCAGTTCAGATAGCAGAAACGCATGACTTGCCGTTCACTACGAAGCCGAGAGCTGCAGTCCGAGGACTGATGGCTCGATGATAGAAGAAGGGAAAAGCGATGAGGTGGGAATTTGAATTTGAGCAGAAGCGCAGTATGAGGCAGTATGAGGCAGTATGCAAAGGTCTTAGGAGCCCCCACTGCATGCGGGCATCATCAACAATATGACTGTGTACGTACGAACTTTTTGTCTGCCCACCACGAGGTCTCCCTCGAAAGTAATCAATGCCATCTAATCTTATAATCCGGCAGCAGGTAGTGCTAGTCTCGCGCTTACGAACCTTGTCAGTCATCCTGCTCGATTGGTTAGTCGACGATTAGAATTGTCTAGTCCGACGCTGCTCTCTTGACTTGGTGGGGCCTTGCCTCGGTAAATTTACACGCGCAACACTTCACAACTCGTTGCTTCAAATCCTAGGGAAGTCCACGACCGGCGACTTTCGCAGGCTAGAACATGTTGCCAAGACACGGCAACTGGGTCCTCGGACTTCGGCGAACTCTGACATTCCCTATCAAGTAAAACTATGGCAAAGTAGTCTCGGTCATACCCACTCCGCCAAGACATGTACTTCCAGATCCGACAACAAATTCGGCGCAATAGGACCGATGTCCATTGAGACAAAGGGCTCGTGAGTCAGTTGACTCAATTGTATATGACACGACACTGTGATTTCACATCTCGTCCCTACTGCGGCAACCTCGACAGATACGCTGAGCTTCTGATGGCATACCGGGATCTCGGTCTGCCTCGTGGGGTGTAAAGTTAAACATGTGTCTCGCCGCAAAGGTCTAGTTTTACACTTCACCATCGCTGCCGCCGCCGCAGGTACGCGCCCGATTGCCATGTGTCCTTAAGATCAGAACATGATGCAAGCGCCAACACGATGTAGATCTCACAAGCAACGTATTAGTGTCTATTTCTTCATCTTCAGTGTCGAGAAAATGACCATGCGGTGCCTGGTCTTTCAGCCCAACCAAGAATCAATGCGTGTCTTCCTACTCTGCATCGCTCTTCAAAAAGGCTGACACGTCATTCTCTTTCAGGTCACCACCATGTCCAACGTGAGCATGCTCAGGACCACCGCAACTATGCATGCGCATGACTTGCCGATGTTATGAGAGAACGAGGCGGCTACCGCCGCCAGCGCCGTTCCCCGATCTCCCTGCCGCCAGGTCAAAGTATCTGTGGTATCATCATTACGCTCGAATAAGGCCATGCCAGCCTACCCATTATTGGCGGTTCAGTATCGAAGTTAGCCATCTTGTCATTCTCTCCATGCACCAAGAGCGGAAGAGATGAAAGGGATGCTGTTCTTGTAATGGCGGAATATGGCGTCAGGCGTATTTGCAGATAGAGTGAGGAGGTGCCCCAATAGTGCGCTCCGCAGTCAATTCGTAGGTATATGGGTGTAGAATATCTGAAATCTGCCCCCTGGCCAGGGAGAGCGGCCCTCCCCAGCATACCTTATATATGGCGGCCCCTATCCCCGCAGTGTCTGGAGCCCCCGGGGCGACAGCCTAACCGCACTGGTCTCACGGGCAATCCGCAGTTGGGCCCTGACACATGAAGATCGACGTAAGTCACATTCTAAGCTTCGCCGGCTGATGATCGCGGGTGACTTAAGATCTCTCGAGAAAGCCGGGGCCAGGCTGGCCGTAAGCAGTGAGCCCAATGAGTCACATAGGGGCTACTGCTTGCAGAGTATTTCAGGAAGAGTAAGCTCAGATGCAGGCAAGTCTTGATTTGACCAGACTGCAAGCACATATTGGAAAAAGAAGACGGTGACGGCTGTGCAGAGATCCGAGGATGCCGGGCGCGTGCGAGAGTTCCGTACAGTTTTTGATGCGTAAGGCCCAGTGCTGAGAAGTAGGGCGCTCCGGGTCAGGCCATGATCAATGAGTGTTAAGGGCTAGTCACGGGTCCAACCCGTAACATGGAGTGCGTCCACTGCTTGGGACTGGTTTTAGGGAAGACCGAGCTGACTGTTATGCTTGAGGATCAGGTAGCCGTACGTAGCCTTTGCTCCTTGTCTTGCCATCTGGACATGTCGAGGGACAAACGCCTGCTGCACAGAACGTATAGAACCTCGGGATTTCGTGCTGGTCAGTACCTTACTTGGCATGATGATTCCGACGTGTTATATTCCCTAGCTGGTGGCCCGTTTGTTGCATCAGGGGTCTGTTGATATTTCGACGCGCTGTGCGATCGTGACTGACGTTGAGGTGTGGCGGGACATGGGGCGCAACCTGTGTGGCACGAATGGGGCGCAACCTGTGGTGGCTCGTGCTCAGGCGACGCTTTCTCCCACACTTCGATGCTCCCTTCGGACCAATCCGAGGGCCCATGATCCTCCATCAACACCCAAGACTTCTCGGCTCAATCTGAAACCTGCTTTTGCATCAACCACCCTGTGCCCATGTCAACGTCATCTCATCCTCCCAGGATGCGGCCTTGAACTGGCCGTCTGGGCGCACCATCACCAGCACCAGGAACGGCAACACCGGCACGCCCAAGCTTCCAAGAACACCCACCCACCCACTTGCTGTCAGGCACCTCGGCCAGCCGCCATCCGTGGACCGTGGGCCGTGGATCATGGACCGTGGGTGGCCATCCTGCGGCCTGCATCTTATAGGATGTCGACTATGCTCATGCGCACCGAGTGCTGGCGTCTGAGGTGACGGCCCTGTCCGATCCAGATCGCAAAGCCAGGACGCCTCGCGTTTCGCCATAAGCCGTCCTCGTCCCGCCTGCCTGGTCAGAGGCATTTCCTCCCATCTTCGTCCTCCGTCCGAGTCACCGCATCGAGAGCGTCTCGCCAGCTTCATTCAGCCTAGAGCAGTGCTCATTTCCCGGCCCTCCATCAGCCTGCCAGATTGGTCTCCACCCTCCCGCTTCCCAGACCCCGGCCCATCAACCGCCATTGCGCGTTTGTCGGATCGCTGAACCGCTCCGAGGGGCCCGTTTCGACAGACAGATAGATCAAAAGTGTCCCGCCGCCCACCGAGCGGGCGGCGCATCGCGAACTGTCCGCTGTTTGTCTGTTCGTCTCTGTCTTTCTTCTCAAGCGCTCTTCGGCCGTTGAACGCCCGCCGTGCTTTTCGCCCACGCTCCTTCGCCATGCTGTCTCTTCTTCCTCTCGCAGCCCTGCTGCCCCTGCTGGCGGCTGCCGACGAGAGCGACTACGCCCGCAACTTCACCATCCACAACGGCCAGATCTACACCCCCGGCCTCGCCATCCTGAATGCGCCTCAGCCGGGCACCCCTCTGGGAGGAGGTTCGTCAGCACCGTGAAGCCGCCAAGTGGAGATGAATGCCTAACAGACGCAGAAAACCTCCATGTCTCGCTGGACGTGACCACCAACGGCGAGATACCCCTCCCGCCGTACGCCGACGACAGCCCCACAGCCATCTACAACATCACCATGTTCCTCTCCAGCTACGTCACCGGCCGCAACTTCACCGTCTCCAACGGCACGGCCAGCGAGAACAACCACACCCTCGGCCCCATCATGCTCCAGCAGCCCGACAGCACCGTCAAGCACGTCAACTGGCTCTTCCCCGACTGCCTCGTCGGCGACGGCCAGCCCGACAGCGACGACAGCGACCGCGGCGCCTACAACATCTCGATCCGCCAGAACTTCCGCATCAACGGCGAGGACCACTACACCATCTTCGACGTCCCCATCCTGCTGACCAACAGCATCGAGGAGCGCAGCGACCGCCCGGACTGCGACGCCCTCGACAACCCGCTGCTGTCCCCCGAGGAGCTCGACGTCGAGGCCGCCAACGAGGTCGGCATCTTCGCGGCGCCCGGCGGCGCCACCGAGATCGAGGTCAAGCCCGAGAGCCAGGACGGCGACGGCGAGGGTGACGGCGACGGCAGCGGGTTCGGCGAGCTGAAGCCCGACGCGCGACCCGGCGACGGGCTCGGCGCGGCGGGCGCCCTGAGCTGGAGGAGCGGCGCCAGCTGGCTGTCTGTCGCGGCGATCGGGTGCGCTGTGATGCTGTAGGCGGTGGTGTGCCGCCCGGACTGTGTATCAGTTTTGTTTTTCTTCGTGATACCCGGCCTGTTTGTGCTCTTAGTAATGGCACAAGTGCTTCTTCATCTTGCTGCCTGAATCTTCCCAGTGCTTCTTTGTTTTACTGCCTCATTCTTCCCGGTAAACCTTTCCCGAGTGTCATCTGGATTGTCTCGTCTGAAGTGAGGATTTCCAACTCGATCAATGTCTCGTCACGTTTCTCATTGTTGGTCTTATACTTTAATCTACATCTCGAGCAACAGTCAAACCAGTCCACAGATCCCAGTGGTGCGTCCACCAATCGCGTCAACTCATTCCTGGCCCGTCGAGAAGTCCCCGTCGCATAACAGCGAGCCGGCCCCGCAAACGAGCTGGTTCCCCTAAACGGGTTAACACGCGTGCCATCCCTTCACATGCACGATCGCCTAGCGCCACGCACCGCTGCTACGGCTGGTGCTCCTCTCTGCTCCGAGCACTTACATCGCCAGCCTCCCCCGCATTTCCACCCCGTGCCTTTGCATGGACCTCGGCGCTCGCTTTGTCTGGGGAGGGGACGGACGAATAGCTTGCTCGACTGAGCAGCCGTCCGATCTTCCATCTGTTACGAGACGGATGGCAAAGTACATGGCGGTCGGCGGGGCAATGCCCGTCAGGCGCTGGTGTGACAATGTACCTGCCCTATCCCGACTACCGAAGCACCAGCTGCCGCGCCTAGTGGCGAGGTGCTCGACCTGGCCTCCGGTGGCATCCCAGGGGTCGCATGCCGGGGACGAGGGCGCTGAAGACGTATTAGTAGCCTCGGCCGTCTCGCATCTTCAGGTTGCGCTCCTCACTCACCAATTCCTGCTCGTCTTCCGTCGCACGAGGTCGCGTTCCAACAGTCTGTGCCTGACTCCTCGTTGACTGAACCCCAGTTGAGCATCACGAACACCTCGACAACCACCACACCACACCACACCACACCAACATCATCACCCGCAGCGTCCACCCACCATGCCCATGCACCAGGGCCTCCTCCCCCGCGAGGGCCTCGTCGCCGACCCCGTCTTCAAGCTCATCGGGCGCACCGCGCTCAACCCGAGCATCCTTCTGCCGCTGGTGCTCCTCGCGCGCTACACCAAGAAGGGCGGCGACCTCGCAATCCTGCACCCCACGGCGTACAAGCGGCTCAAGCTGCTCCTCTACGCGTCGCTCGCGCGGTGTGCCAACGCGTGGCTCTCGGACCGCGTGCTCAACAACTGGACGGCGGATCGGTACGACTGGCAGCGCGAGGTGGTGGTGGTGACGGGCGGCGCGGGCGGGATCGGGGGCCACATTGTCCGACTGTTCGCGGAGCGCGGCACCAAGGTGGCGGTCCTGGACATCCAGCCCATGACGTTCGAGGGCGGGCCCAACGTGCACTACGTGCGGTGCGACCTCACGTCGACGGCGGACGTGGCGGCGGCGGCGGACGAGGTGCGGGCGCGGCTCGGGCACCCGACGGTGCTGATCAACAACGCGGGCGTGGCGCGGGGCAAGACGGTGCTGGGGTCGTCGGAGCGCGACATCCGGTTCACGTTCGACGTCAACGCGCTGGCGCACTACTGGACGACGCGCGCGTTCCTGCCGCACATGGTGGCGGCGAACCACGGGACCATCGTGACGGTGGCCTCGTTCGCCGCCTTCCTCGCCGTGCCCAACATGGTCGACTACGGCGCCAGCAAGGCGGCCGCCATGGCCTTCCACGAGGGCCTCACGGCCGAGCTGACGACGCGCTACGCCGCCCCGCGCGTGCGCACCGTCCTCGTCAACCAGGGCTACACCAAGACGGCCCTGTTCACCGGCTACAACCAGGACACGCCGTTCCTCATGCCGCCGCTCGAGCCCGAGACCGTGGCCGAGGCCGTCGTGCGCCAGGTGCTCTCCGGCAAGAGCGGCCAGGTCATCGTGCCGGGCGCCGGCTCGAGCCTCGCCGGCCTGCGCGCGTACCCGCACTGGTGGCAGGTCCGCCTGCGCGCGCAGAGCCAGAAGCTGATGGCCGGCTTCTCGGGGCGCCAGGTCGTGAGCGATCTGGACAAGCACTATGAGGGGCGCGAGAAGGAGGAGGCCGGCGAGAGCACGGTGCTGGTGGGCAAGAGCGCGTAGGGATCGTGATGGTGATGATGATGGAGGAAGAAGGACGAAGAAGGGGGATAGGAGGAAGAAGAGTTATAGTCGGCGAGGAGGAGCTGCTGCCTGGATATGCCGCTACCAGGCACCCTCCCGGTACTGCGATGGCGAGGTCCGGTCGATGGCGGCCTGAGAAGCACTGGGCTGTGCGTGTGTTGAATTTCGGACGCGGAAGAGCCTGGATACTGGGTCTGTCATACTTACTTTGTCTCTCTGTCGATGGTTAATAATATTGTGGTTATTGAACACCGCCAAGTGTGAGAAGACCAAAGGTCTGGCAAGAGCACCACAGGTGCGACAGCAAGAGCGCAGCTCGCGCAGGAGACGCAGTCTCCGAAGGTGAACGCCAAGGCGTGAGAGGACGACAGCCCGGTAAAGCCATCACGGCAGACGCGTCCCGAGAGCATGGCCGCTCTCCTCGCGCGTGCCTTCAATTGACCTTGCTCCTTTAGGGCTAAAACGCAAGACAACAAAACCGTTCGTCTTCCTCCAAAGACATTGGGGCCTCCTCTCCCTCTTTCAATATTCGGTCAACATGCTCCACATGTGCTTGTCAGTCAACGTGATTGTCATCACTTGATTCGACCCCCGAGGTAGGTCTCCTAAAACGGTTCTCACGAATCATACACAACCTTTGTTGTCACAAAGTATACCCGTGTCATTGCAACCGGATGGATAAGTCTCCGGTGGGCCCAGGGCCGGCAAACCACAGAATAAAGTATGGACGCCCGGCGTGGCGCCGGGATGGTTTGCCAGCAGCCTGGGGGGGCGAAGCCACAGCGTGGCTGAGAGGGAGGACCGTCGCCCAGCGAAGGTGCGGCACGCACCACAGCGTCCACAACACAAGTCACAAGCGACACACACTTCGTCCCGAAGCAGCAGAGAGACACTCTCCATTTTCATCTACAACACTAGGAAACGAATCTATCTCTAAACGAGTCTCTCTCCTCAAGGACCTCCTCTCTTGTCTGTCCAGCAGCCTGCGGCTGCACGGGGTTCCGCTGCGCTGCACCCCATACCCCATTTCCACATCCATAGTGATGGGGGATTGTTCGTGGTAGCCCGACCCACGGTCTAGAAGCTGTAATAGACAGTGGCGCGAACATCCTGCACCGCTCCCGCACGCAACTCAACGTCCTCCTTGCCCATCATCTCAAAGATCTGGTTCTTGGCGCGCACGCCGACGAGCACCTCCACGGGGTCCTTGAAGACGAAGCCTCTCCGCTGACTGACCTCGCACGCCTCCAGCGGGAGGTCCAGATTCCAGTAGGCGCGTACCTCACGCGTCTCGGCACCGAGAAGGCCATACTCCCCGGACAGCGCCTCCCAGGGGACATTGCTCGGACGAACCTCCGCTCGCAAACGCGACTGACCGTTCCCCTTAACATCGCCGACCGCGTAGTCACAGCGCCTGTGCACGGCCCCTGCCTCGTCGGACAGCGACGCATCAAACAACTGCCCATCGCTGGACAGGACCTCATCGAAGCTGCCGCCTCCCGCCATCGGGAACCTCGGCCTCTTGAACGGCCCGTCGGCCTTACCAGCCATGCATGTCTCCGCCATGGTCATCAACCGCTGGCCGGACGGGTCCTTCCCGCCCTCGACACCCAGACTAAAGGTCCGCGGGACATGCGCCGTCTCCTCTTCAACCAGGTCCCCTAGGCCGAGCGCTGGCCTGCGCGTGTAGCACACGGCCAGGACGTCCGTCTCAACAAACATCTTCACCTTCATCGTGATGGACACACCGACCAGCGTCCCTTTCTGGCTCGTCCACCAGCGAGGATCGGGGGGCACCGTCGTCCCATCCGGGAGCACGGGCTGTTTCGACGGGATCAACTCCGTCACCGGCACCCTAAAGTAAGCATTGTGGATCTCCGGGCCCACGTTGAAGAAATCCACACTCCGCGGCATGCCCATCGCCGTGTGGGACTGTGTCGCCGGCTTCGCGCTCGTCTCCACCGCGGCATACGAACGAGACTTTGTCTTGGCCGCCATCCCGACCTTCGGTGACGAACCCGTCCCGTAGCGGCGGCGCGTCCCCTTTGGTTTCTTCTGAAACATCATCTTGCGATAGAACGCCTTGCGGTAAACCTTGACCGTCGTGCATCCACACTGCTGTCGCGCAGAGAGGAGAAAAGGCACAGGCGGTGCGACGTCCCCGACGCGGGCGACTCCCCTTAAAATATCCATAACCCTGCTCCACAGGTGCTTGTCACTCGAAGTGACTGTCATCACTTGATTCGACCCAGGTGTGGGTCTCTTAGATTGATCCTGACGAATCATTACAAGTCCTTACTGACGCAAGTGTATCACGAGTACTTGCCAAACCGCGTGGTCACGGGTTTTGGGGCCCAGACCATAGAATAAACTATACGGCAAATCATCCTCCCAAAGACAACCGTCTGCTTGCGACGATGCTTATCGGTCGCCTCGAAGCTCCGCTGGCAGCCGAGAATGACGCGCCAGGCCGGAAACCTCTCGAGATCCACATCACTGACCACGAGATGCGTCGCTTCCTCGCTGAACTTGTCGAGATTGAAGTCGCCCGTCATCTCAGCGGGCTGCCCGCAGAATCTCCACGGCCTCCGCCTACGTAGGAAAATCCAGAAGCGCCTTGATATCCGCCTCCCTCCGGGCGGACATCGAGGAATCAGCATCAATCATCTTCCCGAAGACGAAGGGACTACCATCCTTGACAGAGTACGCCATGGCGCCCTCGAGAAAACTCGCGGCACTCTGTGCCTCCTTTTTCAACTTGATATGAATCGACTTCGTATCGACAACATCGTCCACGCCCAGCATGAGTGGCTTCTGCCATCCCGCCAGTGCACACGTTTTTCAAACTTGAAAACCACATGGTAGTGAGGCGCTTCGTCCTCGTGATCCTCAATCTTGCTCCGCATCCACGTCACAAACGCGCAGGTCGCGTGCACCAGTAACCCAGTTCCCACTGGGTCCTTCTCCGTCTCAGAGCCAGTCGAGACGGCCGGGTCCCCCGACACAGAGGCATCCTCCTCACCCCCACCAGGGTGATCCTCCGGATCCGAATAGACAACATCTCGAGCTGCGTTGCTCTCCATCGCCGCGACTGCAGGAGAAAAGGCACAGGCGGTGCGACGTCCCCGACGCGCATGCAGTGAAGCTATCACGAGACAGAGTATCCCCTAGCGCCCACAGCGCTGGTTCAGGACCCCCGGCCCGCCATCAATCCGCTAAAGTGCCGTGGCAGGCCCACCGCGAGAACCCCCGTCCTCCCCGTGCGACGCCCTGTAACCCACCGCGGCGGCTGGCCCTGACAGGCTGACAGCCCACCCGGGAGGCCCAGCCCCGCCGCAACAGGCAAGACAAGTACCCCGCGGGAGGGGCACCCCTCAGCAGACCAATCAGCGGCCGTCGAAATGTCGCGGCGCGGCGTGGGGAGCAGGAACGTGGCCAGGGTGGTCCCTTCTGCGAAAATCAGCCCATTCTCACTCCACGAGCCTCGTGAAGTCATGCCATTTTTTGGCAGCTCGCGCTTCTCCTTCTCTGTCTACGATCCCCTTCTCCCCCCCCCCTCCTCCCCCAAAGTCCGCTCTTCTCCGGCTAGCCCGAATTGACTGCTACTTACTTGACGTTGCGTTGCATCTTTTGTTCGGGTTCCTGGATCTGTTTCCTCTCGTCTCTCCCTCTCTCTCCCTCTTATCTCGTCGTCGTCCCTTTCCGCCTGGCAGAGAGCGAGACAGCCTCGAGGCACCAAGAGCCAGCTAGCAGCCTTCGACAAACGCCGACCGCCTTTTACTCCCGCCGGCCTCCTCCGTTCCGTGTTCCAAACCCACAACCAGGTCGAACCCATCCATCCCCCTCCCAGCCCGCCGGGATCGACAACCCTTGAAACCACGCGCCAGCGGCTCATGCTACCCCCGGACCACCGCGACCCCTTGCGCGAACTGCCGGCCCCGAGGACGTGCCCGTCCATACTTCAACAGTTAAGAGTCGACCATCGAGAAGAGGAGGAGCACGGCGAACCGCAATAGCTGCTGCCTATCCCCCGACACGACACGACAGCGACGACGACAGCCACAGCGACGAGCCCCACACCGCGGACCATGGCCCCGAGCGCCGTGCAGTCGGAACCCTCGATGGAGGACCGGCAGTCGGGCGTTGACCGCCTCCACACCAACTTCGACAGCGCCTCCGACACACTCACCCTACTGCGCAGCCTGCCCGAGCCCCCCATCGAGTCGCAGGTATGCGTCGTCGGTGCCGGACCTGCAGGGCTCATGCTCGCCGCCAACCTGGGACGGATGGGTGTTCAGGTTGAGGTGGTCGACGACAGGGCTGACCAGACGCCCGTGGGAAGGTGAGTGCCTCCGAATCGGGTTTCCCCCCCTCCCCTTCGCGTCTCGCGACCGCATGCTAACGCGTCTCTCTTCAGGGCCGACGGGCTGCAGCCCAAGACGATCGAGACGTTCCGGCAGATGCGCCTGGCGGACCCCCTACTGCAGCGCGGCGTGCGAGTGTACGACATCTCGTTCTGGAGGAGTACGGCCGAGGAGCCGCTGCACAGGCTGGGGCGCGAGGTGCACTACCCGCCCGTCATCGACGTCCTGGACCCGTACATCCTGCTGGTGCACCAGGGCATGGTCGAGAGCCTCTTCATCGACGACTTGAAGAAGCGCGGTGTCGAGGTGCGGAGGAACACGGCCTTTGAGTCGTACAGCGTCCCGGAGAACAAGGCCGGCCCGTTGCAGGTGAACTGCCGGACCAACGTGAACCAGGACCGGAGGACGATCCTGACACAGTACCTCGTCGGATGTGAGTGAACCTCGAACCACTGTCGATCCAGAGAAAGCTCCTGTACTAACCCCGTGCCCCTCCCCCAGGCGACGGCGCGCACTCCAAGGTCCGCAAGAGCATACCCGAGGCGCGAGCCATTGGCCTCTCGCAGGCCGCCATCTGGGGTGTCCTGGACGGCGAGCTCATCACCGACTTCCCCGACATCTGGTCCAAGACGCTGGTCTACTCGCAGGAGCACGGGTCCATCCTCATCATCCCGCGCGAGAGGAACATGACGCGCTTCTACATCGAGCTCAAGTCTGCCGGCGCCAAGGTCGACCGGCAGCAGCTCGGCCAAGACTTCGTCATGCGGCGCGCGAAGCAGATCATGGCGCCCTACAACGTCGATTGGAAATACATCGAGTGGTTCGGACGCTACCAGATCGGCCAGCGCGTCGCCAGCCGCTTCTCCGACCCGCACCTGCGCGCGTTCCTCGCGGGCGACGCCTCGCACACGCACTCGCCCAAATCCGCCCAGGGCATGAACACGTCCATGCATGACTCGTGGAACATCGCCTGGAAGCTCAACCTCGCGGTGCGGGGCCTCGCCAAGCCGTGCCTGCTCGAGAGCTACGAGGAGGAGAGGAGAAAGATCGCCCTCGACCTGGTCAACTTTGACTACGAGCATGCCAACCGCATCGCCGGCGGTGATGCCGTCGCCCTGTCCGAGAACTTCAAGACCAACGTGCGCTTCATCTCCGGCATCGGCGTCGAGTATGCCGAGAGCCCGCTGAACCAGACCGAGCCGCAGGGCATGCTCATGGGCGACGCCCGCCCGGGATGCCTGCTGCCCCCGGCCAAGGTGACGCGCTACATCGACTCGAACCCCGTCGACATTCAGCTCGACATTCCCATGATGGGGCAGTTCAGGATCTACCTGCTCATGTGGGACATACATGCGTCCAACCCCTTCCTCGAGACCTTCTGCCAGGCCATCGCCTCGACGAGCTCCTTCATCAGCAAGCTGTCCGCCGCCGCCAGCGCCTCCTACGCCGCCCAGCCCCGCCTGCCCGCCTGCCCTCGTCGGAAGACATCTACACGCGGCCGGAGCGCTACACCGCCGTCAGCCACCTCTTCACCTTTTCCCTGATCAGTGAGTATCTATTCCCTGGCGTACAAGAGCGTCCCTACTGACATGCCCCAGCCACGATGCCGAAAGCGGACGTCGAGATCTCCGACCTCCCCGCCCTCCTGCAGGACAGCAGGTGGACGTTCTACCTCGACGACATCCCCGAACAGGACACGCGCGGCTCGCTGTGCACGAACAAGTGGCTCGGCAGCCTGGGCCCGGGCGAGGTCGCCATCGTCAACGTGCGGCCGGACGGCTACGTCGGCTCGCTCGGGCGGTGGGACTCGAGCGTCGACGACGCGGGCGTCGAGGCCGCGCGGTGGCTGGACCGCTACTACGACGCGTTCCTGCAGCTGCCCGGCGGCGCAGGCGGCGCCGCGGCATCCAGCCGGTCGCCGGCCGCGTCGGCCGCGGGGACGACGCCCATGGCGACGGAGTAGGTCGGAGGTCGGAGGTCGGAGGCGCGCATACTGCCAGCGCGCCGTGTCGGGCTTTGGTGTTCGTGGCGCATCTCTTCTTATCCTGGGCCGTGCTCTTGTTTGTCGTGGGCATTTCTTTCTGTTGCTGGAGCTTGGGGGGGAGTCGGACCAGGCTAGAGGACCCGTTCGCTCGGAGGCGATCCGTGCCTGCTAAGGCGTGATGTATGGGTGCATGTGCTACGAGAGTGGGCATGATACTTGTTAGATGATGACATGAAGAAATGGACATCTAGTAATATGCACGCCGGCGCCTGAATCTGTCGTGCAATGCTGCGATGACATTTACCCTCAGATATAGGGGAGGTTGACGTCAGGCCTCCCACTTGATGGCACCCACTTGATGCCAGCACGGACGAGTAGGGTGAGGCAGCTCATGTGACGAGGGAGCCGACGCGAAGAGCGGCAAAAGAGTTCAGGACAAGCCGGTCCCTACGTCTCTGCCGCCGTCTCGAACTCGCGTCCTCGTCCGGAGGGCTCGGGCCGGTCATCAGGGTTTCGCGTCGTCCGTTTCTGGATCCGCGGGGTGGGTGTTTGGGGTGCTGGGCCGGGATTGTGCGAAGGGGTGGACCGCTCGACCATGGGGGGAGGGCGTCGGGTGTCGATGGGGGGATCATGTGCGGAATGCGCTTATGAGGGATGGAGGGTGGGAGAGTTTGGAAGGTGGTTGGGGCTTGATTGGTGTGGTGGTGAGGGGCGGCGAGTTGGGCACCGTGAGGGGGTCACGAGGGTCGAGTCCGCCTGATACCTTGCGGGAGTAGCCGGCGGCAAAGGACGAGATGAAATGTGCTGATCGGTTTGTGAAAAGAAAAATTGAAAATAAAAATAAAAGGTCATCATTCATTCTGGCAGATGCGCTGATGGTAGAAGAGACAAGAGAAACAGGCTGTCGTCAAAAGTAAAGTATCACTATGTTCCCCTCGCCATCCTCCCCGATGAGCCACCGCTCGTCCCCTTCAATCACGCCCTTTTCCATCAGCCGTCCCCAGATCTCGTCGGCAAACTGCACCTCACCCACCAAGCCCCCGGCGTCCGCCACCTCCATCTTCTCAGGCTCGTCGTCTCCCTCGCTCTCACTCGAGCTCGCAGAGTCCAACCTCCTCCGGCTCCCCCGAACCCGGGGCCGGCTTCCCGTCACCTTGGCCGTCCCCTGCCCCAGGTGGACGTCGACGCTCACCGTCTCCAGCATGAAGCACTGTCGCGCGCAGAAGCGCACGCCGGCCGCGGGGTCGACCACCTGCGCGACGGTCAGGTAGGGAAAGTCCTCGTGCCGCCAGCACGGCGCCCAGCCGGGCCACGCGCTGTCGTCTCCGGTGAAGACGCCCAGCCGGCAGGCCGTGGGGTCGCCGCCGGTGGTGCCACACTCGTGCTCCCAGCAGGGGCCGTCGCCCTGGAGCGGGATGCCGGTGGTGCGGACGCAGTGGAGGCGGGGCGGACGAGGGAGGACTGCAGGCCCGCGGCCCAGCGGTGGTCTTCCATGGTGAGGAAGAGGTGGCCCGTGGTCTGGCCGGTGCGTGGGTCGCGGGTCTGCCCGTCGAGCGCGAGGGAGCGGAGGGACGGCGTGTCAAACTGGCGGAGGGCCCAGGGGGCGAGCTCGGCGTTGGTGAGCCGGCGGATGATCTCGGGCTCGACGGTGCCGCCGGCGTCGGACCCTGCCGGGGCGTGCGTGGGCGAGCCCACGTCCCAGATGATAAGGCGCTCGAGGGGGCTGTCCTCGCCCCAGGGCGAGCGGTTCGGCTGCCAGACGTAGAGCACGTAGTGGGTTGCGTTGTGGGTGGAGAAGAAGCGGTCGCTGACGGAGAGGGGGAGGCCCAGGTAGTGGATCTTCCACTCGGCGCGGAGGGCAAGATGCCAGCCGGCCAGTCCTCCGTCTCCTCTCTCCGCGCCGTCGGACCCCGGAACTGGTAGGTCCGGCAGCAGGTCGTACCGTCCTCTGGTGCTCCACACGTCGAAGGCCGTGGCGAAGTGCCGGTGAACCATCTCGCCCTCGTTCAGCTGGTGGAAGGCCTCCTGCTCTGCCCACTCGAACACGAGCAGGCCGTCGTTGAGCCGCACGCGCCTGATGAGTTTGTCTTTGATGTAAAACGGCACGGCGTACTCGCGGCCCGTGGCCAGATCCAGGGCGCTGTACTCGTGCCCAGGCGTCGGGTAGACGAGCAGCCCCTCCTTCTGCCCGTACGTCCAGACAGGATCTTGGTGGTGCAGTGGCGCAGTGTGCTCGTTGAGGCGCAACACTCGCTGCCACGGCGTCACCTCCTCGAAGGCTGACTGGTCCTGCAGGAGAGGGAGCTCTCGGACGGCGAAGGGCCTGGCTTTGGTGAGGTGGTGATGGCGTCGGGCGGCAGCCGCGAATATCACGGGCCAATCCTTGCCATGTGTCGTGTCGACGTCCGCAACGCCGTTCAAGCAGCGAAGAAGCCTGGCTTCTTGCGTGCGAGGAAGCAGAGATAGAAGCAGGCGGCGACAGAGGTCCGGCCGCGTGAGGGCTCGGTGGACATCGCGGCTGATGCGGCGGCACAGAACGACCTGGGAGGGCGCGAGGTACTCGAAGATCTCAAGAAAAAGAGTCTCGGGGAGATCAGCGAGAGTCATCATGACCATGATGCTCTCTTCTTCGAAGCGTAAGAGGAGTTCAGGCGAAGAGTAAAAGTGACGCCGGCATCATGTGCTGATGGGCCAGCCGACAGCATGTGATCCGACGGCGGTTGAAGGTGGGTGAGGTGAAGCCGGTAGGTCTCGAGTCTTCAGCATCGCCACCAGTTGTCCTGTGACTACAGCAGTTCAGGGTGTTTCTCGCAGTACGAGCGAGTATGAGGTCCAGTCGAGCATTTTCAAGCAGAACACCGACAACGATAAATCACGGGCGGCCGTTGATAGCGACGTCTACTGAAGACGTGCGTGTCGCTTGCAACATCGAGGTCCAGTCGAAGTGGGGTGATGAGGGACAGTAGACGTGGGGTTCAGCCTTGCACTAAGACTGCCGAATGATTGGTACACTGAGATCGTGGCTTGCTCAGTCACCCAATGGAATCACTTGCACCATCTGCAAGGCTGTGTCTAGAATCAGAGAAAAAAAACTTCCAGAGTGCACACTTGGGAAGGTGCATTGAGCAGTAGCGCCTGCTCGACCGTCATCCACGATCAACTACTCAACACCACACCACACCTCACCTCACCGCAGACCAGCCATGGCCGACAAGCAGGATTTCGAAGACTTTTCCGACGAGTCCTCCATCGCCGAGGAGGTCGATCTCTCTGACGATGAGTCCGACCAGGATGTCTTCAACCTCAAGAAAGCTCCCGTCGCAGAGAAGGACGCCGAAGAGGAGGAGCTCGAACGCCTGGTCCTGGGAAGCAAAGCGAGCTTCCGCGAGCACCTCTTCAGTAACGATACCCTGACCGATTTCGACCTGCTCGAGAAGGAACGCCAGCTCCAGCTCACCAAGACCGACGAGCCCGGCCTCGAGGGCGTGGACGATGCCGACCTCTTCTTTGTCGATGCAGCCCCCGGTACAGCCAGCCAGCAGACCCCACAAGCGAAGAAGGCCGAGCAAGACGCGGCCGCCGCCGGCGCGCCGGCCTGGGAGGACAGCGACGACGAGCGACTGACCGTGTCGCTGGCGGGCGTCTCACAGCTGCGCAAGTTGCGCATCGCCGAAAGCGAGGATGTCGTCACGGGAGCCGAGTACGCCCAGAGGCTGCGACGACAGTACCTGGCGCTGAACCCCCTACCAAAGTGGGCAAAGGAAGCGGAAGGCAGGCCCGCCAAGAGGAGGAGACGGTCGTCGGCCGCGGCGTCCGACTCGTCCAGTAGCTCCGACGACGAGGCCGAGGAGAGCGACGGCGAGTTGTCCGCCGCGCCGCTCGAGAAGCTGTTGCGAGACGTGGGACGTCTGGCGGGTAAGGGCGACGGCAAGAAGAGGAGGTTGCGGCCCGAGGTCATTGATATTCAGCGCACGCGCCCGATACCCGACACACACAAGGCCGCCGTCGGCAACCTCTCCTTCCACCCCGAGTACCCCGTGCTGCTCTCGTCCAGCGTCGCGTCGGTGCTGTTCCTACACCACATCAACCCCACCGCACACCCCACACCAAACCCCCTCCTGACCTCGGTGCAGGCCAAGCAGATCGACGTCAGGAGATCCGAGTTCCTCTGCCCCAGCGGCGACCAGATCTTCTTCGCCGGCCGCCGCAAGTACTTCCACAGCTGGGACCTGCAGTCGGGCCTCGTGCAGAAGACGTCGCAGATCCAAGGCCACAACGCCGAGCACAAGTCGATGGAGCGCTTCAAGCTCAGCCCCTGCGGCCGGTATATGGGTATCGTGGCGTCGTCGAGGAAAGGCGGAGGCATCATCAACATCATCAGCGTCGGCTCGAGGCAGTGGATCGCCGCGGCACGCCTGGACAGCCGTCACGGCATCGCCGACTTTGCGTGGTGGAGCACCGGTGACGGTCTCACGATCCTCGGCCGCGGCGGCCAGGTTGGCGAGTACAGCATGGAGGAGCGAAAATTCCTGGGCGTCTGGCACGACGAGGGCTGCATCGGCGGCATCGTCGTCGCGCTCGGCGGCCACCAGGGCCCGGCGTCCATCGGCGGCGACCGCTGGGTTGCCGTCGGGTCTAACAGCGGCGTCACCAACATCTACGACCGCAACGAGCTGTTCACGACGAACAAGGCGGGCGACAGCGCCGTCAAGGCGAACCCGGAGCCCACGCGCCGCTTCGAGCAGCTCGTCACGCCCGTCACGGTCCTCACGTTCTCGCCCGACGGCCAGCTGCTCGCCTTCGGCAGCCAGCACAAGAAGGACGCACTCAAGCTCGCGCACCTGCCCAGCTGCACCGTCTACAGGAATTGGCCGACGGAAAACACGCCCCTGGGGCGCATCACCTGCGTTGCATTCGGTAGGAAGAGCGACCTGCTCGCCGTCGGCAACGACGTCGGCAAGATCCGCCTATGGGAGATAATGAGCTAGACGCGGGGTCCAGACGATGGGGTTACAGATGGGCACCGGGGCCAGGCCCGAGCTGAGGAACAGGAAGAGCAGAATCTCAGGTAGATGCAGAAAGAGAACCCATTCCCAGACCGTCTGCGCGCGCTCGCCCTCGTACCACCGCTGCTGCTGCTGCGATGCCTCCGTCATGCCGCCCTCGTCGTCGTCCTTTTTTAGCGCCTCCTCACGTGTGTCAACAGCTGCCGCAGTGAGCTCTGGCTCGGGATCGCCCTCCGCGGGATCGTCGGTCTCGTCTTGGTCGCGCAGGCGCTCAGCGCTCTCTCGGTCTTGAAGAAGATGACGTCCTGCGGCTTGTTCGCCGCCGTCAGAAACTGCGGAATGCTGATCCACAGCGTTGCCAGTGCCTGGGAGGAAACGTTAGCCCGTGGCCAGACACTGCACAATGCACCAAGTGATGAGGATTCGACGGTTGCGAGGCGTCTGTACCTTGCGGCACTGGACCCGGCTTTGGAAGCCGTCCTGGAAACCCAGTCGGCCATCAGGCGCAGCTGCACGTAGTCGAGATCTTGCATACCTTGGGTCTCGTCGTCGTCGTCGTCGCTCTCGGAGCCGGAGGGCGTATAGATGATGGTGGTGGTGCTGGTGGTGCTGGATGCCGGGCTCGGGGGCCGGAAGCGGGTGGCCGGGCCGGAGCCGGAGGTGGCGGGTGCTTTTGTGTCGGTGTCCATGTTAACGTTGGTAGGGAGAGGTTTGATGCAGGGAGTGCCGTGGGTCTCGGAGGTGTTATTGGTGTCGCCGGCGCCGGCCCTGGTTTCCTTGGTGTCCGGTGCTCCTGCAGTTTCCTCTTCGGCGTCCGGTGTCCCCCTGGCCCCGTCCTTTGTATCTAGCAGTGCTCCTGTGGTGCTCCTGGTGTCTGTAGACTCCTTGGTATCTGAGGTATCCTTTATCCCCCTTATTGGCCTATTTTTACCTACTCCTGAAATATCAATGGCGTCTGCTGCGTAATCTCCGCTACCAAGACTAGCCATACTGATGTTTGTCGCCTGATTAGTGGCTAGGAGCTGTTGCAAGTGACGCCGTAGGTCAAATTGTGTAAAAGTCGAGCAGGGCAAGCCGGTGCTAAGAGCTAGACTTGACGATATGGGGATTACGCAGGTCTCCATTGACCCAGAAGCAGTGATGAAGCAGCAGAGGCGACAGGGCGGAGACAGTGGCTTGCTTAAGTACTCTACCGAAAGCTTTTGGTATCTGAGGAAAGTGACTTTTGCTTGTGATGGTGACAACCTGTGCGGCTCAGTGAAGGTTTGTTCGTCAGATTTCACTGCAGCACGTGCCCAGGACACAGCAAGCCAGTGATTTCCAGCTACATAGTTCATCGGTTCGACAGAAAGCAAAGAAGCTTAGTTAATTGCTGCAAGGAATGGATTTCATAATGCCATTCACAGTAGCCACGCCAGTGTTTGCCAAACCGCACGGAGAGACACTTCAAGTCAAAGGTGAAGAGAGGTTGAGGGTACTAAAGAGTGCTCCAACCGAATTTTGATCAATCCAAAGCAACATCGCCTATACCTAGTTCATCCTTCGTAGGCCCTCTATCGTTTCCGATGGTTTGGTGAACTTGGTGGACACACATTTCCGCACATTGAGGCTAGTACCGTAACCGGCCCGTTTGTAGACCACATGAGGCATTTCACGCGGCAGCTCTTTCAACAAAGGCCGCATGGCCCAATGGCAAGGCGTCTGACTACGAATCAGGAGATTGCAGGTTCGAGCCCTGCTGTGGTCAATAAGCACTCACACGAGTGCACCAAACCTTTTGCGCTCGGCGACGAGCATCACTAAGTGTCTCTGACTTAATACAACCCAATCGTGCTGCCGTCTTTCACATTTTTGTCTTTCGTACCTGACAGACAGGTCGAAATGGAGCGAGACCAGGACGTTTCCACATACGCTTGTGCTCTTTGTGGAAAGTCATTTGATCAAGGTACGATAGTCACTCGGTCCCACGACTGTCGAGCCGCAATGCCTCCCCGTTCCAGGAGTCGCCAGGGCATCATTGATCGACACAACTTTGGAATGACTGACTGAATCGACCAGAAACATCATACGGGCGCCATCTCCAGTACTGCCGCCGGCGAGCTGCCAGGAAACAGCCCGCCCGGCCGACGGCATGTCATGTCTGCCGGGGCACCAAGAGCAAGTGCGACTTCCGCCAGCCATGCTCCCGGTGTGTCGCGAAGCAGACAGAGTGCTCCTATGGCCGGCCTTCGGGAACTACGGACACCTCGGCGACACATCACATTGTGGTCACAACCGCCTCGGCGGCAGAGGAACCCCTCGTCGCACCAGTCGACGAACCGTGGGCGTCCACTGACACCCAAATGGAACTCAGCCTTCTGAGCCCAGATGACTACATCTACAGCGACACCCTCTTCCCTCCCGAGATACCCAGCCCAACCACCATTGAGACGCTCCTCGCCATGCCGCCGCTCCCGAAGCTCACCACCCCAAGCGCCATCACCCAGCTCTTCCGCCAACCCCCAGACCCGACAGCCCCCGCACCCGGATCTCAGTGCCTCATCTCAATCTCAGGCCGTGTACTTGCCAGTGACCTGCCTCTGGGTCAAGCCCTCTCGCCGGGCTGCCGGCGCTTCATCACCGCCACGCTGCGCACATTCCCGCGCCTGATGGCGCAGCCGGCCAGCTGGCCGCCGTTCATCCATCCCATAGCCTGCGGGCTACACTTCGACGAGCGCGACACCCAGCCCAGATCTGCGGCGCCTGAGCCCCTGAGACCGCTGGCCGCGTGTCGTGTGATCGCGCAGGGGTTCGTCGCGCGGACGGAGGGCTCATCCGACTTCTTGTGGCGGAGCATCGCGGCCGAGGAGCGGTGGATCAAGAGCGAGGTCGGTGCCCACGCTGGAGACGGGACTTGCAGAGATAATCGCTAACGCCGTATGGTGCGTCCAGATGCAGAACTTCTCGCTGGGCGAGGTCATCGCGGCGTCACAGTCAATGGTCACGTATACAATCATGCGGCTCATCGAGTCGGGGCCCGAGTACTTCATCACGAACGAGGGGATGGTCAGGCTGATGCTTGTTCGTTTGTCCAAGCTCCTCACTATTTGGCCGAGGGGACTCCTTGAGCTGACATACTGTGGCGCAGGACCTGGGTGACAGAATCGCGCTCTTCACGTCCGGGCCATTCAGCCCGCCGCACGAAAGGCGGACAGGACATCGCTGGGAGGATTGGCTGTGTGATGAGACACGACGGCGGTACGCGCCTCTTCTCCTGATGAACTTTGGCATTTATTCTTTTTCCAAGAATGCGCCGCGCGTTGAAGCTAGTGACATGGACTGACAACTTCACCAACAGGATCATGACGACTTGCTTTTGTTTGGCTCTTGTCAGTGGGACGGGCAGCACTGACGACATGGGGAACCCTTTCCAACTCCCCTTGCCGGGCCATAAGGCTCTTTGGGAGGCCAAGGACGCATGGGAGTGGGAGAGGCATTATGTTGCGTCCTGGGGGCCGGAAGGGGACGGGAGCAAGAGGCTCAAGACCATGTGCGAGCTGTCAGGGGCGATGAGGCAGAGGGCGCGCTCGGAGGGTGCGCCGACGACTGCGGGAGCTGCCCGTGCGATTGATGATATGCTAGATGATTGGCAGACTGGGCAGGACGGACTAGGGATGATGCTCTCGATGGTCATGGGCGATGTGTGAGGTGCCATTGATGCAGTATGGGGTTATCATGGCGAAGTCATTGTGGTATTAGCCATGGCGAAGTGCCGGTTTGGAAATGCGGGTCACTTTCCAGCAAGTTTGCCTCGAGAGCAGATTAACGATTGACGAACATAACGACATAAGTGTCATCTATTGTGCCCATGACCGAGCGACTTGTGTTGACATGTATCGCGCGCGCGTCGGAATTATCACGTCGAGTTGTTTGAGCGTCGCGGGTGGTCATACCAGGTTTAGCACCGGCCAATTCGCCGGCGCCGTCCCACGGCCAATTCGCCGCGACAACACAATCCCAGTATGCGGCGAGTTGGGCGAACCTCAGTCAATACCATTTCAAATCACTCTTCGGATGAAAATGTATCCTTGGTGACGATTTCAAAGCAAGCCGCCCTGGCCGGTATACTCGAGGCCGGTAAAGTGTCATGGCTTGGATATAAGAGACGGCGGCGGCATTCGGTTTGGAGTAGAAGTCAGTTCAGCATCACCACAGCTTCATCACAATCATCACCATCACTACCAGACTCGTTCACTCAAACATCACTTTCAAGCCCTTGACACCCTTCCTCCGCGCAATGGCCAACCAGACTACTCACCGCGCGGCATTTCTGCCCGCCATCGCCAGCAGCCTCATCGTCGAGGAGCGCCTGACGCCCACTCCCGCCGCAGACGAGGTCCTGATCCGCAACCGCGTCGTGGCCGTGAACCCCATCGACTGGAAGCGCCAGGCCTGGGGCTTCATGACGCCCACGTATCCCGCCGTGCTGGGCGCAGGTAAGATGCCAAGCAGAAGATCCTCCTGCCCTCGTTCTGATGCTGACGACTGGCCAACGCAGATGTTGCCGGCGAAGTCACAGCCGTCGGCGCCTCCGTCACGGGTCTCAAGCCCGGCGACCGCGTCCTCGCAATGGCTCACGGCCTCCTCTCGGGCAACAACGACAACAGCGCTTTCCAGGAGTACACGGTCGCCACGGCCACGACGACCGCCAAGATCCCGCAGACCCTGAGCTTCACGCAGGCGGCTACACTGCCCACTGCTACGGGCACAGCGACCATGCTCCTCGTTGACGTCCTGGGTCTGCCGCGCTCGGCGCTCGAGACCGGTGCCGCAGGCGCTGGATCCTCGCCCCCGTCGATCCTCGTCTGGGGAGGCGCCTCGGCGGTCGGCAACCTGACCATTCAGCTGGCGCACAAGGCGGGCCTCGCGGTCTATGCAACGGCGAGCGCGAAGCACCACGCTGCGCTGCGCGGGCTGGGCGCCCGCGTCGTTGCGGACTACGGCTCGGGCCAAGCTGCGGAGGAGCTCCGCGCGGCGTCCGAGGCGGCGGGCCAGCCGATCGCGTGGGCGGTGGATGCCATCTCGACGGCGGAGACGCTGGCGCAGGTGGCCGAGGTGCTGAAGCGGTCGTCGACGACGGAGGCGAAGAGGCTGGCGACCACGGTGCCTTGGGCCCAGGACCTGACTCGACCCGAGGGCATTCATGTCCAGGAGGTCAGGGGTGACGCGCTCTGGGACCGCAGGGCGGACCTGGCGGCCTGGTTTTCCGGCGAGGCGCTGCCGGCATGGTTGGAGTCGGGGTCCATTAAGCCTTTGAACTACAGGTTTGTCGAGGGCGGACTTGACGGGATCCAGGGTGCGATGGACCAGGTGAAGAAGGGTGTCAGCGGCGAGAAGCTGGTTGTGGAGGTGTGAGGGCAGACTGTTGTTCGGGAGGTGTAGAAAGAGACAAGGTAGGTAGTCAAGCACCAAATTACCTGCCTAGGTACCTACCTAAGGTCCCTTACCTCAATTGAACAGGCAGCCACAGAGAGTGCTACATGTCTCGCACGCCACACCTGGACGGCGCAGTGTGGCTGCGGGCCGTTGTCTTGTGGCGCGGCAGGATGTGCCGAAATGAAGTGTCCGTCCGCCTGGGAAGGAAGAGACAAGAGCAAGGACCTCTCTCTGGACACCACTTCACCTCACCCCACCAGGCCCAGCGCCTAGTCACGCAAACCCACCCAATATCATCACAAAGTCCCTGTCAGGAGGGATGGTGTCACTGGAGAATCCATGCTTCAGCAAGATGATCATTCGACGAGGAATCCAGGCGAATTGATGTCAGACCCCCGGGCCAGCGAAAAGACCCGGCGCTAAGCCGGTGGGAGTCCAGGTCCAGGGAGCCGCAGATCTGCTATTTGTTTTGTTTACCTTAGCTGACCAGACCTTTCTTTTAGGCTCCCCTCTGCCTGCCGCCTTACTCGTCGCACCGTATCGTATCGTCTCGTCTCACAGACGCAGCCATCACCATGGCGATGCATTACGCCCAAGTCCTCCTCCTCCCTTAGGTCGACAGGGCCGCCTCCACTTGGACGTTCCTTGTGACGACGCAGGCCAGCGCATGCCATGTCATGCCCCCCGTGCCATGCAAAGCCCATGGCGGCGGCGGCGGAGCAAATAAAAAAAAAAGCACAAGCAGACAAGTGCCCTGATCGCTGCATCGACGGGGCAGAAATATCATGCGATGGAGGCCCACCCGCTTCCCCCCAACCTCGCCCGTCGGGTCCCACGTCCTGTCTTTCTCTCCCGACCCTCGGATCACCCCGTCCAGAGCCAGAACGCGTCTGTCGTCACGGTTCTCACGTCACGAACACACCACGTCGTCCGGCGAACATCTCACATTCTTCCTTCCCGCATCTACCCCGCCGGCCTTGCTTTCTCACCCCATTCCTCTCCTCCATTCTCCCGCCGGTTTTCTTTCGTTTCCTGGGTTTCTCCTTCTGCCGCCCGCGTCCCTCCGCCTCTCCGCCTCGGCCTTGGAAGCGGTTCTCTTATGGGGCGCCTGCATTAGACATACCAACCCCCAGCCGCCCGGCTGCAAGTCTGCACCTCTGCCTCCACTGTTTTGCCTCGTCCTTTGCTTCTCGAGGCTGTCCACCGCTCATTGAAAAAGTCACGGCCCTGCCCACCCCCCCAGCTCGGCCTCTGACACTCGCGAAGCCGAGCTTCATTTCTTTCTCCCCGAAACCCAATCCCAGACTATCATGGCCATGGATCCCAGGGCCGCTGTCCCGCCATGCCAGACGCCTACCCCGGATGTTGACGTGCGGAGGCGGTTTCCCCTCGTAGGCAGGAGGCCTTCTACGCCCGGCGGTGCGGTGTCAACGCCGCCGGCAACACCAACCAGAGCATCACCGACACCACCACCACAATCTCCGGCTCTCACGCCCACACCAACGCCAGCCGGCCTGGCCATTCGCGTTCTCATCAAATTCGGCCCGCCATTGCTTGCCAACTACGACAACATTTACGAGGCCTGCAGAGACTTTGTCCCGTCTGACAACATCTGTCAGGGCTTGCTCCGGCGCCTCGACCACGGCTGCCATGACCTGATCACCCGCCGCGACTCGTCCGCTCTAGACCCCAAGTCGGGCAGGAAACCTCTGCGCTTCGAGGCACACTTCACCATCACCCGCGCCGGCTCTCACCTGACCTCCGTCACCTACAGGTCCTACCAGAAACTGCCTTTGGACAGGCAGGCCGCCGTCGATGTTGCACTTGCGACCGATCGCATCATCGGAACTTTTCTTCGGCGCCATGACAGAGGCTTTACCTGGCAGGCACCCGATCGACTCTCGATCGATTCTCGTACCACCAGGCCTCGCACACGTCACAGCGCCTCTCTCTTCCCTTCCGCTACCCATGATCGTCTTGTCGTGACGAAACAGGAGGAGCACTTCGTCCCTGGTTACGAAATTGTTTTGAACTTCCGCTCAAAGTGCAGGTCGCGCCAGCCTGCGACTTGGGACCGCCGCATCGTCATCAAGAGCGCGCAGACGACACCGTTGACCCCGCGACTGGTCGAAGGCTTGACGTGGAAGCTGTCGAAAGGCATGCACGACGCGCTTGAGGCCAGGAAACGGATCTTTGATGACCGTCAAACGGTGAGCGACGATCTTGAAGAGGTCGAGGACTCATTCGAGGACGAGGCTGTCTCCATCGACTTCAAGCTGCAGAACCGCACTGGCGGCAATCCGCTTCTCAGCCGTTCGGTCACCAGCAGATTCCCTCTCTTCCAGGACTCCGAAGCCCGCGATGCACGTGACTTCGTCGAGCAGCTGAATAGCTCCTTCAACAGCTTGAGGGACGAGACCGACGCGGCTCTCAGCTCACTCGACGACCTCAAGATCATTGTCCGCGAGGTTTCCGGCCGAGACCAGACCATCAAGAACCCTTTTGCTGTGGTCCTCGACTCATCAACCTGCTATGCGGCAAGGACCATCGAGGCTGCACTGGACAGGGTACAGTCTGGGATTGCCCACGTGCTGTACGGCAAGGACGTAACCCTCGTCATGACTGCCACCAAGCGCGGCCATTCTGTCCTCGAGAAGACGTTTGTTGGCCGACCGGCCTCTCTCAGCTCTCTCACTTCCTTGCATTCTCTCCCGGAGGAACCTCAGACGGAACAGGAAGCACTTCTGTCCAGTCTGAAAGAGTGCATCCAGCGCGATATCGCCATGGTCATACTCGACACCAGGTCTCTGAGCGACATGCATGCACGACCCCAGAACCTTCGCCTGATTGAGCGCCGCGCACCCGCCTCGTCCGCTCAAGCTGTCGACGAAATGGTTGCAACCCCTTCGTCCAGCCAGCTCACCTTCGCATCCGCCCATGGACCCTGCGGCCCGTCCGTCGCACCATCCGAACCTTCGGCTCAAACGGATGAGACGCGCCCCGAAACAGCCGTTGAGACGGCCCCGGCCGCGCTCCCACATCGGCCTGAAACCCCAACCAAAGCGATCGCCAGGGACCGCGAACACGCGTTGGAAACCCCGTCGATCAGCCGCGAGAGCAGCGCTGATATCTCTTCCCTCCCTGCCGACAACGACTTCGTCCACTCGACCCCGCCATCTACCCCCAGCCTAAGCGACTACGCCATTGAGACCCCTCGCCACAGCTACCCCAATACGCCCCCGGCGCTGCAAGCCTTCTCTGGTGCGACTGACGACGTCCGCGTTAGACGCGATTCGGACGCCTCAGACGAGGAGTGCGAGGATTCCAATCAAGCTGTCGAGAAGGAACCTGCGACTGCCATGGTCAAAGAGCCGCGCAGATTCGGGCTGCTTGGGAAGCGAATTCGACAGACGACAACCGCGTCTGCCGAAACCGTGAAGCCTGTCGAGACAGCGAAGCCGGCCGAGTTGATCGAGCATGTCGAGATCCTGAGGCCCGTCAGGCGAGTCAGACCTTCATCTGTGCCTGCAGTGCAGGAAAAGCCCACAGAAACCTCTCTTGAGGGATGGCTCGGTTACTCGTGCGAGCCTATCGATGAGGAGACGGTCGTCGAGGAGCAGACCATTGAGTTAGCTGTAGCCGAGCCAGCACCGCAGGGAGTCGCACCTGTCGAGCTCCCGGCTGTCGAGGCCACACAAACCGAGGTCGAGCCCGCCCAGACGCCGGAGTTCGCACCTCTCGAGGTACCACCCGCTGCCGCTCCCGTCGAAGCTGCACCGGTAGAACTTGCGGCTGTCGAGGTTGCGCCTATCGAATGCCTGTCTCCGAGGTCGGCAACGCCTGAGCTTGAGGGTTGGCTTGGATACAGCGTTGAGCCCCTTGACCCGGTCGAGCCATCCAACGAGACTGAAGCTACAGATGACATCACAGCTGCCGTCGTCACCGAAATCACTGCAGCAGTTGAAGGCACCCGGGCGACAGTGCCAGACGAGCATGCGCTACCAGTCGAAAACAATGAACCTGACGCAGTTATTGATCATGCCAACGGTGACAAGCTTTTGGTAGTAGCTACACCCGGTGAGGTTGACACTGTTGTGGATGCTTCAATCTCTCCCAAGCCTCTTACAGTTACCATCGACTCCTCCTCAGGCAGCTTCGAAACCGCCTTTGAGACCCTAGACGACACACCTCAGACTCCCACCGATGACCCTTCTCACGAGTCTCCTGAACCTCACACCCCAGCAATGACTGACGACTCGGGCGCCGCCAGCGACTCATTTGCAAACCACGACCACTCTCCCAGCCCATTCCCCGAACTGGAGCGTCCCAACCTCACCAGTTCGGCCTCTTCGACGTCACTCACCCTCTGGTCGCACAACCGCTCTCCTTTCCTCCCCGACGACTTCGACTTTGCCCTCAAGGGCGTCGAATCGCCCTCCAAATACGCCCGTCACTCGTTTTCTCGCCCCCAGACTTCCTACGGCACTAGCCTCTCCAATATCGCCCCGCCTCTACGTCGACCTCAGTTGCAACCCCACAAACGCCAGTTCTCTTCCCCGACAGCCGGCTACCTCGGGCTCCTCCATGGCCACGGCTCCCCGTTGCGCATGACGAGTTTCGTGGGCTCGCAACTCGCCGATAGCACGCCAGATGAGGGCCCCGCCGTGCGACGCCGATCCCTGCACCGCAGCCCCTCGAGCGTGCTCCTCGGCCTTGGCTACGAGCAGAGCGTCGAGGCACAGTCAAGGCCCGGCTCGTCGGCTGGGTTCCGACCTCGAACGGACAGCATGAGCTCTTTCGGTGGGACAAGGTCCCGGACGGGGTCCATCATCGGGGGTGTCGGGATCTGGATGAAGTAAGCGAGGCACAGGCACGCAACCCATCTTTTTTTACGTGAATAGCTTTTGGTGTTATTTTGAATTTCGGCCCAAGGGCCTGGAGTTAGGGTCACAACTGGTGCATGGTCAGGAAAAGGATCATAGCGCTCTGGGCATTTGGAGCGTCTGTTTATAGCATCAGATCGTCACATAAGATTCATTACCGAGCTTGTTTTCGTATCTTGTGCAGATGGAGGGACCTACATTTCTGGCTTCACCGTCGACGTACTTGCTGATGTCGTGATTAGTCCATATTCGCCGTCAGCTCTTCTGGCCTCGCTCGGGCTGCGAGCCTTGCGCACCGCAGCAAAGGAGGTTTTGGCAATTGTCCCCTTTTTCTGGGGCAGCTCATACCGTCCATCTTTGGCTCGATTGGTAGCTATGCAGATGGGCAAGTTCACAGGCGGATGCTTCCAACGGACTAGCGTCTCAGGTGTCTGACAAAAGTGTTTTCAGGGTCAAGGCCAGTCATGAATCAACCTCGATAACAGAATCATTTGGCTAGGGAGAGCGCGCGCAAGTTGATCTTCTCACAGCAGAGAAGGCAGCGGACGACCAGGGGACAGGAAGTCGAGGCCCGTCCACGGCCGATTCCCTGACCAAGATGAGACCAACGAGGCTGGGCACCATAGCCCCTCGAACTTGTGTCATCAGCCATCGCCGTCCGCAGGCTAGGACTTGCATAAGTGAGCGGCTAGGAAGGATGGCGAGTCGTCCTTTCCTACGCCTGGGACTCCCTCTCCGTCACGTCCTGGCTCATTGCGCAAGGAGGGGGGGTCAGAGCACAAGCGAGCAATCCAGCACACGCACGTACAGCCTGGATCCGAGCTCCATCGTCCCGTCACCTTGGACGCGGGAGGCTGGAGACGGGGGGGGACGCGCGTGTTCCCTGTGCGATGGTTCGCGGACCACCTCCTGGCTGCCTTGCCCGTTGGTCCTCAGGCTTGGCGAACGGAGTCGGCGCTGCACGCCATCACGTTCGGAAAAGGGCGCAGTGTAGACCAGCCTCACAACCCGAACCCGATGGAGAGGAAGGAACACTCAGCTGATGAATTGAGCAAGGGTCGCGCCGGAGCGGGCTCTCGATTGGTTCGAACGGGTTCGACATAGAGGATCACCTACCCGAAATGTACGGGTTGAAATCGCACTAGGAACCAACAGCATGAAGATGGTTACATGCAGAGGCATGTGGGGGCCGGCGCTTGGGTACGACTTCCCCGGGACAATCTGCTGGGGTCGCAGCATGGTATCATGTGCCGCCAGCCTGCCCATTTCCCCGGTGTGCGCCTGATGGTGCTGGGCTGGGTCTTGACCCCCTCTCCTATATGGTCTGGGGTGCCCAGCAGCCCGCGGGCGGGCTGTGTTAGGTCTCGTGGTTCCCCAACACTATACACCACCAGGTCTGACACCTTGTCTTTGTGTCCTCTGAATCCTCTGAATCCTCACGTCGATATGGCCACCATCGGGAACGTTGCGGATCCTCCCGTGTTACGAGCGCTGCGGGCGATTCAGGGAACGACCGGATTTGTTCCGAATTCGACAAACCAGTGGGATTTCAGTACATGCTCGTTCCGCGCAGAAAAGTCTTCGAAGAGATGTCAGCTGCGTGTGGAGGTTCCTCGAGCTGAGAGAACGCGGGCTCTTTTCCGCAAGCTCAACCTCATGGGGCATTGTCCCATGACGGAAGAGTTCTTGTTCGAGCTCGGGAGTCTCGTGGAAGGTTTGCACTGCACCAGATGGCACATGTCAAAGGCAGCCCAAAACTTTCGTGCCTGGAGAGAAGACCTGACCGGCATCGACTCTGAGAGCGACGACTCTTGTGCACCGTCTACTTCGGGAGAGCAGGGTTATTCGGTCTCACGTTTTGATCGCTCGGCCCGGCGGCTCCCCACAGCCAACTGGGAGAGTGACGACTCTTATGTGCTTTCCAGCACGCCGAAGCGTTCCTTCGCCACCTCGAATCCTTACTCGGAAGACGACTCGGCCATTGCCTTCGGGTCCGCCACGAAGGAGCGCCAGCTCCTGAGAACGGCCTCCCGGAATGCTTACTTCGAAGACGACTCGGCCATTGCCTTCGGGTCCGCCACGAAGGAGCGCCAGCTCCTGAGAACGGCCTCCCCGAATGCTTACTTCGAAGACGACTCGGCCATCGCCCTTGATTCCATCACGGAAGGCTTGTCGACCATGAGAATGGCCTCCTTGGATCCTGGCTCAGGGGTGAACTCGGCTGTCATCCGCGAATCCATCGAGAAGGGCACTCCGGTCTTTAGTGTCGCCTCTCCGTTCCCAGTTGGCGCGGAAGAGGGCGGTGGCCACGTCCGGGCCCTCGCTGAGCAGCTCGGTATCACAGAATCTTACCGGGGAGGATCGCCACGGGACTTGTCGCCGTTCCAAAAGGCACTGCACACGCCCCTCAACAGTACCCAGCAGAAGAAGGGTGTGGTTTACGTGCTCCGTCACAAACTCATTCCGGGTATATACAAGATCGGCTTTTCGGAGCGCTCGGCAGCGGAGAGGCTGGCGGACAATTCGAACTGCTACAGAATAAACACGGAACCTATCTACGAGTCGCCCGGAGGCCGCTTTTTTGCAGCGCAAAAGGTCGAGATGCTCGCCCAGACGGCGCTGCTTCACCAGAGATTGACAGTGACGCAGTGCAGGGGTTGTTCGAGATCTCACAGAGAGTGGTACGAGGTGCCGTTAGATAGGGTTATCATGACGGTCAAGGTCCTCGAGAAATTTGTGAGGCTTCCGGCTTACGCATTGGTCGGGGGACGAGAGTGGAAGCTCACGGACGAAGCAAGCAGGGTGTGGCAACAACAGTCGCTGACGACCATGTTCGTGGATGTTGCGACTTCGCGGGGGTGGTCTATCTCCTTGGACAATCGCGATGGCGGCCCGGTGCAGTCCGGGATGGGATACGCAGCGCAGGACGTTGCTGCGGCCGCCTTTCGTCCCAGGCAGAGACCGGTCGTCGAGACGGTGGTGGAAGTGGGCGCTTCATTCCCGGTTTGGGAGGATGAGGTCGATGAACACGAGGAGGACAGACGGACATCGCTCGGAGGGAGGGCTGCCAGAGGGCCGGGGCAGGGCAGGAGCAGGGTGCGAAGCAGGTCGCGCAAGAGGAGAGGGTCGAGGAGTCGGTCACGTTCATCTTTCGGCGTGGCGCCCTCGCCGGGAGAGGCGGCCAGTGATGGCACAGGACACGATGCGGTGAGGAAAGCTGTCATGGAAATCCTCATGACTATGATGCCCAACCAAGTGAATGCAGGCGCCTTGGGCTTCCAGCATGCGCCGCCGGCGATTCACATCAATGTTGGCAACTTGCATCTCGGTGGCAGACGGAGGCGTTGAGGTTGGGGCGCACCAGGGCTTGGGACTGTAATCGACGAGCCCGAGACAATGATGAACAATGTCAGCGAGCCCACTAGCATGTCGACATCATGTAAGATGCGTGAGGCGACATAGTGGAAGGCCGGCATGCCGGCAGGCCGGCAGACCGTGTCCGACGGTGCAGATGATAACAATGTCCGCCCGTCGGGCATCGCCGCCAACAGGAGCGGAAATGCACATGTCGGCGTTTTCGTGGCGTTGGGTGCACCAAACATCCACTGATAAGGGCGGGTCAACAAACCGCGTTTGGTGAGGGTGGAAGAGTCGGAATAGATATCAAGTCAGAATCAGGCGGACGGCGGCCGCGGCCGGCGGAGCTGAGCAGATAAAGATAAGATGTCGCTCCGACCAATCGGCAGCGCCCGGCGCATGACCAGTTGCCGTGATTCACATCATCTCGACCTCCATCGCACCTGCTCCATGTGCTGCATTCTGGCTCATCACCTACCTTGTATAAAAACCCCTCTCGGTAGCTCCTGGCCCAAGACGCTCTCCCCAATTCACCGTCAACCTCTGTCACACAAAGCTGCCTTCATACCCAGAACACCACAGCTACATTCGCCATGCCGTCCGCCGTGCCATCCCCTCCAGTTCACCCCATCTCGTCCCGGGAGGGAGGCCCTGCAGTGGGAGCCGTCATCTCCAACATTGACATTGAAACGCTCTCTGGTAAGACATGATCGCTCCGAGTGACTACCTCCACCGTGCTGTGACGTGCCATGCTACTTGAATTGGGAGAATACCCGTACAATCGGTAACCTCCTCTGGTAAGTTCCCTCTACTCTCGAGGCAAGATCAATTGCTGACATCCCCGTCAGATGCCGACTTCCACATTATCCAAGACGCCCTCTACCGTCACCAAGTCGTTGTCTTCAAGAACCAGGGCCACGTCTCCCCCAAGGCCCAGTACGAGATCACCCAGCGCTTCGACCCCGCCGCCGCCGGCTCCTACGGCCACGGCAAGACCCTCGACGCGAAGCGCTCCATCCTCCACCCGGACCTCAAGACCATCCCCCACCAGCCCCAGGTACAGGTCATCGGCAACGGCTTCGTCGAGAGCTACGAGGGTCTCGAGAACATCACTCTCCGCCACCCCCACCACCGCACCTTCCATGCCACCCGCATCCCAGACGAGGACGACCTCGACTTCACCCGCTTCTACCGCTGGCACATTGACGCCGCCCTCTACGGCCTCGCACCCCCTGTCGCCACCTCCCTCCTCGCCGTCCGCGTACCCGGCGGCCGCACCCAGACCCTGCGCTACGACGACGGCACTGGCGACGAGAAGCCCGTGCCCCTCGGCACCACCGCCTTCGTCTCCGGCGCCGCCATGTACGACGCCCTCTCTCCCGCCGACCAGGCCTTCTGCCGCACTACCAAGGTCGAGTACGCCCCGCACCCCTACGTCTGGATGAGCGGTGCCCGCTCGCGCTCCGACGGCCTTGGCCTCGTCTCCGAGGGTCGCGAGATCCCCCTGTCGGACTTGCCACCCATCGAGGATGACAAGATCCAGGTCCTTCCCATGCTCTGGCGGAACCCTGCCACCGGTGCCCTGGCGCTGCAGGTCCACCCCTCCGCCGTGCGCAAGCTGCACCTCGCCGACGGCACCGTGCTTGACGACCTCGCTGAAGTCAGGGAGATCGTCCACAGGCTGCAGAGGCCGGGCATCGCGCCCGAGAGGGTGTATGCGCATGACTGGGAGGAGGGCGACTTTGTCATCTTCCACAACCGCGGCGTGCTGCACTCGGTCGTGGGCGCTTTTGCCGAGGACGAGGTGAGGCTGTTCAGGCAGTGCAACATTGCGGGCAGCCAGCTGCCTGTTGGGCCGGAGTGATGATGAGTGAAGCTGCATGGAGAGCAGATATGGGATCTTGGCTGGAGATGCCTGAGATGACAGTTGGTCAGCTTTCTGTAGTATTACTTGCGTTAATGACTGATTATGACACGCTTTCCCTCGATCCATCTTCGGATCGCATACTGAATGCTTCACTTCTCCATGCCTCACTTCTTAATTACGTTGACGCAGCGGGTTACCTCTCTGTCGTGCTTGAATTTGAGTGACTGGAGGTCCGACTGCCAGCTCGGCTCATGTGCACGAAAGACGATATCGCCACTCTTGATCGCCACACATGTTATAAAACGTATTCAACGAAGTGCCAGCGCTCTTACCGGACCTCAGATGAAGGCGGTGAGGAGACCCCGACTCTTTCTACATAGGGGACATGTTGCAATGGCGTTCCCCAGGCTTGAACACCGCTGCTATGTCCAGAACTCTCCCTGATTTCCAGGGGCAACATTGAACATCACGAGCCCGTTCAAGAAACATACAAAGAAAGGATGAGTGCTTAGTCAATCTATCCGTTTCCATTGCTGCCTTTTGATTCGACAGCTATTCAAGTTGAGCACTTAGAAAGTCGGCCAACAAAGAAGTCTCAAATACGTTAGCAGCTAGGTATGTTACATAGAGTCAGACAAGCTGCTTTGCCGGGCCCAAACAATGCCATGGATCAATCCTTTGTCTAAGGTTTAGAACCCTCACGTATGAGCTCGACACAGGCCGACCAGAGCCACCGTCGTCTCATGATTCGGTGACCAGCCCTCGCCGCTAAGTAGGCCGACAACAAAACATGGACAAGATCAGTTGTATGAGAACAGAACAAGCCGTGGGCGATCCGTGGCTAGTTGATCGAGCATCAGTCATCCTGTCTCACGTTTTTCGTTACTGTTCATCGCATTGTCAACGTTGAAGTCGTGATTGCTGTTCAACCCGCTGTGTTTAGTCCTGGATGAGAATAAATATGAGGGAAACCATCCTCTATATCCTGTCCTCTCTCCGAACCCAGAGTCGATCAAGATCTTAAGTCACCCATTCAACAAGAGTCTCGTACACAGGAGCCATGTCTATCACCTATTTCTGCCACCGCTGCGGCGACTACAAATACACGCTTGTCTGCATCAACGTCATAGACACAGAAGTTGGCCCCAACGCCGACGACACCAACGGCAGCACCTCTAAGCAGGACGAGCGCCGCATACGCACCGAGATGTCTGTCTGCGGCGACTGCCTGGACCCCGTCCTCAGTCTCTACCACGAGCTCGGCCTGATGCTCCCGCAGGAGGATAAAATCAAGGGGAGGGATGTGCTGCTGCTGGATCAGCTGCGCAACGGGTTGGAGTGGGCGGATCCGAGGTGCTTGGACAGGGGGGTGGATGGGCCGTCCGTCGCGGCAGGTGCTCACGACGTGCACACTAAATCGGCATAGTACGCCCTTTTGAAGATGCAGATGATGATAGTGAGTAGAGGGAGCGAAGCCCAGCCAGGCGGAGGCTGGGGGGAAACAATTTGCAAGGGGGAGCAGCCAGCCGTCGGCCCTTCCCTGGTCATACTTTGCATTTACGTTTATCGATTCAGTGGAAAAATAATGCTGCCACCTTCCCAAAGCATGTTGGCAATTCAAGGATCAGCGCAATCAGTCCAGCCTGGGTATCGACCATACTTCCGTGTGACGAGAGAATGTACATCAAGCGAGAAACAGACACCATCAACATCAGCATCGGCGGTGTTTTGCAACATTGCCTCTATATTTTATGCAGCCGCTCTAACCCGACATCTGCTCTAGGCCTGCAGAGGCCCCTTCTCGGCCAGCCCCTTGACCGCCCCCGCGTTGACCTCGTCCGCGCGCTGGATGCACTCCTCCAGCACCTTCCAGAACTTGGGCACATCGATGCCCCGCGGGATGCCGACGCCGCCGCTCCCGGCCTCGAGCTTCCGGCAGATGGTGCGGCCCGTCTGGGTGCGGCCCTCGATGGCGTCGGCGTAGCTGCCCTCGGTCTCGACGGTGACGGCGAAGCGCTCGCGGTACTTGACGCTGCCGCTCTGGGCCTCGGCGGTGTCGAAGTCGCGGAAGGCGATCTCGTGGGGGGTGCCGACGAGGGCGACGGCGACGGCGAGGGGGTCGTGCAGGGGCGGGCCCTCGGTGATGCCGAAGACGTCGCTGTACGTCTTGGCGAAGAACATGAGGAGCTCGACGAGCATCTGGCGCAGGGTGGTCTTGCCGGTGCCCGTCTTGGCGCCGCCCTCGCCGTAGAGGAGCAGGTCGCGGACGGGCTCGGTGGCGAGCACCTGGTGGGTGAGGTCGAGGGGGATGAAGGTCAGCTTGGCGCTGAGGACGGGGTCGTCGCAGAGGAAGGCGGCGGCCTCGGGGTCGGCGATGATGTTGAACTCGGCCCAGGGGGTGTAGTTGCCGATGCGCTCCTCGTCGCCCACCTTGCCGAGGGGGATGTCGGTGAAGCCGTCGCCAAAGGCGCCGCCCATGACGGTGACGGCCTTGACGTGGGCCTTGAGGTTGGGGTGGGCCTGGAAGAGCGCGGCCACGTTGGTGAAGGCGCCGGTGGCGACGACGTGGACCGTGTTGGGGGCCTCGGCGAGGATGGCCTCGGCCATGGCTTCGACGGCGGGCTTGGTCGTGTTGGGCTGCACGAGGGGCTGGGGGAGGAGCGTGGTGCCGTCGAGGCCGGACTCGCCGTGGATGTCGGTGGGATGGTGCATCGGCGGCCGCGTGAGGGCGTGCGACGCGCCGGCGTAGACGGGGATCTCGTTGTGCTTGCCGATGGACGTGAGGATCGAGGCGGCGTTGAGGGTGGTTTTGCTGGGTCTGTTAGCATGCTGAAGGAGGTAGCCTAAATCCCATCTCATCCCATCGTCTCGTCTCTTCTCATCTCATCTCATCTCATCTCGCCTCCTCGATGAGAACGACAACGGCGGAGGGTCCTTACTCTAGGGCGGCATTTCCAAAGACGGTCGAGATTCCCATTAGCCTGATGGCGGGGTGGTAGGCAGCCAGGAGGATGGCGAATGTGTCCTGCGATCAGGGTCAGACGGGCTATGACTCGAATAAGGCGAGCTGCAGGTTTTGCCCCTGAATGAGATTGACTTACATCGTGGCCAGGGTCGCAGTCCAGCCAGAGGGGAATCTTAGGGGAGAGAGGAATAGACATGACGGGCGGCTGGTGAGTATCGCAGGATAGACTGATGCTAGATGTGCCTGCTAGAGAGGTGCCCACGCGGGTTTCGTACGTGGGGTGGGGAGAGGGTTTTTGTGCAGTGGGAATGATAAAAGTGAAGACGTAGTCGGGAGTTTGAGGTTGCGGGGAGAAGCGCAGAGGAGGTCGGGCTTCGGTCTTTCGGTGGACACCAACTAGACGAAGCGGGTGGAACCTCCAACGCGGGGAACCGATTGAGGTGGAATCCGGATCAAAGTCCCTTGGCTTCTATCTTACTTAATTAGTGTAGAGCGTGGAAAACCAGGCTACCTATCACCAGCGTGTGTGACTGGGCTGTCACAACGAAAGAAAGAGGCTCTCCCGTCCCGACCGTTCCACCTCGGCGCACCGCGACACGACATAGGGCCAAGCCGGCCAAGGAAATGTCTTGGGGTCGGAGGTCGCCGCATTGCTGGTGCGCGAGGCATACGAGCACCGACGGGATCCATGCCGAGATTGGCAGGTGAGAGTTGCGTTTGCTAATGGGAACTAGATGACTCAGCCGCCGACTTCGCCGGGTGCACCGCGATCGTGAGACTTGGAGTTGCGGGATTCGTCACCACGTGGAACAGGAGTGAGCTCTGCCATGGTCCATACGGTAGGTACCTTGGGTATATTGAATTTCTGAGGAGTTGTTCAACGTCCCCCAAGCAGGTCATGATCATGCACCCGCCGCCTTGCGCTGCTCCATCACCCGCAGCACATCCGCTGCATTGTTGGCGTCGCCCTTCCTCTTCTTTGGCCCTCTCTTACGTTTCCCCTTGCCACCTTTCCCATCATCGTCATCTCCCTCGTTGCCCCATTCGGACAGCTTGACTTTAGATTCGTCAAAGTCTTCCTCGTCTTCGAACCTGCTCGTGCCGAAGCCCATGTCGATGTCGGCATCGTCTCGCCTGGAAGACTCGAGCATCTTCCTGTGCCGCTCTGCTCGCAGACGAGCCTCTTCGTCCGTCGCATCGTCGTCCTCGTCGTCTCCCTTCCGGTCCTTGGCCGCCGCACCGAGCTGGGCCGCCCTCTTGAAGGCGGCCTGGATGTCCGGATCTGACATGGACGGCGCCTTGCGGGTTTGCGAGGACAACAGGTCCGTCTTGGACCCTTTGAAGTAGTCCTTCGTTGTTGGTGCTGCTGCTATCGGCCTAGGTGGGGGTGGCATGGCTTGTTTGGCATCCGCTTCGTGCTTCGATTGCGCGTCTTCTGGACTGTGAGCCTTGGTCTTGTCTTCGCCCTCCTCGTCCGAGTCAGAGTCCATCCCTGCCAACGGGTCGTAATCGTCTCCTGCGTCGGCAAAGATGTCGTCGTCCTCTTCCTCTTCTGGTTCTGGTTGCTTCTGGTAAATCTCCGGAACCTCCATCCCCAGAGGCTTGGCATCTTTGTCGGGCCGCATGAGCTCACGTTGCCTTGCGTCCTCCTCCAGGTCGTGTTGCACTTTGCGCACCTTCCTCTTCTCGTGGCCGTCCTCGTCCACGATGATCATGACCTCGCGACCCTTGCTGTCCCTCTCGATCCGTGTGCCTGCCTTCTGCTTGGCACCGATCTTCTTGAACCTGTCGCCCAGGCTGGCCTCCTTCGCCGCCGCAGCTGCCGCAAGTCGAGCCGCCTTCATCTCGGCGACGATCTGATCGCGTGTCCGTTTCTTTCCGGGTATGAGGGCGACTTGGCCCTTCTTCTTCTCGGCCTTGTCCGGGTTGGCGACGGCCTGCACCTCCTGCAACTCGATCTTGTCAAACTCATCTTCGATTTCCTCGCTCGGCTGGGCTTCCTCCTCGGTGGGTGATGCCTCTTTACCGTCGCCAAACACATCCTCGCCCTGTCGTATCCTCGCCAGGAGCTTGCGGTCCAGGCCCTTGACCAGATGTGTGCTGGAAAGATCACCGCCTGCAATCTGATCCCTCTGCTTGTCGAACGTCTCCTGGTCGATCTCTTCATTTTTGAGCAGCTCCTCCAGCGCCTTGATTCGGCTCGCCCGTTCGTCCTCCTCTTCTGCTTCCCTCGCTTTCGAGCGGTCGACGTAACCTTCGGCGAGGCGGATACCCTTCGGCGCGGACGTCCTGTACTTCTTCTGCGCGTGGTCTGGGTTATTTCGGGCGGCTAGTTGGCGCGCAAACTCGGAGCGGCTGCTATGACCACCGACAGATCGTCTGCGCGGTCTCGTCAGTACGTGCAGGCACTCTCGAAAGAAGGGTCAACCTACGGTGTCATGGGGATGCTAGCACGCTGTCGCGATCCAAGGGCGCTCGGCGTTGCGCCAGCCGGGCTTGAGGCACTCGGCGTCGATCCATTGCTGGGGCTGCCGGATTTGGAGGAGCTGGCGCCCACAAGCCTTCGAAATTGGTCGTTGTTCATGGTTGCATCGCGTAGCAAAGCCAGTAGTGAGCAGTCAGACTTCCAGCCAGAGACGATGGCACCCGTTGAATGAACTTCTGACGTGCTACTGCAGGCTAGAAACGCCTGTTTGCATTTCGCTCCACTGGAAGCGTGGAGCTCACGTGATGACGTGTGCCCATGGCGACTCCACTCAACGCGGTTGCCTCGTACTTCACTTCGCCCGTCGTTCACCCCACTACAACTCAGCTCATCCAACCACCTTTGCGACTCTGCCAATGAAGCTATCACAAAGTTCGACGGCACCACGTCTAGGCAGCAGCTCGACGCCTCTCGTGTCTTCGATGGCCGTTTTCTGAAGATGAAGGCACTGCTTCGCGCTTCATCCCGGTGGAGAACTTTCTGGTAACCAGCACGGTCGCGAACTCCAAGGGTCCCTCAGCTGTTCAGGAGCTTGAGCCCACTTCTCGGGCTTTCAAGTCCAAGATGGGCTCGCGCCTTGAGAAGAACTCATCGCAAGTGAGGAAGCGCATCGAAGGCCACACATTCGAAGATGAAGAGGGCGAGGAGTACGAACCAAGCAAATTCGGCGGCTTCGGTGACTACTTCCGCAGAAAAAAGATCAAGCTTCAAAACCTGGATGCGAACCTGCGGGCATCATCTTCCGAGAAACCGCAGATCTTCAAGGGAATAGTCGCCCACGTGTCAGGCTACACGCAACCTTCCTTGAGCGTGTGAGTTGGCCCTCGGTGTGTTCGGGATGAGAGAGCGTCAAGGCTGACGATGACCAAGTCTTCACCGTGAACTCGTGCAACATGGCGCTGGTTTCCTCCAGTATCTGGATTCCAAGACTATGGCGACCCACATCATCGCCTCAACGCTGACGCCCAAAAAGGCTGTTGAGTTCAGCCGATACAGGATCGTAAAGCCCGCGTGGGTTATGGATTCGATTAAAGCAGGCAAGCTGCTACCCTGGACCGACTACCGAGTTTTGGACGATGGCCCGAGGCAAAAGATTATGAACTTTGCCGAGGGCAACTTCCTCAGCCAGGCGACTCCCAGGAACCAGACCGGCTACAAAGATCATTCGCGCGACAGCTTCTACACGAACGAGTTTGCCACTTCCGCAGCCAAGTCGGCGGCTCCGTCCAAGACGAGTAGCGTCAGCATGTATCAAGATTCACCTTCCAGGATTCCGGAACATCAAATGCAGAACTCGGCTGGACCGAGTCATCCGACCTCATCCGGCCAATACAGTGATGGGTTTGACGATTCGCTCTTCGACCAGGTGGATATCGACATGTCAACGCCTCAAGCCAAGGCAGAGGAGAGCAGCACACCGCGGGCTCAAGGACTGGCCAGTCGCCGATCGCCGATACCACTTGCTGCTATGCAGCCGGAAGCAGCCAGCACTGAGCTGAGGCAGCCTGAACCGGTGCAGGCTGACCCCAAGATGCCCGAATCCAAACTGCCCGATTCCAGGGCATCCGAGAGGAATACTCTCGAGCCATCCGGAGAGAAAATGCCCGAAAACATGACATCTGAGGAACACAACGCTTGGTTGCTGTCTGACCCTCGAATGCGAAAGTCTTCGACGGCAAACCCGGACTTCCTGCAGCAATACTACTCCGAAAGTCGCCTTCATCACCTCTCCACGTGGAAAGCTGAGCTCAAGTCCAAGATGCAGCGGCTGGCCAAGCAGGCAGAGCCTGTGGCCAAAGTGGCGAAGCGCAAACCAGGATCCCGCCGGTATATTCTCCATGTCGACTTTGACAGTTTCTTCTGTGCCGTCTCCCTGAAGAAGCACCCAGAGCTTGTTGATAAGCCAGTGGCCATCGCACATAGCCCGGGCTCCGGTTCTGAGATTGCCAGCTGCAACTACCCGTCCAGAAAGTTCGGCGTCAAGAATGGAATGTGGATGAAGAAGGCCGTGGAGCTCTGCCCCGAATTGAAGGTATTACCTTACGATTTCCCTGCATACGAAGAAGCAAGCGAGTCGTTCTACGAAGCAATATTGGAAGCTGGTGGCGTTGTTCAGAGCGTCAGCGTTGACGAGGCGCTGCTGGACGTCACAGGCGTAGTATATGATGCCGTCGGCTCCAGTGGTGAAGGCGTTGACGAAGGCAGCATTTGGCGTGAGCAAGAATTTGTGGATGGTCTGGCACTCGAACTGCGCAAGAAGATCAAAGGAAAGACAGGCTGTGACGTTTCTATCGGCATTGGTGGAAACATTCTGCAGGCCAAAGTTGCTCTGCGCCGTGCGAAGCCAGCTGGACAACACCTGCTCAAGCCAGAAGATGTGCTTGATATGATTGGAGAACTGGAGGTACGAAGCTTGCCTGGTGTTGCGTACAGCATGAGCGGGAAGCTTGAGGAGATGGGCATCAAATTCGTCAAAGACATCAGAGCCTTCTCGAAGGAGAGGCTCTCAGGCACGCTAGGACCTAAGACGGGAGAAAGGCTTTGGGAGTATGCCCGGGGTATCGATCGTACGGAGGTCGGCGAGCAGGCAGCGCGGAAGTCGGTTTCTGCAGAGGTCAATTGGGGTATTCGCTTCATCAACCAGCCTGAAGCGGAAGAGTTCATCATGAACCTTTGCAAGGAACTCGAGCGCCGCCTATTGAATGAGCAAGTCAAAGGCAAGCAGCTGACGATGAAGATTATGAGGAGATCACTCGACGCACCTCTGGATCCGGCGAAGCATCTCGGACACGGCAAATGCGACACTTTCAACAAAAGCGTGGTCTTTGGTGTGGCCACCCACAACGCCGAGACGATTGGGAAAGAGGCTGTCTCGATACTACGCTCGTTCAAGTTGAGTCCTGGCGACCTGCGAGGACTCGGCGCCCAGATGACCAAACTCGAGCCGATCAAGGCGGGCACTTCTGGGATCGATGGAAGCCAGAAGCGACTGGCCTTCCCAACATTCAGTGCTCCGACGTCAGCGAAAAAGGCCAAGGCTGATCCGATCGAGGAGATGGAGAGCCCTCAGAAGAAAAAGGTCTCATTTGGCCACGACTTTGCCCAAGATCCGATCGCCGACGATCCTCTGACGCCGAAAAAGCCGAAGCCCATCCATCCAGCCCTGGCAATCGCACGCGCGGGTGAACTCGATACCAAGTCGATGACACCGCTGAATATTTCCGGCACCCAATTCATCATGCCAACACAAGTCGATCCGTCGGTTCTCGCAGAACTCCCGCAGGACATCAGAGCCAAGCTCCAGGCGAGGCAGCAGCCTCTGTCGTTTGCCAGAGCAGCCTCGCCAATCACCAGACCTCGGAGCGAAAGCCCAGCAGTTCTGGAACCGCCGCCGTCGCAGGTCGACCCTGAAGTCTTCAACGCCTTGCCCGACGACATGAAAGCTGAGGTTCTGGCCTCCTACGGCCGCAGGCCAACGCCGGTCCCGTTGCCGCAGTCTCCCCGTCGTGACAGGATCATTCAAGCCAAAAAGTCAACGACGCCGACTAAACGGGGCCGTGGTGGCGCACGCACAACGCGGGAGCGCCTGCACGACGCCGCCGCCAACCGCATGCAGACAAACTTTGCACCGGCCCGGGCCGGCGGTGATGATGCGGACGTGCAGGAGGCGCTCGAAGAACTGGATCCCGCGTTCCTAGCGGAGCTACCAGAGGATGTGCGCCGTGAGGTCGTCGAGGATCACCGGCGGAAACGACTCGCGCAAAAGGGCGGGCTGAACATCAACGCTCCGGCGCGGAGGCCTCAACCCGGAGAGGCGTCCAACGGTCTGTCCGCGGGGCAGACCAAGCTGCGTTTCCCTACGCCACCGGCAAAGATTACATTTACGGGCACGGGCCTGTCTTCGCTGGCAGACGTGAAGGGCATGCTGGAGGCGTGGCACGGGCAGTCGAAGGATGAAGGGCCGCACAAGGCGGACGTGCAGGTATTTGAGAAGTACCTCGCCAGGGTGGTGCTCGAGGAGAGGGACATGAGCAAGGTCGTCCAGCTGGTGAAATGGCTGGAGTTTCTCGTGGGTGTGAACGCGAGCAACGGGCCGGGGAAGCGCGGGTGGCAGAAGGCGGTGGCGGGCATCAAGGAGGAGGTGCAGGCGGCCGTCAAGCAGCGGGGTCTGGGGCCGATCAGCTTTTGAGGCCAGGAGAGGCGTGTTTCACGATTTATGAACAGGATACCATTGCTTGGAGCCACGTCTGTGTGCGTGTGTGCGTGTGTGTGTGTTGATGTACGTGTATTCAGCCAGCGAGGCAGTATGTACTTCGCCAGGGGCGCCAGTGAGGGTATTCCCACCCCAAAAATCAAGGAACGTCGGGGGTATCTATGATCCAGTCCAACCTTTCCATCGCAAAACTCCTCGCATGCATAATCACGTCTAAATCCATCCCCGCGTCTCGTTCGGCACGCCACCTCACAGCATCATCGCTGCCACAGCCATACTGCCAACCGCAAGCCCCCACCCGACGGTCCTGGCGGCGGCAGCACCGCTCTCGACCATGTACAGACTCAGCTTCAGGTCGCCGCCGCACGCCATCCCCTTGTCGCCGTCGCACGCCAGGTCGCAGTCCGCCTCGTCGACCTCCTCGCTCAGGCCCGACAGGCGCTGCGCGCACCAGCACTCGCGCGAGTACTGCAGGCCGGCATACTTGTACTCCGTGTCGGTGCCGGCGGCGCAGTACTCGAGGCACAGGGGGACGGTCATGTTGCCGAAGCCGAGCTGGGAGACGCCGCCGGAGAGGGCGCGCGTGTTGCTGTCGGAGAGGGTCGTCGTCTCGTTGTAGCAGCCCTGGTAGACGTAGGGCCCGCCTTCCGGGACGTAGGTCTTGGGGGACTGGGCGGCTGAGGATGCCGCGAGGGCGAGCAGGAGGAGCGTGGCGGCCATTTTTATTTTATTGTATTTTTCCCGGCTCGGGTGCGCCGGCTGAAGGTATCGCGAAAAGACGGCCTGGTGTGGTCCGGATGGCTCGGAGGGGGTGTCAGGACGAGGAGCAGGCGGCGGAGGTGCGAAGTTGACGGTGAGACATTGCCGGCGACAGAAGGAGGGGTGGGAGGTTCGGCGGGAAGGCTCTGGCGGGCGGGTGCTTCAGCTGAGGCAAAGCAGCTGGCAGTGTTGAGGGAGATTGGGGCCGTCGAGCCGGTCAGCTCTGGTATCGGTTTGGGCCTTTTTTGGCGCCCAAGAGACAACGGCGCCAGCGATTGCGCCGGGCCAGGGGTGTGTGTACCTGTGCCATGCGGCGTGGCGGTAGGTGCATCTGCCGCCCGGTCTGGACCGCGAGATCGTCCAGGGGTTCGAGGGGCGATCAATTGGGCGTTTGCGCTACGACGTCACGGCTGTGATCGACTTGTTGTGTGACTTTTGGATTTTGGCATAATAGAATGCTCACATGCGGGTATTTTCAGAACCGCCGTCCATCCAGATCACCCAGTTGAGCATCCTTAGCCACGCCTCAGTCCACTCAAATATATTCAATGCCGTTGTGTTTAAGAACAAATGCTGAAATGGGTGCGTGGAACACGGCAGACATATTTCAGTATTGACTTGCCGGCGACTTGGATGACCGGGGCTGCGCATCATGGGCGCCGATACATCCAGTACTCCGAGAACGCTATCCATGCTTCTTCGCAAGGCGCCATGACTGAGTCAGCCCATCCAGACTCGCGCCATTCATGTTTGTAGGATCCCGCAATGGTTAATTTGCAATACTCCCAGTATTCAGGATACCAACCCGCCTGTTCCCAGTCAATGATCCCAATGACCTTTCGGCAGCCTGGAGTGCCAGATATAATAATGTTCTCAAGATTAAGGTCGCCATGACTGAAGTTGATATTGCAGGTATCGGGTAGAAGTTGTCTGTAGGGGTCGGCCGACATCTGGGATATCGGCAAACCGGGAAGTGCAGCTTGTTGTACCCAGTCATTAAATGCTGGAACGTCGCGGAAAGGCCCTGCTTCTGGGCCGCCACGGAAGTAGATGTCCTGAACCGGCCCGTGATTTATAGAGCCCATAGAGAGGTTAGAATAAGTAGGAGAGAGAGCTAGCTGTTTAGGAGGAATATACCAATAAATGGGTTGGATGACTGCTGCCGGATTCGCCGAAGGGCGGTTACGACCTGACATAACTGGACACAGATCGATGCTTTGTCCTCATGTGTCAGTAAGGGCCAGCTTTCCCCGAGTGTTGGGCCTTTGATCAGGCTCATGTAAATGAAGTTTTGACCCCCGTCAACCCTCCAGCCGAACAACTCAGGCAGGGGCACTTCCTGAGTTTGGAATAGTCGACTAATCGCCTGCATTGCCTGTGCTTCTTCCAGCCTGACCCAGGAAGGATCGCCGAACTTGACAACGAGGTTTAAGTGCTCGAACTTGGCTACTTTATGACGTTGAGTCTTGCTCACTTCGCGAACTAGGGCGGGGGGTGGTAGTTGGGGAATGGGGGACGAGCTGCTCGCGGGGCGAAAAAAAGATGTCTCATAGAAGATCATCTCCGGCTTGGAGATATCCGGAAGTGAAGAGATGTCCACAGCTAATGAATTGGGGTTGTCCATAGTAAAGACGAGGTGACGAAGAGGGGTTGAAGCTGATGGTAAGGAATAACGTTATGCAAAGCAGGGATGCGATGGCATTTAATGGGCTCCTAGCCACGCGTGGGGCAAGGTGGGGGGTATCACTGGATTGATTCACTGGATTGATTACGTTAAGGTAGGTAGCTTGGTCGGCAATCCGGCAGCCACAAGCTACCTAGGTGAAAGCTGCCGCTCTACGTAAACACAGGTCAATAGGTATTCAGCGATCGCCCCAGCCCGTCTAATGCTAGTACAGAATTTGGTACAGATGTGGTACAGTCGGTGATACAAAGCCCCCCCTTCCCCAAAAAGACGATTCTTCACACGCGGGTATCTTCAGAACCGCCGTCCATCCGGATCAGCCAGTTCAGCATCCTTTCGTACGTCCAGACCGTGACGGCGCTCCCCGGCGCCGCCTTGACCAGACTGACCACCAGCCCGCGGTACATGCCCCTGACGCCCTCGACCCGGAGGATCGTCTTCAGGGCGTTGAAGGCACCGCGGTACTCGGGGATGTTCTTGTGCACGTAGCGCGCCCTCGTAGGGCCCTGCACCTGGATGCGCTTCCTCACGAGGTCGAGCGGGAAGACGACCGTCTTGGCGATGACGCTCGCCATGACGCCGGCGGTCGCGTCGCCGCCGCCCCAGGGCAGCTCGAGCTCGCCCATGTGCAGGCGGAAGCCCTCGTAGGCGGCGAAGAACATGCCCATGTACGGCACGATCTGGGCGACGCCGGGGCCGAGGCCGCGGAAGAAGCCCCGCGGCCCCTCGTCGCGGTAGATCTCCCGCACGGCGCCCCGCAGCGAGGCGTACACCCTCTCGTTGCCCTGCGCGGCGAACCGCGTCCGCAGCAGGTCGAGCGGGTACGTGGCCGTCGTGGCGGCTGCGCCCGCCGTGGCGCCGGCGACGAACGACTCGACGGCGTGCGGCAGGTGGCGGTCGCCCGAGGCGCCGCGCAGGATCTGCGTGGCCGAGCGATAGGCGGTGAACTGGATGCCGCCGTAGCAGAGGTACATGAGCTCGGCGGGGACGTTGCCCTTCCAGAGACCGGGAAGGCCCTCGTTTCGGAGGATGTGGCGGAGAGTCGAGAGGGTGCCCTTGTAGATGGGGCCGCCCTGGGCGGCGGGGTGGGAGAGGGGGTCGGAGAGGGAGTGGGATTGGAGCTGGAGGCGGATCTTAACGACGTCGAGGGGGGCGATGACGAAGCTGATGCGCCATCAGTCTTCTGCTCGAGGCAAGACGCAAGCAGAGAAGCAAGGGCAGGCAGGGAGGCAGGGAGGCAGGAGAACGTACCGTGAGACCAGGCCGGCGGTGGCGCCGGCCGTCACGACCTGGAGCTTGGAGCCCTCATCCTTGAGGCGTGGTGCGCTGGGGGACATGCATCCGGGTCTCCTATTGAGGCCGCTAGGAGCGCGGCGGGAGGGAGGGAGGGAGGGGAGGGAGGTGCTGACTGCCTCCGAAATGCGGGCGGGCTCTTCCGTCGGGTTCGGAGGCGGAGGTTTGGCGTCACAGAAGGTCGGAACTGAGCGAAGCCCAATGGTGATCGGGATTCCAATGGGGTCGCAGTTGATCGTCGAGAGGTCGATGGAAAGACAATGGCGGTAATGACCGAGAGGTGGTTTGCTGTCGCGTGCAAATGTTTTTTTTTCTTGATGGTTGAGACGGTTCGTCCCTTATCGACGGACCCCTGGAATTTGTGACGACATGGCCACGAAATGGACCGCCTATCAGCGGATGTTGTCCCGCTGCAGGCCGCTGAACCCACTGAACTGCTGAACCGCTGAACCGCTGGACCGCGTGCCCACCGGGCGCTGTTGTCTCTATACGGCAGCCCCTAGAGGCCTAAGCCGCAGGCTCGCATCGCCCCACCCCACCCACTACCCCAGTTGCCCAGCATTTCGACGTTGCTCCTCCGCTTGGTCGAGATAACTTTTTACGGTCGAGCAGGTTGGTACTTGCCTCACAGCACATGCTGATAATGATGCCTGACCAAACAACACTTTCACATTCAGCTCTGCGTAAACCCTCCAGTCACGGACGTATCAATGTCAGAAACCGCCCAGCTGGCCAGCCGCAGTCGGGACCAGTCTCACCCGGTACGACTCGTAGAAATGTGCAGATGCAGATGGGGTAGAGTAATAATGCATCCGGCGGGCAGTGCATCCATCGTGAGGTAGGCAGAGACAGGCATGCCGCAGTCGCACCTGCTGGAGTCGGGTCCCGGGCACCACTTTAAAGCCCGCGCACGAGCCACAAAGCACCCCACTCCGGACACAAGCGGAATTCCTCGCTCGCTGACTGGCTCCTCTCGTCCGAGACCAAGCCCCCCGCGGCGCCTGATTGGCCAGCAGGGGACCACCTGTGACCTCAGCAAAGGAAGGAGGGACCCATCAGGCCCGGGCCAGAGGGAGTTGCCTCGAGCCTTTTGCAGTGGGGTGCAGTGCTTTGCTCCTGCTCTGGTCTGGACGCGGACGTCAGGACTCGGAAACGAGACGAGACGAGACGACACAACACGGCACACCTGCGCGGCTTGACGGAGCTTTCTCTTCTCTGCTCAATCGACCCTCTCTTCGTCTCTCGCCTCATCTCCTCCTCTCACCTCCGTCGGTCTGATCCCATCTCCTCACGGCATCCACCACGCAGCATACCTTACCCTCTCGACACGAGCCCAGACCCCTTCCGTTGGCGGCCGCATCTGAGACGCTCTGCTCGAGGCATGCGCATGTGACACTCGCCCACCACCGTCACCACCAACCACGGCATCATCACTCTCTACGCCTGCACGGAAAATCACGTCTCGCCTTTGGGTTCCCCCTCACCGTTCCACTCTCTCCTCCTCCTCCTCCTCCTCCTCCTCCTCCTCCTCTTACTCCTACCCCTCCTCCTTCTCTTCATCACTCACCTAAACCCCCTTCCCCAGCATCTCCGCCATGTCCTCCAGAGTCGAGATGCCCAACATTGGCGGGCTTCTCGCCCCCATCCTGCCCGCCCTCCCCGCCGCCGCCGTCTCCAAACAGCCCGCCATCGGCATCCTACCTCTACTCTCCCCCATCCTAAGGCAAAGAGTCCAGCTGCTCGGCATCGCCAGCGCAGAACCCTGGCTTCGTCTCCTCAGCTACGACCCCGCCAAGACCGCCCGTCTGGCAGAGGTCGTCCAGAGCGGCCGCCTCGAGCCGCATCAGGTCTCGGGCGAGGTCGAGGTGGACTGGGAGTACGACGCCAAGACCAAGTATCGCCGCCTCGACCTGGAGACTCTCAACGCCTTTGTCGTGTTGGAGGAGCTCGAGCTGGCCTTCAAGCTCGTGTACTGCGTCGGCGACCAAGACGGCGGTGGTGACGGGTGGAGAGTCGGAGAGGTGACCGTCGCGGAGAAACCGAACCCTTTCGCCGACTTTGGCGGCCACTCGACCATCGCCGAGGCGGAGAAGGCCTTCGAGGAGGGCAAGACGGCGTCCGCCACGCCGGGGTTCTCCGGCACGCCCGACCTGGACGACAGCAACGACGACTACTGGAATCAGTACAACGAGACGCCGGCTCGCTCGCCGGCACCCCAGCGTTCCCCCGGGCCCCGGGCACCGCAGCCCTCCCACCTGGGCACCTACCGCGCCGACTCGGCCGAGGACAGCTATTACGCCCAGTACGACGACGTCCAGCCCGCCATGGACAACCACGATCCCGACGAGGAGCCGCTGGCCCAGTCCCAGCAGCAGCACGCCGAGGCCGCGCCCCCGGCCCGCATGCTTGTCCAGCCCGAGAAGCCCGCGACGCCGGACCTCGAGGCCGAACGCCGTGCCGCGCAGCTGCTGCACCCGCGCCCCGCCTCCAGCGCCAGCAGCAACGGCAGCCGCACCGTGGAGCGCTTCGAGGAAATGGCCGGCAAGCAGGAGGCCAGTGGGTTCGCCGTCAAGCAGCACGTGTCCAAGAGCATCCGCAGCCTGTGGCAGCTGTCGCGCGCGTCGGGGATCGACCGGGAGGATTTCGAGCGGCTGGTGCAGAACGAGCTGGACCTGGCGGACATGACGCAGGATTCGTAGGGTCGGGCGATGTCTCGATGTCTCGATGTCTCGAGAGACGCTTTCCGGGGAGAGAGAAGTGTCGGGGGAAGTGGGCGGCTGCGTGGTACATGTAGGATATTCCCCTTGGCCCTTGGGTTTTGGTTCTATCGGGCATTCGGATCGCTGCGCTGGTGTTTGGTGGGGATCTCCGGGGCGTTGTCCGGGGTCCGGGGCGCGGGACTGTACTCCATGGCTGGCGTTGGGTGTTTTGGTACCAAGAATTCAGATACAGTCATCGTTTGACAAGAGGCTCGTGAATCGGTCGGCAGCGGATGTAGGTGCGAGGAAACAAGTCGAGGCGCGACGCCGTTGCGCTGCTGCGGCATTCCCAACAAATTCCAGGGTCGGCAGTCGCTGTGATGCTGTTAAGGGGAGACTTGGCGGGTGTGAGGTTTGGAGCTCCGGGAAGCTGGATCCTTGGTCAAAGGGGTCTCTGAATTAGGCATCTAGCGGGTAAGATCTGTTTGAAGCTCGGGGCTTTTTTCCAGCCTGGTCATGTAGTTCGGTGGAGTATTTGTAGGTGGTAGATGTTTGTCGTCTGGGTATCTTTTTATTCGACAATTCCACCGCCGTTGTCTATCCTCTGCCTCGGCAAGACGTCACGCCACCAGGCCGGAGACCAGGCGTGATCTCCTGTGTACTTTGGCCGACAGCTATTAGACCCACCGGTCACGTCCCCTGATGCTCCGACAACATCAGCATGTCTGCAAACTACTCCAGGGCTCTCACAGTGAGAGATCTTCAGCATATCAGTTCACATGGTGTTTAGTTCATTTGGTTTTCTCGCAGATCGAGCCTGATCCCAGCTTAGCCACTCCCACAGCCACCAACGACATGTATGCTGCCTGGCGGTCCTGCAATCCAGTACTTCTCAAGCGCCACAAACCTGCTCGCGCAACAATAGGTCAGGTCTTGCGGGCCTTGAAGAGGAAAGAAGAGGATGGTTAAACTATGATCGGTTCAGCTCGGGCGCCTACCTGCGGCCTCTCCACCGCCCAATCCCATCTCGTGCATGCGAGGCCGCCAACCCATCACGTGGGAGCAGGCCGCAGCCTGATCACACAACACAGCCCGCGATCATGGTCGTCTCGTTCTGCCGTGTCCGAACTTGCCAATTTTGGGCAACATGCCGGATGCTCAGAGGCCCCCGTTCGAACCGGCCCATCAGCTGCTGGCGGTCGCCGAGGACGCGAAGGAGGAGGCGGCCCAGCATGTGCCGGGACATCCCCGCGTACGTCTGGACGACCAGAACCAGGTCCTGGACTTCCTGACCAGGGAACTCTGCAACAGCGACCTCGACCGGATGGCCGACCGGCTGTGGTGGATGTCGAGGCAAGACAGCGGGAACATCTCGCCGCTCCACCGGCAGGCGGTCAAGCGGCGGACCATCATCGTGACGGAAGACCCGAAACTGCACCTCGTCTGGATCCACGACCGCGTCTTCATCAAGCCGCTGCCGCGCTACATGGGCTCCCACGCCTTCTGGCGGGACCACATCCTCCGGGCCGGGGACGATGAGCGGGGCGCGAGGGTGCGGCGCGCGGCGCTGGGCTTCCTGCGGACGTACCACCACCTCATCCGCCACGAGTCGGACCTGCGCGTCGCGCAGGACGCGACCCTCGGCCTCGTGCCCGAGCACGTCACGTGGGATCAGTTCTGCGCCTTCGCGTCGCGCCTCGCCGACATTGACAACCGCGACGTGTCGACGCGGTACCGCTACGGCGAGATCCGCCTGACGCGCCTCAACCTCTACGCGCCCCTGCTGCTGGGCCGCTCGACCTTCCAGCGCGTCGAGTACCAGTACGGCCCTTACCTCGCGCGCTTCTACGTCCCCATCCTGTTCGTCATGGGCGTCCTGTCCGTCGTCCTGAGCGGCCTGCAGGTCGTCTTCACGGCGGGCGAGGGGCGCGCTGCGGTGCGGAGCCCAAGGTCGGCCGACGCGGCGCTCGCCTTCGCCGTCGCGGCCATCATCTTCTCGTGCGCCCTGATCGTCGCCCTCGCCGGTCTCGTCGTGTTCAAGGTCGCCATGGAGTGGAGGACTGCGATCCGCGACCGCCGCCGGCTGACGCGGGAGTGGCGGAGAGAGAAGCAGGGACAGGCACAGGCTGCGAGATCCCCCTGAACAGCATTGAGTCGTCGAGGTTTGGATTCACCGGTGTTTAGGAGGGCCTCGCGGTTGGACACAGGCTCTGGAATATGCTGTAGTTTTATCGAGTACCTTCAGCATCATGAGGGGCCTTGACGACCCAGCTTGAATTTTTAGACCCATGTCCCATAGTTGCTTGTCTCCTTATTCGACTTAGAAGCAGTCATGCGAGTTGCAATGTTTTTCGTGATATCCATAGTTTGTAGCCTCAGCGTAGAGCATGTTTTTGGGACTGGCAATGTCAGCATTTCAGCTGCGGACTACTGACACACGGGCGACTCCCCCTTACTGTTACCCCAACGCCGGCCCCGAGCCCCAACTGCCTATCCCCGGCGTAAGCAGACGAGAAAGACATCCCGAGCTTCACGGTTCGCCACGCCAAGACAACCCCTCTTACTCATCGACCCGGTTCACGCCGGCTTCCTCGACGACGCATTCGCTGGTTTGCCTGAGGCGGCAGACCCCTTCTGCACGAGAACCGGGTACGTCGGAGTCTTGCTCATCCTCCAGTACATAATGCGAAAGGCTTTGGGACATGCGAGCCGTGGGTAGCGGCCTATAAGTATGCAGCATCAGCCGCCGACGAGGCAGCTCGGGAGCGAACGAACAGATAACGTGCATCATCTCGTGCTTCAAGATCACCAGCGCCAGAATCACGGCACGCCTGACTATACTTTTACATACTTACAAACGAGCAGCTCACGTCATGGCCGCTCCCGCATCTCTGCCGACGTCCATGAGGGTCGTCCACCAGCCCGATCCCCAGAGCACCAACCTCGTCATGACCGAGGGTCCGATCCCCTCCCCCCAACACCCCTCCGACATGCTCATCAAGGTCGCCGCAACGTCCCCCTGCCTGGGCGAGCTCCGCTGGGTGGCCGACATGCCCGGTGCCTTTCCGGACGACAAGGAGCCCGTGCCGGGCCAGGACGTCGCCGGGACCGTCGTCCACGCCGCCCGCGACTCGGGCTTCCGTCCGGGCGACGAGGTCTTCGGACGCATCACGGCGTCGCGCCCGGGCGGGTGCCGCGAGTACGCCCTGGTCCGAAAGGAGGAGATGGCCCTGAAGCCCGGGGGCCTGAGCTGGGAGGAAGCCGCCGCGACGCCGCTCTCCGCGCTCACGGCCTGGCAGGCGCTCTTCGTGCAGGGCCTGCTCGACAGGGCGGCCGTCTTGGGGGACGAGGAGGCGCGGGCGCGGAACGGCCGCGTGGCGGTCTTCGTCGCCGGCGCTGGCACGAGCGTGGGCACCTGGGCGGTGCAGCTTGCCGCGCTGGCCGGCGCGGGGCGCGTCGTCGCGCTGTGCTCGGGCGCCAGGGCGAGGGCGATGACCGAGATGGGCGCGACGGACATCGTCGACTACACCCAGACGGGCGTGGACTCGTGGGTCGCCGAGGCGCGCGGCCGAGAGGTCGATCTCGTCGTGGACTGTATCGGCGGCGCCTCGATGGGGAGCCTCTGGAGCGTCGTCAAGAACGGCGGGACGTTCCTGAGCATCTGCGCTCCGCCCGAGAGCGTGAGGCCGGCGCAGAACCAGAAGCAGCTGGAGAAATCGGCCTGGTTCATCGTCGAGAGCTTGGGCGACCAGCTGAGCGACATTGCCCGGGTGGTGGAATCGGGCAGAGCGAAGCCGGTGATCGACAGCACGGTGAGCTTTGAACAGTTCCAGGAAGCGTTTGACAAGGTGGAGAGCAGGAAGACGAAGGGCAAAGTGATCATCAGGGTCGGCTGAATGTTGTGACTTGACTGTTGCTGCAGCACGTCACCGGGCTATCTCTCCCAACATCAACATGAACATCTCGTAGCGTTCAGTTTACCTTTCTCAGCGTGTGAATTGCAGATGTTCACCAGCCACGCTGCTGCTCCGCTGGCTAAGGTAGATACGCCAACACCTCCTGGTGTGCTGCCTGGCGATGATGAGAAGGCCATGGCGTGGTAGTCGGTGCCCTCCCTGTTTGGGCGGTGATGCCCGTCCCATCCAGAACAACTTGCTCAAGGACTCTCGAGATGATGTTGAAATTCCGCAAGACGAGTAGTTGGTGAGACGTGTTTGATAAGACGTGTTGGTGTTGCAGACAGCCGACGGTCACCCTGTTGAGCATATCACGTGATGGATAAGTCAATCGATAAACAGGGGCCCCCGATATCTGTGGGGATCCCAGGCGCTGCCGAAAGCTGGCTGGCCTCACCCATCAGGCCGCCAATTGGAGACGATCGAAAAAAGTTCAATCGCGAGACCCCCTTCGACACGCGATCCCGCAGACGACGACCGACGACAGGGGCAGCAGCAGAGCTCAGCAACCTCACACCCAGACACACAGCACAATGGTCCGACCACGAGTGAGATTACCGCGCGTCCGCCTGGCGCACCAGCTGCAGCAGCGCTCTCTGCACAGCATCCCCAAGCTCGACCACGACTTCACCAATGGCGTCCCCGGCGTCCTGTCGGCCGACGGCTTCCAGATGGCCTGGACCGAGTACATGACGCACACGCTCGACAAGCTCAACGCGTTGACGGCCGGTTAGTGCCCACTTCCCCTCGATGGGGTTCTCGCCAGAGGGATGGAGGGATGGATGGCTGGTCTGGCCTGGCCTGCTGTCGAAGCAGTCTCCAGGACCGACCAGAAACCCCCGTCACGAGCATCAACTCGTCACGAGCATCAACTGACAAGGCCCCAGGCACCGACCTCGAGACCCGCGACACGAAGCAGATCATCCACGCCACGGCCCGCGACCCCGACCAAGCGCCCATCTTCAACCACGCCTCCATGGCCCACAACACGCACTTCTTCTTCAAGACGCTGACGCCCAACCCCAAACCCATGCCGCCCCAGCTCGCCGCCGACCTCACCACCGCCTTCTCCTCCCTCGACACCCTCCGCCGCGAGCTCACCCTCACCGCCGCCTCCATGTTCGGCCCGGGCTTCGTCTGGCTCGTCAAGGCCTCCCCGGCCGCCGCCTCCGGGCCCTCCTCCGCCGGCATCCTCGCCTCCGCCGGCGGGTCCGCCGCCTCGTCCTCCGCCTCGTCCTCCTCCTCCCCCTCGGGCGCCGAGTACCGCATCCTCACCACCTACCTCGCCGGCACCCCCTACCCGGGCGCCCACTGGCGCCTCCAGGGCCGCGACATGAACACGGCCGGCGCCGCCGGCTCCGCCGCCGGCTTCCTGCGCAGCACCCAGCGCGCGAGCCAGCTCGGCGCCAAGCCCCCCGGCTCGCTCGACCTCGTGCCCCTGCTGTGCCTCAACACCTGGGAGCACACCTGGCTGCGCGACTACGGCATCGGCGGCAAGCGCGCCTTCGCCGAGGCTTGGTGGGACGCCATCGACTGGTCCGTCGTCGGCGAGGCCGCCAACATCCGCCCGCGGCCGGCCTTCCAGGTCTGAGATGGGGGAACTGTATCGATGGGATCGGGGCGGGGGGTGTAAGATTAGCATCACATGTATAGAAGGCAGAAAAGAATCGATGTACTATGCTGTAGTTTTTGCCGCGATGACAGGCGGTGATGCTTGGGCTCGAGGGTGCTGTGCTTGTGCTCGAGGGTGCTCTGCTTACGCTCGAAAGCCTTGTGCTGATGGGACCTGGGACGATTATCTGTGGGCTTGCATCAGGCTCGGACTGTCGAGAGAATTGGTTTGGAGCTCTAGGTAGACATCGAGCTGCATCAAAATTAGCGTTAGGACAGACTGAAACGGTGATGCCGTTCTCAGATCAGAAATGAGAACACCAGCTTGGTCGACCAGTCTCAGCAATCCACGTTGTTTGGACACGCCTAGTCCATCAATAGGCTATGGGCTGAACAGGACATCGGCACGCGTTGACATGGCCGCCTGCGTACATACCTTGGGTCAATGTCTTGTCAGTGTCCCTGGAGACACACCTTTCACTTCACGAACCATTCACCATGAACCAGTCACCACAAGGCCAACAAGTCCAAGCCATGCGTCGATTGCAGACTACGTATCTACCCTCATAAGGAGCGTCCAATCAAAAGGTATCACAATGCCACGCCAAACCATGCAAGCAAACAGAGAAACAAAAAAGCAAGGGGGGGTCGACTCTCGAGAGCACCCATCCCCAACGACATCTTTTCCAAAGGAGAGGCGAAGAACAGAACAGACCAAAACAAAAACCATCGTCATCTTCGTCGGGCCCGTGCCCTGCTTCCCGTCATCAACGTCACCTAGATCATGTTTCCGTTCACGCTCACTTCGAACCCCTGGCCCTTCTGCCTCAGCGCCTTGGCGAGCATGAGCTCCCTCATCCAGTCGATCCTCTCGTCCCTGTTGCGCACCGCAAAGTGGTGCGTCTTGCCCGTCCCGTTGACGCCCTCGGCCGGCACGTTGGCCGCGTTGAAGGAGAAGCCGGACTCCCGCTTCCTCAGCTTCGTCGTCACACCGTTGCCGTTCTTGTCCTGCGGGATGAGCTGGAAGGCAAACGCCCCAATGTTGTCCGTGTCCCGGCTGCCCGACGACGAGGTCAGGTGCACCCGCTTGAACGCGGCGCTGAGCTTGCTCTGGCTCGCGAGCGACGAGCACGCGATGGCGTAGTCGTCAATGTCGACGTACTCGAGGGCGCGCTCCAGGTGCACGGCGTCCTTGTGCATGGCGAGGCGCGTGCCCTTCAGCGTGAAGTAGCCGTCGTTCCACTCGTGACGGAGCATGCGCGTCTTGCGCTTCTTCATGGGGCCCTGGTAGGAGATGGCGCTGTCAAGCGTCGTGGCGGTCGAGGGGGTCTCCACGGCCGACGTGGCTGAGGCGGCGGCTTCCCTGACGGGCATGGAGGGGGGGATCGCCTGCTCAAAGGTGCGGCCTTCGGTGGCGGGCGACCAGGGGTAGGCGCCGCGGGGAGGGGCCTTGACGGAGGGCCGCTGGGGTGAGCCGCGCACGGGCGAGGTGCGGACGGACGGGGCGCGGACGGGCGAGGTGCGGACCACGGGCGTGGCGGCGTTCTCGTCGAGAGCCGGGAGCACGGGGAACGAGGGGCGGCGCGCAGAGGCGCGGGACTGCGTCTGGGCTCGCGGAGGAGGGGGGTTGGAAGTGGAGATGGAGTGGTAGTTCATGTCGGGCGGGACCGACTGAGAGATGTTTCGCTCAATGCGGTCCACCGGCACGGCCGTGATGGGGACATCCATCTCCGAGAAGGGGGTGCCGAAGCGGTAGGGGTTGGTTGGTGTCATCAGATCCGGAGAAAGGGGCTCAGCCTTGTCCATGCGGTACGGCACAAACGAGACGTCCTCCTGCTGCTGCGGCTGCTGCTGGGCGGGCTGAGGAGCCGGAGGTGGCGCCATGGTAGAACCCCTCGAAGACTCGGGCCGCAGAGGCGACTTGCCTGGGATGGCAAGCTTGGGGAGCGCGCGCAGACCCTCCTTGGGCGCCTTCATAGAGGTAAGGATCTCAAAGGGAGGCGTGGGCGGAACCTCGTTGGCGCTGCACTGCTGGAAGTCGAGGAACTGCCTGACATTGTCCTGGGGATCCCTCGCCTGAACACCCCGCAGGTTGGCCTCCTGCAGGTACTGCAGAGGCGGCACACCACCGGTGCCCAGGATGTCTGAGGACGCGACCACCACCGAAGGGACGGCATCCGAGACCGGGCGCAGAATCTCAGCGGGATCGAGTGCGCGCGCGGTCAGGGGGTTACCGGGATCACCGGCCACCAGCACCGCGCCGCTTTCAAGATCCACGAAGGGGTGTTCTTTCCGGAAGGCGTCGATCAGGCGCTGCGCCTTCCTGAACTTGGAGCAGTTCTCGCCCTTGGAGCAATAGTGCGGTCGGGGGATGTGCTGCTCGATGCCGACGATGGACACGGATTCCAGGGGCGAGATGATGTCGTCGTGCGAGGGCTTCTTGGGCCTCCGCCGACTGCTCTTTCGCCGATGCAGCCCCTCGCCGTCTTCCCTCTTCTTTTCCCTCTTCACTTCCCTGCTCGGCTCGTCTTGGATCGGCGTCGGCGCTCTCGGGGAGCTCGGTCGGCTGTCGCGGAGGTTCTGGATCTGGTTCCAAATCTTGGTGCGAATGCCGAAGGAGGGGATGTCCAGCTCTTTGAGGTCCTCAAACTTGAGGGTGATGAGGATGGCACCGTTGATGTCGTTCTCGACGAACCGCTCGGCGACCGAGTACTCCATGCCAGCATTGAGCATCGACTGCGCGACCATCTCAGGGGTCCAGGGAAGGAGGTTGGAGGCGTCCAGCTCGGCGTTGGTGAAGCGAGCGGTCGGGCTGCTCCGGCGCCGCGGCGGGAGAGACTGGGTGATGGGGAGAGGCTCGTGCATCATGGTGAAGTGCATGCCCTCGTGAAAGGGAAGCGCCGTCTTGGGGGTAATCGGCGACAGGGTCAGGATGGCCTCGTCCTCGAACGAGTTTGCGGTCGAACCACGGAAGAGATGCGGGCCCCTGGGACCTTCAACGGCCTTGGGCGACACCCCCTCGACGTAGCCGACACGGCTTTGACTTGACCTGGGCGTGGGCACCTCATCGTATGAAGAGAGGGTGGTGATACTGGGTTGGCCGCCGGACTGCGCCAGTGTTAGTCAGGTCGCGCCGCTACCCCCTTCCTCCAAGTGAGCACGTACCGAGTTGACGCTGTGGCGTGGTGAGTTCTCCTCGGCCTCGCTCATGATCTCCTCATCCCAATCCGTGTCGACAAACTCTGTGGCGACGGACACGGGACGATCTTGCGGCTCACTCTTGAGGCCAAAGAAGGTGTCGCGCAGGCTGGCCTTCTGGCGCATCTCGGAATGGTGCAGGCGGCGCTCGCCCATGGGGCGGTGGTGTTGTTGTGTGTAGTTCTGACAGACCAGTCAGCACCGCCGTCTCTAGACTGTGAGTAAGTATGCTCAGGTGGACCACTCACCATGGTCATGGTGTTTTGGTGTTGCGATGTTGTTTTGGGTGGGGAGGTTTGCTGAGGATGTGATATCCGGCCCGCGTTCGCACAGGGGACCTCGTCAGCAGCCGTTGCCGGCACGTCTAGGCTATATCAAAAGCAGGACCGCAGCACAGCGGCAGTCGAGCTCGTTTTTCTCGCTTGGTCGTCGGAGGATTCGCAGCACAGCACGGGACGAGATGCAGAAGGATCATGGACAAGAGCACACTCGCTATGCTCGGTAGGAAAACGAGAATCGTGGAAAAGTGGCAAAAGGAGGAAATCGGGAAAGGAGAAAGGGTCTGGGATAGCCGCCGGGCGCCTACCGAGGGGTTATGTATGGTGGGTGCGTGAGCAACATGACGGACGAGAGAGGGTCGAGCAGAAGCAGAGAAGAACAGAGCAGAGCCCCCGGAGCCCAGCGCCAGTCCAGTCCAGCCCAGTCCAGTAGAGCACAGCGCAGCAAGCAGCAAGAGCATCGGCATGGGACATCACAGTCGGGTGCTGCAGCAGCGCGCATGCATGGTGCGATGTGCGTGATTCGGCCGTGTTGCACTCGCACACGGCCGGCCCCCCAGTCCCCCCCCCCCCAGTCCAACCGCGCGAAGAGCGAACGAACAGAAACGGGCCCCTTGGAGCTGGGGGCCATAGGCTATGTTCGGTCGACGGGCTCGGGCTGTGGGTTGCGGGCGGTTGACAGGGTACTGACCGCTGGGGGTGCCGACGACAAGAACAGGCCATAGGAGCTGTTAGGCTGGCAGGGTGGTATAAGAATAGACCCCTGGAGATGTCTTGCGAGCGCCGGGGGTGTGGCCTGTAGGAGACGAGGAGGGGGTTGCTGCGAGGTAAGGTACAGTGAGGAGCGGTGGTGGTCGATGTGGGCAGGCATATGCCAGGCGGCGGCATCCTCCATCATCGCGCATGTCGACGGTCGGCGGTCGGTCCAAGCATGGGGCGTGGGCGGCATGGATGGCTGGATGGCTGGGTAGATCGAGTCAGCGATGGTGGTTGAGGAGGATGGTGGCCGTGGTCCTGGTATGGTGGTGGTGATGGTGAATGGTCGCCTGTGTGGTGGTGTGTCGTCGTGCCACAGGTGGAGAGAGGAAGGGGGGGGGGGGGGGGGGGGAGGGAGGAGGGTGGGACGAGGATGGGCAGGTGGGGCCACAGACGTTGAGCTTGAAGCTTGGGCCACATCGGTAGTGCGACTGCCGACGGCTCTGATTGGCCCTGAGCCAGCTGCGGCCCCGTGCATGACCAAGCTCACTGGACGGGTCGTTCACACCGCCCATTGGTCATAATTCCCTGCGGTGCGACTCTATTGGGAGGGCGCTAACATGCCCATTGGCCAGAAATCCCCTTAAGCGCCCTCGTCCCTCTAGTCATGTCTTTTCCCGTCTTCGCTGAGGTCTCCATCCATGTCGCATCCCTCCTTTACCCCCCGCCTCGCCTCGACCTTGTCCTGTCTTCTCCATCGCCTTTCTCGACCAAGACTGCAAAAAGGGAAAACCGGCGGAAGACGGGCGGCACCACAGGGGTCCCCCCTCTTGGCCGTCCATCACTGACAGGGGGCCCAGGGGAAACAGGGACAGGGACCCCCAAGCCCATTCCCTTTCTTCCCCAGCAGATCCTCCCAAGACGGTCTTCACTTCTGCCCTTCTTCCCTCCCTCCCTCCCTTCCGCTATGCAACCCTGCCAGAACCCCGTAGCCGCGCTGCCTACCGTACATGAACGTACGTGCAGAACGATAGATGCATGTTGGCTTGAAGAAGCACGCCACTAGCAGACTGCACGCCGCTGGATGCCAGATTCTCATTATGGATGACAGAACCTCTTCCTCCCCCCCCCAATTCGCAGTCTAGCCCGCTCTCCCACGCGACAGGCATATGGCCGCACGGCTTCCTCAGCAACCGGACTGAACTCTGAACGTCACCGGCGCGCGGCCTGCGTGGCAGCCAGTGCCCCGGGGCGGACGGTACCCGGGTCCCCTGCCAAGGGGGACGCCCGCCACTGGCTGCTTGCAGACCAACCTAGGTGACTTGCCCTGAGCCAGAGGGAGTCGGGCAGAAAGCCAAAAAGATGAGCCTAAGACCAAGATATCTGGACTAGACCCCCGGTGAGAAGAGAAAATCTCTCTCCAGATCGACTGGGGCCTCGACCTGCCTAGTCTGTCGTCTTCTTCCTCGCCATCGTCCTCGTTATTCCGTCTCCAAGCCACGGCGGAGACACGGGAAGGAATATGGAACAATGGAGCAAAATCCACTCAGTGGCCAAGTCTCATAACTGATCCATCACTCATCAGATCATCAGAGACTCCGTTCCATGGTTTTCCTCCCCTGCCGTCTGGCCAACGAGAAGACCGATGTCGTTCGAGTCTCTCAAAGCTCCATATTCCTTTTCTCTTTCTCACCCCTCCCCCCCCTCCTCTCAGGAAGCGAAGCTCGCAAAAGGCCAAGACAAGTCCACGCGGGCCCCACCACCCCCCATTATCAACTGACTTTCTAGTCTCTCCCCTTCCCCCCATGCCCCCATGCCTCCCCATGCCTCCCCCTCCACCCCCCTCCTCCTCTGGCGCCATGCCATGCCCTGCACCAGCCACTCGCCTTACACTGCCAGCCCCCCTCTTCTTCCTCGGAGAAAACAACGGGCAAGACGAGACCCTCGTCGAGCCCGTCCTGTCCAGGGTTCCCAGAAGCCAATGAACGGCCCACGATGCCCTTTCTCCAGAGCAGACTTCCACCGGGTTCAACCTACCCGCCACTGCTAAGAGAGAGGGTTCGATAGGGACGGTCCGTAGCATCCTCACCAATCTCCGCGGCAGAGGAGCCTCCAGGAAGGTTCCGCCCGTTGTTTGCCGTTCCCGCCTCCATATCTCAGATGCCCAGGGCACTGTGGACCAAGACGACTGGAGGGTCACAATGGAAAAAGGGTCCCTTCTCTTGGCCCACGCCAGCTGTTCGGCGAAACACTAGTCCCTCGCCTTACATTCAGCTCGCAAATCACATCATCGCAGCTCGCCCCGGCGGACGAAGCAGACCGAGCAGAGCGGCCAGGGAGCTGCTCCGGCCCGCGGCGACCTCTCGCTGCCCAATACTACCCCCGAACACCCCAGACCGACAACGCCGCAACGTGACCTCCGCTGCGAGGAGCCGCGGTGCACATGACCCCTCCCCTCGTCCGACGGGCCGCAATCTTCCTCACCGTTTCTCTGTCCTCTCTCCTGGTGACCTGGTGCTCCGCCGAGTGAACCAGCCAAGCGAGCTCACCATTGCTGAGCAGGCGAGAGCGCCCACGTTCGGCATGGACATGGCCGCACGACGGCCGAATTGTGATGGGCCGACACGAGAGATGCAGTAGGTCCGTCACTCGCTGTCCTGTCCCTCTTCCCAGAGCAGAGAGCTCCCAGACACAGGGATCCCGGTCCATGGTGCTTCTCGTCATGTCGTGGAACTGTACCTTGCGGCTGCCGCGTTGCGTACTGTGTACATGTTGCGCCACGCCTGGTGTACTCAAAGGACGCCCCCCCCCCCATCGGAGTGCGTCCTGGTAGGGTAAGTAAGCTCTCTGTAGGTGGAAAGACCCTTGTCGTTTCTTGAGTCTTGTTTTACCCCGCATCTTTGCTCTTCCTGGACTTGAAGATCCGACTCAACGTCGTGCATGAGTAAGTGCGTGAGCCGGCCCCGTGCATGGGCTGTGCCGTTAGCCCATCCAGGTCTCTTGCTCATGCGAAGACGGCATCGCATGCACGAAAGCTAGCCACGAGTATCGTCGCACGGCCATAGAAGAATTTCTTGTCTGAGTCCTGGCGCGTCTGTTCAGTTCGGATGTTGCTCATTCCAGACCCCTCCATTCCTTGATCCGCGGATGGCTATCAACCCCACCAGGCATGACCGCGATGTTCATGTCCTGATCTCCAGTCATCCCACGTAGTCATGCCTAACCCGTCTGTCGACGTTTTTGAGGGTCTAAGTTTGATGTCGTGTCCCAGGCAAGCGCTCGGCACCTCCGCATTGGCCATGCTCAGGTTGTCTGGGACGTCGTCACGAATCTGCCTGTATCTCGACTGAAACTCAGCTGTATGTTTTTCGTCGTCTGTCCATCTTGCTACCAGATGAACCAAACCCAGTGCATGTACTACGGAGAATATATCTGCTCCAGCCGCGGCCTGCGACCCACATCGCCATCCTCTTTGAGAACATGTCTGGGAGGCCGTAGGAGATGAGAGGGGTGTAGACATCTCGCAACCTCCAGCGGAAGCGACCTCGCCAGAGCTCTTTCATGGGCACCCGATCTTGTGAATCTCTGTAAACACTCATGCTCACGACGTCCAGGTCCAGGCTGATACCGCAACATCCGACCGCCAAGGCGCCGAAGCTCCATCGCTCCTGCAGCGTCTCGAGATAGCGGATGATTTTGCTGTGGAAATACCGGGAGGAATATGTCGATTCCTCAAAGAGCCGCGCGAACACCCTGGCAAGCAGCTCCGCGTCCCCCTCCTCGGGGATGGGCATCAGAACCTTCAGTGTCGAAGCCAGCCATTGACTGACAAGGTTACAGGCTACGTCGGGCTGCCAAAAGATGCTCCAGATGAGCGGGCCGATAGACATCAGCCTCATTCCCAGTACCATGTAGTATCGGAGGCCCAGCGCATTGAGGAATTGGCGAAAAGACTTTCCGATCTGCTGATCGTCTCTTCGACCGTGGAACTGAGAACTGCGGCTGGATATTGCCTTGATGTAGAGTGGAAGTGTCAGGGCCGCCATGAATGCGGCCGCGTAGTGTGGCAATGGTTCAGATGCTTGCCCTTGTCTGGTTCGATTGTCGAACCCGTACATGCTACATGAACTCGATCAGAAGACCTGTCGCCTGCGAAGATCTCAGAGTCCGCTCTGACGATGGCAGGGTGATTGTATTATCAACGGCGATATCGAATTATACATCAAAATTACAGAAAACAGGCCACTGGGGTATGCCCATGGCCTTGACGGGACACCAACCGAGTTTGGAGCGAGCACAGCACACGGCCATGCAATGAGACGACGAGAGGCAAGTTGCCCATTTCTATGACCAGATCTGTCGACCCGGGTTGAAGACTGTCGTTGGGACCAGGCTGCGGACAGTGATGACTATGTTGCGCTTGCCTGCTTGTAGTTCAAGACAGCGCACCGAGGGGATTCAAGACAAACAGAGAGTCAGAGCCAAGAGATATTCCGCAGAAACCGGGCTGATAGTCAGGTGCTGGTACTCCCGGCCTCACGAACTATGATTTTCAAGCGAGACGCAACATCCGACATACGGCCGGAGCGGAACTATGGCCAACGAACAACCTCTTGTTCGCAATCCATCGTTGTTTCTTCGCCACTTACTTGTCCTTGGTCTGAGACTTGCCAAACGGTCTGACCCTGGAATACGCCTGCCTCTGGTAGATGTTTAAGTTAGGCGGGCATTTGCTTCAGCATGATGGAAGGATCACCAACACCAAGTGGCCATGTCTCGTGTGAGAGTGCCCAGCGGTCACCACAAGACCAACCAAGTCTCGCGACCTTGGCGGATCTCCATTTATGCCTGTGAGTATTGCGTCGGTCTATGAGCCCGTAGTCACGCTGCACCGGAGACGCGCCTACGTCAACATGAGGGCGCGCTCGGGCATCATCAGCACCTTCATCTGTTGGATCAACGCCCTCCTCGGGCACGGGTTTTAGGCGATGCTTGTGCTCGCATCTGATGTTATGTCGTCCTGTCTGCACCCAGTGGACGAACTGAGATCCTGCATCAAATTCTATGGGCTCGTACTCCATGATGAGAAGTTGTTGAGTGCCTCATCTGCCCAAGCACTGCCGTGCGCTGTGACACGTGACCTTTAACTCCCAACTCTAGTCTCGTCAGATATCATTTCTGCCCGAAGTCGGGCACATAATATCCGTCGTTTTCGGACATGACAATCGCATGACGAATCCTTCGACTTTTCCATGCGCCGCACAGTTCTGATCTCCGGCAGGCTTCGGGACCGAGGGCCAAGACTTGCGCACCTCAGGGTGTCCAGGCATGGACCTTGAACGTTGTCGCGCAAAGGATCGGTGAAGAGCTGGCCGACTCCTCACCTAGTAAGCGAGGAGCTCCGCTGATGACTCAACAGCGTGAAGCTCTCCAGCCCCGAGCCCCATCCTCGAGCTTGGCCGTGCGACGAGCTGCAGTGGACTGCAGGACGAGCACGTTCACGCTAATGCGTGCTCCGTTCCCCATCCCACTTTCAAGATGCACTTCTCAGAGACACGGCGGGGAGAGACATGCCAGCTTGCCACGCCCCCAGTGGAAAAGGGGGGCTGGGAGATGGAGGACGACAGCGCCGAGGGCTTCTCGAAAGTCTCAACAGCTGCCCTGCGCGGTTCCATTTCTTGCTTCTTCACCGACTCTTCCGAGGCGTTTGGCCTTGATGACTTCATACGGACACGGCGTCGACAAAGGGACCACCTGGTGCGACCCAATGTCTCAGAAGGTTTTCCTAGGTGCCACAGAAGGTCTCAGCGTGCTCCAACGGCACTATATCCAACCAGACTACAGAGGGCCTTAGCCTCTGATGAGCTCGCCCCGGCACCCGAGGCACATGACACGGGACGAGGTCGCTCACAGCTCGATCGGCTTCGAAGGGTGATGTGCTGTCTGCCGTCCGCCGATCGCACCCGAAAGGCAACACCTCGAGGGCTGAGTCCAGCATTGAGTCGCGCGTCGTCCGCAAAGCCATTTGTCGGAGGATGTCCTCTCGTGACTGCCTGCCCAATGCCCATCCTTGCATCCTGGATGGAGATCTTAGCAGCGACGAGCGACGAGCGACGAAGAGCAGCAGTGTAGCGATGTACCGTGTGGCTGAAGCACAGTTTGCCTGACACAGTGACCCCCTCCCTGCTCTTAACGCCTCCCCCATCGGTCAATGGCCTGAGCTAGGGGGTCCAGCTAGGAATGGAGGGAAATTTTGGCGGCTAGTCAAGCCTGTTTGTCACTTTCGACGGGTACCATGGCCGCTACAGGGAGCAACGTCGTGGTAAGCTCCACGTCGTTGAGAGGTTCCCCAGATCTCGTACTGCGTGCGGTGTGCGAGGAATCTAGCCGCTGCCCACCACGATCATCTCGCGCCGTCCTCACATGATGGCAAGCTAATGCGCTATTCGTGCTGTCGTGGTGGATAGTTGACTTCGTCCATGTCGTGTACGCGAGGCGAGCGTCGATTCGACATTTCATGGCCCTAATGCGACCGCTTTCAAGACCCTGAAGATTATCTTTTCGGATTCTTTGTCCTCGTCCGTGGTGGAGCGTAGGCGTGCGGAGTAGATGGTCTGAGCGACTGCGGGCTGCAGGTAATCTAGCAGACGATCATGGTGGTTGAACATGCATCATCCCTTGACATGGTCCGTGACGCCACCGCACAGTTATCTGAACCGGCTTGGCATCTGGATCGCGGGCGTTATCACGTTCGTTATGGAATGACAGCGGCGGCTTCATTATGCCGCCGAGGACTGTGGGGGCTGGTTCTGTGAGGGGCCATCGGACCAAGCCAAGGACATTCAACTCGACGTTCCGACCTTGTCTTGAGCGATACCGGGCCAATGCAACCGACTCGATGATGAGTCTGACCTGACCGGTGTGGCATGGCAAGATTTTGTCGACTGTGGCTGTCAGCTGTTGTTGAGGCGACGAGGGCCTAGACAAGGGGCTGGTGAGGAGCATTCTCGAGAGGGGGGGTGGCATCCGCCTCGGAAGGCGATGGCAGCGAAGCCCGGACGTTGTGGCTCGACCGGTCGAACTCGAGGACCCCTTGTCCGAAAACGATGTGGATTGCCGGAAGATGGTGTGCAGTCTTAGTGTTGTTGCGGTGTTTTCGACCAAGCTGCGGCTCGAAGACCGTGGCAATGAAGCAACGAGGGTTCCCTGTCTTACGCTGCTGCGATTGATTGTCAGCTGCTAGACTAGACTGCCTGCCAGCGTCGACAGAACGGGCGAGCAGAGCGGGCCAGGTCGGGATGAAGCGGTGATGTGCCGTCAATAGTTCGAGGTCGCGATGAGATGCGTCCGTTAGGACGACGGGGATACGGGGGTTCGGGGGGAGCGCCGGGATCACCGTCCGCGCACGGTCAGTGCCACCCGGGAGATCCGCTTCGAGACTGACAGGTCGCCAGGTCGGCAAGGTGGACAGGGTAGAGACTGTGCTCTGTCAAGCACTGTCAAGGTATCCGTAAGTGGTAGCAGGGTAGCAGGGTTACCTGGGTTATCACATCACATCACATCACAACACGCTATTGCGCATTCTGGAGATTGCAACGGCAGAACAGCAGCGCTGAGTAAGGACGAGGGACAACATCAGTCACCCCTGTAGCCGTCCGGGCCAGGTGCGCTGATGCAGATGCGGATGGGCTTTTGGGGGGTTGCGATCGTCCAGCGTACCGACGCATTCGGTTGATGGGAAATTACGCCCTGCAACGAGGCTCTGCAATGCCATTGAAGCAAGTCCGAGGCTGATGATCAATGCTGGGTCCTCTGGACACGGTGAACTGGACCGATGCCACCGTAGCGTTGCTTTGGGGTTGAAAGATGAGAGGCCTGTCTGGGTCGTATCGGCAATTGATCCGACGTGATTGATCGTTCTTGCATGCCGGAGGCGAAAGGAACTGCGTGGCCTGGGCAACTGCGTGGCAGACAAGACGGACGGTCCAGACGTTGGGCGTGCTCTGGCACGCGAGACAGAGCACGCGAGACGGAGGGTATAGCTCTGTGTCTTGCAGTCAAAAGCCGACGATGGCCGTAGTTCGGTTTCGTGGCTTGCTTGCCTTGTCGTGATGTGGCTGCTGGAGAAGAGCATCGCAGCGAGTAGTTGTCGAGGAGGTGAGATGAAAATGCTTGATGGCGTGCAGACCGGAAGCTGGAGGTAGGGAGAAGCAAAGCAGGCGTCCCGAAACGGGAGCTCATTAACCCTCGTCCAGCGCGGGAGGGAGAGGGGGGACTGGTCCCGGTTGGCCCCCAATGAGACGGTGGTCAGCTCGATGGCGGGTGATGAGGTCGGTGTGGTGGTAGGCGAAGGTTGTCCCGTGGTCAGACGGATGTTAGGAGGGGAGCAAGACCTGTGCATCTCGTGTGGGGGGGGGGGTCGGGGGGGAGGAAACATCGGTCGCGACTGCCCGAATAGAATGGCATTCGATAGAGGAAGGCCCGGATGTGGGTTGGGGGGCAGGCAGACGGGGGCCAGCGGGCGTGGGAAGGAAGCAAAAATTAGCCCATCTGGTTAGGTGAGCACAGACTGAGAGAGAGGTGGCATGACGATGAGGAGATGGGGGTAAATTCCCGCAGAAGCTGGGGTAAATTAAAAATAGGAACCTCGATCACTCTTGTCTTGCTCGTAGCCGCTGGACTGCATCATCGCGTGAACCAGCGCGGTGAGGTGCGGTGAGCACGGGGAAATGTGAGGTGAGGGTGTGGTGGACGTGAATGCAGACGTGGACAGAGATCCAAAATTAGCCCAGTTGGAAAGGTGCTCAGGAGGGCAAATGCAGAGTTCAATAGCGCGAGGGCTAATTGTGTGACGGCGGGCGGGCCAAAGTCGGGCGGCTATTATGCCACGAGATGGGCAGTTAGCCCGTTAGACGTTGCTACTACTGGAAGCGCAAGAGCCACACTCTAAGTCGACGTCTAAGGCCACCTGCTGGCGGGAGGTTGTTCAGATGACTTTGGACGTGATGTGAATGAAAGAATGCATTGCCACGGATTTCTTTTTTTTTTTTTTCCTATCCGCCGTGCCATGCCCAAGCCGTCAGATATCACGACGAAGCAGACAAGCTATTGTCCCTAGGTCGAGTCTGCACAGCGCAGCACAGCACAGCAGAGCACAATGGGCACACCACCCAGGAGCAAGTGTGGCTGGCCACAACGGAGCTGTGGCACCGAGCAACCTGGTCGTTTTCCGTGTGCTCAGCTGCCCACCATCCACTTCGTTCCCCTCATTGGCGCGAGCTCCTTCCCCGCCGAGGTGCCAGGCCGTGCTTGTCAAGCCGACCCCTGCTAATATTGATGCGCGATCTCACGGCACGAGCCAATCGAGATCGGAAGCAGCCCTTCCTCCTTGAGCTTGAATCCCTGCCAGCATCGACAGGCATTCACAGGCATCACAGGCGCTAGAATCGGTTGGTCCCGCGGCCCCTACCGCTTCTGCACGAGCCGACAAGTCGTCACATGTCCCGGGCCAATCATGATCCGCGACTACCCTCTCCTCGCCAAAACCCGCATGTCGCTCGCTTCTTTCTCCATTCTTTCCTCAACCAAACCAACCACACCAATGCACCTCGACCGGCCTGAACAAAGAAAGTCGACTCGACCGGCTGTCGGGCCAGCAACGCCAGCGAACGCCAGCGGCAGCCATCCCTGGCTATCAGAAGGACGGCTTGCAGAACGAATACCCCCCCTCCCCTGTCTCACTCCCGCGCACGACATGGGCCGCGCTTCGACGGTACTTGCTCCTGTGCCCCGGCAGACCGCACCTCGCGCCGTACCTTGTCATGCATCACGACGTACCCTCCTCTTCGGTCCCGTCACCCTCCACCGTCAGCATCCCCCCGTCGCCCAGGTTGCCAGATTCTCCCCGCGAGTCGTACGTCCGTCTCTGCTGACTCGCCCAGCCACACCTCCAACGGCCGCCTACTGGTCGACTCGGTCTGTCTTTTTGACCAATCCCGTCCCTGACCGCCATTCTCTGTAACATGATTGGTGGCACGACCGGTTCTGGAAGCCCTATTGTTGCTCAACTCGACGCCTCAACGGCAAGAAAGCCAGATTGCACTCGAGTCGGGGACCACCGGACAGCTCTCGGTCGACCCTTATCGGTATTCTTGGCAGGGCCATCGCTCTCTGAGTGAGACATCGCGGCTGTTCTCGGGTTGCACGGTGACGAGAAACGGCGACCTTCGGTGGGTGGACGGCAAATATTCCATCCTCAACCCACGATGGACGGTCCCGAGCGAAACGCAACCGACGCGGTACCTACAGCCCACAGCCTACACCGATATGACGTGCTACAGGCTGTCGGTGCGCAGGGGGATACGGCATGACTGCGCGCCCCGGCTGCTGTACCAACGGTACTATGGGACGAACAAGATACCCATGCTCTCAAGTGAGGGGCCGGAATGCCTGTGCGTCTTTTTTCCTGCATACGACGTACAGCGTTGCGTCTCCAATGCCATCATGGGAGTCCAACCTGCCTGTCCTTCTCCGCCCAAGGCAGCGCGCATCATCAACCCGGCAGAGAAGACAGCACCGACACAACAAGGCGCCACGCTGCCGTGCTAGAGAACGCCCTTGACCTGACGTCTCTGCATGGCATGTTCATGCTAGAATGCCGCACAGACGAGCCGGCGCAGCTTTCCGGCCCTGGATAGCTCTACTCTGGATGGAGTCGGCGGCTCCTCAACGATCGTCCGCACGGAAAGAAAGAGGTTCTTCGAGCTACGCTAGCGCAGTACGTTAGGCGCAGTTATCCTTTTCCGCCGGTGGTCGCCGGCTCAGATGGACGATCAACATGAGATCCTACCTACCCTGGAGGGAGAAGGACCCTCTCGGCGGCCGGGGCCAAGACCTGAAGACCGTTGCTCGATGAGCGTCGAGTTGCCTCGCCTTGTCTTGCCTCGCCCTGGATCAGCCCAGCTTTCGCCTGCCCCAACAAGTGCTCCGGGACGGCTTTTGCACTTCTCGACCTCCCTCATGTGGACCGCCTTGCCAATGGAACGGCCAGATATGGCATCCCATCTTATCCACCTGCGCCAGCTGCCAGCTTAGTCGCTGAACAGCTCGACGGGCTTGCGGATGAGGGTGTACCCCTGTCCCTTACCCCGGTACCGTGCTGCCACACCTTTCCGATCGAACGCCCTACTCCTCCTCTTCCAGTGGGGCCTGCCAACAGCAGGACGGACGCAAGGCAGGCAACGAATATGGCCTAGCTTCCATGATGGGTGCGACCAAGTTTGGCGGCCCCTCCTCATTGGCGCCTGTAAGCGCACACGTCGACTCTGGCTCACTCACACGACGGGTCCTCGTCGTGGCCTGCCGTGCCCATCCACTCCTCTTCCGTCTGTGCCTGCCTCGTGCTCGTGCTTCTGCGGGCAGAGCAGCGGGCATCGACCATCGAGTGTAGCCAAATTTAGCAACATCACTGCAATAGTTTACGTCGTTCACAGATGCGTCTGCCGAGCTGGCTGGCTAAGAAAAGAGCTGGCCTTCGACACGGCGGCCACAATATAAGGCTTCGGGCCCTCAACACCATGGCCGGTTTGGAGCCTCCTTCTCCTCTGGTTTGAAGAAGGTCAAGAAGTAGGACCGTGATCCAAGTGTCGTTTCTCTCCCCCTCTTTCTCTTTTATCTCTCTCATCCGCCCCCCTCCTCCCCAACCCCCTCCCCCTACCCTCACCGCCAAACTCAACAATTTCAGTGAACGGCAAGCTGGACTTGCTCGGATCAGTCACTCCTTCGACTTTTGCTGCACGCAACGAACCACTAGCATTCGCCAGACGAACTGCTACGACTACGATTTGCCTTACATTCAAGATAATCTAATATCCCGGGAACAACCTCATTCCACGGCTCTCGACGAGTCATCGACGACAGAGCGCACGACAGGACGGCTCAACAGAGACAGAAAACTTCCGTGTGATCACTCCAGTCTGTGCACACTTGGGCCAAAGGACGAACGACAGCGCAAAGACGACCGAACCCGAACCCGCCTTTTGCCTCGCCCCGGTCTGGACTGGATCTTGGAAGCCCAGAGGACAACACCCCCTGCCCTCCCCCATCTACCCCAGCCAGGACTCAAGTCCAACCTCGACCCTTCGGAGGCACAGTGCCATTTGATCCCGGCATTGCACGGTATCACCGGTCCTGCACACCCCCACCCCTCCCCCCCCTGCTCGACGGCCCTCGTCCGTCTGCCTCTCCACACACACCTTTCAACCCGCCGCCCGCCCCCCCCCCCGNCCCCCCCCCTCCCTCCCAAGCACAGGACCCCGAGCTCCTTGTCGCTCAAGTCCAGGCACCGCACCACACCTCTATCGCGAGGAGATACTGAAGGAGGGTACAAATGTCAACACTACCCCCCAACCACCTTCGAGACGACTTCGCGAGACCAGCTCCTCCAGTCAAGATGGCAGCTGCTCAGTCTGCAAAGGCCAAATCGGCCACCAAAGCCAACAATGCTACCCCAAAGTCCAAGGCACAGATGCACCGTCGCTCAAGAACAGGTACGCGAGCTCTCTTCCCGCCCAGCCGTTCCACTTACACCGAGCTGGTCCCACGGGCACCGACCATCACCACCACAGATTCCCCTCCTCTCTCTCCTCTCATTTACATGCTCATGAGATCGTCATTGAACTCTTCAGCTGACCGTCCGACTCGCTAGGCTGCTACACTTGCAGGTTGCGACGAAAGAAGTGCGACGAAGGCACACCCCACTGCACAGCCTGCAAACACCTCGGCTTGCAATGCGAGTACAAGAGGCCCATGTGGTGGAGCAACAACGATGCGCGTAGAAAGCACAAGGACGATATCAAGATGATCATCAAGCGCAAGAAGCTCTCGGAGAAGGCATCGCACACCATCCAGACTTCCGTCAACTCGCCGCCCGGCCTGTCGCACTCGCTGCCCACGTCTGCCACCTTCTCCGACCCCCTCGACCCCCTCGACCGCACGCGATCTGCCTCCATCGACTCGCACTTTTCCAACCCTTTCAACTTCAACAGCCCACCAACCCTGGGGTCTGAGTATGGCTTCCACCCCCAGATGCACCAGGACTTCATGTTCGGCGCCTTCCCCTCGCCCTATGAGGTCGATGTCAAGACAGAAAGGCAAGTGTACATGAACGACGTGCCCACCCTCCGCGAGTCGCACATCTCCACCTTCAGCACCTTCCACACGCCCCCGCCGCCCGGCACCATTCTGCCCTCGTCTGTCCCTCTCGAGGGTGGTGAGTGGACCGAGCAGGTGTACTCGGAGCGCAAGGAGTCGCTCAGCGAAGAGACGCTCAACCTCAACTTCTTCGACTTCTCCCACGGCCCTTCCATGCCCAACAGGCAAGTTGCCATTGAGCTTGATGAGAACGACCAGCGCCTGCTAGACCACTTCATTCAGTTCGTCCTGCCTACCATTTTCCCCATTCTTGAGTCGAACCAGCACGGCTCGGTCGGCTCGGACCTCATCCTCCCAGCCCTGCAGAACAACCAAGGTTATCTGCACTGCTGCCTGAGCATCGCCGCCCAGCACTACAAGGCGACGATGAACCTGCCGGCTGAGGAGATTGACCACGATATCATGCGCCACCGCTATGCGACCATCTCGGCGCTGTGTGAGGCCCTCAACCGGGACGAGAACCACCAGCAGATCCTCGAGGCAGCGCTTGGCCTCATCTTCTTCCAATGTGTCGTCGGCCGCTTCGACGATGCCCTCCCCGACATTCCGTGGCATCAGCACTTCCAGGCCGCCATCAGCCTGGTGCAGAAGCTTGACCTGCCGCGCCTGGTGTCGGACGAGACCCCCGTCCAGACCCCCTTCAACATGACCCTGACGGCTTGGATTGACATCCTCGGCGCTACCATGCAGGGTCAGGCGCCGACCTTCGCCCACACCTATCGCGAGAAGCACCTGTCGCCTACCAACCCCAGCCTCGGCCTACGTGAGCTAATGGGCTGCGAGGATCGCGTCATGTACCTCATCTCGGAGATTGCCTGCCTCGAGGCCCTCAAGCGCGAGGGCATGGACGACATCACCCTCTGCCAGCACGTGCACGCCCTCGGCGAGCAGATCGGCCTCACGGAGGTTGGCGACACCACACCCAAGCTGCCCTTCAACGCCACCGGCACCCTCTCTCCTAAGCAGCTCTCCCGCAACCTGACGACCGCGTTTCGCCTGGCGGCCCGCATCTACCTCTGCAGCCTCGTGCCCGGCTTCAACCCCGCTCAGCCGTCATGCGTCGGCCTCGTCGAGAAGCTGACGACGGTCCTGCAGCACATCCCCGCCGGCCCCGCCGGCTTCGACCGCAGCCTCGTCTGGATCTACCTCGTCGGCGGCTCCGTCAGCCTGCCCGATAGCTCGTTCCGTCACTTTTTCGAGGACCGTGTCGCCGAGCTCGGCGACCTCGCCGTCATCGGCTCCTTCGGCCGCGTCGCCTCGCTGCTGCGCGAGGTCTGGTACCAGACGAGCACCATCAAGCTCAGCCCCAGCCTCAGCGCCGCCGGCAGCCCCGGGTCCAGCGCGTCGACCGAGACGGTACCGTACATTCACTGGCGGGATGTCATGCAGATGAAGGGGTGGGACTTTTTGCTGATCTAGCTGCGCTGATCGGCCGGAGCCCTCCTGTTCATACCTGAAATCTGCATCGTGTGCCGCCGCGAAGCCTTCCGCTGGAACCCTTATACGTTTTACTTTGTTACTTGTTTGACACAGACCCTCATTCTATTATTACACTGACGCGGCTGGAACACCCCTCTCTTTGAAGAAAGGGGCGCCGTCGATTGACAACGCACACTGGAGGTTTTATAGAGGACGCCGCGAGGCAAGAGAAACGACTAGCGACACTTGGATCAATTTCCCACTTTTTTTCGGACACAAACCTACTCACCACCACTACTACCTACTTCTTCACACCTCCCTTTGGGGGCACCACGGGGCAGCTGGGCTAGGCTGCCGTGGCGATGGACGGACGGATGACGGATGGGAGACGAACTGGATGAACATGCGGTATGCGGGACGAGGTGGACTGATTGACAACTCTTCCTTCTCCTTCTCAGGGGCTACGTTCGCTGGATACCATTGCATGGGCACGGGCGCTGGAACATTTCTGGGCAAGGGGCATGGATTTTAGGAGGGCGTTGGGAGAACGGATGATGAGGCTTGGACGAGTGGAACCGCTGGAAGGGATGTTCTTGCTGTTAGCTTGAGGGTAGATCCCTAGTGGTTTTGGGTGGGCTTTTTAGGAAGCAGATAGGAATACCCAAATTAGTTTAACCATACCTCGCTTGTCTGCTTTGCTGTGATGGCGATGTCTGGTTGCTGGGGCGTACTTTGTCACGTGAGAAAGAGGTTTAGTGGTTGGTAGTCGATGGCAGGCCTCCCTAGGGATCTCACGACCGTGTTAGTCGTCGTGATCCGGTGTGGTACCTCGTCCGGCCCGCCAGAGCACACAGTACTACGCATGTCTAGTGGGCTTTCCCATCTACTGAGTGACAACAGCGAATCTACAGCAAGTAGAAGCATCGCTCAATGTGATGGTAGATTCTCCACTGAAGATGCTACTCGATCACTGTGCGTGTGAGTGAACCCACAACATCCAAAGCCAAATCCTCTGCGACCAGTGAGTCAACGCTAGACACCGACCACTAGCCAGAAGTCAAGTTAACTCCGTCTTCAAGACGCAACTGTCCTGTGTCGTTTGTGGCGAGCGTGGGCTCGCCCCCGAGCGAACGACGGCCCGCCGTGGGTACTCGGCTCCGGCCCGTCGACGAGCAAATGAGAGCACCAGGACCACCCCTGCGAGGACTGAAATCAGGGTTTCCCGCCCGTGAACGCCTCGGACGCGTATCAATCAGCCCAGCATTCGCCTCCCCCAGAGGTCGCCAACGCATTGTGACTCCCAATTCGACCACGGGTCGTGGCCCCTCGAATCGTCCCATGAGGGCCTCACCGCCGCCCAGCCCCGGGGTGAACGAAGACTCACACGCCCCGTGATAATGCCTCACGGCCCAAGAAACACCAAAAAAAACCAGGCAGGTCGTCCATCGTACCCTTGCGCGTGAGGCTTCTCATGCTCGGGCTCGCTGGCAGCGAAGGTCCACGTGAATCCAGGTCCAGGGGATCGTCGGGAGGCAAGTGTCGGGACTAGGGCTCTAGGCCGGTTGGGGGCCAGCGAATGCCGTTGCGTATGTTACACAGTGGCCCGAGGACCCTGTCGAACAATGCCCTTGTTCGGGGTGTGCAGGGGGCCGTTGGGCGATGCGATTTGTCCGCTGGGTGGAATTACCAAGGCCCGGGGGCGGTCGCTATGTCTTTCGGGGGTCGACTTCGGGGCGGGCTGGAGGTCTATCCTGTCCGGGAGGGCGTGCGTTGAGTGATGGCATTCTTCCTCCCTACCTAAAATCCTATGGTTGCCGTGAACTGCGAGGCAGTCTTGTGACTCCGGGGCCAGCTTGGCGGACCTATTGCGTGCTTTCTCGCGATTGAGGTCGTGTGGCTGGGAGACAAGCGGTGTGGCTTCAGCCGAGGCTTGTCAGTCCAAGCCAGGTCAGGTGAGTGCTTCCCTTGGCTGGCTGCCTCATCAGGCACCAAGCGGAACATCTTCGGGGTTTCGTGCCGGCACAGCCCCACCTCGCCGGCAAGCGACACCGGCAAAAGCGGGGCGCATCTAATTCGGGCGTCCTCAACGAATCAAGCGCGCGCGTTTCGACTGCGCGGCTACACGCCTCGACTTTTGCCTTAGAACCAGAGAAGAGCAACCAAAAACAACCTCCTTTGAACAACCGAAACGCCCACCCCCCCGTGACTCCCCACCGGAGTCTTTCAGCCATTCATCAACCTGCTTACCTCGCAGTCTCAAAGTGGCCACAAGAACGGCCCGCCTGGTGGTGGTCGTAGCGAGCCCAGCGCTTCATGATACCCTCTCATTTCCTGGGTCCCAAGACCCTCTCAGACCTGCACTGCCTCGTCCTCCGATCGCGTGCCGCTGCCCAGAGGCCTCACTAGTACGATGCGCTTGCTATGCCGTGCTCAGTCATGAGCCGATTTGGAACCCGAAGGACCCATGAATCTCCATGACCCGAGACGAGACTTGGCTGTCGTCGTCCAGCTTGCTTCGGCCCCCGAAGTGGGTGCCCTGCCAGCCAGTCGTGTCGGTCTCTCCTTCTGCCCCCAAGATACCACGCTGCCGCCGACGTGGTCCTTGGTTGGCCGTCAGCGGGCCTGACCTGCAACCCTTTCGATCGAGCCCTGCGTCTGCAAGAGCCGCCGCCGTTTCCGAGCCGTCAGACCATGGGCAAAGACGGCACTCATCGGATGCCTCTCTCACTCGAGCCCTGGAGCCTGAAGCTTGGGGCCTGGGGGCCTGGGGGCCAGGTGTGTGGCCTGGGCGCCGGTCGAGCGACTGGCTGCCCGATGATATCAGAATTCGAGGCTATCGCCTGTCGCGTGGCCAGAGACGAAGCTCATCGTCATCCGATGGCTCTTTGATCGCGCTAGGGAAGCGCCGCGGCTGCTTCGGTTTCCCTTTTGTTCTGACGCCAGCCCGCCTGTGCAGTCAGTCGCGCTGAGGAGACAGCTCTTCTCTTTTGATCTTCACGAACAAGGCCCTTGTATCGACGACAGTGGGCGAACATCATTCCTGTTCTGGCACATTTGTACTCTTGTTTGCTTCCGCAAACACTTTTCTGTATTCTTCACGGCCTATCTCTTCGCTTCGTGACTCTGCTTCTGTCATCTGCATCACTTTCAAATCTGAGACCTGACCCAACATACATACACACGACGGCAATATCGACATCTCTTTAACGCCAGAGACACCGTCTCTCATCGAACCTCACAAAACATACACTCACCCCATCAGTCTTGACCATGTCAAGGATACGAACGCGGGCACTTGTGCTCGCGGTACTGCTGGCCTCCGCCAGGGCCGCTTCTATTCCCTCCATCTTCCAGCGCGACGATGAAGCAGTCTGCCGCGGCGAGAACCTCTTCCAGTGCAGCAGCGGCGTGGATGACGGTCTCTGCTGCAAGACGGGAGACACCTGCATCTATCTAGCGGGTGGCTCAACGGTTCTCTGCTGCCCAGAGCCGACCTGTAATAGGATCATGCCGATCCAATGCAATGTCGCCGCGCAGAACCCTGCTGACTTTCCGAACGCGCCTCTGAAGACGACGGCACTCCGAGGGGAACTTCCCAAGTGCGGCGACAACTGCTGCCCGTTCGGCTTCACCTGCAACAGCGATGGCCAGTGCGACATGGATGAGGACCAGTCCGAGAGGCCATCCGAGCGACCGGCTTCTGAAATTTCATCGACAACGGTAGCGCCGACCTCAACGCTCCCGTCGCCGAGCATCGTCACCTCCACCGCCGAACCCACCGCCACGACGTCGTCTGCCACGACACCCACTGCTGGCGCCGAAGAGCAGCAGGACGATACTGACGACGAGAAGGCTCCCTTCCCGACGGCAGCGGTGGTGGTCGGCGTCCTCGGCGGCGTGCTCGTTCTCATCGGCGTCGCGGTCGGCGTCTTCATGTGTCTCTCCCGGCGCCGCCGCCGCAAGAGCAGCAGCGGCGGCGACTCGTCGCGCCCCTTCTCATCCGACAAGAAACACCCGGCACTCTGCCGCGCCTCGTCGTCGACCTCGTCCTTCGGCAACATCATCTCGGAGCCCATCCCCAACGACGCCTCGGCCCTCCGCACAGACTTCATCCTCAAGACGCCGTCCACGACGCGCGCCTCGCAGCGCCTCAGCTCGCTCTTCCGTCGCGACTCGTTCTCCCCGAGCGGCTCGACAGTCATCGTCACGAACCCCCGCTCCCCGCCCCGCATCCCGGCTCGCACCCTCTCCAACGCGACCATGACGACGGCAGGCCACGCAACGCACCTCAACATCCCGCCCATCCGCACCATGCGCAACCAGCAGAAGCCGACGATCAACAACGCCTGGTCCCGCGGGCCTGCTGCCCACGCCGCCGCCGTGCAGGCCACGACGCCGACGGACCCCGTCACGCCGCGGCTGCAGCGGCAGCCGAGCGGCGAGTGCATCAATGTGTTCGCCGACCCAGGCACGGTGGGCAGCGCGCGGTCCGGCGGGCTGGCGCCCCCGCGGGCGAAGCGGAACACGTCAGCGACGACATTCACAGACTTGATGGAGGAGGCAGAGCTAGGGGACGTGCGGAGGGGGAAGCCATTCGTGCCGAGGACGCCTGGGCGGGTGTGATGCACGGTGGGTGGATGGTCGATAGTCCCTCATTTTGGACCGCGTCGTCGATATGCATGACCTGAGGGTCTTTTAATTTGTTTCGCTGGATTGGTTTGGTAGCGATGCTTTCGGGTTGGCAAGCTGGCGTTCAAATAGTGCAGGCCTGGTGGCTCTGCGGCGGGGGGATGGTTATCATTTGGTGTTTGACCCACGGTCGTTTATACCCCTATTATTATACAGGTCTTGGATGGTGGCTTGCAGCGCGAGCCATCTTTTAAAAATGCCTTCAGATTGTTTACACTGCGCTTCCCTGATGCTTCTGTGGTGTTGTCGATCAAAGCGAGGGGGGATCAGGCATTCGAGCTTCGCCTGGGCTACTGGTACCGGCACGGCCAGATAAGAGCCGCTATAATGTCATCAGAACCTGGTATCGTATTAATCCATTCATTTGGATCTTTGAGTATGTCTCGCAGTAGAGGTAATCCCCGGGCCCGAGGCAGGCCTGAGATGCCGTCCGGGGCCGGGCGCTAGGTGAACACGGCCCCATAATCGGCCCCACTCAACGTCACTGCACTGTGCCTGCACCAAACTCTGATGAGTTGTGCCTGAGAGTCCTCACTCGCACTTGCACCTCCCTCACTCACATCACATCAACCACCACAAACTCACTCTCCCCAACACATCTCACATCCAATACCTGGACCGAACCCTCGCAACAAGCAGCAGCCTGATAAAGGTCGCTTATCAGCAAGAAAAAGGAAGAAGAGGACAGCGGAGAAAAAATGTCCGACTCAGAAGAAGACTACATGTCCATGGCCATCCCCGAGGCACCCGCGGCGAAACCCCCCGTCACGTCCCTCCAGCGCCGCAAGGACCAGCAGCGCCAGTCCGAGGCCCGCGCGCGGCAAAAGTCCAAAGCCGAACTGGCCGCCGAGGCCGAGGCCCGCCGCGACGCCGCCCTCGCCACCTCCATGCTCGACGCCCCCGCCCACCAGGGGAGCAAGGGCCTCGCCATGATGGCGCGCATGGGGTTCCGGCCCGGCGGGGCGCTGGGCGCGCAGGGCGACCGCGGCGCCGAGGGCGCGCGGCGGGAGCCCATCGCCATCAGCATCAAGGAGGACCGCGGGGGCATCGGCATGGAGAGCGAGAAGAGGAAGAAGATGAGGGAGCTGGAGGAGGCGGAGGAGGAGCAGGCGAGGAAGAGGGTCAAGGTCGAGGAGCCGGGCGAGTACCGCGACCGGATCGCGCGCGAGAGGGAGGCGGAGCGCGTGGAGAGGATGGTGGCCAGCGCGCAGCGGGTCCTGGAGGGCATGGCGGAGGAGGCCGAGGCCGAGGTGCGGGAGGACGGGACGAAGCGCAAGATCAAGGCGAGGCCGCTCAAGGGCGTCAACGTGCTGTGGCGCGGGCTGGCGAGGCAGCGCGAGGAGAAGGAGAGGGATCGCAGGATGCGCCACGACCTCGAGCAGAGCCTCTCGCGGCTGCCGACGTACGAGGACGAGGACGAGGATGAGGACGACAAGAGGGCGCTGGGCAAGGGCAAGCAGACGGTCTACGAGGCGGCAGACGATCTCGACGAGGAGGACCCTGAGCTGGACGAGTTCAAGATCCTCGAGCCCCAGGAGCAGCTGAAGCGGCTGGTGGCATACATGAGGGAGGAGTATCACTACTGCTTCTGGTGCAAGTTCAGATACCCCGACGAGACGATGGAGGGATGTCCGGGACCGACAGAGGAAGACCACGATTAGATGGCAACAGCGCTCGCGGCGCTGGCGCTTCGTTGTTCAATTACACGGCACAGCTCTTCGCGGTGCCTTTCGCTGTTCTCTATATGCTGAGTATGGTATATATATCTTGGAGATGGTACAGGTGGGCCGGGGCTCTGCCCCCTTGGGCCTAGTAATCCTTTACAATATCGTACACGCCCATCTCGCGGGCAGCTTCCCCGAGATCGGCCTCGACGTTTGGCGTCAGAGGCAGAAACTCGTTCTCCAGGTACTCCAGCATTTCCTGGCCGCGCTCTTCCGGCGACATCTGGTCCAGCGTCCTCGACGGCCTGCCCAGTCGCTTCTGTCTGTCCTCCACCCACTTGTCGATCTTGCGCTTCGTGAGCCGGAGCTTCTGCCTCGCCGTCGCCGTGTCCCACGCCAGGTTCGTGGTGCCGATGACCATCTCCAGACCCAGCACCTCCGGGGGAACGTAGCCAAAAACGGCCCTGAGTGCCCGCAGCGCAACGATGATGCCGACGAAGTCCTTCAGGCGGCGGAAGGTGTGTAGGATCTTACGCGCGAGCTGGCCATCGAGGCTCTGTCCATTGAAGACGTGTGAGAAGCTGATCGTTTCTGCGAACGTCTCTCTCGTAAGCTTGATTTCGTCGGCAGCTCGTTCCTCGGAGATGATCTGGAGCCTGTTGACGCCAATCATCTTCCACAAGGCCATGAACGTGTACGGGTCTGGCTTGACGTTGCGCTCGTGCACAAGGGACCGGTACAATTCCTGTGCCTCCTCGATGTTGCCGAATTGCGAGTGAGACTCCATCAGCTGGTTCAGCATGAAAGCGTCCGGGCTGATTTCGGCTTCCCTGAAAGCATCCCACAGATCCTCCATAGGCTTCTGCAGCCTGCGCACCCGGTAGTTCTCCGCCAACAGCGAGAACGTCTCCAGAGTCGCCTTGGGCACGGGGTCCGCCTCGTGAATACTTGTCGTTTTTGAGGCCTTTGTATACGCTGCGCCCTCCAGCCCCGAGAGCCGCCTTCGTGCGTGAACGAAGCGGATGCGGGCCTTGACCATGTCCCAGGCAAGCTTGTCAGCCTTCTGGAGATCCTCAGCACCACCACTCCTCTGCCAAGCACCGATTAGGCCATTAATTTGAATGCTTGCGGGCTGGATGCCCCGGGAACACATGAACGTGAACACGCTGTGGGCTCCCTCCAGGTCGCCAGCGCCGATGAGCCGCTTGAGCCACTTGCCAAAGAAGAATTTGTTGCCGATGCTGGAAGGAAGCTGCGTGAGCCCTCTGAGATCGACAGTTCCTGAGGTCATCATGTCCACAAATGCGAACAGAGCACGCTCAGTCTGGTTGGTGGTCAAGAAGAAAGCGATGACCTGATCGTAGTCCTCTAGTCCCATTGACTCCCCAAGAAGGTCCCTCATGCGTCGGTAGGCGTCCCATGCCTTCTCTTGCATTTCATCTGTCGGCTGGGCTGCGCACACCCGGATATAAGGCATGAGAATCCGGGGATCGAGCTGCCGCTCAATGAGTTTGTTGATCGCCCTCTCCGCCTGCACGAGATCCTCCGCCTGACAAGACATGCGGACGCCCAGCTCCCAGAACTCCTGAAACGTCTCTGATCCGCTGTCGCCGAGCGTAGCCATGCACCTCTTCCAGTTGTCGATCGCTTTCGCCTCAAAGCCATCGACAAAGAGGGCCTCCATGGTGATGAGCTGTTGTGAAGGGTTGAGCGCAACCTTCGCTTCGCTCATGTCCCGAGCCAGAAGCGAGAGGTAAGCGAACCGGTTCGGGTTGATCGTCTCGTCCACCGACAGAATGTTCCAGAGTAGATCCCACACGTCCAAGGGGACGTTGGCCCACCCTTTGGCAAGAGTCTGCCTGGCCAAGTTGTATGCTTTCCAGACTGACTGGACCGTCTTCGACGTGATCTCCTCCCTCAGTCGAAGCTCCTTGTCGACTCGTTCGAGGATGGCGTTGAGGCGGCTGAGCCTTCTTCTCTGGTTGTATGTCCACATGTCCGTGGGAATCTGAGGAACCGGGCGGCTTTTCTTGGCTTTCGCGATGGGCTGGTCTAGGAATTCGAAATCGTTCTCAAAGTCGTCGTCCTCGAGATTGGTGAGGCGATCCATGACGTGACCTTGCGCTTCAATCTTCTCCTCCAACTCCTTGATGACCTCGTCAAACCGTTCGCCCAAGCCTTCGGGGTTGTCGAGATCTCCCAGCTGGGCCTCAAGATCCCTGGCCACCGCGTCCGTATCCTCGATGCCGAGTCTCTTCAGGCTTCCATCCTCCTTCAGTGCGCCCAAGAGCTGTCGCATGTCGGAGCCGAGGTTCAGCTTGAACTCCTGTTCCAGCTCCCCCTTTCCGTTGAGCGAGTCGGAGAAAGCATCATCGTTTGGGAGTTCGGTGATGCCCCCCCTCTCGTCCTTGTCGAAGAATCGCATGGTGGTCCCCTTCTCCTTATTCAAAAGTTGTTTCAACAGGGCAGCAGCAGCACCTCCCGAGTCCATATTGTGGCCATCTTTATTGAGAGGTAGCGAGAAAGGCGTCTGCGCTTGGGATCGTGCTGGCGCTCGGGGGTTGCGGCGTCCTTTGGTCTGTGTTCGGAGGCGCTGGGCAGCTTGGGAACTATTCTGTCGAGCCTGCCATGCTAATGGAACGGGTTTTCCCAACGTCGAGAGACATGACTGGCAAACAAAGTTGTTCCGACATTGAAGGTCGCGAAAAAGAGTACGTTGAGACATGAGCGCCACGCAACAGCTCGCATCAGGTCTTGCTCAGGAGGAGAGGGGTGGGAAAGTCAATAGCTGAAGCCATCCAGAGATTTTTAGATGGACCCTGCCTTGACGACAGACAAACGCGCGACGCGGGAGTTGGGGTCATAATCTTATCGCGCCCCCCCTATCTTATCGCCACGCAGAGAACCCCCCCACTGAAAAGTCCGACCGCTTTCTCTCTCGAGACCTCGACAGTTGCGCCGCGGCAGAAAAAGATTATTTTCTCCTCCCATTGAACCATCGCCGTCTCGAGCATTCGAGCCTCGAACCCCCGACCTCCGACCGAGAGACACGCCCGCTTGTCGACACAAGCCTGCGACGCCCACCATGTCGTCGACCCCAGATTTCCTCCGCTTCACCGGCCACCGGGCCTTCACCCAGCGCCTCATCCTGTCCACCTTGACCGGCCGCCCCATCCACATCTCCAAGATTCGCAGCTCATCACCAACGCATCCCGGTCTCGCCCCGCATGAGGTCTCGTTCCTCCGCCTGCTCGAGGCCGTCACCAACGGCAGCTCGCTGCAGATCTCATACACCGGTACCACCATCACCTACCACCCGGGCCTCATCACCGGCACGATAGCCGGCTTCGGCGCCACGGACGGCGATGTCATCGAGCACACCCTCCCCGCCAACAACAACAGGGGCATCACGTACTTCCTCCTGCCCATCTGCCTCCTCGCGCCCTTCTCGAAAGCGCACATGAACATTAGGATATCCGGCCCCGGCGTCATCACATCCGCGACCCAGACGGGCGACATCTCGGTCGACTCCTTCCGCACCGCTATCCTGCCGCTCTTCGGCCTCCGGCATCCCTCCCGCCCGCATCGAGCTGCGCGTCCTGCAGAGGTCATGCGCCGGCAAGGGCGGCCGCGGCGGAGGCGGCATCGTCGAGCTGCGCTTCGCGAGCCAGGTCCGGCTCCCCAAGACCCTCCATCTCAACAGGAGCCCCGGCAGGATAAAGAGGATACGCGGCGTCGCCTACTGCACCGGCGTCTCGGCCTCGAACAACAGCAGGCTGATCCACGCCGCGCGGGAGGTCCTGAACCCCCTCGTGTCCGACATTCACATCGCCGCCCAGTACGACCAGGCGCCGCTCATCCCGGGGGCGGACAAGACCAAGACGCGGACGGGCATCGGCTTCGGCCTCAGTCTCGTGGCCGAGTCGAGCTCCGTGGGCGTCATCTACTCCGCCGATCTGGTCGCGCCGCCCACGGGCGGCGTGGTGCCCGAGGACATTGGCAAGAAGTGCGCGTACCAGCTGTTGGAGACGATTGCGCAGGGCGGCTGCGTGAGCAGGGTGTCGGCGAGCACCGTCCTGACCCTGATGGCCATGGGATCCGAGGACGTCGGCAGGTTGAGGATAGGAAAGGACGTGGTAGGCACCGAGGAGATTGTCGGGCTGGCGCGGGACTTGCGGACGTTTGGCGCGAGCAGCTGGGGTCTGCGAGACGTCAACGAGGACGACACGGACGATATCGTAGTGTCGGTGAAGGGCAGCGGCGTGGGCAATGTCGGCCGCAAGGTAGCATGAGATACCAACTGTAAGAATTCAAGCGTTTCATTTCATGCAAATGCTGCTGCACGAGTGTATGGACTTCCGCTATCTCTGTGCCTAATTGCTTCCGAATGCCAGCGTTCTTGCTCTGCTCGTAATTCTGGCCAGGGTTGCCTGGTACCCTATCGACTGGAGCGCGTGGCCCACGGTTGCCCAAAAGTCTGGTGTCGAATTCCGTATCGTGTGAAATACGTCCAAGTCTCGCAGCATGCCGTTCCCCGAATTCATCACATCTATCAATGCGATTCTCCTGGTCGGCGGGGCGGCTGGCGTGTCAGCGAGGAAGGGTCGCTGCTCCTCAACACCCGCGCCCGACGTCTGGCTGTCGGTTCTCCTGAATGACTGCATCTCTATGCCCTGGTTTCCTTCTGTCGTCGCCCCCGTAGCACTTAACGCTGTGTGCTGTTCGTGAGCATCGTTTTCACGGGACCCAGGAATTAGATCCGCAGCCCCGAGGTCTTCTGATAGCGCTGTGACAAGCCGTGATCGCTTTGGCCGAGTAATGAGTCGAAGCCTCTCTCTTTCGACATGAGCCGCAAGCATCAGCCCCTGGATTGCCAAAATCACCAAATCCAATGCGAGCAGCGTTAATCTCGTCGACGGCGGTTTCTGCCCGATAAAGTCCACAATCATGCCGCCGTGAAGATATCCTCGCGATGTTTCTCCCGCCGTGGGGAGAGACTCTAGTAAATGTGCCAGAACACACAAGAGCGCTGGGAAGAAGACGGATAGAATCTGCGCCTGGATCGCAGGCAGGGGTATAGGCCAGTCGTCAGGCTTCGGGCTGAGGAAGTTCTGTTGACACCACGCTCGCAGGAAGAAGCGGACGGCGGAGCATCTGGATGTGTGGTCAGACATATCCCAGTGGGTTGTGGACAACTGCACAAGACATACTCCATGTAATACTGTGTGGCAAGCTCGGCATAGACGAGCATGTCCAGGTTCTTCAGCAGCTGCGTCATGAAGTCGAACTTCTTGACGAGCCCAGCATCGGGCTTGATGGTCTTTCGCCGCCGCCGCCGCCGAGAGGACCGCGTGCCGAGGTCATTGTCGCGTCGCGAGGTGGAGGGATTGTCAGGAATGCGGTTCTCGTCGCGCAGGTTGGGAGTCGAGCTCGATCGGGGCGCCGGCGAGGTCGGCGGAGAAGCATTGTTCATAGCTCAGTCATCTCATGGGGTCGCGAAAGGAAGACGGGATAACATGGCTTCGCGCAGTCGAGCGGAAGAGGGTGAGGGGCGATGCAGGGGCGTGTGCAGGAACGCAAGCCTTTCGTGGTTTTGTTCCGATGGCCCTGGCGTAAGGCGTACAGGGATTCTAACAGCACCAAGTGACGCCATTCGCGTGTCCTGGAGAGACCCAAACGCCTGGACCATGCGAAGGCTCCACCCTGTCATAAGCGTGTGCCGGAAGCTGGAGAAACGAAAATACGGAGGGACCTCTGGCGGGGGCCTAGGCGCCAACCAGCCCGCCTGCCACCCACCGCCCCCCCGATCACTGGAGGGTGTGCTGCCCGCCTCGAGTGCCCCGCCATTTGGGGGCGCCATAATTATTTCTGCCGAGACCACGTCGGTGACTCAAGCCGTAGGTTGCAAGTCGCAGCTCAACACAGTGCAACACTTCACCCCGCGATCCCCTCAAATCCCGATATTCGCCATGACGACAAGCAGCACCGTTCCCTCGGGGGATCTGGCGACCCGCATTCTGCTGGCGCTGTCCCAGAAGGACCCCATCCTGTCCGCCGAGTCGTTCCCCGAGTCGCCCTTCGCCGATATCAAGGCCGCACTTGACCGTCTGGCAAGCCGGTCTATGGTGTCTTACGAGACCATCGAGAGAGAGCAGGCTACTTTGGAACCCGAAGGCCAGCAGTTCGTTGAGCATGGCAGCCACGAGGCCCGCGTCTTCGAAGCTCTTCGTCAAGCTGTCGACGGCCTGAGCGTGGTCGATCTTGAGAAGGCCATTGGTGACAAGGCCGTGACCAAGAACGGCCAGGGCAAGGCTTTCCAGGAGAAGTGGATTTCCAAGAGCAAGGACGGCAAGCTGGTTGCTGCTGTAGGTCGCATGTTGCTCCGTAAGCCTCAAGATCACCTAGCTGACCGTCACGAATAGGCCGACTCGATCCAGGATGTTACGCGAGAGCAGCTCAAGAAGATTCAGGAGACGAAAACCCACGATGCGAAGATCATCACCGCGCTCAAGAAGCGCAAGCTTGTGAAGACACAGAAGGTCATCAGCTTCAAGATCACCAAGGCCGCCGAGTTTGCCCTCGAGATCAAGAAGGAGGAGACGGACCTGACGGCCGACATGATCGCCTCGGGCGCCTGGAAGACGGCCGACTTCAAGCCGTACAACTTCAAGGCCCTCGGCGCGGTCCAGAACGCAGGCGCCCTGCACCCCCTGAACAAGGTCCGTCACGAGTTCCGCCAGATCTTCTTCGAGATGGGCTTCGAGGAGATGCCGACCAACAAGTACGTCGAGTCGGGCTTCTGGAACTTCGATGCCCTCTTCGTGCCCCAGCAGCACCCCGCCCGTGACCTCCAGGACACCTTCTACATCTCGGACCCCAAGGTCGCCGGCCGACCTGGCCCGGAGTCGAAGGACGACGAGAAGGACTACGAGACGTACTGGGAGAACGTGAAGCAGGTGCACCAGGACGGCAAGTACGGCTCAATAGGCTACCGCTACCCCTGGGAGGCGGATGAGTCGCTGAAGCTCGTCCTCCGCACGCACACCACCTCCGTCTCCACGGCGATGCTGCACAAGCTGGCGGGCATGAAGGGGCCCGACGGCCGCCCGCCCCCCGCGCGGTACTTCTCCATCGACAGGGTGTTCCGCAACGAGAGCGTCGACGCCACGCACTTGGCCGAGTTCCACCAGGTCGAGGGTGTCATTGCCGACTACGGCCTGACGCTGGGTGGCCTCATGGAGTTCATGGAGATCTTCTTCAACAAGATGGGCATCACGGATCTCAAGTTCAAGCCGGCGTACAACCCGTACACGGAGCCGAGCATGGAGATCTTCAGCTTCCACAAGGGCCTCAACAAGCTGGTCGAGATTGGTAACAGTGGCATGTTCCGACCGGAGATGCTCGAGGCGATGGGCCTGCCGAAGGACATGCGGGTGTACGGCTGGGGTCTGAGTCTGGAGAGGCCAACCATGATCAAGTACGGCATCTCCAACATTCGTGAGCTGCTTGGTCACAAGGTGGACCTCAACTTCATCGAGAGGAACGCGGCGGTCAGGCTGGAGAAGAACTAGAGGATGTAGACGAGCATATGATGATTGTATGAAATCGACGGGGAGCGATACGTGGCAAGGGGACAATACCAGGACATTAGACATCGGGCGTGATCGGTGTGCATCGAGGTGTGAAATCAGATCGCGATCTACTGCTGGAGGTGATCCATTGGCCAATGGCACGTCGAACAATTGGGTGCATTCGGTGCCGTGTGTGGTGCTCAATGGAGGGGCAGCTGCCGAGTGGCGGGGCACTCGCAGTTGCTCGGTCTCCGAGATAGGAGCTTGACCGCATTTTCACCGTGATTCGAATCAGAGACACAAACAGATCCCTCGATAGCGATGGAGAACAATTTTTTTTTTTGCTGCCCACCTCTGTCAGTGACCATGGCAGTGGAAAATTAGAGATAAAAAAACATGATGCTGGGCGTTGAGTCACTTCCAAAGAGGTGGCTTGGCTGGCGCTACAAGTCATCTCAGTCAAGATAAGTGGCACTGGCGACCTGCGATGGGAGGCAGACCCCTGTAGCGTTCACCAGGCGGTAGGGGACTTCTAGGGGGCCTGCAGGGGACCATCTACCGTTTCGGGTGCCCCAGCCTCCGACCCCGGCACCCTAATCACTCACTTCCACCCAGGAAAAATTTCCTTATCTTATCTGTTACTCACCGGGACCGCCATTTGGGTGAGTCTACGTCCTTGTCTTTGTCTGAGCTCCCCCCGTCGGTCGAGACGTCCGACCGATCCAATCCCTCCACAACGATTCCCCAACTTCTCTTCTGAAGGAGTCACAAACCTTCCTGTCGCGGCGCAACACATCATTGCCTTTCGGTCCAGCATTCCTTCAATTGGCCTTGGGCTTCAGATCGCTCACTCTACCACCCGGATTCTAGCGCCTGTGACGTCTGTCTGGACCAGAATCGCAATGCCGTCGGCCATGTCTCGTTCCCTGGCCGGGCGAGCTCCGGCGGTCCTCCGACATGGTCGACGAGTGGCTCTCCCCGTCCGCAGCTTCACCAGTCTGGCCGCCACCTCCAAGAGCTTCGCGCCTGCTCAGTCACAGCTTGCTCAGGCCAGGCTCAACCAGAAGCGCCTCTTCCAGTCCACCGCCATGCGCCTGAACGTCACGCAGCAGGCCCCCAACCCCAAGGCCTATCTCGAGAGCGGTGTCGTCAAGCCCAAGGAGATTGTCGACGTGAAGAAGGTCCTCGTCATCGGAAGTGGTGGCCTGGCCATTGGACAGGCCGGCGAGTTTGACTACTCAGGTTCGTTCCCGCGAAGTTTCCCCCATACCTGGTGTTTCGTGCCGTCGAGTCCGCCTCGAGACATGAGTCACGATCAAATTCAATGGATCCCAATAGACTAACATGTCACGCTCAATCAAGGTTCGCAAGCTTTGAAGGCCCTCAAGGAGGCTGGCGTCGCCTCGGTTCTTATCAACCCCAACATCGCGACCATCCAGACCAACCACTCCCTCGCCGACGAGGTGTACTACCTGCCCGTCACCGCCGAATATGTCACCTACGTTATCGAGAAGGAGAAGCCCGACGGCATCTTCCTGTCCTTCGGTGGACAGACCGCGCTCAACCTTGGTGTCGAGATGCAGCGCCTCGGCCTCTTCGAGAAGTACGGCGTCAAGGTTCTGGGAACCAGCGTCAAGACCCTCGAGACGAGTGAGGACCGCGACCTCTTCGCCCGTGCCCTCGACGAGATCGACATCCCCATCGCCAAGTCCATCGCCGTCGGCACCATCGAGGAGGCCCTCGACGCCGCCGAGAAGGTCGGCTACCCCATCATCGTCCGTGCCGCCTATGCCCTGGGTGGTCTGGGTTCTGGCTTCGCCAACAACGAGGAGGAGCTCAGGAATATGGCCGCTCGCTCTTTGACCCTGTCCCCTCAGATCCTGGTCGAGAAGTCCCTGAAGGGCTGGAAGGAGGTCGAGTACGAGGTCGTCCGCGACGCGAACAACAACTGCATCACCGTGTGCAACATGGAGAACTTCGACCCTCTTGGTATCCACACTGGTGACTCGATCGTCGTGGCCCCGAGTCAGACGCTGAGCGACGAGGAGTACCACATGCTGCGTTCCGCGGCCATCAAGATCGTCAGGCATCTGGGTGTCGTGGGCGAGTGCAACGTCCAGTACGCGCTCCAGCCCGACGGTCTCGACTACCGTGTCATTGAAGTCAACGCCCGTCTCTCGCGTTCTTCTGCCCTCGCCTCCAAGGCCACCGGCTACCCTCTCGCCTACACCGCTGCCAAGATCGGTCTCGGCCACACCCTGCCCGAGCTCCCCAACGCCGTCACCAAGACGACGACGGCCAACTTCGAGCCTTCCCTCGACTACATCGTCACCAAGATTCCCCGATGGGACTTGTCCAAGTTCCAGCACGTCAAGCGTGACATTGGCAGTGCCATGAAGTCGGTCGGTGAGGTCATGGCCATCGGCCGCACCTTCGAGGAGTCCTTCCAGAAGGCCATCCGCCAGGTTGACCCCAAGTTCGCCGGCTTCCAGGGCGACCTCTTCGAGGACCTCGACTTCGAGCTCCAGAACCCCACCGACCGTCGCTGGCTGGCTGTCGGTCAGGCCATGCTTCACCACGACTACTCCGTTGACAAGGTCCACGATCTGACCAAGATTGACAAGTGGTTCCTCTACAAGCTGGAGAACATTGTGAACATGACCCGCGAGCTGCAGGAGGCCGGCGGCCTGAGCGCCCTCACCAAGGACCAGGTCATGAAGGCCAAGAAGCTCGGCTTCTCCGACAGGCAGATCGGTAACGCCGTCAAGAGCACTGAGGACGAGGTCCGCGCCGTCAGGACGGGCTTCGGCATCCGCCCGTGGGTCAAGAAGATTGACACCCTGGCCGCCGAGTTCCCCGCCGACACCAACTACCTGTACACCACCTACAACGCGTCGTCGCACGATGTCACCTTCGAGGACAAGGGCACCATCATCCTCGGCAGCGGTGTGTACCGCATTGGTAGCTCTGTAGAGTTCGATTGGTGCGCTGTCAGCGCTACTCAGGCCCTGCGTGAGATGGGAAACAAGACGATCATGATCAACGTAAGTACCTGCATTGGACTCTTTGTCTCAAGCATAGGACTCCATGTTTTCATCATGGAGCCCTTGGCTGCCATCATAGACGGAGTAACAGCTAACATTCTTCAAGTACAACCCCGAGACGTACAGCACTGATTTCGACACGGCCGACAAGCTCTACTTCGAGGAGCTGAGCTACGAGCGTGTGATGGACATCTACGAGCTTGAGTCGGCGTCCGGCGTTGTGGTGTCGGTGGGCGGCCAGCTCCCCCAGAACATCGCCCTCCGCCTCCAGGAGACTGGCGGCGCTAATGTTCTCGGAACTGACCCCAAGGACATCGACAAGGCCGAGGACAGGCAGAAGTTCTCCGAGATTCTCGACAGCATCGGTGTTGACCAGCCCGCCTGGAAGGAGCTGACCTCCGTCGCCGAGGCCGAGGCTTTCGCTACCGAAGTCGGTTACCCCGTCCTCGTCCGTCCCAGTTACGTCCTGTCCGGTGCCGCCATGACTGTCATCCGCAGCCAGGAGGACCTCAAGGACAAGCTCGAGGCTGCCAGCAACGTCTCCCCTGACCACCCCGTTGTCATCACCAAGTTCATCGAGGGCGCTCAGGAGATCGACGTCGACGGTGTTGCCTCTGACGGCAAGCTCATCCTCCACGCCGTCAGCGAGCACGTCGAGCAGGCTGGTGTCCACTCTGGTGACGCCACCCTCGTCCTCCCCCCCGCCAACCTTGAGCAGTCCATCATGGACCGCGTCAAGGAGATTGCCGAGAAGGTCGCCAAGGCCTGGCGCATCACCGGCCCCTTCAACATGCAGATCATCAAGGCTGACGACCCCGCCGGTGGCGAGGCCGCTCTCAAGGTCATCGAGTGCAACCTCCGTGCTTCCCGTTCGTTCCCCTTCGTCAGCAAGGTCCTCGGCACCAACTTCATCGACGTGGCCACCAAGGCCCTCGTCGGCCAGCAGGTCCCCGAGCCCGTCGACCTCATGGCCGTCAAGCGTGACTACCTCGCGACCAAGGTGCCCCAGTTCTCCTGGACCCGTCTTGCCGGTGCCGACCCCTTCCTCGGTGTCGAGATGGCCTCGACCGGTGAGATTGCCTGCTTCGGCAAGGATCTCGTTGACGCCTACTGGACCTCCCTCCAGTCCACCATGAACTTCCGCATGCCCGAGCCCGGCGAGGGTCTCCTCTTCGGCGGTGAGGTCTCCGAGCCCTGGCTCACCACCGTCGTCGACCACCTCGCGCCCCTCGGCTTCAAGCTCTTCGCCGCCGACGAGCAGGTCAAGCGCTTCATCGAGTCGTCCGCCAAGGGCGGCGCCAACGTTGAGGTCATCGAGTTCCCCAAGGAGGACAAGCGCGCCCTCCGTGAGGTCTTCAAGAAGTACGACATCCGCGGTGTCTTCAACCTCGCCCGCGCCCGCGGAAAGACCGTCATGGACGTCGACTACGTCATGCGCCGCAACGCCGTCGACTTTGGCGTCCCCCTGTTCATGGAGCCCAAGGTAAGCCAAGCCCCCCCCCCCCCCCCCCCCCCCCCCCCCCNCCCCCCCTTCCCGCCATCGAACCCCCTGACTTGACCTTCTCCGTGCTAACGTACCGCCAGACCGCCATGCTCTTCGCCCAGTGCATGGCCGAGAAGCTCCCCCGCCCCGAGGGTATCCCCTCCGAGGTCCGCCGCTGGTCTGACTTCATCGGTGGCAAGCCGCTGTAAATAAGAAATCTAGACCAAAAAAAAGCCACGGGCTCAAAAACAAATTCTCAACTTTCCCCCCTTCAAAGATGTCAGCCCCACTTGAGTCCGAGCCCTCGGACGGCGATGGCGGTCTTTCCCCTTCATATCTCCCTCCCCCACCTTTCTAGGCGTTTGAACCGGGCGAACTAGGATGTTTCGCGATTTTGTCCTCCCCTTGTTTTACCGTTGTTGTCTTTTTTCCCCCCTCCCTGTTGATATGTGTGTTCTTCTTCTTCGGCGGGCTCTTTCGGACCTTGTTTGGCTGGAACTGCTTTCCGCGTTCGGAAGTGGGCGGGTCGCGGCGGGTGGGGGGATGGATGGATGGATGGTCTGTCTGTCTGCGAAGTAGGTAGCCTGGAGTAGTTAGGTCGATACGGAAGAAAAAAAGTTCAGTCCAAATGATGCGAGTTGTGCCACTATGACACAGCGCGAGACACGGAGAGACACTGCGAGACATGGCGAGGCGAAGTTGGCAACGTGATTGATGAGCCTAAGCAGCTAACGTGTAGCAGCAATCCGCCTGAGAGACTCGAGCCTTCCCTATCGCGTCTAAATGCACCGAACTGCCTTAACACCCTGATTGCCACATCCGCCCTGAGAACGATTCACGGCCATGTGACTCAAACTCGAGATTTCCCAGCACCATAAATCAGTAAAGGCTCATCTGGCCTTGAGACCATTCGCACCCCAGGCCCTTCTTGCCATCCATTCCGTGGTATCATCAGACCAGTCGTTATCGCAATCCGTCCATCGTCCGATAGGAGTCGCCGCATCTCATGATCCTTGGGACCGTTGACGCTCGTTTAGCCTGAAGGCAGCAAATCGTTTAGCTAGCGGTTCTCCGGGCTCGCCAGGGATGCGTGCAGTAGGGGGGGCGTCGCTGTCACCGGCAGGGGCGCCGTTGGCTCCAGCGGGACCAAACTTTGTGGGAGGTGGGTTGGGGTGACCCTCAGACTCCCTCGAGCGCTTCTTGGGCTTCTTGTCACGGTTGGGGGTTGTCTCACCTGCCGATGACAGGATCGCCTGGAGCGTCTGCCAGCCTTCGGTGGAGCGTAGCTGGTACGAGTCGGCGAGATCGTGCTGCGCGGCGACGCGGCAGAGGAGCGCCTCTTCGTCCTGCGGTTACATGTCAGCTTCATGGTCGGTAGGAATTGGTGGCATGAAACGCACCTTGGATAGGATGCTCATCTGGTGGACGAAGCACAGGAGGTGGAAGTTGGACATTTCAAGGCCGTCATCCTTCGACTTCTGACCGCCGGTGAACTTGAGGACCTTGGCGACTGCAGAGTGTTCCTGGCTCTCGCCAATGTACTCGCGGTTCTCGATTGGGAAACCAGGCTGGACAAAGGTGGGCTTGGGATCGGCAGGGAAACCGTGGGTTAGTGTGACGAAGAGATACTCAGCCGGGAACGCGGGCTTTGCGTTTTCTTGGACGTTGGCGCCGTACTCGTTGATTCTGCGGTAGAAAACTTCAGGAACGTAGCGCGTGCGGCTCGCGGAGCCGTCATCTTCCTCCTCCTCGCGAACAAGCATCTGCGTTGGGTCTGCAGACGGCTCGATGAGATCTGCGCGGACCATCTCAACTGCATCGTTTGATACCTGGTAAGATGAGATGGCAATCTCACCGGACTCATTGCCAGTGATGACGCATGTGACAAAGTTGGACCCGAATCGTCCAGTGTCACTCCATTTGGAGGCCTTGGGGTGCTGAGCTTGCAGCCGCGACGAGAAACAGATCTCTTGAGCAGCCAGGAAAAAGGAGTCCGCGTGACGCTTGCAGACGACGGACCCATCACCGTTGCCGGCGTCTAGAAGGTCGGTCCAGATGACGCCAACCTTTTGCAAGCCGCACATCCTCGCAACCTTGTCGACTTCTTCCTGGTTCTCCCAAGCATTGAGAGATATGCCGTCCGATTCATCGACTTGTGGCACCTCGTAGATGGCCTCGACAACAGCCTTCACGCCAAGGGGCACCTCTTCGTACTCGGTGTAGCGACCGTACAGATAGCCCAGTCGCTGCGAGCCTGTCTTGCGCCACGCGTCGATGAAGGTGTTGATGATGGAAGGGTCGGAGAACTCGACGTGATCGACATTTCGGAACGTCTGGGGCTGCAGAGAGATGGCGCTGGGCTGGCACTTGGAGCAGATACCCTCAGGCCACTGGGGGTGGCCGGACGGACAGTCCCGCTTGACGCGGAAGTAGGGCTCCTGGAGCGGCGGGATGAAAGAGCTGCCGAGCTCGGGCTTGTTGGTGGCGGCGTTGTTCTTGCGAAGGTAGGAGTGGATGGACAGGTACTTGATCTTCTTGTCGTCGAGGTACTTGGCGTTGAAGGGGTCGAGAGGCATGCAGTAATCGCACATGCCCTTGAGTCCATGCTTGCACATCTTGTTGTCGCGGCCTCGTGGGATCTTGCCGTCTCTCTTGTCCAGCCGGTCGTCCAGCGCCGACTGCTTCACCACCTCCCAGGGTTTACTGATCCTCTCGACGGTTGGTGAGGTGGAAGGAAGGGGGTCAACTGGCAGGTCTTCGGTGGGCATGATGGGCTTGCCATTCAGTCGGTTCGACGAGGTTAGGATCTGAGATGTCGACGAGGCGGTGCCATTCGCATCGCCGTTCGAGAGGGCGTCTTGGTGTTTGTAGGTGATGAAGATGAGATCGCCATGCCTTCACACGCAACGTCAGTAGTGTTCAGAAACAGTAGCCGGACCTGAGTAGCCTCACTTCAAACCGATCTGTCCGAGCTTGAAGGAAGCAATATCTCCAAGGCGCTTGGCGTCGGTGCCGTTTGGGTTGTTGGAGAGGGTGATGGTCTTGGGGTCGACGGTGTCGGGCAGATTGGGAAGAAGCTGGCGGCCGAGGTCTCCGAAATTGTCGTCCTGGTCGACGGTCAGACGGCTCATGCCATCTGGACCACGGACTCTGAGCAGCATCGTGGGGTGTGCAGTCGGCCTGCTGCAGGTTGAGGGAGTCGGTACGCGAGACAACTGGGCTCTTGTCTGCTGGAGTGGAGTTGGTCGAGAGGAATATATAGGCCAAGATCCACCAACGATAGAAAGAACAGGGAGGTCTTGTTTCGTGATTGACCGACTCGAGTCGAGGGACTTGGGATGTTGGGGTTGGTTGTGGAAGGCGTCGTGTCGTTGACGGGGGGCAAGTTAATGGAAGCTCAGAGATGTCGGGAGCTCCAGCCGTGTGGTGCTCACAAATGCAAGAGGCTCCGATCCAGCTCCAGCGTCATCAGCAGAGCTGCCTCCAGCGCACAAAGTGGGTCTCGCAGTCACCGCGGGGCGTCAGGGTGCGATAAGGGGCGATTAGATAAGATAAGTCACAATAGCGTGTGGCGGCGCATCGAGCCACATCTCCGATTGACACTGGACTCGAAAAGTACAAGTTGCATCACGTCAAAGGGACAAGGGTCACTTTCCCCCAAGCTGGCATCTTTGACTAAATCATCGCGACACGACACTCTTTACGCGCCACCACCACCACTCCTTTTGCCCCTCTTCGGCCGAGCATTTGAGACGATCCCTCTTGCGCACCACATACCGCAGCCATGGTCAGCTTTGGCATTCCCGAAGTCGACTGGGTGAGCCTCGTGCTCCCCGCCGCCTACGTCCTCGTCCTGGGCAGCGCCCTGTTCACCTTCTCCAACATCTACCGCAAGCGCAAGGCCGGTATGTCGAGCTCCCTCCGTCCGAAGCGTGGCTCTCTGGTTTTCTGACCTGTTCCTCCAGCACAAAGCGCAAACCTGGCGCCGTGGTTCGGCCCGCATCTGCAGCGCAACATCTACCTCTCCCTCCTGCACATCAACCCCGAGGGCCCTCAGGAGAAGGGCCCCAAGATCCCGGACAGCGTCATCCGGGCGGCGCTGCTGAGGCGTGCCGTCGAGGACATCCACAGGCTGGTGCAGATCAGGACGGCGAAGCAGGCGTGCAGCTCGCTGCTGCAGAAGGGCAGCGTGGGCGACGACCTGTGGCAGCGGTTCCAGCGCGCGGAGAAGGAGATGGAGGACGAGCTGAGGGACGTCGTCATGGAGGTATGTGTGCCGTCGCGGCCCGCCGTGCCGCCTCGTTGCTGACCGCTTTTGCTCGTTCCAGGCCAACGCCCTCGCACCCAACTGGGGCCAGATCATCTTCCAGTCGGCCAACGAGATCGCCGCGAACACGGTCGTGCGCAACCGCCTCGACGAGATCCAGGACCAGGTCGACGCCGAGAAGGAGTGGTGGGAGAAGCGCCGGGGCACCATCCAGGCCGACTTCATGAAGGAGCTGGACAGCGAGAAGGGCGACTCGACGAACCCGCCCAGCGTGGACGGCGACGCGGTGCTGGTGGATGCGAAGAAGAAGGTCGAGGCCTAAGCTGAGGTCTCTGCTGCTCTTGCTCTTCGCCTGTCCCAAACCCATACCATATATCTCCCCCTTTCTCTCGATGCTGGCAGTCCCACCAGCTGAACCACTCACCACCACCACAGCCATGCCGTGCTGTGCTGTGCTCTGCTATCTGTAGCTCGGCCTCGGCACCGGGGTCTCATCACGGCGCCTGTCCGGGACTTCATCACTTTGCTAGGCGTTCATAGGGTCTGGGTGCACCTAGACGAGGTACAGGAGAATCGTGTTTCCTCAAGAGAGGAAAGGCTGTTAATGAACTGGTCAAACCAAACGCGATGCGAGTGCGCTTCTATCCGTGCTATATGCCCCCGTGCTCATGCCAGACTCCGTGACCATCCGTGGGACCGCCCAATGCATTGCTGCCCGCTCCGGGGTATGCCCAATGCCTCGTGGTTCTCGCTTCGCAGTCCGTGAAATGCGAGCACCCTCCCGAAACGCCATTGCTGCGACGAGCAAACCCGAAAGAAGAAAAGAAGAAAAAAAAAATCCCTAAGGAGAAAAAACCCCCCAGGGAAAAACTCCCCCAGGTTTCCCCGAAACTCCTCGCCCCCTCAAAGTCATCAAGTTTCGCTCATAAGCGGGCGCGGCTCACATGTACCAGCGCAGCTTGTTCTTCATGGCCTCATCCTCGTCGGCGGAGATGCGCGCCCTCCGCGCGTCCGCCTCGATCTGCTCCTCCGTCTTGAGCCAGCTCGGGCTCGGGGCGTCCAGCTCCCGGGTCTTGTCCCGGGCGCGGACGGCCACGGGCGTCAGGCATCCCCTGCGGCAGGTCAGTAACGGGGCATGCGTCTGTTGTGCGTGGGGTGAGGAGCAGAGGGGTGAGGAGCAGAGAGGTGGGGAGCAGAGGGGTGAGCAGCAGAGGGGTGGTGTCGTACCGAAGCCCGATGAACTTGCCAATCTTCCTCCTCTTCTCGTCGAGGGTGAGGTCCGGCCCCCAGGTGACGGGGCAGGGATACTTCATCGAGTGCGGGCCGGGGGTGCGCTGGTGGTAGAAGCGCGCCAGGGCGTCGAGCTCGGGCTCGGTGAGCAGCCAGAAGCGCAGCAGCGTGCGCGGGAAGCACGGGTGCACGGCGCCCGACGTGACCTGGACCAGGGGCAGCAGCGGCAGGGCCATCTGGCGGAGCTTCTCGCGGAAGGCCGGGGAGCGGGCGCCGCGGCGGGCGGATATGCCGCTGCCGGGCTGGGCGCGCAGGGGGTCGCTGCTGTTGGAGGTGGAGGTGGAGGAGGAGGTCGTCGTGCTGCTCCTGGTGCTGGCTGCTGCGCCGCTGCCACTACGCGAGGGCGAACGGCCGCGGTGGTGGTTTGGGCGGCTGGTGGACATGGTTCCGTGGTTTCTTTTTCCTTGATTCGCTCGTGGTGTAGCAGAATGTCTTAGGTCGGAGATGAGGGTTGGGGTTCTCGAGGAGCGGGGGGACCGTGGGTTTTTCCAGAAGATGTCGATCCTTCTTCTATCTGCTGATGTCGAAGGTTGTTTGTCCTGCGGCGCGGGATGCCGTGTGAGTGCGTGGGGATCACAACCCGTCTGGTGTAGCGGTGGGAGTCGGGTTTGCTGTTTCGCATCCGTCGGCACGTGCCAGCTGGTTTCGGTGAGACGAGCGTGAGAGAGGAGAGTCGCGATGTAATCTTGTGCGGGTAGGGAGCCGTTGAGCAAGGTGTTGATGGTTCGGATAGAGAGAGAGAGAGAGTATAAATCTACGAGACTCCGGCAAGAGGCAAGAGGCAGGAAGGACAGCGAGTGAATAAGTACACGAAGATCAAGAAAGACAAGCCCCTTCAGGTCCCCCTCAAAGGAAGTGCGCACCGCCCTTCTTCTTGTAATCCTCGAAAGGAGCAGGGCCCCCGAGGACAACCACCGACGATCCTTTGACGCCAAATCCAAGACACCACGCCAAACGAGAACCTGCAGAAAGGAGCCAGGAGCCCGCCGAGCGGGAAAGCGGGCCAAAGAGAGAATCAACCTGACACTCCACCTCCTCTCGCCCGCGCCAGGGATCGGTCCAGCTCGCCAGAAACCACGTCAGGCGGCGCTCACCGTCCGGGGTGGGGGCACGCGAACGACACCGAGCCGCCGCAAGAGGGCAGAGAGGGCAACGCTTGTTCCAGGCGTCGCTCAGCCCAGAGGTATCGGCACGCAGGACGCGGCGCTACGACGTCAGGCGAGACCGGGCCCTTGTGGGCCGCCTGGCTGTAGTGGGAGGGCGAGAGAGAAGAAGAGAGACAGAGTGCGTGAGTGAGAGAGAGAGAGAGAGAAAGAGAGACGGACGAAAAGGGGACAGGCCGGCGCTCGTCCTCGTGCCAGGTTCTCGGGTTGCGGCGCCTCCTCGTGGTCGAGGGGTTTTCTTTGTGCTCTGGTGAGACATCATCACCGGTGGGCGACAAGCGCGGTGGGTTCCCCCGCCGCATGTAGAATGGCCGCCGAGACAAACGACGACATTTTCTCTGGCCCCAAACCCCCAGCGCCCCGTGCTGCTGAAAAAAGACTTTGGATGTGGTGTGATTCGAGAGGCAAAGGGGCGTGGGTGGGCGGCGCTCAGAGACACCGGCGACATCGGCGTTTGCTTGCTCATCATCCTCCTCGTCGCCGTCGTCTTGGCAGAGGGACCGTCTTGCTGTCATGGCGCCAACCGGGTCGCGTCATGGCGGGCGACGACAATGCGGTTGTGCTGGGCAGGGAGAAAGAAAACAATAGTCGACCTGTCCTTTCGATTCATCATGGTCTGTTACTGACTCATAGGCACATAGGCACATCGGCACATGGGCACGTAGGCCGACGAGGCGCCTCGGTAGTTCGTGATCCGATTGCCTGGAACCAGCACGTCGGGACCGATTCTGGCGTCCACGAGGCCATCCCCGGAAAGTCTAACGTAGTCCCCCTTTTCTTCCATTGACGTGAGGCTTCTAGACTCCTCTCGAGGCCCATGGCCAGATCGACTCACCACTGCCGAACGGTTTTGTCCAGTCTCGCCCCCACCTCATAGCCACTTCAGCTTCGCGATGTGGTCGACTTTCTTTCTGCTAGCCTTGACAAAGCCCAGCGCTTTGAGCTCGGCCAGACCCTTGTAGAACAGCATCAGCGCAACTCTCTCGTTGTGTCCTCCCCCAGCTCCGGCTCCGGCTCCAGCCCCAGCTCCCACGTTCTCGCCCTCGTCGCCCTCGTCGCCAATCATGGCATAGAAGGCAGCCCACAGGTCCGCCACGTTGATGAGGCTGCCGCCCTCGAGGTACAGCTGGTACAGCAGCGAGGTCACCGGCAGCGTCGTCGAGATGCCGCCGTCTTGCTGGCGGCAGCACTCGCAGGCCAGATAGTCATGCGGCCGCATCAGGCTCCTCTCAAAGACGACCCGGGGCCGCGGCACGAACACGTCGCGGTACGGCGTCTTGGACTCGTACAGCCACACCTCGTGCAGGAAGTTGCTGGCCGCCGGCTCGCACTGCACCGCGCGCTCCAGCACGGCCGCGACCCCGTCCACCACCTTGGTGAAGGCTTTGTCCTCGTCCGACAAGGCCGCCGAGTCGTGGCTCAGCTGGACCTTTTGCGCGACGACCGTGGTGCGGAGGATCCTGCTGTGCCCACTGTACGAGCTTCGAAGCGCGTTGCCCTCCTTCTGGGCCGCCGACAGGAGCTCGCGTGACTCGGAGAGAAAGCCCTCGAGGGACAAAGCCAGGTCCCGCGCCTCTTTGCTCTCGCTCTTCCATTCTTGGAGCCCCAGATCTCGGTCACCCTCTCCAAGGGTCGCGAGCAGACGCTCCAACGTGATGATGAATTCGGCTGGCTGCATCCGCTTGAGATTCAGGAGTGTGGTGTCAGTACCACCCTCGGATGAAAGATCGATCCCCTCGGCTACGGCTTTCAGGTACATCTGTGAGAAGCTCTCCTGAGCTGCTCCCGTGGCCTTCAGGAGGGCCAGCGCGTGGAGCAAGCGGGCGGACCACGATCTCCTCTTGGCCGGGATGTCGAAGATGCGTTCGCGCAGAAAGTCGTCATCCTGGAGGGCTGCTTTGGCGAACATCACGTCGCCCGTCTCGACGGCGTCCTCGACATGGCGTCGGAACGAGGGCAGGGAGCGGAAGGCCTCCAGATGTTCGGCCTGCACCAGCTCGCTGTTCAACGCATCGTCTTCGACGGCGAAGATGCTCAGCGGATTGGCGTAGAAGTGACACATGTAGGCGTACTGCGAGGCGTCAGCTGCGTTGGCCCTGGGCACGCACCAAGGCTTACCTTTAGCGAGCTCAGAAATGACTGTATGCTGGTGACCTGATCATGTTGTCTGTCGATGAAGCTCTGCAGCAAAGACGAGCCGAGGCGCAGCAAGACGTCCGCGCCGGCGACAGACGGCTTGAAGATCTGCTCCAGGATGGTAGTCGTCTGCACGACATCAAACTGGGCGCCGTACAGCAACTGGCACGTCGACTTGAGCAGCCGGGCTTGCAGCAGCTCGACTGACGTCGCCACGCCGAACAGCAGTGTGAAGGGAATCTCAGAGAGCCAGGACCTGCGGCTCGTTAGCCCAGACCTCATCCCCCAAAGAACGGAATCCATCTTACTTGAACAGGACGATCAGGTCCGACAGCAGCGCGCTGTCGAACCCCTCGCTGTCTTGGAAAGCCACGAAGACGTGCTCGCAGCCCTGCGCCTTGACGAAAGCAGCCAGCCCTTCCAGATCGTAGTTAAGATACTTTCGGTCCTAGTCACGTCAGCTGGGGTGCCCGAATGTTTTCGCCCACGGCAGACCGCCTCCCGTGGGAAAGGACAACTCACATCCTGCCCCAGGGAGACCTCGTCATCCTCGTCCCCCTCCTCGCCCCTCGCCGTCGCATCCCTCACAATCTTCTTCAGCGCCGCCTTGACATTCCCCACGTCCGCAGACCTCAGCCTGACGACCCTGCTCCGCCCCTCGCCGCCCTCCAGCTTCTCCCCCAGCTGCCTGAACAGCAGATCCTGGGACGCTATGTTCGCGCCCGTGATGATGAAGGCCGCGGGGATCTGCTCGGAGACGTGCCCGCCCTGGACAAACGCAGCCACCTCGCCCAGCGTCGCCGAGTTGGCGTCGCGCAGGATCGTCTGCACCCGGGCCTCGACCCGGTCCCAGCTGGAGTGGAAGAGCCTCTCGCGCAGCTGCACGCATGCCGGCGCCTCTGCGCCCCCGAGCAGCGGGACGAACCAGGAGGCTTCCTCCGGGGCGGCCTCGGGCTCGGCGTCAGACGACTTCTTGGAGGTTCGGCGTCGCTTGGAGGGGCGCTCGGCGGAGGGGCCGTCTGCTTGCGGGCGGAAGATGTAGGCCGCCTGGTGGTCTTCCTGCTGGAACTGAGCGTCGTTTTCGTCTGCAACAGCCATTTTCTGCATGTGTTGTGAATGAGTGTTTCTCGGCGATGAGTTGGACTGAGATTCGATGGAGTCGAGATGAGACGCGGTTGAGTCGCGCTTCCTGTCGCTGCCATCCATGCACGGGCACCACGGTACCGTGGGCATGACTAAAATAACACTGTGAATATCCCCCCCCCCCTGGCACAGAAGACGAGAAGCCACCTAACCACACCTGATCGGAGCCCCGAGACATGCTAACATGATCAATACACCAAGTGAAGACAGGTAATCTCATCAGGCTCAGACACGGGCAAGCCGATCTATTCTAATCCAGTAGAGAATGCATTGATTTCGTAGCTATGGTGGCAATCTTGAGACTCGTGACAAAGCCCAAATTCCTCCCTCGCTCACGGAGCCAGATGTTCATGATCAGGCCCTCTCCCTCGTCTTCCAGACTTATGAGCCTGCCTCTCCGGTCCCACCCAGCCGAGATGCAGTGTACCGATCCAGAGAACGATGTTGCAGGCGAACCGTAGCCCCTTCGAGAATCCCCAAATGTCCTCCATCGGATTCCCTTGACCGCTCTCTCGTATCTTGGCGTAAGAAGAAAAAATAAAGAATCTGTACATTCGGGGCCTCCTCCTGCATTTCCAGCCGAGCCATCGACCGTGACCTCTGTTATGGCGAACCAGAGGAAGATCCGAAGTCAGCAGTCACTTCGACTGCAGCCTCCTCTCCGCTCCTGTCCTCTCCGGCAGCGCGGCCCCCATCCAAGGAAAGAAAAGACGTAGTTGTTACAAACTCCTGACATACGCCCCCCGAGCGAGAGAAAAAGCCACTTTTGCAAATCGATCTGCCCATGTACGCCGGCGCAGCCTAACGCGTCCCGCTCTCTGGCCCACGGCCCGGCAGGATCGCTCAGCTGGCCAGATATCTCGTCAAACAAGGCCGTCAGCGCGGGCCGCGTTTTCAAGCCTCTGCCTCGACCTCCTTGGGCGCCTCTGCTGCGACGTCCTGGAAGAATGTTAGCATACAGTGCATCCTGTCGTGAAAAGTCATCACCTACAGCATCAGCTCCCTTCCCTGGCGTTTCTTCAGCCTTCTCCTCGACCGCCTCTGGCGTGGCCTTCTTCGCCTCATCGGGCTTGGCACCCTCGGTCGGCTCATCAGACTTGGGGTCTTCCTTGGCCTCCGCTTTGGTCTCGTCCTTGACGCCGTTAGGCTCAGCAGGTGCCGGTGTGGATTCAGCCTTCTTCTCGGCGTTGCCGTTGACGCCGTTGGCCGCTGCTGGGGCGGCGGCGGCGCCCTCGCCAGTGCTGAGAATCTTCGTCCACTTGTCGAGCAGCGCCTGGGATCGTGACTTGAAGTTGAACTCGGCCTCCTTCGGGATCGAGTCGAGCTTGAGAATGGCCTTCAGCACCTTGTTAATCTTCGTCGCCCGGATGATCGAGACCTCGAGGTCCGGGAAGCCCTCCAGCTTGCTGATATAGTCAGACATCATCTTCATCTCCTCCTCCTTAGGGATCTGCTCGCGAGTGAGGAGACCCTTCTGCAGCTTGTGCCTGAGGAACAGGACCTCTCTCTGTAATCCGTATGAGCAGCTGGTCTGGAGGGAGGGGGCTGAGAAACGTACCTCCTTGCGCTGGTGCTTTTCTTCCACACTCAGCTCGGGCTCCTTGGGGGTGTCCTTCTCGGCCTTCTTCTCGGCGCCGTCCTTCTTGGGCTTGCTCTTGGAAGGCTTCGCAGCGGAGTCCTTGGCAGACTTTGGCGTGGCAGTTCCGTTCGCCGTCTTGGGGGTGGAGGACGTGGTCAACTTGATCTTGGGCTTCTTGGCGGAATCCGATCGCTGAGGTGTCTGTCCGAAGGTCAGTGCATTGTCCGATGAGAGCATGGGAGCCCACCCCCTCGCCACTTACAGCAGCTTCCTCGGCCTTGCGCTTCTTGCTGGGCTTCGACTTGACGGGGACTTCCACATCCTCAACCTCCTCGTCGTAGGCATCAGCCATGTCAACGTCCTCGCTCTCGACGGCGGCAGCAACGGAGGTTCGCTTCTTCTTCTTGCTGGCGGCGGCTTCGGCAGCAGCTTCGGCAGCAGCCTCCTTGGCAGCTAGATCAGCCGCGTGCTCATTGAGCAGGTCCTTGTAGAACTCGAGCGAGTTCTGCTCGACGGCGAGGTGGAACGCGGCCTCCAGCTTCTTGTTCTTGATCTTCTTCTCCAGCATCTCCGTGGCGAGCTCGCTGTTGAGCTCCTGGAGGAACGAATTGGGTACGTAGGAGCTGTTGGTCGACCATGATCAGCACGAGGCTCAATCGTCTCCATGTGCCGCAAGAGGGAGCAACTTACAATTCGTTGGTGTGGAGGTACATGACGGGGAACGTGCGGTCGGCCACGCGCCTGCCGCCATCGGCAAAGTCTTCGCGATAGGTGCCGTCAGCCTGCATGGCGGTGACGGGGCGCTTGGGTTCGGTGAGCGTCGGGGGCAGCATGTCCTCGTCGGCAATGATCACAGGCCACTGGGGGTGGCCCTTGAGCTTGACGAGATAGTGCTCGCCGGGCTGCGCGTCGAGATGCAGGATCCTAGCCTTGGACCCCTTCTTGTTCAGCTTCTTGCCCTTGTGCTCAGGGACAGAGGCCGACTTGCGGCGGCCCTTGGACTTGTCGCCGGCAGGCGTGTCCATCACGGTGGACTCGTCCGCAGCAGCAGGGGCTGACTCGGAGTCGGCAGCATCGGCAGACGCAGCGGGCGCATCGGCGTCCTTCATCTCGGCATCGTCCTCCTTCGTATCTTGCGCGCTGGCGTCATCGCTAGGCTTCGTTTCGGTGTCCTTGGCGTCAGCTGGAGTATGGTTAGCGAGGTGAATTGACGCGCATCGCCACAGAACGCGCACATGGTGACCTGGACGTACCCTCGGGCGCCTTGGTGTCGGCTTCCTTGGCGGCAGTGCTCTCCTCGTCCTGCGCGACAGCAGGCTCTGCGCTCTCCGCTTCGGGCTTCTTGGCCTCAGCGTCCTCTGACGTGGCAGCGGCGGGAGCCTCAGCAGGCGCTTCGACGACCTCGTCGGATGCGCCAGTCTTGGTGGCAGACTCTTCGGTCGCGGGGGCAACCGTGGTCGCGGCTTCGTCCTTCTTCTCGACCTGCTCGAGGGCAGTCGCGGGCGCGCCGGCGGCGTCGTCAGACATGGTGCGAGTGTGTGTTTTGTTGCGCGTCAAGGAAAGGTAGGATGGGTGACGACAAGTGTGGAAGGCGCGACTTTGGGGGGGAAGCGGAAGGGTTTTGAGAGTGGGTAAAGAAATTGAGACGCGTTGTTGGACGCGAGGGACGTGTTGAGTGCAAGTAGGATGATGCGCCTGATGGAACGATGCCGCGATCTGATGGTTGTTGGCAATGGGCAAGCTTCTCGTGTGTTGCGGCGTCAAGGTTGTGTAGTGTGGTGTGGTGGCAGCAACAGAAAAAGGCAACCTGGGGAGGCGGCGGGCTGGGTTTGGGTTTGGATTGGGGGGATTGGACGGATTGGATTGAACCTGGATCGGGCTAGGAAACTCAGGTCTTGGAGAGAACAGAGAGCTGCACCAGTCGAACCGCCGTAGGTACTAGTACCACCAGCAGGAGCAGCAGGAGCAGGAGCACGGGCACGGGCTGGCTGACGCGAATGGAGTGGAGGGATGACGGCAACAACACGTGACCAATTAGAATGTCGTGGATGAGGTAGGTAGGGACAGGCAAGGCAGGTAGGTAGGGTAAGGTAGGGTGGGAGGTAGGTTGCTCCGATCCACTCGCATCTTCTCAGCGAGAGGCCTTGGCTCGGGGGATCGCGCTCGCCCAGTCCAGCCGTACCAAGGTCTCACCAGCCTGCCACCTGCCTGTGCCCTGCCCCCTTCTCTCTGAGAGCCTCCTGCCATTTGACAACCGCCATGTAGCTTCTTCCTTTCCTCCTGCCAAATGTTCCGATCCAGGAGAGGAAATCTCTGCCGCAATGTCACAGCCCCCTCGTGTTCGAAGTGGAGGATCCCCAAAGCCGCCCCTGACGCGCTCCTACCCCTCCCCAGTCCAGTCATCCCTCCCAGCCCGCCAACACACCGCGCAGAACCTGCGCAACCTGGCTTCAGACACCACAACCCTTCTCAGTGACCAGAACAACCTCATGTGATATTCGAAGCGAAGCGGCCGAGTCGAAATCTGACCAAATTTGCCATTGCTGAATTACCTTCCCTTTCCTCAGTACTGTACACGGCCGATCCAAGCGCCAAAAATCATCATGCTGTCCCCCCTCCGCCGCGTCGTCTATTCCTCATCCTCTTCCTCGTCGCTGTCGTCCACATCCATGCCCTCGGCGGCGACCACGGAGAACTCGCGCTCTTGGTCCACGCCCATGTAGCTGTCGCTCATCAGGAACAGCTTCAGGTCGTGCTTGCCCGCCGTCGGGACGATGAACTCCAGCTTGCCCTGGAACGAGCGTCCGACCGTCACACGCTTGATGCCCAGCACGCTCTTGGTGCTGTCCTCGCCGACGACGAGCCACCAGCTCTCCAGCTTCTTGGCCGGGTAGAACGGAGCGTGCACCGTTGGGTCGAACTCGTCGTCCTCTTCGAGCTGGCGCTGGATCGACACGTTGATCTGCGAGGGCTCGCCCGCTTGGATGTCCTCGGCGTCGAGAATCTCGTGCTCCATCTCAATGTCGGGGTACTTGTCGTTGGTGAAATTGGCTGCCTGGGCCAATTGCGTCTGGGAGAGACCCAGGCGCTTGACGAGCGCCGCATAGTCGGAGTTCTCCTCTGGGTTCATGGCCTCCATGAAGTCGAAAATATCCTTGATCCTGCACAAACAAATATTGTTAGCTTCATCCGGGGAAACGTCCTCGGAACACGATACGTACCCAAACTCGTTCGCCGCCTTGACAACCTCGGGCGAAAAGTGAGGAATTTGCTTCAGAGGGCTGTCGCGGTCCCACATGCCCTGAACAACCATCTGAGACATCTCCATTGCGTTCATGGCATTCAGGTGTCCGTCAGACGACAGCACGTCGACCGTGGCGCTGAGCAGGCTGAGAACCTTGGAAACGACAATCTCCTGGTCCTTAGACAAGTCAATGGGCAACTGCATCCTCGAGAAATGCGCTTGGAGCAGCACAAATGCCTTGAAATGAGGCGAGTCATAGGCCGGCTGCGACATCTTGACGGGCACCCGGTCGTAAATGCGGCGCAGGATACCCTCTTCATGTCTTCTGATCTGAATAGTCTCGAACTCGGTGGCGGACGTGACGATCTCGAGGATTCCCTTGAGCTTCGTCCTCGCGCTGAGTGACAAGAGGAAGGTCTGCATTGTAATGTACGAGATGTTGTAGTACGCCGCAATCATGGCCGAGTTCTGCGGCATGACCGAACCATCGTCGTCATCCATTTCAATGATCTTCGAGTCCTGAAGCTCCGTGAGCGTGGTCTGGATGAGGTCAGACATGTAGTCGTTGAGACCGTCCTGAGTGGTGTCCGTGAGGTTGTAAAAGCTGGGGTTGGCCAAGAGCCTTCGGTAGAAGTATGTGAAGGTCGTCCAGTTAATAGCATCCTCGCCGTTCGTAATCAGCCTGGTGCTAATCTCTGTGACAAAAGCGTCATGGAGGTAGTTGTGTAGATGAGACTCGACGGGTAGCGCTTCGTTCAGGAACTTCTTGTAGAACTCGCGCTTCACGCCCGGAACCATGAGAACACCACGACCTCTGCCGTCCTTAGACGGTCGCAGCGCCTTGCCGAACATGTGCAGCACTTCGCTCAAGGAGTAGTCGACGTATCGATGCTCCCGGCCTTCAAAATATTGCGTGCCCATCACAACGACCAAGTGTGCAGTGCAATTGAGCTCCCAGCAAACGTCCCTCGACGCGACCATGACCTGAATGGCACCATGGTTGTAGAGATGCTTTACGATGCGCTTGTCGTTCAGGCTCAGAGCCTCGTGATAGTAGCCGATACCATGGGAAAGAGCCTCGGCGAGAGCCTCCTCGTTCACCTTCTCGAGCAACGGCCTCATTTGCTCCGCATCAGCGTGCAAGAATCGGTCTTCGTCATCGTCCGCGAAGCACGTGGCAAGCAGGTCGCGAGTCGTCGCTCTCGTCTGCTTGCGGCTCGGAACGAAAACGATGGCAGGCTTGTCAGCAGACATCTGGTTGATGGCCAAGTAGGTTGGCTTCGCCATGGCCAGCATTAATGAAGGGAAATGAGGGGTGTTGAAGGATTGGATATGAAGCTCGAGAGGAACAGGGCGCACATGCGGGCTGAAGTTGTAGATGTCGTGCTTCTTCGCATCAATCCACTCTCCCAAGTCCCTGGCATTGGCCAGAGAGACGCTGAGGGCGACAATTCGCATGGGAAGCTCAGTTTGCATCCTGATATAGTGCATCCTGGAGACGATGACCTCGTAAATGTAGCCCAGGGTGCCGCCGAGCAGGTGAATCTCGTCAGCAATGAAGAGCTCAATCTTCTGCACCTCAGCGCGACGCTTCCACTGGCGAGAGAGAACATCCCACTGGATTGGAGTCGCAAGGATCAGGTCGCTTGTCTTGAGAATCTTCAGATCCGTCGCCGTCTCGCCAGTAAGCTTTTCGATGGTCTTGCCACCACGCAGGGAGCCGAGTTTCTTGCGCCAATCCTCGAGGCGAACATCAACGAGCTCCTGATACGGAGCGATGTAAACAGCACCGCCACCTTGCTCCTCAGAGTCAAGCTTCTTAGACCAGTGGCGTAACAACGCAAACTCCGCACATACAGTCTTTCCACTGCCTGTAGGGGCACCAACAAACACATTCTGGTCGCTGTCGTAAAGTGACTTGAAGGTCTGCGTCTGAATGCGGTTGAAATGGCTCCACTCGGGATAGAGGTTTGCATATTCTTTCACCTTCAGCGCCGAAACTGGCAGCGGCTGGAGGTCAAGCAGCTCTGTGTGAGGGGGGAACCTCTCGGGCAGAATAAGCTTGTGGAATGAGACGGGTAGCCTGGTTTCCGAGTGCATCCATCGATCAGATATGACCGAGATAAAGTAGTTTGGCGGCATGGGATCCGTGATGGGCACTGTGAAATCCACGATATGCTCGTTCGACTCGGACTCGGCATACTCCTTACGCAAAAGGAATTGGTCGTGGAACAAGATGTCTTCGCCGTCGCAATCCTCCACTACGATCCAGAAGCCCTCAGCTGGGCCGTGAACATCGTCATCCCACTCAAAATTGGGCGTGATGCTCAGCTCGACCCGCAGCATTGATCTTGTCAATGGCTGCACCTGAGCTTGAAGCTCAACTCTGGGGAACTTTGCGACGAGGGAGCAGACAGTCCTTCCGGCCTTGGGCATGCCCAAGAGTTCACCCATCCGTGGCGGGTCAAGGTCAAAGTAGCTGCTCCATGAAACCTCGATCCTTTCAGCCTTCTGGACGATCTCCCTTGGGCATGACGGAAACTGGCGGAGCGGAGACATGGTTGGCCACATGCGCTTCTCAGCCATCTTGCAGAGATCGAGAGCGGTCTTCGAGACTGAAGCCCATCCCTTTTTCAACGTGATCTCGAAGATTGCACGGAGGATACGACCGGCTGACTGAGTCACGTACACCATATCTGCCATAAGGGCGAGACCGTCCAGCTTGAGCCTTGAGATGTACGCCTGGAGTAGGACGTTGATCTTGGCGTGTGGCTCCTCGATGCTCTCCTTGACAGGAATTGGAACGCGGCCCAACAGCTTCGCGAGTTCGAGCTTCTCATCCTGACGTACCGGAATGTATTTGAATTCGGCACTCAAAGAAAAGACGCGGAAAAGCTCGATAGTGGTAATGGAGGGTTGAATGAGGTTGTTGTAGGTCTCCATTGAGCCGTGGGTGATGTAGTAATGGGATGCAATGCGACCAAGTTCTGTCGCCTGGAGCTTGCCCGTCTTTTCGTCGTACTTGACAAGGTTGGATTTGCGGAGAACGGATGCTGCAGAATGAATGAGGTCGACTCTCTTCTGCTCCAGAGCTTCATCGTCTTCATACTCTGCGCCGACTTGATATAGCCCTGGCGAGCGAAGCATCCGCACGAAGAGATAACTGTAGCCGAGCCACTCGACACCTTCGTCTCGCGACCGCACGTTACCCAGGACAATCTCGGCGTTGAGGTTGTCAACAAGCTTGCTGACAAGCTGACTCTCGATAGGTAGTTGCTGGTTGAGAAGGGAGAGGTAGTACTGGATTTCGTTTTGAGTCGTAATGATGATACCCTCACCATACGTATCGAATTGAGGCCGACCTGCACGACCCAGCATCTGCAGGACGTCCTGAGGGCTCAGTTCCACCCAGCTACCCTTTTCAGGAGAGTAGATCTGAGTGCCCTTGATGATAACGGAGTGAGCGGGCAGGTTGACACCCCAGGCGAGGGTTGCTGTACAGACGAGAACCTGAATGGCACCTCGGGCGAACAAATCTTCGACATCAGTTCGGTCAATACGGCTCATACCAGCATGATGAATGCCGAAGCCGTACGGGAGGAGGTCCTTGAGCTCCTTGTCAGTGGCTTGGCTGGAAGCCTCGTTGAGAACCTCGCGGCTACCGGCGTCGTGACGCAGAATGTTGTTAATCGTGTCCATCTCGAGAGCCTTGTCACGGATGTATCTGGCCGTCTTTGCCGTTTCCTTTCGCGAGTGGACGAAGATGAGCATTTGGTTCCGGTTGGTACCCACGTGCTCCATGACTTTGTTGTATGTCACGTCGTTCATCGTCTTCAGTTGCTTGATTGCCTTGCGGTCAGTCACACCGATGAACTCCTGTCGCAAAGGGCAAGGTCTGTAAGAGCCGTCGAAGTGGAATAGGCCCTTGGTAGGGTCCACGCGAAGGAAGCTGGCAACGTCTCGGTAGTTGGGCAGCGTTGCGGACAAGCCAATCAACCGGACTGGTTCACCCGTCTGCTCAGTCTTGCGGATGGTTCTGCTCACAATGCTCTCAAGGACTGGGCCACGATCGTCGTGAAGCAAATGGATCTCATCAATGATGATGAGTCGTACCAAGTTGGTGTAGCTCATGTCGGTCGCCTTTCTGGTGATGACATCCCACTTCTCAGGGGTGGTAACAATAATCTGTGTCTCTGCGATTTGCGCTTTTGTGAGCTGGCGGTCACCGGTCAACTCGGATACCTTGACACCATAAGGCTCAAGTCGTTTGCCGAAGTTGCCGACCTGTTCCTGCACCAGAGCCTTTAAAGGCGCAATGTACACAATCTTGAAGGAGTCCAGGTCGATGTCTCCGGTCTGAGGGTTGCGGTGCTTGCCGAGTTCACGCAAAATTGTCAGCATGGCCACGTTGGTCTTGCCACTACCGGTGGGTGCGCAAATGAGCATGTTCCCGTCATCTTCGAAAGCTGTCGGGAAGCACTTCGTCTGAATCCGGTTGAGTGACTTCGTCGTACCAAAGGGCGTCCTGGACCATTCTGGCATATCGGTAATGGGTACGAGCACCTCATTGCGGTCGGTGTGCTTCTTGGGTGCCGGAACATGAATCTCCTCATAGCCCTTGAATGTCCTCTTCGTTGATCCTTCGGGTAGTCGGACCTTAGGGTTGGTCATGAGGTGATTTCCTTGATCGAACACCAGATTCTCCAGGTTGATGAGCTTGCGTGGCTGAAGCCCTCCACGAAGCTGGCCTTCGGCGCGTTCGGGCTCTGTAGGCTTGCCTGAGGCGATGTCTGCCGAATCGATGTCCATCTTGATCTCCATCTTCCGAGACTTTTCGTCCGACTTCCGGCCGTACTTCTCATTGAGAATCCACTGCAGGCCCTCCGAGGCCATCTCGCGCTCCAAAGCAGCCCGTTGTTCGTCTGTATCGGCCTTGGCATGGCGCGTAAGCCACACGACCTTTTCCCGGTTTTTTATGAGAAGCTGAACCAGGTTGTGATGTTCGTAGTCGAAGAGCTCCATCAAGTCGTTCTCAATCTCTCGGAGCGACTTGTCCTCACCGCCAGCCTCGTCAGGCTCACCCGAGAGTATGCGCAGCGACTCCGCAGCCTTGTCGACCTGCTCGTGGTGATCATCGTATAGCTTGCCGATTTGACGCTGCAGCCAGAACGCGTCGATGTCTCGAGCTTGCACAGAAGTATCCTTTCCGTCTTGTGCATCTTTCGTTCCTGCGGAGTCGATCACCATCTCATCGTCGTCGAGATCTGACTTCTTGTTGTCACTGAGGATGTCTTGATCTTCGGCGTCCTCCTCATCGACTTCCTCGTCTTCCGATGACTCCTCCCTGACCTCATTTGCAATGCCAGCGTTTTCGTCGTCGTCCTCGTCTTCGAAAACGACTGCCACACCTTGCCGGTCATCCATCTCGGCATCATCGGCGCCGTCGGCCGCTCCACCCTCCATGTCCTCATCTTCATCTTGCGCGTCGTAGTCGGTGATCTTTTTACCGAGGTTGACCATCTCGTTGAACTCCTTCGGGCTCAACGCGACACCCAGCATGTCATCGACCTCCTTCTTTCGCTCATTGTCCTTCAAGTCGTCGTCTTTCAGAAACTCGAGGATAACGTCTGCTGCGCTGAGAACTGCCGATTGGGGCACGTCGCCGAGATTGTCGGCAACTATTTTGAGGATGAGTTCGTAGGTTGCGCGCGTTGCTGGTGTGCGCGGTCTGTATGTGATGCCCTCAATGGCAAAGTCTGTGGTTCCCAGAACACCGGTTCCGCGCATCTGTCCTGCACCGCCCTTCTTCTTCTGCTGCTCGCGCAACAACACGTCTTGTCCGTCCTGTACCCTGCCTCTCTCGATCTCGGGGACGCCTGATGCTTTCTTCTGTTTCGGCGCGGCGTCGCGCGCGACGCGATTGCCCATATCCCGGATGCTCAGCCTCCCAGCCAGCGACTCTGGGTCACCGGTAGACTCGTCATTTCGTCGTGAAACGAAACGCTTGTCCGCCTGGAGGACCAGGTTGGACATGGCCGAGTACTTGTACTGGGAGACATCGCGCTGTTGGTCCGACATCTTGGCTAGATTCGTGGGGAGTCGTCTGCCATGGGCCGATGTCGAAAGCGCCCGTGTCGTCTTGCGCCGGAGATTTTTGCTTGTGGCAAAAGCAGGTGTCGCGATGCAGTTTGTCGTTATGGATGCAGGTAACTAGTCCAGAAGGCTGAAAAGATGGTTGACGGGTCCACTGTTGACGGGGTGTGGCTGAGAAGCTATGAGCGCGAAATCACGTGCATCAGCCACGCCTGCGCCACTCCATCCAAGCTTCATGAGACGAGGTGGTGCATGAACAGCTCAATTGACAGCCTCGAGCGAACAGTAACTATTTGCATTCACTTGCGCTTTCTGCTTGTTCATCGGTGTCTAAATCTTAATTGGCATGCACTGTTCCTGGCTACCCACTGTCAACCGAGTCTCGCAAAACGTGGCCTGCTTCCAGAGTTTACAACAACAGTATCCCCTTCGGACAGAGGACACCACTGAATAGCGAGATGGCACAAGTTCCAGAGCCGGAGGCTATACGACATATCAAATCGACCCTTGAGCCGTACATCAAGCCTCGGGAGCAAGTCGCTTACATCAGACGGGTGCTGGCTCTTCATCTGCAACGGCAGCGCCAAACCGATAATCTACAACGCCCACTATCACTCATTCATGCAACGGACCAGGTACAACTCCACCGTGATACCCAGGGGCCACAGCGAGACTACCTGAGAGCGGTGCGTAACAACTTAAAAGCTCGTCATGAATATGCGCAGCTCGTCGAAAAAACAGTGCCAGAGAGGATTCCAAAAAGAGACCAGCCGAGTCCAGCGGATCAAATACAGGACCACCTTGCGCTCGTCCGACTCCAGCAAAAACACGACAAGCTTTTGGCGATCCAGAAGTACCTGGATCTCCTCAACCAGGAGCCAGCAGCATCGCCCGACTTCCTCAACCTGGAGGAACTCTTTAGAGATTCACCCGAACTACCCGCAGTACCTCGTGAAGTAGTGAACAAGTTCAGCTCAAACACCGGCTCCGCAAAGGCAGACCTCACAGGGGCTGTCGATAAGATGGAAAAGATGGTTCTCAGCACTAAGCTACTTCTTCGACAAGAAGAAAAGCTACTCGACGACGTGAGAGCGCGCACCGAACCCCTCAAAGCCAACTTCAGTGATGCGGCCAGGTTACATGCTCTCGAGGTAACGCGAAACGAACTTATTAATTGGATCGAAACGGAGCTCAGCAAGGCCTCCGGGGGCGCCGAGGACGATGGTGACCCAGATGATCCCGCATCAAAGGGCTTTAGAGATGCGGCGACGGAGACAGACCTCTCAGAACAGCTCGCTAACGTTAAGGCGAAATATGCGAGCTACGTCGCGATGCGCAAGTCTCTTTTGACGCTTGTCTCTCAACAGCAGCGACCGACGCTCAAGCCAGACGTACCATCGGACACTCGAACCAAGGAGAACGATGAGTCCCCTGCAACGACTGATCACCTGATCCTGCCGTACCTAGAAAAGCTGCTCGATCTATCCCGCCAGCAGAAGAGCATGATTCAACACAAGTCACACGTCAACACGGTCCTGGCACAGCAGGTCAAAGACACACGCCAAATGCTGGACCACCTCTCAGAAGAAAGCCAGCTACTTCCCCGCCACCCCGTACCGGGCTTCAAAAAGGGAAAGTCGAGCTTCGATGAGCACATGTCCGCGACGGCGTCAGACAAACCGGACACCGTCAGCCAAGTCAGGCCATGGGTATACGCGGCGGACTCGGCGAAAATTGCCACCATGGAAGCTGTCGCGGAGAAGGTTGAAGAAGGGCACTTGGCGCTTGAGGGCTCCAGGAAGGCCCTCTACCACGTCGACCAGCTCCTTGGGCGGAGGTTTGACGGGAACCAAGTTGTGACTGTGGGGAATACGACGGAGGATGACATCTGGTTGGCAGAGGAGCCAAAGTCCAAGGCGGGAGGAGGCACACGACAGGTGGAACGTCCTGCAGTAAAACAAGGTGATCACAATGACCCTTGGTCTGCGTTGGATGGGAAACTGGGTCTCATGGGCTGAGAGTACTTTCTAGTCCTTGGCAATGGCCATCATCCCCGCAGCCATGTTGCTGCCGAAATCAAGTCAACCACTGCAGGGCTATAGTTCTGTCCCAAGCTCTACGTCATCTCTAGCTTTTGTCTTGTAGGTCATTTCACCAAACTCAATCAAGCCCGGCCGGCCATTACTCCAGATATCCTGAGCGCCAGGTCGAGAATGGACAGGTGTTCATCGGCACCATCAACAAGTCGTTTATCCACCTCAGAGAAGATCAGAACAATCTTGTTCTTCTGGACATCAGGAATCGTCTCGTCATACACGACGCTTTGGTAGAGCTGGAAAAGGGTTAACAATGGACATCAATCGTGCGGGTGGAGCGTACCTGAGAGACGACTTGTCCCGCACTCCAACCATCAGCGACCATCTCCTCGACGACCTTGGCCACGTCCTGATACGTATCGCCAGATTTCCGTGGACGAATCGCTGCAACAAGCTTGTCGATCGTCGACTCTGGGATCACACCAGCAATATCTTCAATGATCTTGACCGTGATAGGCTTCTTGTCGACGTCCATCGACTGATCTCCCTCCGCATTGTCCGTTGCCCCAACAAGCCGCGCGGCACTCTGCAGGAAAGTGATCGCCTTTCGCAAATCGCCCTCGCTGCACTGTATCAAGGCATCAACGGCGCCATCCTCGAGCTCGACGCCCTCGTTCTTCGCAATGTCCTCCAATCGTCGCTTGGCGTTCCCCTGATCCAGGCTCTTGAAACGAAACTTGCTGCACCGACTGGCGAGAGGGTCGATGATGCGCGTGACATAGTTGCAAATGAGACAGAACCGTGTGATCTTGCTGTATGTCTCCATGGTACGACGCAGAGCGCTCTGCGCGTCTTGCGTCATCGAGTCGGCCTCGTCGAGGATGATGATTTTGAAGGGAGGGCAAGGGTATCGCTTCTTGTAGTCGGCGGTCGGGTTTGTCAATTGCATGCGGGCAAAGTCCTTGACCTTCTCTCGCACAATCGAGATGCCACGTTCATCGGAGGCATTGAGCTCGAGGACGCGAGTCTTTATCAGTTCTGGACCGTAAAGTTCTTTTGCGAGGGCGAGAACGGTCGATGTTTTGCCGGTACCTGGTGAACAGTCAGCACTCTTGTTCGCTGGCCAGGTCAAGTCGACTCGAGTGAGATACTTGCCTGGTGGCCCATAGAACAGCATGTGCGGGAGCTATCCTGGTATCAGTAACGTCTTTAATATCATCCTTCTTGTTGCGCATACATTGGAGGCTTGTAGTGTGCGTTGCAGCACGGTGACGGTGTGGTCCTGGGCTGTGACATCGCTGAGGGTCTTCGGACGGCTTTTAAATGCTGTCAGTGTGGTTCTATTGGAAGGCTCTCAATACGCGTACTATTTCTCGACCCAGGGTTGTGCTCGTGGTGGTTGCGCAGACTTGTCCTGCTTCTGTGTTGAGGTGCCATTGGCTGCGGCTTGCTTTCTAGCCTTGAGATCGAAGAAGCTGGCCATATCGAACCAGAGTGTCCGATGGAATATGATGTGGTGGCGGTATTGGCAGGTGCTCCTGGGGTAGTCGTCGCGCTTGGTGGTGATGGTTGAAAATCGGTATGCTGGAGTTCGCCTAGTTGACGCGCTGGAAATCCATTAACGCGTCAAGCTGACAGCGCGAGGTTCCCCAATCTGCAGGGGGTCGTGACGGGGGCAAGGCAGCAGCACGGATGCCTAGGTATGCTGAGGGACGGGACCCACCCATCCCTCAAGTTGAACCCTTCGACAGAGTACCGATGACCTCATTGTCCCTGGACCACCCGCCGCGTCTAAAGCTATGCCGTCTCCAATGACTGACACTGGAGTGGTCAGTTTGAAGTTTTAAAATCCTCGAAGGTCAAGGAGTAATATGCACAGATGCGAAGGGTCGGGTCAGACCAGTGCTGCCATGCTGAATGCAGTGATTACCTACTCACGACGGCGCCAAAGGCTCATTTTGCATGCCCATGTATCTTGTCTACAAGTACCTACGACAGGCAAGAATTGGCCATGCGATCCCACCAGCTCAATCGCTAGAATCAGGACATGTTCATTCGGCCTTGCAGTTAGCGAAAAAGGATCGAGAGCTGGGAATACAAGGGTCCATGCACACTCCATCACTCCCTCTCTGCCTAAAAATCGGCAGGGTCATAGCTGAGATCCATCCGTTCGTGCCTGTAAGCGACGTAGGAGATAAGTACCTGGCCAGCCCCGCGCTTCAGGCCTGGGACGATCACGGGTACCCCGCCAAACCACTCCTGCCTTGATCGTTCCCCTTCGGCCAACTGTTACGGCCAGGCTGTGTTTGTGCCTTGCGCCTACCATCTCCTAGTCGCGCATCAACTATCCATCTCCGCCGCCACCAGGCCAACAACCTGCCTTGACACAATATACACACGTTCAACGCGCAAGCCCGTCCTGCGTTGTCACTGCATCGGGCGCCGACGCATCACACGACGCATCCAGAACTGCTCTGGCGCCAGATTTCGACGACCGACCCCTCAGCACCACAACTACGGCCAGCCCCCACGAAGCGATAGCCGGGCAGCGAACCCGTGCCCAATCTCGACCATGGCAGATCAGTCGATAATCCGGATCACCAAGGTTCGATACAGCCATCTCTTGAGCATATCGCTTTCAGCTGACATGAGGACCTGCAGGAGCTCAGCGATCTTCAGCGGTCGTCGGATCTGTGTATGAAGTCTCGTCTCCCGTAACTTGCACCTCCTTGGCTGACGTCCAACAACATAATAGCTCTTGCAGTGGCGTGCAGAGATGTCGACGTGCGCAATGTCCGAGCGATGATCATCGGACCCCACGATACTCCGTACGAGTTCGGCTTTTTCGAGGTATGTCTGCCTCTCCCACCGTTCATTCCATCCGAGCCTTGTTCTTGATTGCTGACAAGCCACCTAGTTCGCTTTCAAGATCAACAAAGGTCCGCATCCGAGCCGAGTAGCCGGGCGTCGGGGAAGCCACTAATATCAACCCAGAGTACCCGCGTAAGTCGCCCATTGTTACCGCTGTTACGACGAACTCAGGCCGTTGCCGCTTCAATCCGAACATCTACTCGACGGGCAAGGTCTGCCTGTAAGTCTGATACCTGTCCCACTTGCTTCGAGTCTAACTAACTATTGAAGGTCCATTCTAGGGTATGTGCGATCGTCCTTCCGCCGAGCTCCAGCTGACGAGATCATAGCACGTGGCGCGGAGAGCGCGGGGAGGAGTGGTCCGCAGCACAGGGTCTTGAATCGATTCTCCTGTCGATCCAGAGCCTAATGTCTGGAAATCCTTACGAGAACGAACCCGGATTCGAGGAGGCGAACGACCCGTCCGACAAAAAGAATCAGGAGGCATATGTTCAGAAGGTCTGCGTTGGCGGCCTCCCCAAGGACATGGCGTTCGTACTGACAAAAGGCAGATCCGTCACGAGACTCTCCGCATCTCGGTTATCCAACGCATGGAGCAGTATCTAGGTCTGACTCCGGACGGCGTAGCACTGGCTTCCCAGTCGGCCGCCGACCACGAAAGCCTCGACCAGGAGATGGATGACCTCGACGAGTCGTCTGTACCCTTCGAGCCGTTCAAGGACCTCTGCAAGCGCAGATTTCTCTGGTATTACGACTCCTACTTGGAGGCCATTCGGAAGGCAAAGGCAGATGTCAAGGATCATCAGCCTTTTACCCGCATGCCGTTCGAAGGCTCCAGCAACTCCATGGAGGGTAAGTTCAACTACACGGAGCTGGAGCGCCGTCTACATAACATCAAAAGCGCCCTGGATGCGGAGCTTGACAAGTGGACCAAGGAGGGCCTGGAAGCCAAAACGAAGGAGACTACCGTCAGCGTGAACCTGCAACACCAGTTTGAGCAGATCATCCAGAACTTCAAGCGCAGGGATATCCCTCACGATATCCAGCTGGAGGATAAAAACCCCTTTGTCTGGGTCATTACGTATTTCGGCCGGCCCATGACAAACCTGGATGGGGGTCTCTTCCGGATCAAGATCTACTTCAGTCCGCGGTTCCCTGACGAGCAGCCCCGTATCAAGTTCGACACGAAGATCTTTCACCATCGTATTGCGCTGGACGGTACGGCGTGCTACTCACCGAACCCGATGCGCAAGGAGGACGTACTGTCTCACATCGAGGCCATGTTTGATAACCTGGAGGAGGAGGATCCTGCCTACGACCCTCGAACCCTGGTGAATCTCGAGGCAAACCAACTGTACTGGAGTGGCGCAGACGGCAGAAAGACCTACAACCGACGTCTCAGAAGATCCGTCCAACAGAGCACGGAGTAAGTTCACTTTGCTTACAATCTACGGTGGCCCATGACTGACTTGTCTCAGGGACTTCTGAGTTTCGTAACGGGAGGTGCAGGCCATACAGTCTGTTGGCGCTGCCAGGATTCAGGGCGAGCATGGTCAAGATTGTAACGCTGCACATTGCATGGTTCAATAGCGAAAGGCAGATCAACAAACATTCACGAGAAAAACGGCGAAAACCGGCTTCAGGGGGGGGGAGGGGGCGTTTGGGCCAGGCTTTTGGGGGCATACCATGAATGAGGGAAGGGGCACAACTTCAGCTAGATTCCCCGCAGCGGCATTGATAATTTGCATGACGATGAACACAGCTCGGCCCAAAGGCCCAGTCGGGAGTAGTAAGAGATGCTCAGTGGGAGCCTGATGATATTCGTGCCATTAACGCCACAGCAAGTCTAATCATGAGCGCGTGGAAACATGTAATCGTAAACATGAAACATGATGGCATGTGTGCCCTGCACACGCGAGGCCTCGAAGCCTTGTTCTTCGCTCAGCGCCGGCCGCCCCGCGGCTTTTTGTCCAACTTGTCCCGGCCAGGCGCGTACGGCGCCGCGACCCCCACAAACTCAGTCCGGTTCCCATCGCTGGCGCCCTTGAACTCGAACGTGCCGTCCGCGCCGACGACTGCCGGCTGGCCCTGACTCGGCCGCGCACGCTGCTCGGCGTGCAGCTTGTCGAGCGAGTCGCCGACCACAGCGTACTGCGCCCAGTTGATGGGTGGACATCGAACGACGTTCTGGGGGCGGGGCAGGTCTTTCCATGGTTTCGGAGGCTCGGCGGGGGCTGTCTTCCTGGATTTGGATTTGCGCTTAGGGGACTTGGCCGGGTCTACATCCATGGCGCTGGCCTCGCCATCTGCCGGTTTCGTGCCCTCGGGTGTGTCCTCTGATGTTGTTTTCTCGGTTGCTTCTTCGTCGCTTTCGTCTTCGGAGGACGACGACTCGCTTTCCTGTGCCGTGGGGAAGAGGGGATCTTGCTGGCCGCGGATTTTGCCGGTGGTCAGGTCGGCGAGAAAGGCTTGAGGGTCTGCGGCGGCGGCATCTTTTGCGGCGCCGAGGGCGCGAATGTCGTTTGCGGCCCTCTGGCGCTGGAGCTGAAGAATGGATATGGCGGATTTAAGGGCTAGGACGTCAGGGTTCGCGTCAAAGTCGATCGGTTCGGGTCGCGGGGGTGGGATGGCTGTCGCAGCAGCGTCGGGGACGGGTTGATTATGCGTGAAGGTTTGGCGGCCGGCGGAGAAGGAGGGTGTGGCTGAAGCGGCGGGGGGAGGAAGCGATTGAGCATTCGGTGGAGGTGGAAGCTCGGTCGCCGGGAGGGTCGGTGTTATGGGACTTATTGGGGGGCGAACAGGGGAGGTTGAGCGGGGTGGTGATTGTGGTGCGTTGGCAGACGGGTTCGTGGTTGTTGGCGCAGACGGCGCTTGAGAGTGTGGCTGTGGTTGTGTTTGTGGCGCTCCTGATGGTGTGGCACTCGTTCGTGGGGAGACGGAGTCTGTGGATATCGTGAGGCCGGGCATGTTGCCGATGGTGATGGTTCGTGGTGTTGCGAGAGAGGAAGTGGTTGGCACGGTGTTGAGCGACGTCGGCTCGAAGCGGATGTGGCGGGGTCAACGAGGTGGGGGTGGTCTGAGCGCAGGGGCAAGACCACGACGCGCAGACTGGTCGGGGAGGGCAATGACGACCTGCGCTAGCCACGGGAGCGTACTCAAGTAGATGGGATTTCACCCTCCTACGGATCTACGGATGGAGATGACTCAACGAGGTATCCAGCCTGTTAGCTTCCGCACGCCATCTCCCGACGAACATCCGAGCCATTTTGAGCGACAGCGAGAGCGATTGAGGGTGATGAAAACACATGAGAGATGCAGCTCGGTGTTCAACTGGATGTGCTCCTCGGCACAAGCAGGCAGACAGGCAGCAGCACCTGGTACTCCAGTGGGAGCTGCACAGGAGGCAAGGATACCTCGCACTGCACAGACTCCCGTGATGCGAGATTGGATGAGGCCCGTGCCACCCATGCGGTTCCTGCGGATGACTACTGTAGCACTCTTGCCGAGCGAGCCTTTCGCTGAACAATGGTGTTGATTGAAAGTCGGTTCCGCCAGACAAAGGATGTCGAAAATGCTGATCACTCGAGCTACAGATTCCCCATCTCAGCATCTCTCCATATTTGGCGGCTAAATCAAAGACATTTATCCCTACCAGAGACCACCGAAGGAACATCAGGGACCCATGAGGCTGCACTAGCAACGCCATTTGACTTTGCGTGGTATATCTCTCGGCCAAAATCCTGGGCAACAAAGCTGCTGGCTGCAGAGATCGATACCTCTCAACGGGGAAGATGTGGGCCTCTCTCCTCAGCAGAATTAACAAGTCCTGGGAGGATGGCGATACACAAGATACTCGCGTCTACCACTTGCACCGCGAGCCTCACCAGGCCCCGATCTTTCGATTTTGCGCTGGTCACGCCAAGTCGATCGATCTCTCAGCCAGCAAGGATGGCCTGTGGTCTGCGATGTCACGAAATCAAGTTCTTGCTTCTGCCGGTACAATATTCCACCCCTCTTCAGGCCAATATTCTCGGCTGGATGTGGCTGCCTCCCAACGTCCCCGACTGGGTACACACTTGTCCGCCAAAATTATCGATCCTTGTCACCCAGAAAAGGACGGTTTGCCCGCCTCCATCCTGTCCAGGTCGAGGCACATGATGATCTCAGAATGATGGAAATGAGCCAGCCAGGTCGAAATCAAACGCCACCAACCAACGAGACTCGGCGTTGGGCGTTGAGGCGCGCCAGCTGAGCATCCCATGTCCGTTTAGCGCAATGCACCTCTCCTACTTCCATCCCGCGCAGGTGAGCCTGGCCCTGCCCATCTACCCCCTCCAGTCGATTTCGCGGAGTCGGTGGCAGTGGCGTGCCTGATTCAACCTGTTATTGGAAGGTGCTTCCGGGCAGAGTCTTGGGTTGTGGCTTCCCTGAGGCCTCGTAAGGACTAGGTATCCCCACTTGCCTCCCGGACGCCGTTGATGGCTCGCGGTTCTTCTTTCCTCGTTGTCTCACTGCCACATGTAGCTCCCGTGGTTATCACCTTCCTTTCCCCTCTGCCGATCTTCCACAACAACGCAGCAAATGCTCGACATGTTTCTGTCGCCCTGCTAGACATTTTATCACCGTTGCCGACACCTCTTGACGGAACCCAAGTTCCTGGCTCCCGGTCCGTGGTACATTCGTACGGGCAACCCCCCCGGTCGCTGTACGCTTCGTCTCCAGATTCGGCATCGACATTGCTTGAGCCACCCAGCCAGGTGGGCGGAACAGTCGCCTTCTACCACCACATCGTGATCGAAAAGCCTCTCCCAGCCCTAGCAGGCCAGATCCAGAGCTCCGAGCACCTCGTTCCATTTTATCGGACGCCACGGGCGCACTTTTCTCTTCAGCATGGCTGTCTGATCCAGTCAGGAGGTGACAGAACTTGAAAGACCAGGGTCGGCCGATCTGAGAATCCCCGCCTGCCCGCCCGTTGGTCTCGGCCATTGCCCTGGTCGTGAGAGCACCCCCCCTGCGCGACACGATCGGTTCTCATATACCGGTCATCGAGCGCCCAGATCCGTCGAGGCCGATCTCCTTTCATCTGTTCCCTGTACAATGCCTTCGTTTGGCTTCTTCAGGCCGCACAACACCATCCAAGAACATATCCACGATAAACGGCTATCATCACCATCTACGTCACCAAAGCCTGCTCTGCGCAATTTCTCCTACCCAACGACTGTACCGCAAGTTGCGTCGACTTATCCGGTATACGGCAACAACGCCAAACGCCGCTCTTTCTCGTGGGACACATTTAGCCAGGCCTATAATCTGTCGGCCCACTCGCCTGAACGACGCATCGTGGCACCTCTGCCCAATACCAGCGGTTCCCTCTAGCACTGGGCATCGTCTGGGGCACCGAATCGACAAGCGACGGACCAGTCTCCCGAGTCCTCCTTCTCCGTGGGCGTGGACCACTCCTCACTCACAGACTTTGAGAGAGTAAACCCGGTGCTAAAGAAACGACTAAGCGGGTGTTCTGAAAAGAGACACACGGATACTTGTTCATACCAGCACCTCCCACCGCCAGCGCCCAAGCTGGGGACGCGAGGCTCACACGAGCCTCTTCTTTCGCCGTCTTGTCGAAATCGAGCCGCTCAATTCCACCACCGGCCAGCCGGAGTAGATCAAGAGAGCAATCGACGGCGCTCATACCTTCCGACTGCTCCAGGACACAAGCCTGCTCACTCGATAGATAGCAGGCTTGTCTTCCCGCCCTCGTTCGCGCCGCCTCGTCCGTCTTCGAGCGCAGGCATCACTTCAGACGTTGCGCACAGGTCAATGGGCAACCAGTGGCACAACATCGGTCTCGCAGTTGACAGGACAGAGAGCTGCTCAGAGACATCGTTCAGTACACACAACCGCACCATGCCTTCAAGAACAGATGACGCAGGCTCACTTCAGGCAAGCCCACCGCACCCCTCGTCTCGAACCTCGAGGAATCGGTCTATGTCCGAGTACAGCCAATCTATCGCCGGCAGTGATGGTACTCGTCGTACCGAAAAGGCCGGGCACCGAAACGCAAAACAGAAGGACAGCAAAGGGCGGTGGCTTAGCCACGTGAAGGACTGGTTCAGCACTGGAGAGCCATCAGCGCATGACTGGAAACAGTTCAAGAAGGAAGAGTTTAAGAGAAAAGGCATTGCGGTCGATGACCCGGAAGCGCAAGCCAAGATGCACGCGCCCATCGGTCAAATACCCAAGGGCGCCATCACTCCGTCAGGCGGGCCTGATCCTGCCAAGTCGGCCAGGAAACGGGTAGAAGAGAGGTCAAAGATGCAGTCGTTTGGGAATCCTCCGAAGACTTCGCAGTCCATCTCGTCCGGGTCGAGTTCGAGCCTGAAGGACAGGAACATTATAGCCCCTTGGGCTTCCTGAGTTTGTCGCGTTACCACGCGACAGTGGCGTGTGGCTTATGTTGCATTCCCAACATGTTGCTCATTGGGAGGATGCAAGGAACGTGGTGAATGCTGGATTGGGAAATGGTGTATGCGTGTGAGACACGGCCACCGCGATCGGAACTTCTTGCAAGCGTTGTGTGTTCCGGGGTGGTTTTTTATGTCCTGTTGTTTCGCCTCTCACGAACGATACCCTTTTGAACCTATCGGAGGCCTGCCGTGCCTTCTCCTGGTTCAAGTTTGTAGCAATAACGAATGATATTCCAAAGTGCTCAAGACAAGATCACGATGTGGTTTTGTCTCAAATCAAGCTTTCGTCATTCCTGACATGAACAGATGGAACAGATGTCCAGGAAGACGTCCCGCGCCCACCTGTCCGTATGTCGTGCTCACCCGCAACACCACTGGCCGATCGCCTTCACGATCCACGCGTCTCAGAACGCCACAGGCCAATTCCGGCCCAGGACACCAGTGAACGAAAGCCCCATTCATCCAGGTTCCCCCAAAGTAGGAAGCGTCACCGTCCCAGCCAAAAGGCATGAGATCACCCAAGTCACCCGACGCGACTGCCTTGAGCCAAGAATCCAGCCGGGCTCAGCTAGCGCAGTGTTTGCTGTGCTGGAGCGTCCCGCCTGGGGCTAGGCGGGCGTGGAAAGCTTGCTTTGCGGCCGCGATCAGAGGGGGGATCTTCGATGGGAGCGGCGGCGCCGGGCGGAGCTAGGCTCCGGGGGGATTAGAGGGGGTGGTAGTGCGGCAAGCTCGCAGCAGCTCTCTGGTGGAGCTTGGGGGAGTAGTGGGAGTGAGTGCCCCGGCGCCAGGCGTGAATGACGTATTCGATGGCTACAGCGCATGATGAGGAAAGCTTGACGAACCGGGCGGGGGGTTTTGGGAACGGGTTGGGATAAAGCCCTTGGTTGGTCCTGATGGGAATTAGAATGGGGGTTTCTGATGTCCCCTTCTGAGATTCCTGGCAGAGCCGAAGTTTGCGGGCTGCTTCTTATGATACCCCTTCTTGCAGCTTGAAGTACGTGCCGCATTCCGCATCACCCACGGCGACGATCACACCCCTCGCAGCAGGAAAACCACCCTTTCGAACGAGATTCCACGACGAATCGGCCAAAATGGTCTCCCTATTCGGTTCGAACAGTAACAAGAATGACGATGAGCCGAGCGGTGATCCGACATCCCCGGCAGAGCCACGCCGCTCCTCAGAGGACAACCTTCGCCCGCCACCTAATGAGCATACTCGCCTGCTCCCGAACCGACTCGACAGCGACCGCCCGTACTTGGCGCCTGATGACCCAGCAGTGAGCCCGTACAACTTGTGGGCAGTGCGGGTCACGCGGTACGCGACGGTCTTGTTCGCCGTGGTGACCTTCGTCTGGTGGGTGTTGCTACTCGTAGCCACCTTTATCACGCCTCCGGGGATGCACACTCGGGGGTCTGGCTTCTATTCCTTCAGCTACGCAAGCTTGGCTCTGTTTACGATCCTGTTCGTGTTGGTCTTCTTCGGAGCGCCTTCGCGAGCTGTGCGCGTACTGAGCGTGTTCATGGCTTTCATGCTATTCGTCGACATGATTGTTACCCTGGCTGTGCAACGGAACCGGCATGAAGAGGGCTGGGTGGGTATTACGAGCGTCATCTGTAAGTTGTAGATAATCCGGCGACCCGCAAGACTGATGATTGAAAAAATGCAATACTGACTTGTAAAGGGGCCCTGATCATGAGCCTGTGGGCTTTAATCGCCGACCGAACCGTCAAATGGGGCAAGGCCGAGGAGGAGGAGCGCCTCACTGGTCGTATTGAGACGAGACGATCAGTTCTGGAATGGACCGCCGTGCTCTTCTCGACCATCGCCTACATTGTCCTTTCGATCGTCATCGTTTTGCTCACCTTGACGCTCATCATCCGATCACTTGATGCGGGTGTTGCACCACCAGGCAAGCGGTACTGGGTCGACGGCGACAAGTACCAGATCCACGTTCACTGCGAAGGCTACCACACGAACGCGGTGGGCAAGAAGCTTCCGACAGTTCTCTTCGAGGGCGGTGAGCTGCCTGTGGAGAACGGTCTTTGGCAGTTCGCCGACAACGCCGTCAAGAATGGGTCCATAACTCGATACTGCTTTGCCGACCGTCCTGGCTTCGCGTGGAGCGACACAGCACCATCGCCGCTGTCTGTCGGCATGGCCACGGACGCTCTCAGCGAAGCCCTCGCGCGGGCTGGCGAGACAGGCCCTTGGGTGTTGGCTGGCGCCGGCATCGGATCGATGTACACCCGTGTCTTTTCTTCCCGCCACGGTAAAGAGGTTCGTGGCATCATGTTGATTGACCCTGTTCACGAGGATCTGCTGGGCCGATTCGCAACACCTGGGCGCGGCTTCGTGCTCTGGCTTCGGGGGGTCATCTCGCCTCTCGGCCTAGACAGGCTGCCGGGGGCCATTCTCAAGGGCCGTAACGGAAATGATAGGATTTGGGGCTGCGCGGCTCTTCAGGGCGGCAAGACCATTTTCGCCAAGCTACAGGAAAGCCTGGTAGCCGACACGTTATCGAAGCGCGACGTGATCTCGGCGCGAGCGATACAGTATCCGGCTACTCCGTTGGTCCTCGTGAGCTCGGGGGTCGAGATGCGTAGGGACAGCCAGTGGGAGGATAAGCAGCGGGACCTGAGCCAGTTGACGAGGAAGTTGGAGTCCTGGGACGTCGTTGAGAAGGCGCCTCATCAGGTTTGGTCGACTTTCGAAGGCCGGGAGAAGATTGAGAAGCGGTTAAAGCAGATGGTCCACGAGCTATAATTAGGGTCTTTGGATGGCATGGGCATGGGCTTGGCTTGGGCATGGTACATGGTCCAGAGTCCGTGTTGAAGTCTTGGAGGAGTTTGCGGTGGCACTTGGTTGACTAATACTGTACGATCTCGGGTGTGACGATGGTTGGAAGAACCGGGGGAGCTTGGAGTCTCGGTTTGGCGCGAATCAATTCCTTTCTTTGATTCAGTCTGAGTCTTTTATCGCGGAATGCCTCAGTGTCGGAGACAAGGGAACCCTCGAACATCCTCTTGCGAGCCAATCTAGCATGACTTGTCTCATTGATGCGTTAGTGAAATGGCACTTCCATACGTGGAGTGCCCTGCAGAATTTCTTCCTCGTGTGACGCCACGCAGCCCGAGGACTCCGTAAAGTCGACACGGCGGCGTGGCGTGTCGTGTTGTGTCGTGTGCCCACATCCCAAGCCGGGTCCCCAGCTCCCCAGCCACAAGCGAGTCTGAAACAGATGAGGCTCGTGAGGCTAAGGCGTCTGGCGGTGGGGGAGGGAGCCGAATTCTCTCGTATCCGGCCATTTAAAAAGACATTCCATCAATGTCTAGGCCTTGCATCGTGGGGAGTCCTCCCTGGCCGCGAAGGAACACGAGCTGTCGGCGGTAAAGCTCGTATGGTAGTGCCCGTTCTAGACGCCCTTGACGCCCCCCAAAAATAGCAGCGGCACGAGGCGTCAATGACGATGTTGGTTCTGTCGTCGTCTCTCTGAAGAGGGTGCGCCAGCCCCGAGTGCCGGCCAACACCTCGATTGAGGGCCAGTGTCCGTGTCTAGGCGAACCAAGGGCCGGTACTACCAGGTGGAGGGTTTCCAGGGGGGACCCCAGTGCGGAAACTGGGCTGGCCTGGGGGGGATTTGATAGGGAGCGACTTCAGGGTCCACGGCCCACTGGTGTCATTGGCATCCATTGGTGTTGGTGCGTAGCACAAGGGGGGAGGGAGGGGACAGGCGGGGAGTTTGGACTGACTGAGGTGCACGTAGAGGCGTGGTGAGATGATGTTAGGTCGGCACTGGTCGTTGACGATCGCTTCGAACCTGAAACCCCTTGCACATACATGCCTGCTGCTCCTGCCTTGCTGCCGCGCTCCTGCTGCTGTTCCTGCTCGGGAAAGCCAACTGCGCCCACCGCATGTCGCCCCTACCCACCTCCCACAGGCACCTTCCCACCACCTCACACATCCATCCACCAGCGGTTGGATCTATGTACCTTGCCTTACCGTGCCTGCCCAACCCAGCCCGCCCTGCCCCGGCTTTCCTCCTTTGTGAGTTCCGTGTCAACACTTCGTCCTCGTCCTCCTATTGTCGCGACCTGTCAATCGACATCTGTTCATACGTCTCTGTCGCTCCTCTTCCCTTCCTATCGCCAGAGCCACCTGATTCTCGACATCGGTAGTCGCTGCGCAGCACATTGCCACGGGCAAACGGGCGCAGTCTCCCGCACACGTGCTTGGCTTGGCGCCATCCGCCCCCTGGGCAATCGGGCAGCTCCAATCGTGACTGCCCTTGCTCTTGTTGCTGCTGCTGTGCCCCCCCTCCATCTTGTGCCTGCTCTCGTCAGCTTCAGCTCGTACATAACCGTCGGAGCGCCCACGAGGTCAGTATCCCTTCCTGTCAAACCATTTCCCCGACGGCGTGCAGCCCCGCGGAAACTCCCTCCGCCGTCGCCAATTCAGCTGGTGCTAATGCGATTCGGTTAGCTGGCAGGACCTCTTCTCATGACGCCGCCGTTCCACGAGCGTTGTTTCCGCCACGATGGACAGTGATAGCCAAGTCGACGAGGGCCGCTCCTCGCGCCGCGGCCGCCTGATGGGCAAGCTGTTCGGTGCCAAGGACAAGGATCGCAAGCAGGCCGACAACGCCCTCAATGTCAACGACTTCCTACATGCATCTTCCGACTCCCTCCACCCGACCATCGCCCCTTCGGCTCCTCCCCTCCCCACCCTCACCAAGCTCGACACCCGAAATGCTTCGCGCTACCCCCAGGCTCACGACGTCGGCGGCAGCTCGCAAAACAGCCTTCCACTCCAGATTCGCCCCAAGAGTCCCACGCGCGCGCCCAAGAAGAATAGAAAGGGCTACATTGTTCGCTTTGCCGACACACAGCCCGAGGTCATTGGCGAGGGTGGTGATGAATCTCCCCACCCTACCATTGAAATATCAAAGCAGAAGAAGCTGCGCCCTCCTCCCTCTCCTCAAAACCCCACCGCGTACGAAGAACAGCCAAAGCCTGCCGACCCTCCACCTTACGATGATTTTATACCGAACCCGATCAAGCGCACCCAGACCGGCTACACCTCTGCCAGGGAGGCCACGGCGCCTCCGCGGCAGGAGGTCGTGCCAGGGACTCCTGCACGCACCAGGTTTCTGGACACATCGAACAGCAGAGCCAAGGACGAGAACAGAAAATCTTTCCTCGAGATGCAACAGGCAGAGATGCGGCAAGCTGAAGGCAAGGCGTTTGCGGAAGCAGCACGCTCGGCAGGCACGTCGGTTTCTCATCCACAGCAGCAGCAGCAGAAGCAGCAGCCGCGAGATTGGGAGGATGCCATCGAGGTCAAGCAATCGCCTTTGGACAGGCTGCGCACATCGCCACATCCTGCGGCGGTTGCGGTAGCGCCACCACCGCACCCCGCAGCTGCACCACCTCAATATGCGAGTGTGCGACCAACGTCGCCTGAGACACATTACAACACTCAGTACAATAAGCCGAGCACGCAGCCTGACCAGAGTCCCTCCTCTGTGTACTCAACACTCAGCAGTCATGGCCAACAGGCCAACATCTCCCGACAGCAGAGTGTCAATTCGCACTACGCGGGCAGCACCATGGCTCCTCCTTCTGCCGCAGCGAACCGCCAGCCCTCGTTCAACCTGCAAGATGCCCCATCGCCAATGGGGGATGATGCGCTTTTGACTTTTGTCGCACGCACGCGCCATCTGAGCGAACTTTTCAGACTGCATGCCGAGACTGTTCGACCAGTTGGTGCTTGCTCGACTCCTGAACTTGTCAGGGCATCGCTTTGGTGGTTCCTCAAGGGTAGGATGGGCCTTGAGGTCGCCATAAGGGCGCGGCCAGGAAGCTCCAAGGAACAGATGCAGAACGAGATGGAACGCCAACAAGCATATACGAACCTGGCCAAAGCGCATTGGCTTTCCGAAGAGGCCATTCCCGAGATCATGTCCAACAGACGGTTGCCGCCCGATCCTGAAGTCGATGAAGCGCGAAAGCTAGTGGTGTCCACGCTGGGTAAGTTGGCGGGATCCATGAAGCGTAATGGCTTCCTGCCCCCCGAAGAAGCATTTCTGCCGCAGACCATCGACAAGTCAATCTGGGTCGAGTATCCTAAACTCAGCCAAGACATGATCGCTCTCCTCACAGGCAACTCGGCTGCTGCCATGTCGGGCGTTCTACAAGCCCCTACAGTGACGGAAGGACTCAACGCCTTACCCATCAACGACACCCCCGACCTGTTTAACTTCAGCCGAATCTCAGTCGATGCGTATCTCATGGAGCAGGGAAGAGAATCTCAGACATATCATTTCAAGTGTCTTCTGTCCGCCGTCAGACCAAGAAACCAGGCCAATCTGAGCATTGTCCTGGCGAGCCAAAACGGAGAGGTGCACCTTCGAATCCAGGACGATAAGAATGTTGGCCCAACCTGGGAGGACATTCGGTGGAGGAACGAGACGTGCGTCATTGAGATTCGCCTACCCCGAGGGTTCAAGATTGCCGTGCAGTGCATGCAGCAAGACTATAGGATGATGTGGAACATGTACGAATTCGGCAACAAGACTCAGGATACCCTCTACCCTCGGCAGGACGAGCAAATTATCTTCCACACAACGGTACGGACGTTCCAATTTTTTGACGCCGATGCGCAATCGCGGTCCTTCCCCAAGGAACCGGTACCTACTTGCGACATTGCCCTCTTCGAAAAGAGTCTCAAGGAGAAGACGCCAACTGGACTTCGGACTTTCCATCGGGGGTTCAGGCTTGCCGTGGTATCTGGCCCCCGTACCCGGACCCTCAGCGGAATCAACACGTCATGGACACCTCAACAACCGATCCCTTATGGCTTCCTCCGAGGCGAAGGCGGCGACCCTGCTTTACTGCTCAAATGCGACAGTGGGCGCTACAAGGGCAGCATGGTGCTGTCGTTCAATGACGAGGCTGAGCGTCTCAACTTCCATACCCTTCTCACCGGTACTTCTGTCCAAAATGATGAGACCATCTATGCGGATGTCCCGTTGGTTGGCTTTACCTTTGGCCACTCCCTGGAAGATTCCAAAGGCTTGCCCGGAATCAACAGGCTACCCTGGCAGTCGGTTCGCGTCATCAATGACGATCATGGAGGCGACGATATGCCGCCGACAGTGCTCTCTGACAAGCTGAGAGTCATCGTCGATTCCAAGGTGGGCACAATCACAGACCGCGTCAACGTCGAGACGGGAGAGCTCAGAGTTCGGCTCGAGGTCAGCGATGCCAAAACGCTTGTCATTCTGCGCCGTCCTCAGAACGATGTGACCATGGCGGTTTCGGACTCTCAGGCTGGCAGAGAAAGCCCCAAGGAGATGGAGCAAACCTTGCAGATGTTGCAGACAACGCAATCTATTCGCACATTCAAGTTCCCCAGCCTAAAGGATCTCCACGCCTTCCAAGCCGCCCTCACGGGCTTCAACGTAAAATACGACAGTCTCGCTGTCGGCTTCACTATTGCCCGTCGGCGGATGGTGGTGCCAGTCCACAAGAAATGGGAGGCTGGCTGGACACGAGTTCAGGTGGTGCAGCAGGATACGGTACCGCAACTACTGGCCTTCTTCCCCGACTTCAAGCATGGGCAGTGCATGAATTTTGTTCTCAAAGGAACAGATGTCTACGAAACGTTCTCTCGGAGTGGCAAATTTGGGCTTCGCTTTGTCGACGCCAAGTTCCCGCTCCCACGCATGCCCCATGACAATGACGGACCCACGGACGACATGGGCTTTGTGTGCCTGGATTTCCCGGACCTGCCAGGAGAACACGATGACGTCTCGTTCCTTTTTGAGAACGAAGCTGGTAAGTCTATGCTCCCGGGTTGGAGGGTGGTGTCGAAGCTTGCTAACATGAGTCCTTCTCAGATCGAGAACGTCTTTGCCAATGCCTTCCCGCGCCCGTTAAGGGCGGTTCACGGCTAGCTGGCAAAATCAATTTTTAGGGTAGAATGTGAGCATCAAAGCATGATGATATCAAGAGCGGCATGGCATACGGCAGGCGGCTCGCGATGCATTTAGTAAGGCGGGCAGGGCAGAGACGAAGGTTCGCTCTGCAGGATGGGGGAGGCGGGAGGAGAGAGATACCCTCGGGTTGATGCGTGTGCAGCAAAGAGCTGCTGATTATGATGGATGTGATGTTGCAAGGTACACCTGGTGGCCTGCTTGGCTCGGTTGAACGGATGATTGTCTGGAACAAAATGGGGCCAGCTCAAGGACTTCTGTCTTTGTCCGTGAATGGCCGCCCTGTATGCATGAGAACCAGGACAAGCCACTCTGGTCGATCACTGTCTTGGAGACGAGACTAAATCAATGAACAAGCCATTTTTAAGCGGGACCACTGTCTGGTTCTGGTGAATCTGTTGCTTCAATCTGGGGAAGCACAGTCTGATTATCTAGGTCTTGTCTGGACACCCTCCAGCAGCAAAGAAGGTTGAAGGTAGTCCCCCGGGCTATGGCCCAGATGAGCAGTTAGTAACCGTGCCTGGTCAATTTGGATGATAGCACTGACCTGATGAACCAGCTTGATATGAATCCCAACAAGCATATCTCTTGCTTTGGGAATTGAATGAACCAATTTAGTGCGAGACCGTCGCGTCGATCTTTAGACTTGCTCGGGCAAGACGGGCGTCAGTGGCCAGGGGCTCAATCCTCTCGCTGCTGCTGCTCGTCTACATCCTCCAAGCGCCACGGCCAAACGCCAGGCACACCCTCGCGTGCGGCTTTCTCAGAAAAAACCATCATCTCCAGATGGCCGCGCCACTGCGTGGAGCCGTCCAGGCTGATGCCGGTGATCAGACGGGCCAGCATGCGCAGCTGCTCGAGGAATTCTTTATCGCCGTAGAAATCTGCAAACTGCTCGGGCTTAGGCCAGCTCCAGAGATCGTGGAAGTAGCCTTCGGTCGAGGAGAGGCCGCGCTTCTCACACTCGGCCGTGTGGGTGTGGTCCCACCAGGAGGGCAGGAAGCCGGCGTTGGCGGCCTTGCGGAGGAAGGGACGGAACGTGTTGGCCGGCTCGATGAGATCAAACTCGATGGCGATGGGGTACCAAGGCGTGTCGTTGTCCTCCAACTGAAGGCGGTAGGTGTCGATGAGCAGGGCGTAGACGTCTTCCTTTGGGCGGGAGACGAGGTAAGTACCCCTGTGGAGGTGGGTGTAGGGGTCCGTATGAAAGGACCTCAGGCCTCGCAGGGGCGAACAACGGGCGTCTTCATTCTCAGTATCAGGAGGGAGAACTGGCGCGGGAGGAGGGGCCTTGGTAGGAGTTAGTAGTGTTGGATTACGGCGGGAGGGGGGGTTGAGGCTTACGCTGCGTGCCTCGGCGGCTTGGACAACGCAGATCTTCTTGTGAGCCTTCCAGTGCTTCTTCTGGCAGTCGCGAGAGCAGTAATCGGTAGTGAGGCACTTTGCGCAGACCTTGAGCTTTGCGTCGACGCAGGTCTTGTTGCAGTTACCGCAGGCCATCTTGGTGGTCGCGGTGAGGATCGCGGTGATGGTCGCGGTGGTGGTGATGGTGGCGGGTGATTGTCGAAGGAAGAAAGGTCAGAGCCTTTCGCGATGGTCTCTTTTGTAGTCGGTATTCGTGGCAACACAGGCAGGAGCGTGTGTTGGCAGATATTCGATGATTCACGAGATCGTGCGGGTTGCCCGGTTGCCCAGCTGCCCGGCGCACTCAGGGGGCCCCTTTCCAAACAGACTAGAACTACGTCGACCCTCCCATGTGAATTACCTCTATTATCCCTTCAGTCCAGTGTAGGGATGTTATGATCGAGGGAACCGCCATCTTGAGCACCGTAATTTTATACTCGCGTATCTCGCTGTTCTTGATATCCTTGGTGTCCTTGGTAGCACCAGCATCCCCTGCATCCTCGGCCCCCTCTTCGTCCTCTTCGTCCTCTGCGTCCCCATTGTCCTCTGCATCCCCTGCGTCCCCATCGTCCCCAGCGTCCTCTACGTTCTCTGCGTCCCTGGCGTCAATGGCAGTCCTGTTATTTTTCTCATACCTCCAAGGTCATCTCCCCTGCCTACCACCAGGATGCCGTGCTCGAAGCGCTTCCTGTGCCTATCACCCCCATTTTTGCGATATTCATGTCGTCTCTGCAACCCTTATTGCCCTGCCCTGGCTGTCCCTGTGACGCGTTCACCTTATCCAGTAGGGAGGAGTCTTTACTCAGGTACATCATAGCCGGCAAACGCGCTGCTGGTCCACTCGGTGAAGACGGTCTTGACCTCCAGGAGGCCCTTGTCATTGCAGCTGGGCAGCTGGGACTTCATGTAGTCGAGAGCTTCGGTTTTCCACTCCTCAACGAACCTGTTCATGCCGCCTGACGACATGCTCACGAACATACCCATGCATGAGTCTAGCACCATGATGATGGTCACACGTCGGAGCTGCGATAGGCCTGTGAGAGTGGCGTCTAGGGCCGCCCACAGCGGTGGTGCGCTGTCCAGCTGGTCCTCCGGCTTGATCATCCCGGGACCGACGTTGAAAAAGACGTGTTCGACGCTGGGCGGTGCTGATGAGACGGTCTTGACCGCGCCGGCCAGGATGTGCTCGTCTCGCGGGTACATGGCAAGGTTGAGGCTGAGGTTTGTTAGGGACCGCGCCTCGCTCAGGTCAATGTCGGCGCCTGTCAATAACAGTATTTGTTAGCCATGCGCTCCTGACAGTAGAGGGCGGGTGGAGGGGCTCCCAGACGTACCGGGACCATTCAAGGCGACGCCGACTGAGCGCAGCGCCGGCGCCGCAGCACCGATCAGTTTGACGAGCGCTTCTCTGTCGTGGCAGTCGGCGACGAGGGTCTTCAGCTCCGTGAGCGTTCCGTGTGTGAGCGAAGGCACAATGTGGGACCAGCATATGCCTTTGGAGCCTGAGAATAGGCACAGGTGCTGGAGCTTGTCCAGCCGGGCGATGGGCTCCGTCGACGGTGCCGATGCTTCTGTGGCAACTGAATCGTCTTCAACCTTGTTCTCAGTCTCCGTCTCGTCCTTTCTCTGTTTTTCATCTCCATCCTGCCCGTCTCGTTTCTCGTCATCCTGGGCCAGCAGGATGCTGCCGATTCCCAGGAAGCGGATGTCGGGCTGATTGAGAATGAACGACGTGGCCTCGTGCGCGTGCCCAACCTTGAGCCATGGGACGATGAGCTGGCCGTGGATCTGGCCTGGCCATAAGACCTGCTGCCGCTGCTCGGCAGGGAACAGGCTGAGATCCAGGCAGCCGACGGTCAGATGGGACACGGATGAGAAGTGGCGCGCGACGGTGAGCAGATTGGCCTGCCAAGCAGCCGTATCTTCCGCCTTACGATACTGCACGTCGTCTGACTCGTCGATCGTGAACGCCTTGATCTTCCGTGGTACTGTCGTGCCTTCGCTTAGGACCGGCGCGAGAAGACTGGCGCTCTCGTCCATGAGCTTCACCTGCACGCCGTTCCAGTAGAGGTCGCGGCTCGGCTTGAGCCAGTCCCGGCACACCAGGCTCGTCTGCGACAGGTCTTTCCTACTGACGTGGCTCAAGCACGCGTGGAGCAGCTCCGGGGCGAGCTGTGCCAAGGCCATATCTGCTTGCCGATGGTCGTCGAGGGGGAGCGTTCGTTTTCAGGGCGATGAGAGCACTACGACTGGGAATTTTGCTTTGATAACTGGAGTCGGCGAGTTTTGTCGCTGTCTCATGAGACCCAACTGCCTTTGTTCTCAATGAGCGGAAGGCAAGCCAGGGAATGAGAGATTAGACCGCCAGTTCCAAGGCTTGGACTCTGCTATGTAGGCAGCGGTCCATCTGCTCCAGGCCCCTGGCAGTCAGGTATAGACGAGCATCCATCAGCGGCACAGGATCCGTTGGAAGGATTTAGCGCCGAGGGAGGAGGGGTTGTTCCATGTAAAACACAATAGGCAAGCAACCATGTTCCAGGCAGCCAGAAGCCTGCTGACTAACGATGCATGGTTGTCCTTTCTTTCCCGGGTTATCTAAATCAGTCCTGTGAACTCTCTGCACCATGGTCAAACGCCTGCTTGCTCAGCAAGGTAGTTGAGTGTTGAAGATGTACGGGAGATCAGTGTTTCTACATAATCGGGCATCACCCTGCGGAGCACCCTCTGCCGCTTTGGTTCAAACCTAGCACGCTAATGACTACCATCCGACTATGCTGTGAACCCAGCCCCAGGAGGCAACCCCAGACCCAATCAACGACTATGGACTCTTGAGTTGTTCATTGAAACCATAGGCTAAGGCTTCCTCAGACGGCAGTTTAGCTCCCACGAGTCGCCTCTGAGAAACAATCCGCTCGGCCAATGCGGACGTGTTCCACTTTGTTGACAACTCGGCAAAAGCAATGGTGCCCCGCTGCCCCCATTCGAGGTTTCCCATGCAGCTGGAGCCTCCCATGTACAACTCTCAGTCTGATAATTCTGACAGTCAGCTCACGTGTCCACCTGGGCACGGTGCTGGAGGATCCCACCGTAAGCACCGAAGCATGCCGTTTCTGGCCTTCTCGCACCTGCCGACGAAGCAGGGGGAGATGGAAGATGGAGCTGTACAGCGGAGCTTGCCGGGCCCCGGCAGCGGTACGGCCTGTTTCCTTCCCCCACAGCAGTAGCATAACCGCCGGATACTTCGGGTTGACACCTCGTCTGGTGACGGCCGCGACTCAAGGCCCAAGGGCCTAGCGGTATTTAATGGCAGCAGGAGGGTTCGCGTGAAAGGCCTCAAGCGGCATCGCGAGGCTGGGAGGGGGTTCCGCTCCGCTCTCGCGGGCGGATGAACGAACCGAACCCGACGGCGCGAGGGTTCGTACGTCTCGACAGGCCCGAGAACGAGGGGGCCCAGCCTCGCCTGCGCGCTTGCATGCGAGTGTAAACGATCGCTTCGTGTTCGCAGTGCGAGAAGGGGAGGGGCTCTATTGGTCGTGGGGGACCTGTTCTCGGGCGTCGAGGAGGATGTATGGATGCAACGCTGCGAGGTGGGCACCGCCACGGGCACCTGTGACGCGGGCGAGTGGGATGGGAGAGGAGTCTGGCAGGGGTATCGACAGTCGGCGGGAGACGCGGTGATTGGGCTGACCGGCACTCGGTCTTCAGATTGTCGCGCAGGCGAAGGAACGGCATGCAGTCCCAACCAGCCGTTTGCAGGGCGTTTTTCGACATGACAGCCCGCCCGTCAGCTCAGCCTTTTTTTCATGCCGTCAGCTGGGGCCAGGCCAGGTCCATTGCCTTCCCTGGCTGCTGTTGGTCCCCAAGCGAGACGATCTGGCTGCTGTTGGGTCCTGTTGACAAAATCCTGAGGTGACGGGCGGCGGGCAGTCGAAAATGTCGTCATGGGACTGCGATGATGTAGTTGGGGGCTGCCCCTCTTTTGCCCCGCCCTCTCTCTCTCTGCTCGGTCTGTTCTGGTCCCCCCCCACCCCCTCCGCAGGCAGCACAGCACAACACAGCACACTCCCTGCAAGCCCTGAGACCTGCCCACTGGGAGGTGCAGCTGCGGCGCCTAGCGGCCCATGCCACAGGGCTACGTAGCACACCTGGACGGCACTGGGGGCGCGGGAGGGCCAGACCCAGCACCCTAGCACCCATCCATCAACTATGCCACCAAGTGCTCCGGCATCCGCGCCGTCACCGTCTGTGCTCGCGGCATCACCACCAACCTCTAGTGGCCCAACGTGGGCAGGCAGCCCGCTGGAAGCAGTGCCACGCCTGGAGCCTGGAGCCTGGAGCATCCGCGTCGTCATGGCCGCTCGCGATGCAGTGAATTGTTTCTGCCGCGCCCAGCCGGTTGTTGTGCTTACATGAATTGTGCGCTCAGCGTGAGCGAGCCAGCCAGCTGTGCCGTTTCTGTCATGTGCGAAGGTCATCATCCATCCTCATCGCCCGCCTGGGGCTGGCCACACCTCCTCCCTCCGCCCAGTGCATTCGTTGCCTGGCTCCGGAGGCATGGAGGCAAGCGGACAAGCGGGCAAGTGCCAATCATCACCCGATCCCGTCAGAACAGCGATCGATGAGCGCCGCGAAACCTGCTGTCTGCCTTCACTGCCACCACCTGCCAGCAGCCTATGGTCTGGGTTGGTCTGGTCTGGTCTGGTCATCTCTGGTGTGCTGTGTGCTGTGCTCTCTATATCGCCTCAATCCCGGGTCGGTGGGGGGGATGACGGCCTTGGGACCTGCCTTCCTTATTACGCAGACCTCATGTCACTTTCATCAGTAGCTCCCCCTCCCCCGAGACCCAGTCCCAGACCTGGAGCTGGACCAAGACAACGCCCCGAACGCCGCTTTGCCCAGCTTCCCTATTCCCACCCTAGGACACCGGGTTCTTCGGTCACATCCATCATACACAACCCATACCTACATCCCTAGCGGCCTGCCTGGGCTGTGTGACCTATTTATTCGACATTTCCGCCACTCCCGGCAGCCTGATGCGCTCTCCTCGAATTCTCCCACGATACCCGCATCGCCTCGCCTTGCTCGAACCCTGCCTGACGTGACGATACCTGTCCTGCCTCACCACTCGTCACGATTGTTACGATACCTGACCCGGACCGAACGCCCAGCAGAGCTTCTTCCGGCTCTCTCTCTCTCGACGAGCTGCACAGCACAGCACATCACATCACAGCACAGAAAAGCAACAACCGCCGCGGGGGATTCCCAGGCTCCTTCCTTGGCTGCCTGCCTACGAGTCCACAGGCACAGGCACCACCGATTTAGCCCGACCGCGCGGAAGAGGGGCGCGCCTTTCCACAGCCGTAGTCCCCGTCGGTCTCTCAGTCCCAGGCCCAGTCCCAGCCCAGTCAGCCGTCGTTGGGCCAGTCGCAGTCATGGGTCTGGTCCATGTGCCAGCTCGCCTGCGATCCGCTTCTCTCAGTGAGTCCTCTCTCCCGCACCCTGACCGATCTGATCTGCCTGCTGCGTCCGTCCCGTGTTCGACCCCTCCGAACCATCAACGTCACGATCTCGCGCCCCTCCCCCCGCCTTCCCACCCCCCNAGACCCCAAGCAGATCCACCGCGCCTGGCGCAAGTCGTCACCTCTCCTTTCTGTCGCCCAACATGCTAAACTGGCTTGCACCAGCAGCGAGCAACGGCTCTACCAGCGCGGCCGCCGACGCGAAGCCCGGCGAGGACGATGACACCCTCGTCGTCGAGCCCGATCAGGGCAATGGTGCGTACCCTTGACTCTGTCCTTAAAAAAAAATCCACCGCGCTGCCCCTCGCGATGCGATGCGATGCACTGCGCTGCGATGCGACGCGACAACGCGCGCTGCCCTCCCTGCCACACCCCGCGATGCGCTTCGAAACCGCGAAATCGAGACTGATCGTTTCTCTTGCCATGCAGTTCTCACCCACATCATCTCCCAGCTTCGCCCGGGCGCCGACCTCAGCCGGGTAGTCCTGCCCACCTTCATCCTGGAGCCGCGCAGCATGCTCGAGAGAATCACAAAGTCAGACAGACACTTCCGCGCTCCCCCGGCGCTCCGACGTCAATACCGTGCTGACCCTCTACCAGCTTCATGTGCCACCCCGAGATGCTCCTCCCCATCCCCGAGATCGACGATCCCACCCAGCGATTCGCCTCCGTCGTCAAGTTCTACCTCAGCGGCTGGCACATCCGCCCTCCGTCAGTTTTTGCCCTGCCCTGCCCTGCCCAACATGCACCGCCCGCGTTCCGAAGCTGACCTGACCCCAGAGGCGTCAAGAAACCCCTCAACCCCATCATCGGCGAGATCTTCAGCTGCTACTGGGACCTGCCCGACAGCACGCGCGCCTACTACATCTCCGAACAGACCTCCCACCACCCGCCCAAGTCGAGCTACTTCTACATGATCCCCGACCACCACATCCGCGTCGACGGCACCCTGAAGCCCCGGAGCAAGTTCCTCGGTAACTCGGCCGCCAGTCTGATGGAGGGCACCGTCACCCTGAGCTTCCTGAACAGGGGCGTGGACAAGACCAAGGGCGAGCGATAGTGCGTGGCCGACAAGCCTCACGTGGTTCCGAATCTCTGCTGACGCTCCTCTAGCATGCTGACCCAGCCCAACATGTATGCCCGCGGCATCCTCTTCGGCAAGATGAAGTACGAGCTCGGCGACCACAGCTTCGTGCGCTGCCCCGAGCTCGACCTCGTGGCCGACATTGAGTTCAAGACCAAGGGATGGGTCGGCGGCACCTACAACGCCATTGGCGGCTTCATCAAGAGGGAGAGCACCGACGAGATCCTCTACGAGCTGTCTGGCCTGTGGAGCGATGAGATGTACATCAAGGACGTCAAGGTAAGTCCGTCGGCGGATGTCGGCGGGGGCCAGAAGCTAACCCACGACAGACCGGCCACAAGGAGATGTTCTTCAACGCGAAAACGTCCAAGCCTTCCAGCCCGTCTGTGCGACCCATCGAGGAGCAGGAGGAGCGCGAGTCGCAGAGGCTCTGGTACAACACGGCGCAGGCCGTGCGGGAGCGCAACCACGAGCTCGCCACCGACGAGAAGACAAAGGTCGAGGACAGGCAGCGCGAAGAGCGGGAAGCGCGGAACCGTGACGGCGTCGAGTGGCACCCAAGGCTGTTCAGGCCGGTCAGGGGTGGACCCGGCGGTTCCGAGGAGGGGGAGGAGGACCTCGAGTGGATCATCAACGCTACCATGTGAGTGACCTGCATCGTCATGTGAACGCGAAGTGCCGAGTTGGGAGCTGACTGGTCGCTAGCGATGCGACAACGCCCGAGAAGCAGGCCGAGCAGATTGCGGCCGTCTACCCAATCCTTCCCGGGCAGAAGATTTCCTCGGCGAATCAGATCCCGCCTCACAAGTCGGCAACACCGCTGCCGCAGGCCTCGCAGACGGCGCCGCCACCGGCCGCCGCAGCACCGGCCGCAGCGGCAGAGCCGGCGAGCGACCTCATCGACTTTGGTCAGTCCGAGACGGCGGCCCCGACCCAGGAGCAGGCGCCCGCGGCACAGGCCCCGACGTCCCTGCCCGCGGCGGCAGCGCAGGAGACGCGACACGACTCCAAGGACATCACGGGCATGCTGAGCCAGACGGGCACGCCGGCGGCGGAGGGGCCGCTGATCGACTTTGTCGGCGACCTCAAGAAGAACGTGCCGGAGCTGAAGAGGGCCGACACCAGCGAGGATGATTTTCAGGATGCGGTGGAGAAGTGAGGACGGCACAGACAGCATGAGCTCGCGCGGAATTGACGCAGGCTCTCATGATTTCGAGGATGGGGCGGGCGGACTAGAAAAGGGATACCACGACCGCGACACGACACATCCGCATGTACAATCTCTAGATAGTGCATCGTCACGGGTAATGAGTGATACACGGTCGACTGCATCGAGTGGGTTAAAAAAAGTTGTACACATATTCTTTCCGACTACATGCGTGCGAGCACGGCCGTGTGGCCTCGTGCCCCCTCCGTGCTGACCGGAGACGGGGAAACGGCGGACTCGGCAGGTGTCTGCCGTAGGCTGTCTGCCGTATGCTATCTGTCGTCTGCCGGCTGTTGTCTCCCCCCACGGACCCAAACGCCCAACGCCCAACGCACTCTCCCGACGAGAGATGTGCCGTTCTCTGCATCCCTCACGGGGTATCATACAATACGCTCCTCCTTTTTTCGAGTCGTCCGCCCGGCTCCGTGCCGGGAATCGCACCTCATCTGTTTCCCTCCCTGCCATCTACCCTCCTAGGCGAAGCGCCGCCTGGCGGGCTCGGGGGTGGGGCTGCGCGAGGGGCTCCTCTCGTCGCGGCCGCGGTCCTTGAGCCACTTCTTGGTGCTGAGGACGATGTCGCGGTCGAGCTCGTCCGAGGGGTTCTTGCGGTGGATGAAGTTGCAGAAGCCGCCGCGCACGCAGCCCTCGCCCGAGTTGAGGCGGCAGCAGGCCTCGCGGAAGTCGGTCACGGGCGACAGCTCGGCGTAGATGGGGCGGGCGGCGTACCAGCGCGAGTTGAGGGCGTCGCACGCCTTCTGCGCCGAGTCCTCGTACTTGAACCGCGCGTACACGTTGCCGATGAGGTCTGGGCGGTCAGCGATGCCTGCAGAGGAACGGGAAGGGGATGACCCTCGTCTCTCATCTCGTCCGAGGGGGGGATGAAAGGTCGAGGGAATCAAAAAAGGAGGACGGTCAGGGGAGGAACTCACGGTCGTTGTTGTTGTCGCAGACGACGAGCTCCTCGAGCTCGCCGTACTGGCACAGCTCGCACCAGATGTCCTCGTAGAAGGCGTCAAAGTGGTTCTGCAGCTGGCTCGGGTTCATGCGGTTCTTGGGGTCGTAGGCCGGGTTCTGGTACAGGTTGGGCATGAGGATAGTCTGGCTGTACGAGGGCTTGACGTGCTTGCGCGAGCAGCGGTCGCCGTGGCGGCAGGCGCCGATCTTGAAGTAGAAGGAGCAGTTGACCTTGTCGAGCTCGGTGCCGAAGATGGAGGCGAGGAAGTTGGCCATGGCTGCGGGTGTTGCGCGCGGGAGCTGGTGTCGGGGGTGATTTTCGGGCGTTGATTTTGGACTCGGAGGTTGGAGGTGTCGGGATGGCGTTTGGCGAGCTGGTGGTGATGCTCGGGAGGAGAGGCTGGCGTCGCGACGGGATGGGAGGATGGCAGGATGGGGCAAGTTCTGATGCAGCCTTGCGTCGCGCGCCTCGAGGAAAGGGCAAGTCGGGGCGGACAGAGAAAAGAATTGATTAGCTAAGGCGGAGGCTTGGTACCGCATGTGCTGGAATGTGGCTGGAGCTTCTCCCTGATTACTCAGACGGTTCCCGCTGCTCTGGGCCTTGACCGTCTCAGGTACCTACTTGAGCCCCTTACCTAAGGCCCCTTGGCAGAGAACGCGGGGCACTTCCGTGTGGCTGCCATAGGCCCCAATCGATCAATTGCAGGAGTCGCGTAAATCTCCTGAACCCCTGCATCGAGACCGTGCTGTGCGCATGGACCTTCCGATCCCAATCCTCGACCCAGCACAGCACGACCACAATCCTCGCCTGGGGCCTCGTCCTCGTCCTCGTCTTCGCCATCGCCCTCGCCATCGCCCTCACCCTCACCCTCAACCTCAATCTTCGAGCCTGGCAATCCACCTCGACCATCCTCGCGTCACCGTTTGAAGCCCACCCGCGAGGCTGCCCGCCCATGTCTTCGCCGCCGATTCGCGCCCTCCCCCAAAGATCATGATCTGCACCACGTGCCGACTCCGACTTCCTCGCTGACGCCCTTTCCTGGCGCCCCTATCAAGACACCTGATCGACTCCTCGAACCCGTCACACCGTCCGGTGCCGCTGTTGTTGCTGCCGCCGCCGCCGCCGCCGCCGTCGCCATGGACCAGGCTGACATCCCCGCGCTGCTCTCGCGGCTGGCCTCCGACGAGGATGCCGCCCGCAAAATGGCCGTCTTCAAACTCCAATCCTCCATAAACGACCCCGCCTTCGCCGACGTCTTCATCTCCTCCGGTGGCCTCGTCATCCTGCGCCGTCTGATTATGAGCACCGGCGGCAACACCTTGGCCTACTCCCTGCAGAGCCTGACGCGCCTGCTCGAGGTCGACATGGGCTGGGACATCTTCGAGGGCCCTGCCGCCGGCGACCTCGTCGAGCGCGTTGTCGAGCTCATCGTCACGAACCCCCTCGTCAACATTCTCCGCGGCGCCATGTCCATCCTGGTCGCGCTGGTCAGCCACTCCCAGTCCGACTCGGGGAGGACCCACGCCGCAGGCCCCAGGTCGCCCGGCTCCTTTGGCTTCCGCGCCCTGAAGCCCGCCGTCGCCGTCTACCCGCACTTCTTCGAGCTCGTCATCGCCCAGCTGCAGTCCGCCGACCACGCCCTGTGCGCCAACGCCCTCATGCTCATCAACGCCCTGATACGCGATGCCGTCTCCAGCGACGCCGCCGCCCGCGAAGCCGCTGCGCCCGTCACCAAGTCTGGCGGCCCTGCGATCGAAGAGTGGTCCAAGTTCATCAAGCGACTGCAGGACCTCGGCCTGATCAAGGCCGTCTACAACCTGATGCAGAGCTCCGCCCTGCAGGATCTCGCCCACCCCCTGCTCGAGTTCCAGTCCCTCACCAAGGTCCTCCTCCGCAAGTGGCGCGAGGTGCGCGTCGACGTCGAGCGCCCCGAGCACCGGAGGGGCCTCAAGGGCCTCCACATCGCCAGCGCCCCCGACCGCCCGGGCGTCAACGGCGCGTCCAGAGACGAGCCCATCGACGGCAGCAGGAAGGGCAGCCGGCGGCACAACCCCGAGAAGTGGCGCCGCCTCGGCTTCGAGACGGAGAGCCCCGCCCAGGAGTTCGACGTCACGGGCTTCCTCGGCATGATGGATCTCACCGACTACGTCCGCAAGCACGAGGACGGCTTCCAGAAGATGCTCCTCGAGCAGTCCACCAGGCCCATGCACAAGCGCTGCCCCATTGCCCGCGCCAGCCTGGCCGTCACCATGATCCTCTACGACCACTTCGAGGTCGACAGGGCCGAGGCCGAGGACGCTAAGGGCTACCAGGGCCTCGACGGCTCGTCCGCCAAGAACAACGACAAGCTCTTCCGCCCGCTGCTGCTGCAGTGGTCCCGCCTCCACACCGCCGGCCTGCTCGCCTTCTTCCGCGTCTGGAAGGCCACGGGCGCCGAGCAGGCCGACTTTGACAAGGTCACCGAGCTCGTGCGCATCCTCGTCGAGCAGGTCGTCGGCCGCGCCGCCCGCACCCGCGACGTCCTCGAGGTCGAGGACGACCTCGCCGAGTACGACTGCGCCCGTCTGCGCGAGCTCCAGATGGAGCTCCTCGAGCTCTCGTTCGAGGACTCGTGGGGACAGCACCTCTACCAGGTGCGCGAGGAGCTCAAGCAGGAGGCCCTCCAGTTCGTCAAAGAGCAGCGCGTCCGCTGTCTCCTCCAGGGCGCTTGGTTCTCCAAGCCCATGCCCCGCCGCGACACCAACGCCACCGAGAGCGACGCCCAGCAGCAGCAGCAGCCGCGCCGCCGGCTCTACACGCCCACCCCCTGGCGCTTCGCCAAGCTGTCGCACAACCGCCGCTTCCTGCACTACGCCGACTTTGCCGCGCGCACGCCCAAGGACCCGGGCCTCGACGCGCTCACCGAGAAGGTCGACCTCGGCACCATCAGCTCCGTCGTCTCCAACGTGTCGGCGCCCGACGACGCCGCCAGCGGCGCGACGGTCAGGAACCCCGCGACGGCCGGCGGCGGCGTCGGCGGCGCTGGATCGTCCACCAAGATCACCGTGTTCCGGTTCACGGACCCGGCGGACCCGTCGGGCGGCGGCGAGACGGCCATCCTCGCGCTGCACCCCGTCAACCACAGCGCCGCGTCCGAGTGGCTGGACGGCCTGCTCATGATCCTCAACCAGACGCCCATCACGGCCGAGACGAACAAGCTCGTCGGGCTCGTCAGCGAGTACGGCCTCAAGATCCGCCTGCTGAACGTCAGGGTCGAGGCCGCCTACTCCGGTCCCCCGCCGGGCGCCGGCGTCGTGCCGAGCCGCGCGGGCCTGGACGAGGAATACTACTACGAAGTGTGAGGCGGCCGAGAGAGGGTGTGACGGGACGGCAACAGGGTGGGGAAGACGGAGCACCAGGGCCGAGTGATCTGGGCGACAAGATACGAGAAGACGAAAAAAAGGGAAAGGGAGAAGGAGATGAGAGATGTGTGTTTGAGGCTTGTTTATTTTGCGTGTCTGGCTTTGATATACCCTCTAGTTTGCTTGCTGCGCGACGGGGCTGGGAAGCGAGGAAGGGGACGAGCGAGGGAGGCAGGGAGGCGAGACGAGCATCCGCATCCGCATCGTTCTGGAGTGGATTTCTTCTGGCGAGGCATGTACATACCCCCTTTATTTATTGTTTGTGGATAGTGGACGCGGGTGCGCGTTGTGTATAATCAAGAGGATATACCCAAGGCGCTTGGAGGCAGCTTGGCATCTTGATGATGCCAATCGGTGGACAGGCTCTGGCGTTAATGACAGACTCCGGCCGGGCTGCGTCTCAAGAGCAACTATGGATGGCAACAATGCGAGATTATCATACTTGAAGATGACGAGCCTTTCATCCAAGGTAAACTCCTAACCGCTTTGAATTGGCAATCTCTGGCATGGGCGAGAAACTCCCGGAGAGAAACGTCCCACCATCACGACCAAAACCCCTCGAAATAAGGACGGCTTGCCCGAGGCATTCAACAAGATTACAGCGCTTCGGCTGGAAAATCCAATCGGCCACAGAAGCAAAACCCCGAGGCCAACGAAGCCATCAACGCCAGTCTATCCTCCGAGGCTTTGCCAAACATAGCCCAAAACCAATCCGTTCACATCATCAACAAGGCAGCAGCAAGAACGCTAGCAGAGCCTCAGCTGCAACGCCTGGACCATCATCCCTAACTATCAAATCTTCGTTCTTGCCTTTTCAAGCCCTCTCAAGCCTATGCTTCAAAAATAATACTGCTGTTGCGGCTGCCCCGGCGGCGGATGCGCCGTAAAGTCCAAGTTCATCGCATCGACTCCCGAGTTCCACGGATCTGGTGATTCCCACCAGATCGACTCGTACAAATCCATCGGCGACATGTACGTCGCCGGGTCGATCCCCGCAAGCCCTTCGAAGCCTGGCGCCGGAGGATACACGCCCGACAGCCCGGCGGCTGCGTAATCAGGCGGCATGGGCGTGCCGTTCTGCTGCATCTCCGCCATGGCCAGAGCGGCGTCTTGGTGAGGGTCGAGAGCGGCGGCTGTCGGACCCGTCATTGACGTGAGGGCGCCGCCGTTGGAAGGCTGTGGGAGGAACGGAGGCTGCTGCATCAGCAACGGGGTGCGGGCACCACTAGCGACGCCGCTGCCGGCGTCGGACTCGCGCTTGGCGGAGGAGCCAACCACGGAGCCGTGCTCGTAGATGTTTCGTAGTGCGGTAAGAGCGCGGTGGAGAGGGCCGGAGAGCTCAATGTCCTTGTCAGTCTTAGGAATGTGAGCGGAGGGGGAGGTCTCCTTGGCGGCGGTGGCGGAGAGCGCAGCGATGAGATCACCCTGCAATTGGCGGACGTCGGGGCTGTTCTTCGTCTCAGCAAGGATACCGAGCAGGAGGGCGGAGGAGAGGCCGTGGTAGGTGTAGGCCCAGGAGCGGGTGGGAATGACGGAGAGCTGGTGCATGGCGAGGAACATGCGGACCGTCTCGATGAGGTTGTGTTGACACTTATCGGAAAGGAACTTCTTCTGGTCAGGGTCAAGCTGCGTGCAGTCGCGGTGGAGGGCGGGACGACAGCAGACGGAAATGACGAAGGAGGAATGGAGGCGGATGCCGTAGTACTGGAGACGGTCGACGACAGACTTGCACTGGTCCTTGAACTGGATGTTGGGGGCGACCATGGTGCGGAGGGACTCGACGGCTTTACAGTTGTCCACCATCTGTTCGTACGAGACGGTGGTCGTAATGTCAGGGTTAAGGCGGCGGGAAATGATCTCGCAGAGGTGGTACATGGTCTCGAGGTAGGTATAGTTGCCCTCGCCGGCTTCTGAGGCGGTGGGTATGGGGCAGCAGGGAAAGTTGGTCATAGGGGAGCGATCGAAGGAAAGGGAGGTGAGGGTATCGTGCCAAACGCAGGTCCACCACAGCTTGCGGCGGATCATTTCTCTGGACTTCAGATGTGGAGGTAAGCTCTCACGGTCGTCCTGGGTGAAGGGCCGATGGAGGCCAAGCGACTGGGCCAGACGGCACGTCAGGCCCAGCAGAGCCCAGGAGGCCTCGGCCTTCATGTCATTGAGAAGGACAAAACCGGTGATGAGGAGGGCCTGGATGGAGTCGAAGGTGGGTCGGAGGAGGAAGTTGCCCAGGCGGAGAAAGTGGAACGAGATCTGAATATACTTTTGCGAGTCGCGCGTCCGGATGTGAAAAGGCGAGTCGTGATACTGGGAGCCGACGGCGAGGACGGCGAAGAGAATGGCAAGCCAGGACGCGGACACGGGCTTGGTGGTCTTTGTGGAATTGCGGGCATTCCGGGCCCTGTCCTCGAGGTAGACCATAAGCTTGGATTCGAGGTCGTCAATATCGACCACGAATCCCCAGAAGGCTTGAGGTGTCTCCTTGTAGGTGCGGAACAGCTTCATGACCTCCCGATCCGAGGGCAGCTCGGATGAGATCTCTCTCGTCAGGCTGTCGAGGTGGCGGGAGGACATGAGAGGAAAGGGCGCCGAGGTGTCGAGGCCGAGGATGGAACGCATGTCTTGACGGATATCACCGCCCTGGTGAATCTCGGCCGAAGAAGACTGTTCGCGCAGCAGCGACGGGATGCTGTTGTGACCGAGATAGCGGGTGATGCTCTCGGGAGCTTCGGACTCATCGACGCTGGCAAATGTGCGCGGCCAGCTGGGCTGGCGTTGTGAGGGTGTCCGACTGGGATCATCGGCCGGGGGGTCAGGAGAACGCGGCCTCTTGCGCGTGTTGGAGCTCTCTGCGGTCGTGGTAGACGCCGTCGCAGAGGCTGTCGTCGTAGGCTTGCCGGACGACGTGCGATTGGGCTTGTAGGAGCAGAGCTGGGGGTGGTCTCGCTTCACACAGTTCTCGCAGGGCTGTTGATTATCACACTTGACCTTTCGTTGCCGACACGGCCAGCAAGCTGTACCATAGCGGACCTTGCGATGGGAGTGAATGATGCGGTTTGCCTCTTCGGGGGTGAGATTGTCGAGGGAGGGGTGCGCCGGGTCGGGGGTCGAGCGGGCATCGTCGCCGACGTGAGCATCCCGTTCCCTTTCGTTCTCCCTCTGCATGTTGGCTGTGACCGTGCCCAGCGGGCTGTGAGTTTATAAACGACCGGTCGGTGGTGTATACCGATGGTGGTGATGGCGCGTTGATGGAGGGGAATCCCGAATAGCGAATGCCGAGGGGGGAAGGGGGATGGAGATTGAGGAGACGGGGGAGGCCTGAAGCAGGAGCAGGCGCCGGAGCTGGCGTTGGAGATGGAGTTGGAGCTCAGGCAGGAGGAGCCTTGTGAGCTTTAGCTAGTAGCTCTCTGCTCTTGCTCTGCTCTGGATGATGAGTGAGAAGATGAGCAGGTGCGATTGGATTGAGACTGCTTGCTTGCACCATCCAGTCACAATCGTCATGGCTACACGGGTCCAAGTGGGGAAGGTAGAAATCGGCATTGAAAAGCTTGGCCACACGGTTCCGCAGCCTTACTCAGCAGACGGCCGTTATGAACGGAAGTCCGCAAGCATCCACCGGCCGCATGCAGTTGGAAGGGAACCTGGCCGCCTGACAGCCTGACAGGGAGCCTGACAGCTGCAACAAGGCAGCTGGCAGCCGGCAGAAGGCCCAAGGCAGATTCGTTCCCCAGCCACCTGCCCCGCAGTTAGCCGCTCCCGCATTGATCCACTTCGACTTCACCTGTAGTCGCATGTCACTGTACTGCCACGGCCACCGCCATCCTCCTCCTCCCAGTATAACCTCATGCTGTCTCCCTTCACGATCCCCTCCACAAGATCAGTTCTTCACCAGCACTGTCTACAACCAGGACAGCTTGCCTTCTGGACCTCGTGCTCTGAGGCAAGACCAGGCACCCATGGGCCGCCGTCTCCCGTGGAATCATCCCCACTTGCGAGTCAACGGCGCCGCCCCCAAGATCACACACAACCCTCAACGCCTCAATCCCGAGCTTAACCTACACCTTGATCCATCCCCTCTCCCTCCTCCCAGACCTACCGTCATGCCCTTCAACACACCTCGGTCGACCCGAGTCCGCGGCCGTCTCGTGCAGAACGACCGCACATACTCCACCGCGCCCTCGTCTTCCAAGCCCCCCACCCCTTCCAAGAAGCAGCGTCTCCACGGCCTCTACGACGACGGCATCTGGTACTGCAACTGCGAGCCCCGCCAGGAGGCCAAGCAGTTCCCCGTCAAGAAGAAGGGCCCCAACAAGGGCAAGCTTTTCTGGACCTGCATCACCCGCTCCTGCGACTTCTTCCTCTGGGACGAGGATGCCACCTCCCGCACCATGGGTGTGACCGTCTCGACTGTCGAGGAGCCCACCATCCAGAAACCTGCTGCGAAGGCCCCCTTCTCCGAGGCCAAGGACAAGCTGCCGGAGCGACCTGCACCACCTTCGACAGCACCGTCCAAGCACAGCCCTAAGAACAAGACCTTGTGTGACTTCTTCCCCAAGTCACCCAAGAAGCAGACCGTCAACGCTCTCGGGCCAGGCCCCATTGACGTCTCGTCTGACGAGGATGCCGAGCTATCCGCGCCCTCCGCCGCCGCTCCTCGGACCCCCTCTAAGAACGACAAGCGCAAGAGAGTCCAGTTCGAGCGAGAGGAGGAGGATCTCATTGGCGACCTGTCCTCCGACGAGGAGCGCCAGCTCGACGAAGTCGTGACCCGTAGCTCCCAGAAGATTCGCGATGGGATCCCTGACCCTCGAGACGTCTTCACGCCCGCCAACCAGCGGACCACCGACCTCCTCCACGGGATGCCCACCCCAGCCACGGCCCGCACTCTCTTCCCCGGCCCAGACTCCAAGCGGGCAAGATTGACCGACGAGTCGCGAACCATGTCCACCGGCCTCCGTTCCCCGCAGGAGACGCCGACATCGATCCGCACCCGCGACGCTCTGCAAAGCAGCCCCGTGTCCCGCGCCGACGCCGACACCGACCTCACCGAGGAAGTCATGGCCCTTCTCAAAGACCAGAACGTGTCCCCGGCCGTTGCCCACGCCCTGAGGGACACACTCGACCGGCACGCTGCTCGCACTCGTGGCATCGCCATGGGGCGCGACGCCGTCCGGGGCCAGCTGAAGGCCAAGGACGAGCGGATCTCCCAGCTGCAGGAGAGGGTTGTGGCTGGCGAAAACAAGAACAAGGCCTTGCGAGCCTCTCTGACGAACATGAAGGCTGGGCTACAGAATCTGTATGCCGAGCATTGAGTATCATGGGAACTGCATGGATGGTTGATGGATGTTTGCCTTGGGTGGAGCGGTTGAGTAGCCTACATGAGATGATGATGAATGAGATACCCCTTTTCGAAATTTGATCCGGACTTGACAGTAATGACCGCCTTAGCCAGTGAAGGTGAGACCTCGAAAGGGTGAACCGCAGGAGCCGCGAGTGCGGCAAACTGGGTGTTCATCAACACGGGTTCAGAATATGTGATAAAGCAAGAAGGTGCAGGGATCACTGTGCCTACGTGCTTCTTGAATATCATGGCACCAGGGAATCCAAGACAGGCGCCGCCAGTCGGCTCTCAGCGAGCATCAACTCACATACTCTCGCCGATTCCTCGCATGGCAAGTTATCGAAGACATCGAAGCCTACGCAAGAATGATGTCCAGATTCATCTAGCCACATGCCGTGTGCTGCCGACAAAAGCACGCCAACAGTCATACGCATAGCACGACGAGTTAGGACACCCGGTGCTGACCATTTTGTGCCAGCATGGTGTTAGCTCAGCGCCAACCGTGGACTCTCTGGGGAACGATGGTCGCGATGGCGGGGAGGTAGATCTCCTCGGGCTCCTCGGCCCAGGAGGCAGCTCCGCGGCGTCAGAACGACGATGGACCAACAGCAACAGAGCCTGCGACGGGCCCCTGGCGATGGCGAAGGTGAGCCTGGGGCATGCTTACCATACGAATAATTCTCACTTGGTGGCCAGTGCCAAGTGTCAAGGAGGAAAAGGCGGCACCAGTTGCATCCCATATGAGCTGCAGGGGTTGGTTGTGCCAGGATCCTAAGATTTGAGGGCCTCTGACGCAGGGCGGACTTCAACCTCACCAGCAGAGGAGAAATCGACATCCTTACTTCTGACGCTCGCTGTCAAGTTGAGTAGAACGATAGCGGTAGCGGCAAATAACACAAGACCACCTGCGAAGTAGGCTAGGTAGACCACATCTTGTTCATCTCCATCGGCTCTCGCCTCGGACAAAGCGTCGACCACCATTCCACGCCGCGCTAGATGTTATCAGGCTCGCCGCCAGTTGATTACCTCGCCACCTCACGGAAAGTGCTGCAGTTCTTCTAAAAACCCTCAATTCTCCTGCTTGTACATTCAACACCAGACCCAATGCCGAAAAACTTAAGGTACACGTGCCACGCCAGCAGCCCCGGCTCTCCCCCCTTCTTCTTGTTTTTCCTCCTCTGCCCGTGGTATCATGAATGCCCCCCTAACAGGGATGGGGATTCCACTGTCTCGCGCATCTCACAGCTCCTGCTCCCTCGACCCGAACGTGCGTCCCGCTTAGTACACACGCTTGAACGGCGGCACGGGCTTGCACTCGTTCTCGTCTAGCGTCGTGGCGATGACGCGGCGGTAGCCGAGCTCGACCTTGCCGTGGGGCTCCTTCTGGAAGGACAGGGTGTGCTTCATCCAGTTCTCGTCGTCACGGTCGGGGTAGTCCTCGCGGGCGTGGGCGCCACGCGACTCCTTACGGTTGGCGGCGGAGACGGCGGTTTGCGAACTATCATCATGTCAGTCTGTCATGCCTTCACGTGTCTGGATCGGAAAATACGTACGCGCAGGTCAGGAGGTTCCTCAGCTCGAGCGTCTCGACGAGGTCGGAGTTCCAGATCATGCTGCGGTCCTTAATGCCGACCTCGGGGAACTGAGCGTCAATGTCCTTCATCAGACGGACACCCTCGTCCAAGCTCTCCTGTGTCCTGAAGACGGACACCTCAGTCTGCATCGCCTTCTGCATGGCCAGGCGGATCTGGGCGGTGGTCTTGGGACCGTCCGAGTTGCGGACCTGGTCGAGGACCTCAATGTGCTCAGCACCAGCGTCGGCCTCGATGGGCTTGAGCTTGGTGCCGGGGGTGAAGTTGTCGCGGATGGTGTGAGAGACGGCACGGCCGAAGACGACGAGATCGAGGAGGGAGTTGGCTCCGAGACGGTTGGCACCGTGGACGGACACGCAAGCGGCCTCACCGCACGCGAACAGGCCGGGGACGACCTTGTCGTTGCCGGACTCGTCAACGGTCAGGACCTCACCAGTGTACTTGGTGGGGATACCGCCCATGTTGTAGTGGACGGTGGGCAGGACGGGGATGGGCTGCTTGGTGACGTCGACACCGGCGAAGATACCGGCCGTCTCCGAGATACCAGGCAGACGCTCGTGCAGGACGTCGGCGGGCAAGTGGCTGAGCTGAAGGAAGATGTGGTCCTTGTCAGCACCAACACCACGGCCGTCGCGAATCTCCATGGTCATGGAACGGGACACGACGTCGCGCGAGGCGAGATCCTTGGCGGTGGGAGCGTAACGCTCCATGAAGCGCTCACCCTCCGAGTTGAGCAGGTAACCACCCTCACCACGAGCACCCTCGGTGATCAGGCAGCCGGCGCCGTAGATACCGGTGGGGTGGAACTGGACGAACTCAAGATCCTGGTTGGGAAGACCGGCACGGGCAACCATGGCCATGCCGTCACCGGTACAGGTGTGGGCGGAGGTGCAGCTGAAGTAGGCGCGACCGTATCCGCCGGTGGCGAGGACGGTGTGGTTGGCGAGGAATCGGTGCAGAGTGCCGTCCTCCTGGTTGTAGGCCAGGACACCGCGGCACTCGCCGTCCTGCATGATCAGGTCGAGGGCGAAGTACTCGATGAAGTAGTTGGTGTTGTGGCGGAGGGACTGGCCGTAGAGAGTGTGCAGAAGGGCGTGGCCGGTTCGGTCGGCAGCAGCGCAGCAACGGTAGGCCTGGCCACCCTTGCCGTAGTTCTGGGATTGACCACCGAAAGCGCGCTGGTAGCTGGCGGAGGGGGAGAAGCGGTCAGCGATATTGTCTTTCAACGTCGAGCGTCTTACACTCACATCTTGCCATCCTCGGTACGGGAGAAGGGGCAGCCGTAGTTCTCGAGCTCGACAATAGAAGCCGGAGCCTCCCTGGTCATGTAGTGAATGGCGTCCTGGTCACCGAGCCAATCGGAGCCCTTGACGGTGTCGTACATGTGCCATCTCCAGTCGTCCTCGTGCATGTTGCCGAGCGCAGCGTTGATGCCGCCCTGGGCGGCGACGGTGTGGCTTCGGGTAGGGAACAGCTTGGAGATACAGGCCGTGTTGAAGCCGGCCTCGGCAAGACCGAAGGCGGCACGCAGACCGGAACCACCGGCGCCGACGACGATGGCATCGTACTCGTGGTCCTGGGGAAGATGGGTTAGCCGGCGCGTCGATGGCAAGCATTGAGGTTCGGGCTGTCGGGACATACAATGACGGCGTACTTGTTGCTCACGAAGGGGGACGCCTCCTTGGCGCGCAGAGGGCCGTTCGCGAACACTCGGGCTGCCCAAAAGCTGTCAGTCGAAGTGTCTCTACCGAAGAACTAGGTAAAGGTGACAACATACCGGCAGGCCGTGTGGAGGAGAAGGCTCTCGTCTGAAGTCTGGAGGCACGCGAAAACTGAACCTCGGGTCAGCGAAATGGCGAGATCCGGGGACGAATGGCAAAACACTCACGGAGGGCGCGGCGGCCAGTCTCCTCATTGCCATTGAGGATGCCATGATCAATTGACTGTGGTCTCAACTGCGTGCATCAACAAAGGGGATGGAAGGGGATGCGGCTCTTGTCCTGCAAGCAAGGAGTGGAGGGGAGGATGCGAGGTTGCGGGTGATGGTCGGAATCTCTCGTCGATGATTTCTAGACGTGCATTGGAGGCGACACTGGCAGTTCTCGGTCGCTCTCGCCCGGGCTGGCTCGACCCAGCTGGCCAATCAGAGAATTGATGATTAGCTCAGTAGCCGGCCAGTTGCCGGTGCGCCACATTCGGTACGCCACATCGGACTGTCACTAGCCACAATCTTCCCGGTCCATGACAGCTCGACTTCACATGCTCACCGACTACTCACACCACACACCACACCACACCCACACCCCCCCCCACCCCACACCCACCCACCCCTCTACCACCCCAATCTCCGGGAGTCCCGATGCAGAGACTCTACTTCACATGCTACAGGCCAGAAGCAAGGAATTCTGCACCCCCCCCCCCCCCCCCATTCCCCTAGACTTTTCAGACGATCCGCAATGTGCTTCTCGGGGGACTCCCCCGCTCAGGGGATTGGCCATGCGTGAAAACACGATTCAGCTTCATCTAGCGACCCTCTTTCATTCATTCGCTAAACAAACGCGCTGCGTCGAAAGTCTCGTGACCTCTACCCTTGGCTGCCCCTCCACTGCCGAGGCTCATCGCACCTGCCACTCCATGGTATCAATGACGACTCCTCTAGTCTTCTTTCTCCAGGCCCATCTTAGTCCCACCGTCTACTGTGCGAGGGTCTCCCTCAGCATCACCAGGAAGTTCTCCTTGAGCTTGTGCACCTCCGACACGTGCGGCTTGGTCGGCTCACCCGCGCTGCGGCGCAGTCTGTCTCGCCTCTTGGCCCTGCGCTGCCGTTCCGCAGCGATGGGGTCCAGCTCGTCCTCCTGCTCCGCCTCTGCCTCGTCCTCCGATTCGTCATCGTACGCCATGTCCTCAAGGTCCATCTGATCGAGCCCAAAGTCCGACGACTTGAAGGCACCGCCAGGGACGAGATCCGCCTGGCCCTGTCCGCCGCCCTCGGCAGCCATCTTCTGTCGCGTCTTGTCGTGGTGCCACTTCTTCCTGGCTTCCTGCCACGAAATGAGCTCGTTGACCTCCTGGATGACCTTCTCCTTGTCGATGGCGCCGGCACCAACGCCGCCCTCGAAGAGCGCATTGATGTCCAGCGTGCCGTTCTTCGGTCCCGTGCGCAGGAACTCCAGGATGCCCTCGATCCAGCCCATGAGCTGGTCAAAGAGGCCGTTGTCGTGCGTGTGCACCTCGTGGACGAACTTGTAGAAGTTGTGCTCGTGGCGCGCGCAGAGGTCGATGAAGCCCTGAACCGTCTGGTTGGGGTCAGCCGAAGCATCCTGCTCCTGGCACTTCTCTACGACCTGTTGCATCTGTCAGCATTCAACCGTGGTCATTGGCTTCGAAAATGATGCTCACCTGAATCATGTCGTCAATGAAGACGGCAAAGTCCGTCACGCTCGAGTACACGTTGGCAGACTTGTAGACCCGGACCAGCGGCTCGTAGAAGATGGTGAAAAGGTCCCTGAAAAGCTGCAGAGTGACGGGCTCCTCGATGAGCTGCAGCATCATGGCCTTGTCGTGCTGGCGCGTGAACAGCTTCAGAAGCTGCTTCAGGTAAGAGAAGAGCTGGGCACCCTGGCGAAGCTCCTCGTCCACATTCTCCACCGCATTGTTAAAGGCGACATAGGCGTTGTAAAGACGGCCAATCTGCTCCGATGTGAGTTGCGGTTCGAGGTACTCGGAGCGCAGGATGACAACAATCAGGTCTATATCCTCGCTCACGGCCTCCTCGCGAATGGCAATCTTGATGTGCTCCTCCGACTCCGTGTACAGCTTCAGCTTATCGACCAGTGTCTGGTCTCCAATCTTAGCGGCCAGACTGTCAATCGACTTCTGGAAGCTGCGGATGCCATCGTTAAGGGTGAGAGTGAAGATGCGCTGCATCAGCGACCTGGTACCGAAGGGTTGCGCGAGGAAGATGTCGAGCACGCCGGACATGACGGCCGCCGGGTTCGCTATCCTGATGACATTCTTCATGACCGTGTAAGGAATGAGAGAATGGATCCGCTTCGCCTGAGCGAAAAGCTCGGGAGAGTTGTCCTCGGCGAGGAAGAGATGATAGATGGTAGCTGCAATCTCGATCCTGAGCCACTCGGCGAACTTGCGATACTGGATGCTGAGATCGGCAATCGTTTCCTTTTCCTTGATCTCTCGGAAGAGCGCGGTGAGGCCGTTGCGCTCAACAATTTCACGTCGGAAGCTGATACGTTTGTTAGCATGTATCCGCGGCCATTGCTTCATTTCCAACCTACTCTTCCATGTAGATGTCGAGCTCTGCCGCGCGTTTCCTGGCGATTTCGTAGAACTTCTTCTGTTCCTCCATGCGCTGCTCATCAATGGCCTTTCGGCGCATGATGTCATCCACATCGTCGTCGGTAGGCGTGATGGGGTCTTTGGTGAGAAACTCCTCCATCGCGTTCGTCTGAGCGATCTGGGGGTTGGCGAGCAGCGAGCGGATGAAGGCCCTGAGGGACACTCTCTGCGACTCTCTCCACAGCGTGACGGTGTCACTCTTCTTTGCGAGTAGGTTCATGGGGCTCCTGGTCCTGTCGTCCGTCGAAGTGCGCGGCGAAGCGCGTCCAGTCGATGCGATGGAGCCAGGTCGCCGGTGGCCTGCTTCGACCAGTTAGTGATTGCTCTCAAGCTAGAAACGATCCTATGTACGCACCCTGAACTGTGAGGTTCTGCCCGCTGCTGTCACCTCCCAGCTTGAGGTTGGTCATCTGAGTAGAGACCGAGGAGAAAGATGACGCATCGTCGTCCTTACTGCCGCTAGTCATTGACGAGAACAGGCCGCTTGTTGTCGTGTCGGCCTTGTTCTTCTTAGGGAGAGTAGGGAGGACCTTGCCAGGCAGCTCGATGCGCAGCCTCTTGTGTAACCTGCTGAAGTCGCCGTAGCGGCGACCGACAAAGAACTCAAGCTCCCCCTTCCTCTTGATGCGCAGCAGGAATTCCTGTCACACCGTCAGCTCGCAGCCTCCAGGAATCGGAGCTGGGTTCACTTACAGCATGCTTATGATGCCTGATGGTCTTCTTCACCTGAGTGATGTGGACACCGGCGACGTTGACATCCCATCCGTTGATGTAGTTGCCCTCGGGCATGGTGTGCATGACGCCTGTGTCAATTGCGTTGCTGTCGACGACTTCAAGCTCGGAGAAACGAATGCGCTCCTCGAAACCCGACGACGTCTTGACTCCCGACACCATCATCAGTTCGACGAGCTTCTGGCTCTTCAGAGCCAGCTTGCGACGCTTGGTCTCCTCGAGACGATCTTCGGAGGAGGAAATGTTCTTTGTGGCGAACGACTCAAGGAACTGCGCAGGTAGATGTCAGTACGCGGCCGTTATAGAGAGGTGCGTGCAAGGGGCACTCACCACTTGCAGCTTGTCCTGCCAGAACTCCTTTTCCCTCGCCTTGTCGAGGAAGGGGAAGTCGCGGACATGGTGGACGAAGATATAACGCAGGATGGGAAGCTCGGATTCGAGGGGGGAGACCTCGCCGTAGTCGGACTTGAACGGCGCGCCGAAGCGCTTGAGGGCGGTGGGGGAGTTCAGCTCCGAGATCTCGTACTTGACCTGGTCCGAAATAAGCTCGCGCTTGAGGTCTGGGTTTAGATGTCAGCTTCGTCCGCCTGCGGATACGATTGAGCTCCCCAGCTCTCGAAGAGAGGCGCTTACAGTGCTCCTGCTTGCCGGTCAAGGTCTGGCCGGGCGGTGGAGTGTTGACGGGCTGGAGACTGGCGGTGGAGCTGTTGGGAAGCTCAGCGTCAGCTCCGGGGGCCACAGCGCCGCCGTTGGGCGGCTGCACGGGGGCGGATGAAGCCATCGCCGGCAGATGTGGGTGTACTGGTCGTGGTATGTGTGCTCTGTTGGGGGTTCTCGGTGTTCGGATTTACTCGACGTTCGTGTCCAGGTTGCAACCGTCGTAAATGTCGGTCAGGTGCGGTGAATATGATGTCTTGCAGAGGTGAAAAGGCTACTGCAGTAATCGACGACTGGGGGGGCCCGGGAGAAGGATGTGTCTGTAAGCGCAATCTATATGACTCGCACCAGGGTGGGCAAACGACCGAAGCAAACGAAAATGAATCCAACGAGCTTCTCGCGACGATGATGATGAAGAGTGACGGGAATGCCGAAATCCGAAATCGTCGAGAAGATGGGCGAGCGAAAAGGAAGGCTCGAGGTCGACAGGTAGGGGAGGCGGGCAACCTTTACCTTAGGTCTGCTTCGGTCCTCTCAGCAGACGATCGTCATAGGTCATAGGTCATCGGTAGGGCGGTACGGCGCTGTAGTGCGTGTCGCATGGATGGCGGGGTAGCAGTTTCCGGGCTGAGTGCGAGATGGAGACCAGGGGAAGGGGGACGCGAATCTGGTGAGGGGCTTGGTGCGAGTCAGACCCGGTCCAGACCCAGGCAAATGACTTTCTCGGGAGGACACTGCTTTTACATCATGGCCATCTACTATTCCGACAAACCTGCCCTCGGGTCCCAGTCTCTGCCAACAAGACCTGCCAACTGACTCTCCAACATTGTCGTCTCGAGCGCGTAACTGTTGTCACCCTGAGACACACCGGCCATGGCGTGGCGCGGGTGACCACGTTGATGGCACCCTCCGAGCGAGCAACGGACTCTCTGGGGGCCTGGGCATGACGTTGCCCTCCCAGCAGCAGCCACGCTCAGGATCCAACAGGACCAGGAACGCGCCAGAGCCCCTTCCCTGTTGCTCGGCTCGCATCGCCCTCGTATCGGCCAAGCCTCAGGCCCGGCACGCCAGTGCAGTGAAAAGTCTTTGCCATCCGCGCACTCGGCATCAGCCTCGCCCGCCAAGTCGCGAGACGCGCAATCCTCTTGACGCTGGCACGGCCATATGTGGGGACAGACCTCGCGGACAAGTCCGGAGTGGGTGGCAGCGCTGTCCAGCGCTGCTTCCGCCCGCCGAAATGATGACTGATGGGAGAGCACGCAACGGCAAGGAACCACAAGGGATCTCGGGATGGTGGATAAGCGCTAGCTTTAAGGCGGCTACCTGCAGACGACTCCTGCATGTGGAGGGGGGAAGGGTTCTCTTTCAACACCGCCGAGTGACCGTTGGCCGCTGCAGACGCTGCGTTTGACCTTGAGGCCTCGGCGCTCTCCTGCTTGCGTCCTGCGGGGGCTAGAGGGCCGGATGAGAGGCGCTCGTGGGAGCACCATGTGAGGCCGGTCTCGTCTCGATGGGCACCTCGTTCGGGCGACTCGAAGGCTGAGTGAGAGCTAGCCCCGGCCAACTTCCGCTCCACCTCGGGCGCCGGGCGGATCGGCCTCCGGGCCAGACGGCCCTTGGCGGAAGAGAAGGCGAACACACTTCCGAGTATCCGTCTAGCCTGTGATAGAAAGTCAAAGGGTATCATTCTCAGTGCTAACTATTGCCTCGGTGCCATAGCATATGCTCCCCGAACGTCACTAGAGCTCGTCCAGAAATCGTAGTCGGTCCTCCTGCTCACCTGTCCTCTTCTTCCACAGACCAAGGCCAGGTTGCTCCTCATCTCCGAATACGCGGGACTGGTTGCTGTCGTCAGCTTCGCCCCCAAAGAGCGAGAACCTTCCGTTCGCCGCAGCATCCCCTTCGGGCGCCGTGTACCTCGCCGCCAGCAGCAGCAGCAGCAGCAGGGCAAAGACGACAGACATGACGATCCACATGCTCTTCAGCCTCTTCCGTGTCTTCTCCTGCCACTCGCGGTCTGCCCTTTCCCACCCTTCGATCCTCTCCTTGACCACGTCGACCCGTCCGCTGAGAGCCTGGATCTTGGTCCGCCCCGTCTCGATCCGCCCCTGCAGGTCCCCGATCCGTTTCTCCTGCTCCTCAAACTCCCCCAGCGAGTCCACCTGGCCCTGCACCTCGCGGACCATCTCCTGGGACTCCGTCTCGAACACCCCCCTGATCTCGCGGGACAGTAACGCAAGCTCCCTCATGGCCGTGATCGTCCCCTGTAGCGCGCTCGTCTTCTCCAGGACGGCGTAGTACGTCTCGTCCAGCCGCCTCGTCGTCGTGTTCGAAAACCCGCTCAGGTCGGCGAGGGATTTCTTCAGGCCCCTAGCAGCACGTATCTTGTCAGTAAAAAAGAACCTCAAGCGACGCCCGAGCGAGCGGGCGGTGGGCGACGGAGGGAAGAACACGTACGTGACACGGGCCTCGGCCCTCTCCTGCTCCTCCTTCAACTCCCGCTCCACGTCCCTCGTGTCCTCGACCGGCGCGGCCATTTTCACGCTCATGCCTGGCTCTCTCCGCCCAGGCTCGGGGCTCACACCCCTCCCAGGCGTCCCCGTCTCGGCCCTCGCGACGTCCAGCGACGGCCGCCCCTTGGTCAGCGACGCGCCTGCGGATTGCGGCACGCGGTCGTCCCGCCCCGCCTCGCGGCCGAGGTGCGTGGAGTTTTGGCGGCTGTGGTGCCGACTGTGGTGCAGGTGGTGGTGTCCGTGGTGATGGTGATGACGCAGCTTGACGGGCGGCGAGAACTCGGTGATGGAACGGGTGAGCTGGTGTCGGCCGCGCGAGGGCTTGGACAGCGGCAGAAGCTGCGTCGGCGGCGACGGCGGCGCTGGCGGCGAGTCGCTAGCCATGGTCTCGTCGGGTCGCACCTCGCTCGTGCTGCGACATCCGACGAGTCGGGTTGCGTAGGGTGCTTGCTGATGCTTGTGCTTGGTTCTGGTACTGGTACTACTTACTGGTCAGGAAAAGGGATGGGATGGGGGAGAGAGTTCGGGCGTTGTGGGGGCCCGATGGCCTGTGACGTACAGGGTCTTCAGCGCTCTGCAGCGGTGCAGCCGTCGGGTGAGTTCCCGGGCTTGGCCCAGGGAGTGCGAGTCCCTGATTTGGCTCACATGCACCCAACCCAATGAATTGCCAGGGCGGCGGGGTCCTGGCCGGTCTCAGCGTGAAACCCCCGGCACCATTTCATCTAGGTCCCGGTTTACTTGCCGGAGCTGGAGACGGGTAGTCCCCAGAATCAGACATGATCGGGGTCAAGGGAGGTTTGGTTCTGAAACGGTTCATCAGATTTCGAATCGTGTGAGACTGGAATTTGGAATTCAAAGGTGCATGCTAGTCGTGAACGCCGTCCTCTATCCCTGATGTGCTGTAGCGACCTCATCTGTCTTTGACTCTCGTCCCGTCCCAGATGAGCTCGTCTGCCGAAATCCCCAGATGACGCCGAATGAATCATTTGCTTTGCCCCAGCTAACCCGACTCCGGGCGCAGACATCCCCAGAAGAGTGGGCGTTCCAAGAAGAATCTTGCCCGTCCATGCGTTGCTGGTGCATCTCGCTAGACCTTGACCGCTCAGAGCGTCGCAGCAGATCTCGCGGGGATTGCCCGCGGTTCTTCGACACCCTTGACTCCTCTTCGAAGCCATGGTCGTGTGCGAAGAGAGTGCGCAGCCGCCCTGTCTCCCTCGTTCAGTGCCCTGTGCCTCTCAAGCCGTCACCCTCGCTCCTCACGAGTTGATCAGCTTGTTCCTCTTCTCCTTTCTCTTCAACCTCTCCACACGCTTCTTGTGCATCTTCTCCGCCATCTTCTCGTATCGCTCCTTCTCCTCCTTGGCCGCTCGCTTGTCCTTGATCGCCTGCACCTTTTGCTGGACGGAAGTTAGTCACCGTTGCCGTGGCCCAGGACAGCGTTGAGACCTACCTTGCGCAGAGCCTCCTTCTCGTCCTTCATCTCCTTCTCCTTTGCCTTCATGGCTTTCATGGCCTCGCGCTCCTGAGTGCGCTTCTCATACGACGTCAAACCGGCGGTGGGGCGGAAGGCCGCCTTGGGCTGGAGCCAGTGCTTGCCGTTGACGCGCATGCCCTGCGTCTTGGGGGCCGGGGCCGCGTCCTGGGGTGTCGCTTCGGTCGTCGACATTGTGCAGTGCTCTCGGTGACTGAGGCAGGTCAGGATGGTCGAGGCGAGGTTGTCGGAGGTGCCGGGCTCAGAGATTGCGGAAACAGCGGGCAAGGCGGCGGGCGGAGGTCTGCTGGAGATTCTCGCTCTCAAAAATTTCGGATCGCAAGCACGAGGCGGGCATGCAAGGCTGAGAGGACCCCACTTTGGCCGCCCGCCAGTCCTGTCGGCCCACTGTCCTGAATTCTTCTCACTTCGGCGAAAACCCACCGCGAGTGGCTGTGCAACCCACCAGAGGACCGCAAATTGTGGCTGAAATTCAGGGTCCGATTTCCCCACATTCCCACTGTTGGCTCCCCCCTGGGTCCCAACTGTGTCCGCCAGCCCAGTCACTGCCAGTGGCTAGCCGCCGTTGTGTGGTGTCGTGCGTCTCGTTCGGTTTTCAGATCTCACATCCAGGCACCGGCAACGACGGCTTCGACAACCGCAAGACATCTGACTGTTTCACTTCTACCGTACCGAGTGTGAAATCCTATGTGACGTCAGGGGCATCCTCAATGCGCGCCGCAGAGAGCATGATCGGATGACACGTTCCATGCTCCAGGCTTTTTTTTTTTTTTTTTGGGAGCTTGAGGCTTCCCCGCGAGCTTCCGGGGTAGGTCGGCGGCCGGCCGCGGGACCATGAACTGAACAGAATAGGGCAAATGAGCGAGTTGGGGCGAATTCATGATTCGCAGATCCGACGACACGCCCCTGAGCCCTACTTGTGTTACTCGATATGCCCATGGCTCAACCCGCAGGTCGAATAATGTCGGCGCACGAGGGTGATTGCCTCGTACAGCCCTGCAGGGATCGTAAGACACACCGATATGTTGCTGCAGGGTGAACGATTCGACATGTCAAATAACGGCAGCGCCTCTCTTCCTGTTTCTGAGATGGGTCGTTGTTGGCCCCTGTGCGGAGATGACGACAGCTGTTTCTCCCGAGCTGTTGGGCCCCTATCCCTAGTGGGAGGGAGGGTTCGGGTTCCGTGGAACGCAAATTTTGACGTCGCGAACGCCGATGCTGCCACGCGAGCAGGGAACGACCCGTCGCGTCGAGCCACAAGTAGCCATACTATCGTGGCGCACGACAATGGAGCCGCGTTGATGACGTTCATGTCGTTCGCTGCAGCGGTCCAATATCCCAATCACCTAGGCAAGGTAAATGCTGTCCGTTTGGAGGAGGTAATGATGCCCCGAAGATTGCACATGGTCCAACGCATCCCTTGGCAGTGGTTGTTTTTGATTACGTTGGGCGTGGGGTCTGCTGAAAGCGGCCTCCTGTTCATCTGGGCAGCCGAACACGCGAGATTGCCCAACGCTGGTCCACGCAACGGGCCCCTCGAACAACAGCGGGAGGCAGCCCCTGATTCGTCGCCTGCCCGAGGGCGAGGTGGAAGGCAAATTATTCTTAGAATGCGTTGTCAGATTGGCAGATCCAGATCTCCACGTTTTGCGAAGGGGGGCGGCTGTGGGTGCGCTTGGGAACCGAAGAGAAACATCGGACCGGCCTGCTTCGCCAAACCGAAAGACGCCGGTTCCAGGCCAGCAGCAAGCACAGACTCGACTTGTTCGGAATACGGAACGAGAGAGCACGAACGCCCAAGCCACAGCATCCCCCAAAGGTGGAGATTTGCGCGGGCGCCAAGATGAAAAGTAAATCACAGGAGTTCCGAGGCAGATCTCTGGTGTTTCGACCCCGCTGAGCGCTCTGGTAGGTCTGCTGAACAGGGCAATGATAGGACGGTTCGGTCGGCAGCGGTCAATCCGGTCCAGATGAATGCACGATGGGATGCAAGCGCAGGGCACGGGCGGCTCTCTCTGTACGATGTGCCGGTCTCTCGCTCGTTGCGTTGCCAACCGCCTTCGCTGTGACGAGGGAGCCAAACAACTGATCATCCCATCCCGATGCTCTCTTCGACCCCTTTGGGCATCGTTTGGCCGGCTGATTACCACCCTGCCACCTTGATTGACAACCCTGCATGCGCTGCTGCAGGTCTGTCTGTACATCTGCCTGGATGGACGAGTGACTGGACCTTGCTGACGGCCCCATGCCCCATGCCAGGCCCCGAATAGTGGAGGGGACATGGAGGGCAGGCACATCAGCATGCAAGCCTCAGGGTGAACCGCCGGCCCCATTTGGTCGTAAGTTGGTGGAATCAGTCGTCGGACGGGCACATATGCTGATGCAGCTCCCGAAATGGATTGGCCCGGGCCTCATGAAACAATTGAGGATGATGGGCTGATGGTGATGGCTGGCTCGGGCGGATGTCTGTGTTCGTTGACAGCTCCCATTGCGGCAGCTATGCGCGGGAGCACAGGCGTCACTCTCCGTCTCAGTCTGTGTGCGCATCCGCATTCGCGACGGAACCCGCAAATGTTAATGCAGATGCAATGACACTCGCATCTTCACCCACACCGTCATCGCTTCTTGGAGTAGATACGGGACCTGCTCAGGCGTGGGGCCGCGACATGCCGTTGCTGCGTTCGGTAGTGTAGGAGCACGTCGACATGCTGGCTATTTCGCTCTCCCTTGCCCAATGTCGATGTGTTCGTCAGGAAGTGAAGGCCCAGGGATTCCCCCACACCTTTGTGCTAAGGGGTCAAATACGGGAAGGATAGCCAGGGCCACTTGTGGACAGGTACTTCGCCACCAAGTTCCCCTGGGACCGATCAATTAAGCCCCGATACCTTCCCTGCGCTGACGGGGGTCCCGGGCTTCACTCAACTCCCGCCTGAGCCGCCACGTCCTGTATGAAGTTTTGTTTGTCGGAGCGCGCTGCAAGGCGAGATGCTCAGCAGGGCTCCTAGGGGACCAAGAAAGGGACAAAATTCCGGAGGCCGTTAGCAGCCTCTGGTAGAGCTGTTCCTCTACCGTACTGCCACCACAGATGGAAAGCCCCCCCTCCCCTGCTGGACGGCACCGTCTGCGAGGGTTTCCCTGGCATGGGCGGCCACACTGTCAGCCTTTTTAGCAGCATCTCATCTGCGGTAATACGGTTGCGTCGCAAGGAGAGGCTGGATTGGTGCAGAGCGTAGATGAAAGCAAATATGATTTTCTTTCTGCCGAGCTTCGACCTGGCTTCCGCCGTGAGATGAGCGGCCACGTCTGCAGTCGGCAGAAGCAAGAAAATGGACCGCAAGATCTGGCTTGCTGGCGATTGCGGGAGCAGGACATTGCGATCAAAGGTTGGCCCCGCCGACAGGGAGATGAAGACGCCTCCTGCACGCAAGTTTAGTGAGCTTGGCGCTGGAGACACATGGGGACGGCGGGACGCTGGGACATTGGGGAGGCGAAAGAGAAGCCGATGGGACTCGGATTCTGGCAGCGAGCGTTGTTTATTATCATCCCACCCCAGCCCCAGCGTCGCGACCGGTGACAGGTGGAAGGGTCAGAACGAAAGTCGACGAGTCGGACTGGTGGCTTGACGATCGCTGACCGCCACATCGACCCAGTCTAACTAGTCGAGTAGTGCTGGATGGTGGGAGGAGGCTAGGCTGCTGGTGGCCGAGGATCGTGGCCGAGGGAGACGACGGGTCGTATTCCCAGGCCGCGCTCCCTTCGCACTGACGGCCGTAATGAGCCTGTGAGGTTGTCGTGTTGGCGGAAAGGCAGGGCAGAGCACTGGCACGGCACGGGCGAAATGCGCGCAATCCGCCGGTAACTACGGACTCAGCGGGCTGCGTGCTGCACTGTGGTTCGTGTGATGCGGTTGTTTTGATTAGGATCGTGAAATGAGTATTGAACATGATGATGTGTCGCCCCAGGCTGCGTCACTTGGTGTTGTTCGGATGCTGCAGTTCGCTTGAACGTGCTGGACCAGACGCGACATTGGACGCTCGTCATCTCCATCTACCCAGTCTTATGAACAGGGGCTGTTTCCCTTGCTTGTTACCGATGATGAGGTTTCCCCCCATTGACCGGCCGCAGGGCGGCGACGGGCATTGCTATAGCGGGAGGCCGAGAAGTTCATGATGGCCTCCTGCCGTCGGAATCTAGCGGCTGGTGCATCGATTCATGAATGCGCATCGGGGAGAAACAAGATCTCATCTTGCCGGTTCAGTCCAAGGTGTGCATAGGAACCAGACGAAGCCATACAGGCTGGCCAGTCAGGGGCCATGACCGCCGAGTGTGGCTGCCTCCAGCTGGAGAAGGTGCAGAAGTGCCAAAGTGGTTGTCCCAAATGGGTAAGGGGGGTACATGGGACGCGAGTACCTCTTTTCCTCCTTCCCTCCTGCCCCCATCCGCTAATCCTGGCCGGGCCCCTCCTGGCAGTGGGCAGGGGCCATGGGACGGCGAGGTGGGCAGTGGGCAGTGGACACTGCCAGTGGGCAGTGTGGGCGTGGCTGCAGGGGTTAATGGGAAGGACCCACCCAGGCACCTCCTTCTGTCGCCTGCCTGGCCTGGTCGCGGGCAAGGTCATGGATGGTCACGGTCACGGTCACTCACGGTCACAGTCGCGGTCGCTGCTCCACTGTTCCAGCGCTGGCTCCTTCCACCACCCAATTCCCTCCTTACGCTCCAGGTCTCCTCCATTCGCACGCCTCTGGTCTCGTCTCACCCACCATCTCCAACCCAACACCCACCTCTACACCACCACCTCCCGAAGCAACAACCACATCAATTCGTTGTCTTCGAGGTCCAGCAAAGTCGTCAGATTTCTGCTCTTGGACCGTCCATTCCTTTGACCCAACACAATCCAACTTGCCTCATTTTGATAATCAGCATTTCGTCTTTACACCCTCCTCACCTGCCCTTTGGCGATTGATGCACCGGTTCGTCCCAAGACCAGACCGTGAACCCGCCTCTATTCCATTCCCATTGCGACCATTCTACACCAATACCACCGGGTGCGTATACCTTACTCTGCTTATCCATTGTACGACCACATGCTATTCTGGCCGGATCTTTGTGCTGACGGGTGAGTCTGATTGTAGAAGTAGTCGTCCTGTCGGCTCTGTTCGAAGCACTTTCTTCTTACGTCCACGAGCAAGCGGCATCCTTTTTGACAACCGGCCGACATACAACCCGCCATCTCGTCCACGAACCACCACCCAAGCCACGCGACGTCCCTCCGACTTGTTTCTCCCGCTCATGTTCCCCTAGGCTGAACCCGTTGCTCGTTGTCCTAGGTGCCGCAGAGCGGTCGGATCATGATGGCAACTGCTTTCGGACCCGAAAGGGCAATGAACGCAACAGCTGCAGCGCTCAACTCATTCGATTTTGAGCAGCCGGCCGCCCGACACCTGCCCTCTATGCTTCCTATGGAAGACCTGGCGCACTCGCAGCCCGATTCGGACGAAGATCAAACCTCACCTCGCAACATGCCACCCCCGAATCCCCCATTCGTCTTCCCGGCTCGACCTGCCTCTTCCTCCGCCCCGTCTTCCTACTCTCGAGCATCCGGTCGGAGACCACAGTCGGCGATCGAGACCCCAAGTCGCTCTACTTTCGACGACGGCCTTCCCAGCGCTGACCGACCCCGACGATCGCCAGCGCTACCCAACTTCAGTTTCAACCCCGGTGCCTCCATGGCGCCAGATACCCACGCCTCCCTCCTAAGCCCTCCCATGTCACCTATATCCCCCCGACAGATTCCATCGCCTTCGACCTCCGGCGGACATGGCCACAGGAGAGGAGGAAGCGAGTTTGTGGGTGGGAACATTCGTTCAGGAGGTTCCATCGCCGTGATGAGTACCAGTCCGACGAAATCTGAGAGCGGCTTCGCCTCACCGACCTTCCAACCGCCACAGCTCGGAGAACCCCCAGCAGGTGGCCGTCGCCGTGGACACGCTCATCGACGATCGGCTGCTATTTCAAGCCATGACCTCACGTTGATTCTTCAGCCGCCGAAGACTGCGAATGCTTTGCGGGGAAGTAGCGCGCCGAACAGCCCAGCAGATTTCGGTCGCCGACCAGGAGAGTCTCCAACGATCTCCCCAGTCCATCTTCCTGTGCCCGCGACCCCAACCACTGAGCCCACCGTGTCTGACGCGGCGGTCGACATTGAACCTGTCGAGCAGACTCCGGTAGTCTCCTCGCAGACGACGCCCAGGCAGCCCAAGCCTGTACCGCGCGCGCGGGTCGGGTTCTCAGACACGCTGGAATTCATTCCCCGCCCCCTCTCCTTGGTTTCTAGCGACGCGTCTAGCACCGCGACTGCGCGTCCTGGAGGCCACTCAGTGTCGGGCAGTATCTCGTCGATAATATCCATGAACGACGAGCCGGTGCTCGAGAAGGAGGCCGAAGTCCCGTTACCCGTCGAGCCCCGCCGAACTCTGTCACTACCTCCTCCAGAGTCAAGGCCGAGCACGGCCGGTGCTATTTTGGAACGCTCACAGAGCATACAGTCTGTCAATCACAGTGGCAGCTCTCCTCGCCGGCGAAACTCCATTCCAACTCTGACGCACGTCCCCGATCCAGCCACAAACATTCCTTCTCAGCCCAGTCCTACCAAGACGCCGAAGCGATGGTCCTTCTTTGGCTTGGATCCATTTGTCGGCGCCCACTCTCCGATCCGTTCGCAACCCATCAGCCCGGGAGAGCCGGAGTTCTTATCGATCGCGGCAGATTCGGCATCCGGCGCTTCTGACCATGTTGCCGACTGTGTCCCGGAGAGCACTGAATCCACGCCTGCCACCTCGAAGAAGTCGACAAAGAAATCTAAGAAGAAGAAGAAGAAGGTTAAAGCTTGGGCTGGGTCGATCTTGAAGCCCAAGTCTAAACCTAGGGATAAGAAGACCGAGACGGAGTGCCCTCCCGACCAACTTTCTACCCACAGTGAGCCTGAGCTTGAGCGCCGAGGAGAAGGAGATGCGATGGTTGACTCGATCGCCTCACCAGTCACACCAACGGTAACCATCACCGACTCATCCAGCCCCAACCCAGCTGCACAACCTTGGAAGCCGCGATCCGTATCGACACCGGAGGACGACGCAGCCTTTTCAATGATCGACCTGGACGCTGCGCTCGGTCCATTCAATACACCTGTTCCCCACAATGCGGAATGGGATGCAGCGCAGAAGGCTGCGGGCTCTACGAAGCGCCAACTGCACAGCGCCCAGGGCATGAAGGGTTTCAGTGGACCGGGAATGCACTACCACCGTCGAGCCGAAAGTGCCCCCGAAATGGTTCCCTTTGAAGGGAGTCGCTTCGGCATGAACAGATTTGGCAGCAGCTCCACCATGGCAGACGTCTTTGAGGAGGATGAGGAAGAGGACGATGATGACAGCGAGGACGGCAAGACCACGTCCTCGCTACCAACCAGCAAGGACTCCTTCAAAGACAACAGAAGCGAGGTGGCCGAGACCTCCAGCGACGACGAAACACCCCCAGCAACCACGATTCAGAAGAATCCGATCCTGGACGCACTGACCGTGCAGGATGATGATTACACTCGCACGCGGCACGCTGCCAGCATGAAGTCCGAGCGATCAATGAACTCCCTCCATGAGCAAGTGATCGTTGAGGAGCCCCGCAACGTCGACTTCCGGTCCGGGTCCATGTTCCAAGACAGATCGGACTCGACTGGCTCCGCGACGCCCTCGCCCCGGCATGCTTTGGGAACGAGGGACTTGGCACCAGTGGAGGTCAGCCCTCTCCACCTAGCCACCCCATCGAACATTCCCATCAGTCCCTATTCAATGAGCCACGGATCTTCTTTCCCTTCCCCGCGGTCACCAATGTCTTACGACGCCCAACGCATCTCCACAGCGCCATCGTCTGTCAACGAGGAGAACACCTTCCAGTCGTTACTTCTCGGAGAACCTGGCCCAGAAGTCAGGTGCTCGGTTGATATTCCACCCTCGCTGACCTCGAGCACATCGACCATGACAAGGGATAGCACCTTTGTGCCGATGCCTCAGCCACGGGCTCAGATGCCGTTCCGCCCTGATCAGCGACCCGTCTCGGTGTCATCTGCAGCCTTCGGCCGCCGTCGTTCGAGCTTAGCAAGCCTGAGCAGGCTGATTAGTAGCTCCCACGGCGAGCGAAGCAAGCTCTCAGAGGAAGTGCCGTGCGAAAGCGAAGCGGATAAGAAACAGAAAGTCAGCCGAACTAAACGCCTCAGCCGGATGGTGCAGTTCTGGAGACCCAAGGACGAGCCTACGACGTAGAGCAGTCGAGTCACTCTAGGTCAGACGAGACGACGGCGGGCCATTCTTCTGCAGCTATCGGCCCACCATCTGAGAAATCTTGGGCAATCTTGATCACGACTGTATATGGATCCATTGTACACTTTTACGCCACTCGGTTTCCTACAGAGTAAACCAAACAACGCGCACCACGTCCAGCCTCCCACTAGATCGTCAACAGGGGAGAATATGGGCGCCGTTGTGCGAGGTCCCCGGCCACTAGGGCCGAGTCGGTCACAACTTCGGGTTTCCGGAGGTTGGAGCGGCGTTTTCACGACAGCATGAGCACCAGCAGCATAAGGATTCGCAGCACCGCGGCCTAGTGTTTCAAGGAGAGGAACACGTGGACGGTTGCGGGAGCGAGCAGCATGGATCCTACATTTTACTTCTTCTTCACCGAACATACCGTTACATTGATGATGGACAATTTGAGGAGGGATTTGGGGAAGGGTTTGGGGAGGGACAGATGAGGTGAGGTATAGGCACAATCGTGTCTGGTGGGATTTCCTCGCGGCCAATGGCAGGCCGTTTAGACGATGGACAGAGGCACAAACTCTCACGTAGACAAATATTAATGAACATAACAATCAAACAAGAACCACTGCCGTCCTGTACATTGATCTATGGGATTCCCAGTAGAAGAGTGGTTTGTCAGATGTGTTCCACCAGCTTGGCGTGTTGCTGAAGTGCCTCGGTTCGGGTGGCTCGAAGCTCGGACCCTGCTCGTTGACAACTGGGCGTCATTGGGCTTCGTCCCCATCAAGCTTCGACTTCCCCGGATTCTAGCCCAGCACGACCACCCGACACTGTCTACTTCTATTCGCCAAACGATCGTTAACGTGCCAAACACCCTGCAGACGTTTTTTCTGTGAACGACCAAACCATCTTCCCCGAACAGACACGAACCGCAACACGATCTTAAGCCATTCCCGCACCCATGTCGTGGAAGATCCAGGACCTGCCCGAGAAGGGCTCCTCCGCCGCAACGCACCGCAACGCCACGCGCCGCCTGCTCAAGGAGCTAGAAGTCTGGCGGCACGAGCAGGTCGACGAGCGGGGCGTAGAGAGGCTGGGTCCCGTGGGCGACGAGGACCTGCTGCAGTGGGAGGCCGTGATCAACGGGCGGGGGATTGGCGGGGGCTATGACGGTGCGTTGCCCCCCTTGAAGGCGCCTTGCCGTCCGAGGTGACTTTGGAGAGAAGTTTCCAGAAGCATCGTACGGAATTTGAAAAGCCAGTGCTGACAGTTCGTTTTTCCCCTTCGCCAGATGGCCGTTGGTTGCTTGCTATTCAGGTCCCGACTACCTACCCGCTCCGCCCGCCGACGATCCGCTTCGTGACGCCAATTGTGCATGCCAATGTTGCGCTGGACACGGGAGAGATCTGCCTTGATCTGCTGAAGGATGCGTGGACGCCGGCGTACAGCGTGCTGGAGAGCGTGAGGGCTGTGAGGACGCTGCTGGGGTACCCGGGGGTGGACAGTCCGTTGAACGTCGATGTTGCGGCGTTGCTGAGGGGGGGCGATGCGGTGGGCGCGAAGGGCTTGGTGGAATATTGGATCGGGGAGGAGGGCGGGCGGTACAATGGCCCATGATCATGACATTCCGGGAGGGGCAGGACGCTTGAAGGAGATGATGATGGCCTGGCAGGCCTGGAGGGTGCTCGGGCAGGCCGAGCCACGTACTGGCGTTGGCGGTTTGATTTCAGCATCACGGTGCGCAATGGGCTTGTCACAGTCACCAACAGAATGGTCTTCTCGAACACATTGGCTTGTTCATTACAAGAAAAACGGTAGAAAACGTATCGACATGACGTCTCGCTCCTGTTTCTCGACCCGGCAGGCCGGTGGGGAGCCTCAGGAAGCGCCTCTATGATGCCAGCTTCACAAAACGCGCGAATGCGATCCAAATGACCGGCCCCATATCTGTTTTTTTGGTAAGGGTTTCTTTTACATGAACAAAGGGGTTGGCTCTCTCTCCTTCTCGAGAAGCCCGATGACCAGAACCAAACTCCGAATCCCCTCAGTTGTGCGGGAGCTGGATATACTACAACGACTGAACGCCAGTCCATTTGCTTCCTCAATCAGATGCCATGGTGGTCATGCTGTTGGGGTATGATGAACTCAACTCGGCGACGATGATTCGAGCTCGGTGGATGCAATGACGAAGACCGTGGCCTTCAGATGGTTTGTTCCCCATTTGAGGGGGAATTGGCAAAAATGCCATCGATGGAAATGCATGCTGGTACCCAGCTTGTGAAAAGCTCCCTACTCATTGTAGTGGTACACCTGAGAATTTTGTTAGGAAACGCTTTGTGAAGAGAGCAGAATGAGGTACCGACCTTGTAATTTGGCAGACCGTATGGCTGCCATCCTAACCTCTTGGCCATTTTCGCGAAGCCCTCCGTCTCGATGAGGTGGTAAAAAGCAAACGGCGGGAACATGGCGCCGTCTCGGTGCACGTCGGCCTTGACGAGCAGCGCGGTGCCGCCAACACCATCGAGCATGATCTCGTAATGCTCGTCCTTGCCTTCCTGGCCCATGTACGCCATCAACGCGCGGTACGTCGGCATGTCCTTGTAGCCCTCGAGCAGGATATCATCGTGGCCCATCTCCGCTCCCAACTTCTGCGCAATCTCGCTATCCTGCCAGCTGTTGAAGTCGTAGGCGCGCTCCTCCATCTGTTTCGTCTCTGTGTTCATGTACCTCTGGAAGCAGTTCGGGACGATGACGGGCTTATCGTGGCGGGCGAGATCCTGGATCAGCGAGGGCGGCGTCTCGACAATGTCGGCGTCGAGCCAGAGCACCCACGACGTCTGAGGGCCCAGTGTCGTGAACAGAAGCGAATTGCGGGCCTTGGACATGATGGCGCGGCGCCCCTTCTGGTTCTGCATCTTGTGTCGCTCGCTCTCGTCCTGTGATGTGATGGCCGGCTCGAAATCCTGTCGGAGGATGACGATGCTCTTGAAGCGCTCCTTCTCGGGGCCGTGCTTCTGCGTTCGGGCGATCTGCTCCTGCAGCGCCGTCGTCGCGGCGTTGCCCTCTTTGGTCTTCGGCAGGATGAAGCCCAGCGTGATGAGTTCGTGGGGATAGTCGAGGCGCAGTAAGTTGTTCCAGTATTCTTGGTAGAAGCGCACCATGGGCGTCAGGATGAGGATGGACTCGCGGTTGGCGACGGGGTCGCCAGTGATGGTGACATTGTTGAGATCGTAGCGGATGACGGGCGGCGGTCTCCTGTCTGCCTCGGCGACCTTGCGGTAGGGGGCTGTCGGCGGTGAGAGGTGGTGGACGGCGGCGCTGACGGGCTCGCGAGGGGTGTTGGATGACGAGGATCCTATGGGCAAGACGAGGAAGCCGATGACGAAGATGCTGAGGAGGGCACCGAGAAGAAGGGTTATGGGGTTTGCCTTCTTCAGACGGACTGACCCCAAGGGTCGCGCCATGGTGCGGTCTCACGCGGGGGCCGACGATACGGAAATCATAAAGCTTGCTGATGCAGCTGCAGGCGTCGGGAGGCTTGGTATCGTGAACCAGGTCGTCGGGCTATCGCGAGGGGAGGGTTGTCGAGTATCGCAGGGCCGGCCGTTATCGATTCTCTGGCGTCGCAAGAGAAGGCGAAACGAAAGAAGTAATCGCGGCAAGAGGGACGAAAGTGTGGCTGCTGGGAGAATTCGATGTCTCGAGACTCTAGCTGCGCGTGGACGTGAGGACAGACAAGCATGCATGGCCCGGCGCAGTTGAATTGAATGCCAGGGCACTAAGGCTCTCACTTCAGGGGGTCTCGATCGGTCTAGCGCTGCCATTGGATTAACGATGGGCCGGCTTCTTTGGCTTGTGATTGGCGGCTGAGGTCAAGCCTTTTGAGCCATGGGCTCAGCCACATGCTGAAAGTTCCCCGCTGAATTTGGTAGCACACCGGTGGGGCTGTGTGCCACCTCCTTTTGTCAGCCTGTGTGCTTTGCTGTTGCCTACAGGCCTGTGATCAAACAGGCCGTCACAGAACGATTGCACTCGAGGGAGATTTATATCGCGCCCTAAACACAACCCTTCGGCCACGTCAGGTGCAAGAGGACATACTGCCATGCTGCATGAAAAGTCAACAGGTTATATGAATGACTACAATTCGAAGGGAAGCGAATGAGTGTACAACCAGCCGGACGCATGTTCCATGCTGTTTATGGAGAGGTGTGGTACCCTTTCAAAGTCCCGACGCCTTAAGTCATTGATCGATGGCCGTGTCAGCCACCTCGTATTCCGTTGCCAGCAAACTGTTGATTTCCGCGTTGTCCCACCCTTAAGGTTTGACGTCGCCCGCGTGCATTTTTACCGGCCATTTGGCAGCTCACAACCACCGACGCTGAACAAAGAACCCCCTTGGTTCTTCCAATCCCACTCTGTCATGCATCGACCGGCGGTCAGCTCCCATCTTCGCAAAGACATCTGCCCAGGTAGTGTTCGTGAATGGCAGAGCATCTACATCGCACACAGTCCCCGCCTCCGGTAATGTGCCGTCGAGCCAGTACCGCATTGTGTGCTGCGCAGTGCACACGGAAGGAAGATTAATCGAGCAGTGCTGTTACTAGTCAGCTCATTTGCAGTATGGCAGAGAATTTGGCGAAGGAAACAGCAGGTTCTCAAAAGGATTAGGAACGAGAAGACTCACGCCTGTGCCGTTCACTTCGAGCACCACGCTCCCGTCGAACCCTGAACTGACGTTGTACGCCGACCTCAGCGGTGTGTGCGCATCAACTGTGTTGCCGATTACCAGTACCGGGTTTTCCGTCTTGACCTTGAAGTCACCAGTGTACCTCTCCTTAGGCTCAATCATCCACTGGGCACAGACCGTTGTTTTCCACCCGGTCACCAATCCGAAGAGTCGGCTGGTCTTCAGCAGCTTTTCAAATGTAGGCCGCACCTCGTCAACGGACGTGGCTCTGAGCGCCCGATCACTGCAGTGAATGGCCCAGTTGCTTTCAAGGCCTTGCAAAGGACGGACTCTCCCCGAGGAGGGAGGAGCTCCCACCTCGCCGAGCAGAATTTGCATGAGAACTTCGAGACTAGGAACATCGCGGCGGAAGAGAGCGTCGAGGAGAGCGATCGACAAGGGCCAAGAGTGGATAGACTTGAGGCACTCGGCAACGACAGCCTGCACCAGGAAGTGGTCGAGAATGATCAGCCCCACGGGAACAGGGTCGTACCTCAGATCGTTAAACAGGTCGTATACACCTTTCTCGAGCTCGATAGTTGTTTCGTTCCGGGAAGCGAGGACGCAAGAATCGGCCCCAGCGTCGATGCATGCTTCTAACATGGTTCGCAGGGCTTTATCTGAGTCGGTCCACTCTTCGAAGTCTCTGTGCAAAACCCGTTTGTAAGCTGTGAGGTGGTTCAGGCATTTCATGGCGGACTTACGCAAATGCGTTGTAATACTCGTGGGGGTTCTGGACGCCGTCGATGATCATCCTATCGATTCTCTCCGGGAACATGCTGGCCAGCGTAGCGCCGAGTGTCGTGCCATAGGAGAAGCCTAACGATGTTTCAGCTCTGGTTCTGTTGATCAATGATGCCAGAAATACCCCAGTATCTTAACATGCCGTCTTCCCCAAGGCCATCCACGACAGACATGAAGTCCCTTGCGGTGAAAGCGGTGTTGACATATTGACCAACGCCCAGCGGATCTTCCTTGCAGATGTTGCTGTTGATACGCCCGCGCGCCCATAAACTGCCGATGTTTTCCCTAGAATCGATTGGCTTCGCAGAGTCGGAGGCCATCTCAGCCTCCAGGGCGATGTTGTCGACGCAAATGAAGGGCAAAGTCTTGCCTACACCACTTCACGATACGTCGTGAGCTCACTGTATGTGAAGTTTGGTACTTTAGATGCTCACCGAGGATCAAACGAAACAAGATCGTACTCTCCACCACTCAATCTACCGTTCAAAGCTATGAGTGCGTCTTGTGAGGCATCACCAAGGGTCTCAGACGTACGTTTGCAGGAGGCTACCGAGCAGCACTAGAGTCTGTCGCGACCCCAGTCCAGGACCCCCAAAATTCAGCAAGATGCTGCCTTTCGACTTTTCTGCCGTTGCCGGAATCTTGATGATTTCCAGCTGGAAAGTTGTCGAGTTGGCATCGCCGTAGTCGAGAGGCGTTGTGATAGAGCCACATTCAACGGGAAATTCTGTCTGGAACTCTGTCCCATTGCAAGGATTCCATTGAATAGTTGCATGACAGCCCCTGGCAAAGACTGTTGATAGATAAGCCGTGAAAGCGAGTACTCGAATGGCGGCCATTTTCACGATGGTTCTTCCTAGGAAATTCGGGACGGAGGGTGGCAGAGGGGTGCATTTGTACTTTTCCAGCAGCGTTCTAGGCAACAGCGAGATTTCCATGCCAATCGTCGTCGGTGAGTGAGCGGATCAAATGCGAACTTGACCAGGCGTACGACGCATTTGCTGATTCCAAGAGTTCGGTTACGGTTGCAGGGTCATGCGCGTCGCATCGCGGCGTAGGGGTTGATGCTCATGAATATACGCGTATAGGCGGGTTGGCTCTGACCTCCTGTGGGGCCGCACCTGGCTCATCAAGGGTTGGCGAGTGGCTAATACGACATGTGCATGGTACGACTTGGTCATGGAAGGACTTTTGAGAATGGGGGCTGTGTATCTAAGGCAAGGTACGAACCACCAGATGAGGTCGAACCTCAAGGAAGACCATCGACATCAAGGTTGGACTGTGGGTGGTGCTGATAAATAACATGGGCACGACTGGGGTGAGAGGGACTTTGGTCTCGAAGCTCATCGCAAACGCGTAAAACGGCCACAGGCAGAGATGCATGAACAGTTACGGCGGAATATTGGGAATCCAAGACCCATGAAAACGAATGGTGATGATAGATCTAGAATATGGCAGAATGCAACCATGAAAAGTCCCCTCACATGCTTCACAGCCTCAACCACCGCGAGTGCTGCATTAGATCTTCATGTAAGTCTGAGCTCAACTTATCGTTTGACACTGCTCCATTCCAATTATTCGTCAGCTGTTTACATCCTCATATCATTGCTTGCCTTCCTCAAATACTAATGCCATCCTCCCTCCGACCTTGGTGAAACGTGGCCCTGGGTCCTCGTCAGCAATTTTAGGTACTCAGGCAACACCACGAGAAAGTGCTAAAGCTTGTGATATAGCCGGCTCAGAAAGTATTGCATTTCAAGTCCATATCAATGAGACCATTGACTCGCCAGGATCGATCCCCAGCTCCACGAACAATAAGTTAACCAACGGACAAGAATGGTATTATGCGATTAGAGAGAGAGCCCAAGGAGAACCAAAAGCTGTAAAGTGATTTAGCGGTATTACGTTTTAACTCTAACTTATCCCCGGAGGATTGTGCGAGAAGCATGGAGGTGACAACGTTACGCACGAATGGACAAAGTGAACTCTGATGGAAGAACAAGCAGCAGAGGAAAAGTCGCAAGTCAACGCAACGAGCAAAATAGGACCATATTTGCCTTGACTTCCGGTCCATAGGAGAACCTGTGACACAACGCAGCTCATCAATGTAATCCTTGATTGTCGAATCCCTCTTGTGATGAGACCTAGGCTATGAGTTTGTGCCCGTAAGCTCAATACGTTAAAGGCTTAATCACCGTCCCACTTTCGATGCCAACAGAAGGACTAATCGAGCGTCGTAGACACATGCGAGTATTTCAAAGTCTGGGCCCTACCCAGGAGAAATTTCGGCAAATCCAAGCTCGAGCGCTTTGTTCTCGGGGGCCTGGCTCGAGAGATCGTTGATGAAATCATATGCTGCTTCGCCAGTCACGGCATCAGTCCAGTCCTCTACCAGCAGGTCTTATGTAACCTCTGATCCAGAGGCTGACCAGGTGGAACCCGTTGCGGTAGCACGTATGACCCCTGGGTGGGCCGACTTCAACACGTACGCAATAATCAATGAACCAAAGCTTTTCGCACTGGTTAAAATAATGTTCGCTTTGCGCACAAACCAATCGAAGCCAGTCGAGAGCTGTTCCTCCTTAGGCATGTTGCCGGCATTGTCCCATCCGGGATGTAGTTCGAGGCAGCATGGGAAAGACCGTGTAAAGGTGCTGTACGACCACATCTCAGGCGGTACAGCTATAACATAGAAGGTCAGGGGTGGGAGACGTGGAAAGGGTCAGCCTCAAGAAATAACACCATATGTTGCAGCTCACTCCCACGCCAAAACTGTGTCCGTACAGTCGGGTTGCTGCTAAAAAACGTACTGATAGCCTGTCCCAGACTATACCCTGCGGTACGGACGTAGACGTTGATGGCCCTGGTAATATTGACGGTTCAAGGTGGCACGATATTCTTGGCAGGCAGTCTACATGTCCCCATCAAGTAATTAGGTTGATATGTTGCCGTTGCTTGGCAAGGACATGCCATCCGTGGGGGGATGATGTTTGGCTTCAAGAGTCCTGGAAGGATTTTTTCCTGGTGTCTCGACCTCCATCTGGGAAATCCAATGAATGACTGCGCGGTTAGTCCAACGAATAACCATGTCCCAGATCATGGTTCTCGGCTCCGCTGGAAGACTAGAGAAGCGGTGGAAGCTCGGAGCGTTGACGTTGCTCATGATGGTAGTGATCAATACCTTCCCAGATGGATGATTGTCAGGAAGAAAGCTTGAGCTTCACCAGTTTCCTGCAGCCCCACGCAGCAACAAAAAGACAGCGAGTTGAGCAACAGGAAGGATGAAGCATTTGGGATGAAGGATGAGTGGGTGGACGATGGTGACGGTGCAAGTCAGCGTGCATGCAATAGGCGGGGCGTCAGTGCACGATAAGCTCCACAGTGGAACATGGCGGGCTTATCGAGCACACGGTCACTGACTCTGTTACAGCTCTGGCACCAGCTAAGCTTCGCCGACACGCGCCGACTTCGACGTCAATTCAGACTTCCACTACCGCCAATCCAGTTTCTCATTCGTCATTGCGCAATCTGCCCTTCCGAATTCGAGCTACCAGAAGATCAAGAACCTCTCTTCCAAGCCGTGTCCGCCCGCGAATTCATCATGTCGGCCAACATGGATCGCAGCTTGGACGAGATCCTCGCCGAAAAGGTAGCCCACACGCAGCCTCGCGCCCGAGTCTCGCCGGCCTGGCTGACTCGCAACAGAAGACTGATCAACCCCGCAACCGTCGTCGCGGCGGCGGTGGTGCTGGCGGCGGCCATGGTGGTGGTGGCCGTGATGGCGGCGGCCGTGATGGCGGTGGCCGATCCTACAGACGCGACGAGCGCCAGGACTATCCTCGTGACGGTGTTAGAAAGGTAGCTATTCTCCAACGATGCGAACCACCCATTGAGAGATCTGCGGCTAATCGCAACATGAACAGGTTGCCCTCCCTCCCTCCCGAAACACGACTATCCGATTCTTTGGCGACTCTCCCTGTGTAGCCGTTGCGCCGGTGGTCGTCCGACGCAGGCGTTGCTGCTTGACAAGACCTGGCTAATCGGTGTCCCTCCACGATGCAGTCTTACCGCGATGAGTCGCGCAACTTTGACAGGTAGGCTGGGCTGCAACCTCTGTCCACGACGAGAAATCGGCAGCTAACCTGGCTCGTAGTGAATGGGTCCACGATCGCTACGAAGAAGACTACAGTACTATCCTTTCCATTCTCATCGTGCTCGACCGCCGAATCCTGACGCATCTCAGACCCCCGACGACCGGCACCTCGTCAACGCCGAGAGTCCCCGGGCCAAGCGTACGTTCTCCGATCGCACCAACCCGAGGACGAGCTGACGCTGAACTACAGTGACCCTACTTCATCGAAGCTGAAGGTCGAGAACCTCCACTACGAATTGACGACCGACGAGCTTGAGGTGGGGTAATGAGGGCATAGCTGTGGCCATGCGCGTGTGCTGACATGGATTCCAGGGCTTGTTCAGCAGGATCGGACCTGTCGTGAGACTGAACCTTCGCTACGACCGCGCTGGCCGATCCGAAGGCGTCGCATACGTCACCTACGAATACCCCGAAGACGCTCAACAGGCAATCCGGGAATTCGATGGTGCCAACGCCAACGGTTCGTTGACCTTCCGACGTATACCTCCCACAACGGTCACGGGCGACTAATTGTGCGCAGGCCAACCGATCAGACTTTCAATTGTGTCCGGCGGCCGTGACGGGCGCCCGCGCGGCGGCCGCAACCCCTTCGACACCGCCGTCATGCCCGGTCGTCCTCTCGCCGACCGCATCTCTGTGCCCTCGGGCCGCTCGCGGTCCCTCTCCCCATCGCGCAACCAGGATCTGGACGACGCCGCCACCAAGGGCATCGATCGCTACGTCCCCGGCACGCGCTCCCGCAGCCCGATGCCCAGGCGACGTGGCGGTGGCGCCGGGCGCCGACCAGGCGCGCGCAGAGACGAAGGCCGAGAGCAGCAGGGAGGGCGCGGAGGCGAGCGAACAAGGGGCGGCCGGCCCAAGAAGACACAGGAAGAGCTTGACGATGAAATGGCGGACTACTTCGGCGGAGGCGGAGCAAACGCTGCGGCTCCTACCGAGACTGGTGCCGCGGACAACACGGCTGCCACTGCTGCGGTCGACGATATGGATATGATTGAGTGATGTGGGAAGCGGAATTTGAAGGCGCGCATGCCAATTACAGATATCGAATGCTATATAGGTACACAGAAAGCTTCTTGAGCCGATTGGGAAGTTCAAATTGACATGGTAGCACCGGCATGTGCTTGGAATCTGGCCATAGAGGTTGGACATACGCACAGTCACGTCTCCATTCTATCATCATTTGTGAAAGTTAGCGAGCGTGTCCTAGAGAAGCAAGGGCGTTTCTTCCAAGACTGGTGGCTTCGTGAGAGCTCCGAGGCAGAAAACAGTTGCATACAATTATCGTACAAGTACCGGCGTTGTAGAGCGGGACTAGATCTTTACAAGGCAATCATCCAGGTGGCTCATCCGGGGCACCGGCCGAAAACCCATGAAGCCTAGACCACCTTGCCGGCGTCCTCTTGCGAAAGCGAATACGTCGTGACGAACGAGTCGGGCACGTCAATCTTCGTCTGCAGCCGCCTCGTCTGCCCATCCTGGGGCTCCGCGGCGTCCATGTTGTAAAGGTACATGCACTCGGCGGACACGGCGCCGAAGCGCCCCGGCAGGATTTCCCACGACTCGCCGAAGGGGCCCACGCGGGCCTTGTCCGCGATGCGCGGCGTCACGCCGAAGCCGTCGAGCTCGCCGTAGATGCCCTCGCGCCTCGACCGGGCCGAGAGGTCCCGGACGGCCCTGTCCGCCAGCTGCGGGGTCGGGGTGATGAAGAACTGGATGGCCGAGCCGGGGGCCACGACGCCCGAGTCGAGGGTCGAGTCGGCCTCGCCGCCCTCGCGGCCGCTGAAGGAGCGGATGAAGGACTCGAGGTCCTCGTCGCCGGTGAGGGAGAACTGGGTCGCCGTGTCGAGCGAGAGGAGGCCCTGCTTCTTGCCCCAGCCGCCGCCGCCGCTCACTGCACGTCCCGGGTGGTGAGCACGCGACATCTTCTACGAGGGGAGGTGGGGTGAGATCGTCTGCTTACCGACTTGGAAGAACCGCTGGCCAAGGGCGAGCCCCATCGTGAAACGCTCGGGATGGAAGGCACGCGTCATCTCGTCCTCCAGGCTGGCGTCGTCGGGCACCTCGGCGAGGCGCGTCGCGTTGATGGCCCGCAGGCTCGGCGTGTCGGCCTCGGGCGGCGTGACGAGAGCCCACACGCCCAAGGGGCCCTTGGGCAGGGCGCCGGGCCCGTCGATCCTGCGCCGCCGGTTGAAGACCTTGGACACGGCGGCCTCGAGCTCCTGTGACGCCGGCACCGTCTTGCCGTCGACCTCGACCTGGCGGACAATGTTGCCCAGGCCGGAGACGATGGTGCGAGGCTCGGTGATCGGGTTCAGGTAGATGTGCTGGCGGGTCGCCGTGGGGTCGATGCCCGCGCAGACGACCTCCTGGCTCGGTTTCGCCACCATGTGCGACATGGCGAGCGGCGAGCCGGGCGCGTCTCTGCTCCAGCGGCTGGCGAGGAGGGTGAAGGGCCGGCTGTTCTGGAAGATGGTGTTGGCGAGAGGCAGGGTGATGGTTGTCGCGTAGCCGCCCGCGTCAATCTCGGTCGTGTTGACGCGGAAGGTCAGCGCAGCCTTTTCGGGCTTGCTCTTCTCTGGCACGGAGGTTTCGGACGCCGCCGCCCAGAGACCGGGCAGCAAATGGTTGAGCGGGCCGTGGATGACGGAGAAGCCATGACGGGCTGGAAACAGTGGGTTCAGCGGGCAGAGAGCATCGACGGCGGCGACGAGGACGCTGAGCTCCTCCTGATCCTCACCGGCCTTGGCCTTGGCTGGTGAAAAAGCCTCGAGGAGATTGGTCATGAAGACCTTGTCGGTAAGCCAGGGGGCGTAGTTACGTGAGGCGAGGATGACGACGGCATCCTGGGCTTTCGTGCGGCGGAATTTTGAAGAGTCTGCTTTCTGGGCGAGCTTGTCCACAAGGTCATGCTAAAGAGTATGAGTACATTGGCGGCGTCGGAGATGAGAAGAGGGAGAGGGTGAGGAAGAAGTAGTACCTTGTTCCCCGCACCAATGACGGTGAATCTTGTGAGAGGCGACGGGTTGTAGGTGCGGGTGCCTGCCGCGGATTGGTTGAGGGCCGATGAGCCGCTTGACGACGCTTCCGCTACCAATTTGGAGAGGAGTGAAGGAACGGCGGCCTTGCCCGTAGGCTTTTCGAAAAGACGCTTCAAGATCGAAGCCATGATGGACTGGGAGCGGACTGAGTGAGAGCGAGCTCGGAACAGGGATGGAGAGGCTCACGATGAAGGTTGCGGTGGAAGAAGAACTACACGGGCCATCCGGCTGGATGGGAGCTGGCGACTTCAGACCGAAACCATGGTCTGAATAGAATTGGATCGCTCAGATGATGGAAACTCACGAGGCGGAACCTCAATTGTGCCAAGGACCTTGCGCAAGTCTATGAGGCAAGCCCCTTGGTGTCACAGAAAATCGACTGGACACGAAATGAAGTCGCAGGTGTGGCTGAAGCTGTGGTGGAGTCGTGACGTCGACGTGGATGTGGCTGGTGCACCCCCTCTGATACAGGTTATGATAGCGAGAAGTCGACTTCGATCAGGACTTCGTCATTCTGTACACTGCATCGTTTCTGTGATTGCGAGACTATTTGTTTTGCGATCTGTGAGACTTCTTCATCTACCCCGAAAATCTTTGATCTGCCGAGCTCGCCCTGGAACTTTCGTCATCACCATAATGGCCACCAACAGCGGCCGCCCTAACAACAGTGAGTGACGCCAGGTGCTGTTTGCTGCCTCTCGCGATAAGAGCATGACGATCTGACCCTCGCTAGTTGGTGCCGCCGAAGGGCTGGAGGTCAAACAGCAGTCCCCTCCGCCTCTCTCCGACGATGTCAAGGCCCGTATCACGGACAGCACCTCGTCATCCTCGGTTCATGCTTCCGGAAAAGATGCCGGCGCCGCGAGTAACGCCCCGGCTTCGGTAGAGACGCCGGAGCAAGCCAAGGACAGTGGACAGGGTGCGGGGAAGGCTTCTTGATGCGTCGTGGCTGCATGGGCAGAGGAAACACCAGTGTACTGCGACCATAGCGGCCTGGGTGAAAACGTGATTTATCCGATTGCATAAGGGAACCGAACCGATTCAAAAAGTATCCCCACATAGGCTTCACTAGTTCTTGATATTTCAAGTCCATCTGAGGCGTGATGTTGTGTCAGCCATGAAGCAGTTGAGCACGTGATATTAAATGCATCATATTTCTGGTCTGAATTCCCAAAAAAGGCGTTATACCGGCCCGACACGCCAACCTCGTCAGAGGCCTTCGTTTCCCCATACAGTAATCATGGACGTACCATATCGATACAACCTGTACCCCGCTCCCACCATTGCCCCAATAGTGACACAGCACGAGCCGCCCGGCTCCAGCAACGAAGCCCCCCTGGGCCCAGCACATGCGTCCGCGCCAGCAGCTTTACTGCTTCTTCTTCGACGCGGCACCGCCCTTGGCCGCGGCGGCCGCGGCAGCCGCCTCCTTGTCTTTCTGGTCGAGGACCTCGATCTCCTCGCGCTCCTTGCGCTCCGCGTACGCCTGCCCGACCTGCAGCACGAGCACGCCGACGAGCACGAGGGCGAGGATGGTGTTGCTGGCCGAGAGGACCTTGAGGCTGTCCTCCTTGCCGAGGACGAGGCCGTCGTCGCCGGAGTCCTTGTTGGCCTTGGCCTCCCAGTCGGGGTCGTCCCAGATGCCCTCGCCGACGGCGCGCAGGCCGCGCACAATGTTGGTCAGGTAGACGCCGACGCCGATGAAGTAGAGCACGAGGGAGGCGCCGTCGAAGAGCAGGTTCGCCTCGGAGGCCTTGAAGAGCTTGACGAAGAAGCCGAGGAAACCGACGAAGATGACGGTCGTGAGGAGGCGGCCGATCAGCGGGGGCGCGGCGTAGATGAAGCGCAGGTGCGTCTCGAGCTGGGCGTAGTAGGCCTCGGGGATCGGGGCCGAGGTCCAGAGGAGGGGGTAGTCGTAGGGGAAGGAAGCGAAGAGGATGCCGAGGAAGAAGCATACAGCTGGCGCGGGCAGGTCAGCACTAGGCCAGGTCGACGCAAGGAGTGGTGCACGTTGCAGAGGATAGGAGAGGAGAACATACAGCCGACGATCAGGAAGGTCCCGAAGGGGCTGGACGGCTTGCTGCCAGCCATGATGATGGTGTTGAGGGGAGAGCGAAGACGAGAGCTCTGCAGGTGGGAGTCAGTTGGGGTGCTGCGGTTGGCGCACTGGGGGGTGGGACAACGCACAAGCTGCAGCGGGTGTCGCGATGAGGAGAGGTACGACAGACTGTGCGTCGCGATGGGTTGTCGCGGCTCGAAACGACACGTAGGTGGTATGAAGAAGGAGGGAAGGGAAACGAAAGGAAGGGGAAGCGGGTCGAGATTTTCGTGGAGCTGCGCCGATTTGAAGCTGAACGGGCTGTCGTGTCGGGGTTTGCGCTGAGAGACAGGCCGCCCGGGCTGGCTGGTGGTCCACGGCGCGCCGTCCTGTCGTTTGCGGCTCCCTCCCTAACCTTGGGCCGCCCTGTCAGGTCTCGGCCTCAATCTCAATCTGTCAGCATGCGCGCCCCCCCCCAAGGCCGGCGGGTCCGGGGCATTGCGCCTGGGCGAATGGGCGCATGTGCTACTGCATCCGGGCTAAGCTCATCAGGAAGGTGCGCTTGGCATCTGGAGCACTCGTATCTTCCAACGACAATTCAGGGGCAGAGCAATCGCTTTGTTGGCGACGGATGATTTTCTCTCGGTGCACTTATAATTGTGTTCTCGTCTTCGTCACCGACTATGCGATAATTGTGGTCGTCATCTGATAATATATAATGTATAATATACGACCCATCCGGAAAAAAACAAAGAAACTCGCGGCTCGCCCATTAAAGCAAGCAAAATCGCTCCCGCAATGCTCAGTCATGCCAGTAAAATCACCAGATGCAAACCGACTGCTCCAGTCGTGCCGACGTTCATGTATTATACAACCCGCCACCCATAACCATTCAACCCGTGGCGGGAGACACGCTCAAATGACTGCCTTCGGGTGAGGCTTGCCCATTGTCAACTGACTGAGTGACAGCGTCCTGGCGGCCTTCTTGCGCTTGCCGTCCTCGTCATCATCGTCCTCTTCGCCGTCGCGCAGCTCCTCCCCGAACGCGCCGTAACCATGTGACTGCTCCTCCCGAGGGGTGGCAAATGCTTCCGAGTAGTCATCCTCGTCGACTCCTGCCAAACCCCCGGTGGCGATCCCCGAGTCTTCGGGCGTCAGCGGCTGCTTATTGCGCCCGCCACCAAACTCGTCATCCGGGGTTTGGTGGTCGAATGCCGAAACGTCGCCGAACGACCGCGCCGTAGGTGGCGGCTCGCCGTGGATAGAAGCCCAGCGTTGCTTCGGCGTCGCAGCCGCAACAGCATCGAGTCGTTGAGCCAGCATGCGTACTTGGGCCTCCAGGGTCAACCGTGACGCCCTTTCTGTCTCTAACAATCTGAGCAGCGTAGTGTAGTGCTCAGTGGTCAGAGGACCGTTTGCCCCCTGGGATATGGTGGGCAGGCTCACAGCGCCCCTTATTGTCGAGTCTGACGTTGGCCTGTTCGCCGCCGATGGCGCGCTGAGGTGCGTCGCCCCGTTGCCGTGCGCCGCTTCACCGAAAGAGGCTCCTGAATCGCGCGAGTAAAGGGAGCTGTGCTGCGATGATGAGTGCAGGCCCTGAGCCGCCGCGTTGGTCGAGCGATTGGGCGTTGGCAGGGAGGAAGGTGGCCTGTGGAACTGATCGGGCTGGATCCTTGTTCCGGGGGCCGAATTACAGAGCTGGGTCACTACCTTCTCCACTCGCCGCATTTTCGCCTCTAGAGTGTCAATTCTTGTCTCGAGGCTGGCAGCTGCTGTGATCTTCATGCCAGCCATGGCGTTCAGGTGCGGCATGTTTCCGAAGTTGAAGGGCTCGAGTGGTGTTTTGGGCGGGTTCTCCGCCTCGACATGCATGTCTCCAGACGTGGGAGCTGTATCCTCGTGGTCATGGTCCGGCGGGTTGGACGACGTCGGCGACATGAAAGCCGGGTCGTAACTTTCACGCCAATAACGGATTTCATCGCTTCTCCTCCGCACTTCTGCGCGGTCCTCCTGAGGACCTGCGAGACCGCCCAGACTCCTGGATCGACGTTTACCCACGACATCGCTGGTGATGGCGCGGCCAATCTCCTCAGGGTCCTCTTCCATGGAAAACAAGCGGCTACCTCTGGCGTGTGTGCTGGCTGGCCTTGGTGACAGCCCGCCAATCTCACCATCCCGAGGCCCAAACAGCTGCCCTGTGGCGGTTGCCGCTCGTCTTCGGCCAGCCAGACTCAGGTCTGCGTGCATGGAGTTTCTGGCACTCTCAATGGCCGTAATATCGTTTGGCCCGACCGAGTGGGATCGGAGCGCTCTGTCATATTCGGTGATGGGCAACGAGGCTGATCGTTTGGGATCGGTTTCCTTTTTGGGATCTCTACTCAGAGCGGAGGGATCCTGATGGACGGGGTCAGTCTGGTTCAAGTCGTGTGAGGACAGGAAAGCCTAGCGTAACTTACACTGCGGTGCTGAGACGGGCTGTCGTAGGTGGAATCCCGCTCAGGAGGTGTTGAGAGACTTGTCGTCTTCTTCTTCCGACCAAATAGCTTGCTCAAGGCGCCTCGCAGAGTGGACTTCTTCCTTTGCGGTTTGTCCCTACTATTGTTCGTAATCTCCGTGGCTTCACTGACAACCGAGTGCCTTAGTGTGCTTGGTGGGTTTGTTCTCCGTTGCGACTGCGGGGAGCCTCTAGGGTGAACAACTGAAGGTGTGTGTGCCGATCCCGACCCTGAGGCGGAACCCGAGCCGGAGCCGGCTGCCGAAGGAGCTACAACTGAGTCGACATGTCTGTTTTGCACCGGTTCGGGCTGAGCGAATGATGCATTCGTTTGACCGGCCGCTTCGGCTTGCAGCTGCTTCTCCCTATCCTCGGCGCTCAGCGGCGTAGCAATGCCAGTGCCCGGGTTGCGCATGGGGAACTCGTCGTCCGTAGGAGTCGGGATAGGAATTGGGCCAGAGATTTTGCCCCGAATGGACTGGCCGGTCTTGGGCCGAGAAGTCGTCGGAGCTCCGGCGGCCGGGGCGGGCTTGAACATGCTGACCTTCATACTTCGTTGGCGCGGTAGTCAAGAAAGCTGGCGCGGCCAGAGAGAGATCCAAGAAAGCCAAAGTCGTGGCAGGCGGGGTGGTTGATGTATATGAGCGACAGCTACCGCAGGCAGGAGAGCATATTGGGTTGAAATTAGAGATTAGACAGCGTGGAATGGCGGCAATGCTGATTGATGAGCTGATGCCTCACTCGGGAAAGGCGCCAATGGGTGTCTGCGTCGCCTCTGTTCGCCTTGGGGCGCGATCGTGAGTGTGGTCTGCCAGGCCGTGATCTATGCGTCGTCGACCCAAGTCATGGCGCATATGACCAGCAATGCAGCACGTCAGGCGGACGTAGAGAGAGGGGGGGAGGTGGAGGGGAGAGTGACGAGGAAGAGGCGAATCGAGGTGAGGTCGTGTCGTCCAGAGCGGGCACAGGCACAGGTGGGCGATATGCGAGGATGACCCTGATCAATCAAAATCGGGAGCAAGCCCCAGGCCTTGGAGGGTGGGATGGAGGATGGAGGGCCGAGGTGGTAGCTGCGGGAGTGTCGAGGGAAGATCCCAGCTGCAAGTGCGTCATGTATCAGGATGGCGCCAGCAGTGCAGGTCTGCGACAGGCTGGCCGAGCTGACGTCTGGTGCGTGCAGTGCAGCGACCAGGGCGGAGGAAGCGAGGAAGAGGAGGAGGCTGCACAGGGTGGAAGGGGGGTGAAGAGATGAAGAGGTTGACGAGAGCGAGAGAGAGAGAAAAGAGAGAGGGTGACAGGGACAAGAAGAATAAAGAAACGAGAGATGTCGGGTCAGATCAAATCAGGACCCGGTGTGTGCAAGGCAAGGTCGGCCGGGCGGTCGGTCGGTCAGAAGCAGAAGCAGGAAAAGAAGGAAGCTGGCAGGGCGTTGGTATGAAACATGGCCTTATGCAGCATAAGGAACGGATACGACTGGGTGAATGGATGGATGGATGGAAATGACCTTGGGGCACCTAGAGGGACCTGGGACCACGCGTGGATCGGGCGAGCAACTGGCGCCAATGGTTTCTATTAAATGTCAATTGTCGATGTCTAGCATAAAGCCATCGACGCCCCTGCGAGCCCGCCCGAGCCCGTCTTGGGCAAGGCGCAGGGTGGTCGACACCTTTTTTCTGCGCGTGCCATCCACGCCGTGGCATGTCATGTCATGGTACGGGAGGGGTAGGTAGGTGATGGGACGGATGCTCAAGCCCACCCACCCATGCCCTTCCATTGGATCTGGAGACGCCTGGGGTATCTGGTGTGCGGTCGGATGATGACGAGGGAGCGAGGAGTCGAGACGAGACGAGAGCCCCCGAATGAAGGGGGGAAGCATTGCCATGTTGGGCATGTTGCGGTTTCAACGAGTCACTCCCCTTCCTCCCTGCCTGGGTCAGTGATCCAGAGAAGGAGTACCGCTAGTCCCGGCTGCTTCTGCTCCGCTGCGTGTGCAGAGGGAGGTCATCCTTTGAACAACTGTTGCATATCCAAGTGTAAGGTAAGGCACCTTAGGTACCTAGGTAGGTCAGGAAGGATAAGAGCATGAAAAGATGGGAAGAGCGTGACAGGGTTCCCTTCCTTGGAAACATTGAATCTCTCCGGAGCTCCTCCCTCGGGATGCGCCACAGAGGCCCGTGTCAGGTGGGAGGGGGTCTCTCTTGGGTTCGGCCCCCCGGGGGCTCCCTGTAAAGAGGCACTCGCAAGGGGGCACAATCGGGAGGCCAAGTCGCCATGGGGGCAGGCAAGGCCCAGCGAAGGGCGCGCCACAGCATCCGGAAGTGGAGAAGGGGTCGCTGGGGTCCTTCCCTGACTAGACCTTCCTGGCCTGGACGGTGATGGCTGCCCGCCGATACGGCTCGGCTCCAGAGGCTACGCATACTCGGTACAGCACAGCGCACATGCGACACCAATAAGCCCACCAATTTTCCCTTTTCGCCAGCATCGTCAGAGCCGGGCCGCTGACCGCCCCGGTCCTCGACGCTGCACATACACTCACTATTCACCGCTTGTGGCTGACACGACACTCTGGCTGGGCGTCAACCACCACCAAGGTCCATTCAGAGCACCATCCAGATACGGCCACTCTTCCGATGCTGACCCTTCTAGCGCCTTGCTAGCGGGGTCACCCTCTTTGCCCGCGGCGATTCACCTGAAGATTGGACCACTCTGCCATCGATAGTAGATGCGCGACAACCAGACACCACCGAGAAGGAGATATGGAGCTGAAGATCCGGCACGGGTTCGACACGGGCACACGCGCCAGATGCGATCGATGAGACGGTCACGCTCATGGCGCCAGGGAGCCAGGTTCCTCCGTGTCGACCACCCCCTCGACAGGAGGGGGTCTCCGCCCGCACTCGATACCACCCCAGGGTCTTTGCCTTTGGCTCCGCAGCAGCCTACATCAACCTACACCCCCAAAACGATGACCTCTCGTGTCTCCCGATGCAACATCACAGCTGGATTTGCGCGCAGATCAACCTATCCACCCTCGCCATCCGGCGCCCTCTGTCTATTAATGGTCGCTCGCGATCATCGGTAGCCGCTTGGAAGCCACACCAGCTTCGCCAAACTTACCAACCCTGCCTTCATCCCCCACGACAGTCCTGGCAGTGTTACATTGCAACCTCATCAAGCCTCGAGTCCGTCCGTCGACCTGGTGGTCAAAGCCCTTCAAGCCCCGGCTCCGCTATTCGCTCAGAAGCGAGCATGGCTCATCGGCGCTCCAATGTCTCTGCCCTCAGGTGCTGAGTGGGCGTCTTGCACCTCAAAATGCTTCTCCGGTCGAACGACGGCTACGAGAGCCTCGACCTGGATATGAAGCCCGCAACCAGGTCAGCTAAAACGCCACGTCGATTGTCGGAGCAGCAGCAGCAGCAGGGGTTTCCACTTCCCAGTGCTGATACCTACCGCCCTGCCCAGACCAGTGACCAGCATTTCTGGGATGCCGGCATCATCCAACGTGGCCTGGCCATCCGGCAGTGCACAAGTCGTTCAAATGACTTTGCCCTTCCCCTGTGAGGTGGGAGTGTTGGATGCGGCGACACAATCACATATGCACATTGCTTTTCCCCCTCAAAGGGGCACTCGTTGCGTGGAGCCTCCCACCATCGGAGTCGACTGTCAATGCATTGGTTCAGAGATGCTGCGGCTCCTTTCTCGGCCGGCCATCAGGCGCCTCCGATAGGGCCACTTAAGTGACTTGTGCAGGCTGCATTGCAGGTCTCAGACACCCGATGCGCGCCGTTGCACGATTCTCCGTGGTCCATCGAACCACAGCGCTGTGATGACAGAGGCAAGGTACCCTCAACCTAGTGGTTGGATGGGACTTTCCGCTGCGTCACCCACACCTCGACGTCGTGAAGGGAGGAGATACAGACCTACTGGATCAACAGGGACCCTTCTCGATACCACCCAAAACACATACAGCAATAACCCCTTGCACCCTTGGGTTTGATCTTCCTATGACGGCGTGGACGGAGCATGATATGAGGAAGGGTGGCATAAGATCGTCGTCAACCAGTCCAGGGACGACACCTGGCAGACCCGGCCGCCAGAATCGAGTGACTGGGCGTGGGGATGGTCGAATACCACACGACGGGAAGGGAAGCTCAAAGCGGATTGATTGTTCTGGGGGACAGCTGGAACCAATCGATTTAGAGGCACGTCTGACAGCACCAAAGCCCAGCCACTAGCCTCCAGTTCGCCTTCTGCACCAACCAAGGGTCGTCTACACAGCACCGCCTAATACGGCTTCGCGTGTTGAACTTGAGGAGGCGGAGTAACTGCAAGATGGAGAGCGTAACTGCACCTTAGTTGGAGTCGCCAAGGGGATGGTCCTTGATGTCAAACGTGCTCAGACGCCTCATGCTCCTGGACGAGCCCGGCGGATCATGACGACCCCGCCATCGCCATCGCCAGCACAAGACCGCAGCACACCACCTCACCGCGTCCGGTCCAACTACGACGTGGACGTCCGGTTCGTCGGGCAAAAGATAATTCGACAGGAGAATATTGCGGGCCCAGCCACGAGGATGAAGCAGGACAAGGGTGGCACAGGCTTATGTGACCTGAAACATACAGGCCAGGGATTATGTGCCAAAGCGGGGATCAACTCCTAAGCGACCATGCCGTGACGGCCGTCCGGACAGCAGTCAGGGGGCAGTGCGGCAACGTCACTCAACGCCTCCTCCCAGACTACGAGTCCCGGCGGTCCGATTTGCTTGGATGATGGGCCCGAAAATTCTACGAGTGTCATGCATCCCGCGCGAACTGTTGGTTCCTGGTCGAGAGTCATCACGGGGCATAATATGCTCATCCCGGCTTGTCCGCGATCCTTTAAGAGCGATCTCTAGGATAAGGACCTCTGGTCGACCGGTTTGGCCTGATCTCTAAGATCGTCTGAACACTGGCCCGCGGGCCGTGGCAGAAGCGCGGCTCATGGCGCCTGGGTTACGCCTCATCCGTCTATTGCAGCCCCCCGGGCGAAGGATCAGGCATCCTGGAGCGTTGAGACGTCTGGATACCTCAGGTCGGCGTTCTCCTCGAGGAACTCCATCCACCTCCCGAGAAATGCGCTTCCTCTACCACTCACAGTCAGCCTCTTACATCTCACCTCTCACGTGTTGAATGCGGTGTCTCAAAACATCTGTGCCACGTCTCGGCGGGGATTTCCCCCGTGCAGGCCTGCATGCAGGATGGAAGTCTGAAGTCGCGACTCACCTCTTGACTGTTTCTGAGTCGCCGACAACGGTCAGAGAACGTTTGGGTCGTGTCATGGCCACTGATTTACGGTCAACCTCATACATCCGCGCACAGAAAAATGCTGGACTGGTGGTGGACCTACCATTCAGTCTCCTCTTCTCTCCCAAGAAGCCCACCTCGCCATCGGCATTGCTGCGCACGAGGCTGACGATGACAGCCTCTTTCTCGCGGCCTTGAAACCCGTCCACGGATCCCAGTTCGATGCCGGGAAGCTCTTCCTTTAGTGGCGCCAGTAGCGCAAGCTTGATTCATCCAATGTCAGCACCATCAAACAAACCTCTCGAGTGACACGAATGTGGGTGGGTCAATCTGAGGTATGGAACGCACCTGAGCATTGTACGGTGTGACGACAGCGATGTCTTCGGGCTTGATGCCCGCGTCGACCAACTGGCGCGCATGCTGCCTGACAACGGCTGCTTCCATTTCGTTGCTCTTGCTCTCGCCGTTTAGGCTGAACTTGGCCTTCTTGGCAGCGTCGCCGTTATCATCTTCGCTCTTCTCGGGAAAGTCCCCGCCTTGAGTGTCGATGAACACGAGAGGCTCGTTGGTGTCTTCGGTATCTTGGACCTCGTACGGCATCTCCTTGAGGAGTCGTGCGCCGACCGATTCTGCGGCCACGAGCCTCCCTTCGTACAATTCGTCCGAAGGGAAGCGCATAATGGCCTCGTGCATGCGGTACTGCGTCGTGAGCATCCTTTTGATGGAGGACCCGTGCAGGGACAGAAGTCTGTCGAAGAGGGTCGTCTCGAGCGTCATGCCCTTGACTATCTGCCCATCGCCCTCGTCCCTCTTGGGCTTGACGGCCTTCGAGTTCAACGACTTGATCGTCGGCGGCAGCTGCAGATGGTCACCCGCGCACACGGCCTTGCTTGCCCTCAGCAGCGGCACCCAACACTGCGCCTCCAGCGCCTGGCTAGCCTCATCGATGATGACGACGTCGAACGTTTCGTCGCGAAGCTGGAAGCCGCCCGCACCATGCAGCGTTGCGAGCACGACCTTGCTGCTGCTGATGAGCTCGCGCAGGCACCCGCGCTCGCGCTCGCGGTACTCCTTGCGCAGGGCCTTAAGGTCGGCGTAGACGGCGCGGCGCTCGCGCCCGGTGCGGGCCTTTTTGAGGGATGCCTGCTTGGCGTCCATCTCTGCGCGGACGTCCTGCACGATGGCGCCGGCGGAGGACGTGTGGGTCAGAACGTCGAGGGAATGCGCGAGGACGGAGGGGAGGAGGCGGGCCGGGTGACCGAGACGGACGAGGGGCACCTTGTGAGGAGCGAGGCGCTCGACGATGTTATCGACGGAGATGTTAGATGGGCCGCAGACTAGGATGCGGAGGTTGCGGCGGACGAGCTGGAGGATGAGCTCGATCAGGGTGTGTGTTTTGCCGGTCTGCCGGGGTCAGCATGAGAAAAGGGGCGCCGGGGGGGCAGCACGGGGCTCGGCCGGACGTGGGTGGGTGGTAAGACGGGAGACGTACGCCGGGAGGACCGTGGATGAGGGCGACTTCCCGCGAGGCGAGGGCGAAGCGGATGGCGTCCTTCTGCGAATCGTTGAGGGACGGGTCGACCCACTGGATCGTGCTAAGGTCCGGGTCTGCCGCAAGGTCGGGCGGGATGGGGGACGGGCTGGAGAGGCCGAAAAGCACGCGCATGAAGCTGGAGTACTCGGCCTCGGGCATCTTCTGCAGCTTCTCCATCGTTTGGTTCATCCTGACGGCGTCAGCGCCAGTTTCACTTCCTCGAGTCCCCGGTGGTAGGGCCGGCCTTGCCCGTCGAACGACAAAAGACAACAACTCACCGCTTGTAGGTGACCTCGTCCGCGAGCTTGACGATCCACAGCCGGCCGTTCCAGTCCGCCTCCTCCTCGCCCTCCATGGCGACGGTGATGCCCTCGCGCCGCACGCGCGCCACGACGCCCCGGCCGCCCTTGGCCTCGAGCTCGCGGAGCTCGCGCTTCTTGGCGGCGCCGGCGGGCTGCTCGGCGAGGAGGACAATGTCGCCCGGGCGCAGGCCGTGCTCGGGCAGATCCGCGGTGGAGGCGGTGGCGGGGTCCGGGGCGAGGTCGAGCAGGGTGCGGCCGCCGGGGCCGGTGCGGCGGGCCTGCGGGAGGAGGGAGGTGAGGGCTAGGCCGGCGCGCTGGAGGGTCGCGGGGGCGTGGGAGGCGAGGAGGGTGGATGTTTGGGCGAGGTCGGCGGTCAGCTCGGCCGAGAGCAGGGAGAGCTGGGTCGCCGCGAAGACGGGGATGGAGGGGGGGTCATCTTTTGCGGTCATGACGGGGGGTTTTCACGGGCGTGGCTGTTAGGACAAGGCAGTGTGACGTTGACACAGCGGATGAGGTTGAGAATCGACGGGATTGTGAGCTCTGCTCAGGCTGACCAGACGCGGTGAGTTGCGATGCGTGGGCTTCGTCTGTTTGGGTTTTCCTACTTTTCGCTGACGTCATGCGGCGGTGCTTGTTGGAGATGTCGTGTGATGACTTGGATGAGGTCGAATTTGAGGTGAGGTGAGGTGAGGTTCAACGTAGCTGCGATGGTTTGGTGCACTCGTCCACCGCACTCCACTTAATGACACACCTGACATTGGCAGATACCGGAGCACGACGGAGAACAGTGCTGAGCCATCCACACCAGCACCAAAACGAGCAGATCAGGGCGGACAAAGTCTCAATTCAAAGCATCCCCTGGATATCACTACTGCTAAGTCAATGCTGCGCATCAGCTCCCCGCAAAACTCCGCCATCCGGCTGGCCTGCCGAGCCCCTACCTACGAGGCTGCTTTATATTGACCAGGCTAAATTGCCAAACACACGAGGCCGTAGATGTATACCTCACAATCATATGTGATGTCAACCACGGCAAACAAACTCACACATTCGCCCGCGGATGCACTACAATGACGACCACCAAGCTTGCCATCATGACGGCAAACGCCACAAATGCAACGGCAATGATGGTCCCCCGGCTTGCGGGGAACTTGCCCTCGATGATCCACTGCTGGGCATGGAAGTAGCGGCGATACCCCAGGAACAGCATGACGATGCTGATGCCGAGGAACGTGGCGCCGAGGGGCTTACCCAGCCGGCGCAGCGTCGCGGCGGCGGCATCCTCCTTGTCGGACGAGCCGTTGTTGGGCAGCGAGGTGTTGAGGCGGAAGAGCTGGGTGACGGCGATGCCGATGGAGGCGAAGGCGAGGGAGGTGCGGAGCCAGGCGAGGAAGGTGCGCTCTGTTCGCAAGGTCAGACAGGGTGAGTGAGACATGGGGAGGGCGTAGGCAACGGGGATGTACCTAGTGCGAGATGGTCGCGTGCCACGCTGCCCTTGTTCTCGAGCTCGATGCTCGCGAAATGGGAGAAGAGGCCGCGATGCCACGTCTGTTTCGGCTCCGCCTTCTTGGCTCTCCTCCTCGTGGTGTTGCTGACCTCCGCGGCGTCTGCGGCCGTGTCGTTGTCCTCGGGTCCATCGCCGGGGGCGGAGAGGTCTATCCTCGAGGAGGCGTTGGACCGTCTGCCGCCGGGACCCTTTCGCGCTCGAGGTCCCTGGCCCGGCGTGGCAGTCATGGGGCTTATGGACTGGTAGTTCCGGTCGGAGCCGTGCAGGAAGATGCCGGTGCGCTCGTCGGCGCTGCTGTGTCCCTCATCTTCGCGGTCGTACCCGGGGGTTCGGTGCTCGGGGCCGTTGCTGGCCATGGTTTCGCTGCGGCCTCGTGCGCCCTGGCAAGGGGGGTATGTCGTCAGCGGGGGTAAGTCGGGGGAGCGAGACAGGCAGGCCGCCTTACCTCTAGTATGTCGCTGATGCGCTCGCTGGTGTTGGCACTCGGTCGATGGGCCTGGTGGGAGGCAGTTCGGTGGAGGGTATCGAGGTTGTCTTGGTCGAAGGAGACCGTACGGCTCACCCGGCTGGCCGAGGTGGATGGGCGACGAGAAGGGATGCTGGGGGAGGGCGGAGCGGCAGAACCAGCAGCAGCCGCAGCAGCATCGTGGCGCTGAGAAGCCATGGCAGCAGCGAGAGCGAGAGCACCTAATTAGAGCTTCTCCGGCGATCTGCCACCGGTTGGCAGGCTGGCAAGCAGACCGGCAGGGCTGGGTCGGTCTGGATCACGTCAATGCTGTGGCGGGTGGTCGTGCGACAGGGGGGGTCTTGCGTGATGGGGACGGCGTGCGAGCTTAAATGCTGGAAGCTGCAGGTGATATCAACGGGGACCGTGGGGGCGCTTCCATTAGGCTCGTTGTGCCTGGAAGCCGTTGCGACGCTGTGAGTTCGACGGAGCTGTCGTTGCGATTGAGGTTGAGGTGGAAGTGGAGGGAGAGTTCGAGCGACGGATGGACGATGCGAATGAAGCTTGACTCGGAAAGGGTCTTGTGATGCTCGATGGTTGTCGTCCCGTGTCGTGCCGCCAGGACCCTGACCCGGCCCACTACGGGAAGGATCAGCCAGGGTTACAGTGTGCACTACTGTCCGTGGTGTGGTGTGGTGCCTCGGGCGGCCTGTTCTTCGTTCAATTGGGGGCGATGGAATGGATGCACGGAGGATTAGGCAAGTATGGCGATGCGGCGATGCGAGATGGGACATGTCAAGATTGGCGAAGGAGCTTGACGGCGCTGCCTGCGAAGCTCTCGATTGCATTGCGTAACATTTTGCTGTTATGACGTTTGCCTCGGTCGTGCCTGGTGGCAGGAACATGGGGGGGGGGGGGGGCTTTTGAGGGAGGAGGCAACTCCGGTCGACGACGAGCCTAGATAGAGATTGGCGCGGGGCAGCTGCGATGGGAGGACAGTAGGTGGGGTGGAGGGGCCCGGCCTTTCCTCGCTCACTCACCTCAAGCTCAAGCTTCAGCACGTCCCACCGTCTGTCTCCGTCCCTCGACCTCGACCCTGGCCTGGCACGGCACCTAAGCACCACCCATCACCACTCAGCAACCTCCCAGCGATCACCGCACGCACATACACAGTCAAGATAGTGAGACAAATCTCCGATCGGGCCGCTCGCGTGTACGTTGATCGCCTGGTTCCTCCAATCCCTTCCCGGTAGTCCCAAACTGCGAGCTCGATCCAGACATGACCCTGCGAACACCGCCGTGTCTATCGTGGCCACACAATGGCTTCCTTGCCTGGTGTAAAAGCTTCATCAGCCATGCAAGCTCCGGAATCCAGCTGCCATTGCTGTCTGCACTAAATTTGTCTCTGCAAACCGGCTGACACGGCCCTGTCCTCAGATTGTCCTGCCCTCTCCTTCTCTCTCAGAAAAGCCCTGGTCATGGCCCACCACATCAACAGCCGTCCCATCGGCCCCATCGGCTTTGGCATGATCGGTATGGCCTTGCTTCTTACGATCTCCTCATCCTAAAGAACCACCCGCCCCCGCTAACATCCCAGGCCTGACCATGCGTCCTACCCCCTTATCTGACGCCCAGGCCTTTGATACCCTCCGTGCCGCCATCGACAGCGGCGCAAACTATTGGAACGCCGGCGACTTCTACGGACCCCCACACAACAACTCTCTTACCCTCCTCAACCGATTCTTTGAGAAGCACCCCGAGGCGGCGGAAAAAGTTGTCCTCAACGTCAAGTCCGGCATAGCGGTACTTCCCGCCTTCACCCCCACCGGCTCTCCTGACGTCGTTGCTGCTAGCATCGACAAGTGTATCGAGCAGCTTGGGCCCAGGGGCACCATCGATGAGTTCGAAATTGCCAGAGTCGACGCCAACGTCCCCTACGAGGACTCCCTCCGCCCCATCGCCGACGCCGCGACCCAGGGCCGCATCGGCGGCGTCAGCGTCTCCGAGGTCTCGGCCAGCACCATCCGGAGAGCCGCCAAGGTCGCCAAAATCTCCAGCGTCGAGATCGAGCTGTCTCTCTGGGAGACGGAACCCCTGACTAATGGTATCGCCGCCGTCTGCGCCGAGCTTGATATCCCAATCGTAGCATACTGTATGTCGCCCTTTCTCGGTCTGATGCCCTGGCTAATACGCCCAGCTCCTCTTGGCCGCGGCCTTCTGACCGGCGCCGTCAAGTCACCCGCCGACATCCCCGACGGTGACTTCCGCAAGGTCCTCCCTCGTTATCAGCCTGGCAACTTTGAGATCAACATCAGGCTCGTCAGCAAGGTCGCCGAGTTTGCTGAGAGGAAGGGCTGCACAGCGGCCCAAGTGGCCATTGCTTGGCTATTGGCTGTTGCCCGCCGGCCCGGCATGCCAAAGATCATCCCCATCCCCGGGTCATCCTCGCCAGAGCGTGTAAAGGAGAACTGTGCGGCTGCTGATGTGGAGTTGAGCGAGACGGACATGAAGGAAATCGATGCCATATTGGCGGAATTCAAGCCTGCAGGGGCAAGGTATCACGAACACGGCATGCATTTGCTAGACAGAGAGTAACGTCGGGTCCTGGAAGGGACAAGTAATACTAAGATATGTCGATGTCTCGTGCAACAAGAACCCACGTCGGGGATCATTCTCATGACAAGGAAACGCGAGATAAGGAAAAGATTGTGAAGTAGACACGAACACGGCATCAAGGTGGACGGAAGGTAGTTGGTATCTCGTTGCTACGTGTGTGGCTACCTGGACAGATGGCTGAACAAGGCTACTGCGGTGAGTCTGGTGCCTGTTGAAGACCAGAGCGAGTGGCAGGGCACTACTGCCGGCGAGCTGCTGCCCTCCCGGAGCTCGCCCGACGCCGGCACGGCGGAACCGCATTTCGAGGTGTCGACGTATACCAAATACGGTTCCCTGACGGGACCTCCGGTGAGCGAATTCGAATACGCGTGCTTCGCCTCCCCGATGACCTCGGCAAAAGAGATCGCAGTCCCGCATTCGATCGACACAGAGCTGCAGACCGGCACGCCAGAGACCACGAGATGAGACGCGCGGGACGTCACGGGTCGGCTCCCAGACGCCGGCTCCACGTGACCGACATACTCGGCCGACGACGACGGCAGGCCAGCGAGGCCTAGGTGCGCGTGCCACTCGACGCCGGACTGGCGCGGGAGCTCCTCTACCTCGGCGGCGAAGAACGGCGGCACGGCGGGCCTCTCGTCGTCATCGTCCTCCAGTGATGTTTTGGTCACGTCGGGGTCCGGAAGCGTCGGGGCGCTGTCGCCGGCTGCGTCGCCGAAGGACATGAATTGCGGGTTGTACCTGCGATCCCACGGGTCGGGGCCCGCGTCGTCGTCGTCTTCGTCTGTGGCGAAGATGTGGGCTGCTTCCCACGCCCGGGCGGCGAGGATGGCCTTGCGGCGCATGTCGGCTGCGTCAGGCGTGCGCGGGAAGTAGGCGGTGGCGCTGGACCAGAGCTGGACGCGTTGGTCGCTGGCGATGCGCCAGAGGTGCTGGAGGGACATGGTGAGTTGGGCGACGATGTCGGCCTCGGGGGGGATCAGCATGGAGGACGACCAGAGAGGGATCTGACCGGCGATGGAGATGGCCCGTGTCGTGGGTAGATCTGATGAAGAGCCGAAAAGGGGCACGTCGATGGCTTGGCTGTAGGGACCGATGTTTGCGGGGGCCCAGTAGGACCTCGACTGGACGTGTAGGCCCTTTCGGTCGTGGGGTCCAAGGGAGGGTTGGACGGTAAGGTGGATGATGATGTTGCAGCCGCTCGGGAGAAGATCGCCGGAAGAGATGGTGATCCTCGATGGAGGGTTCGGGTGATTAAACAAGCCGCCGTAGATGTTGTTGATGGCAGGGAAATCCGACATGCGACGGAGGACGATGACGGTATTTGTGATCGCCGTGGTGGGGAGGGAGGATGCGCTGAGCAGGCTCTTGATCTTGTCGACCAGATCATGAGTCTCGGCCTCAATGCTTGGGTATACGTTCGACGTGGTCGACGACACTGTCCAAGAGATCTGGGCCTGAGATGTTGCCACACCAGCCAACGGTAGACTTCTACTGGTCCTCCCGTCGGCATGGGAAACCGGCTTGTGTGATGAGGAGTCTTCCTTATTCGCGATGAAGGTCGAGACGAAGTCGAATCTGGAGTCGAGAAGTCCCGGTACGCGAACCTCACTGTCCGAGTCCTCTTGCGACGGGTCTTTCTCGCCAATATAAGCCCCGTCGAAACTCAACCAAGACGTGCCCCCGCCCTCTCTCACGATCCTTCGCGCCTGTTCGGGTACCACGACCCTCTTCCGAAACAACGACTTCGGGCCGTCGACAACCAGCGTCTCGAACTCACCTCCCTCGCCGAGAACCGAGCCATCAGAGGTCCCGAACTTCCTCAGGCCCCGCTTGATCTTCGACACGCCGGACGCACAGCTCACCCTCTCCCACAAGAAATCGTCATCCAACCCCGCGCTCGCGACCTTGATGATCCGGGCGTCGAGGCCTGCTGCCGCCATGTCGAGCAGGAGCTGGGCGTCATCGGCGGGAAGACCTGAGATCGCCGGGGGCAGTACTGGGTACTTCCAAAGATAGGCCAGGGGTGAGAGGCCGAGGCGCAAGGCGACCGACTCGACACGGGTGCGCTGGTAGGTGGATAGAATGGCGCCTGCGCAGAGGGCGTTCGCTTCGGGATGGCGGGCCATGATGGTGCGTAGAAGAGGCACCATGCTCTCCGTCTCGTCGTTGGTGGCCTGGTGGGCGTCGTAGTCACGGCCTTCGTACTTTGCTCCGCCGAGGATCGGCTGGCAGTAAAGCGGAAGGCCGGTGGCAGCGGCGTACAAGGGGATGACCTGATGACCGACTGTTTGGTACATGAAGCTGTTCAGATCCTCTTCTTCTGCACTTGAGCCCAACTCCTCATGGCGGCGATCAGATCCGCCTGAGCTGCGGGGGACAGGGGCATCAGGATTGATGATCCGAGTGCCGTTGGAGGAGACATCTTGATCTGAGTTCGCCTTCTGTTCCGCTTCCGGATGAAGGTTGGCCAGAGCTACAACTTTGTGCCCATTTCTGATGCAATGCAGGATCGAGAAGAAGCTGTCTTTGCCTCCCGATATGAGGGCAATGACGTGCAACTGTTCAGATGGCATGGCGGTGTCGCTGATCCTGTCCTCGTCGCTGGGGCGTATGGGCGCGTGAGGCAAATACTGCCTGCAGCCTCTGGAATGGAACTACTTCTTGGTGGAGTCGCTGAGATTCTGCATCAAGGCAATAGAAATACGGCAAAGGCAATCGGATCAAGTCGATATGAAGACTAAACTCGATATTTTCGGGGTGGAGAGAGGGGTCAGTACAGTGTGCGGAGCGAAACCTGGACACGGCCCCAGTATCGTTTGCTCTCCTCTCAGTCATTCTTCACCTCCCCCAGTTACACGAATCTCTGCTTGTCTGGGTTTGAATCTGACTAAGAAACTATAGGCGTATATTTCACATGCTTTTGAGTTGTTTTATCTGCTACGTCTTATGATAATCGCGATGCCACCTCCGTCCTCTCTCCCCCTTCGCGCCGCGCAAGTGTAATAGCATCTGCGGGACTCGACAGGACACATTCCAAGTGCCTACGAGTCGTGGAGCTGAGCTGATGGCTTTAGTTCTGTTTGAAGAGGCTACCAGTAGCCACAGCTCGTTCCTGCGCCCAGCCTTGGGATGTAGGTTAACCAACCCAGAGACGGCATGGGCACGAATATTTGCAACCAGGGCCTCAAGGAATTTGTCGCGCCGGAAGAACGTTGGCCAACTTTCCCAAAACCTCTCATAGCATGTCTCGTACTGAAGGTAGACTGCCCAGTTTGCTGTAGAATGTCAGAGATGATCCCGCAGAAAAACGATATCCAGACCTAGAGACATGCAACAAGATGTAAACGCGTAAATATGAGACTTCTTCGGGCATGTGGGTGTAGGATATCCTGCTGGGCTCTCTTTGGCGCTCAAAATCTCCCATGTTCATCGGTTGCATCAGACAGATAAGATGATGGGAGAAAATCTTGGTAGGATGTTACATTGCACGTAGGAGCTGCGATTACGAACGCCAGCCTCGTCGACGTTCTACATGGCCGATGGATCTATTTCGCAGTCTTTGACCGCGCCCTCGCATATATGGCAACTCCACGAGAGCGGAGGGATACGCCTCAACTCTAGCTCGTCGCCTTCGCGTTCGTAGGCTCCGGATGATCTTCCAGCTCACCTGACAGCCAACTTCTGTGAAGTTCGCCGGCGGACGGTCCACTTACCATCCGTAGCTGGTTGGCAGCGGTAATAGACCACCGATGCAGCGTTAAGCGCGCAGTGGCCTGGCCAAGCTAAATAGCTGGTTCAGCCGTACATGGGTCGACCCATATTTATAGGCATGGCTGCTTTCTTGGTGACCCGCCAAGAGTTGAGCTTGTTCATTTGAGCCAATGCGCTGGGTTCCTCAGCGACAAACCGTTTGAAGTGTCGCTGTGGCTGCATCCACGCTGTTATTCAGGGCAGCCGGAGCATACCAACAGGCGATCCGGGCAGCCCCGGATTGGTCCGCCGCTCAAGACAGGGTTGCCGCCTGATCTCGACCGTCAACTGCGAGGCGGCCTCAGACACCACGTCAAGACTTTTACGTTTCTTAGGCTACGCTCGGTTATCTTGACATATGGGAGTCTTTTCCCGTACGTAAGCACCCACGCTCCAACTACCGATGGGGTCCGCCAAGCTAAAGACCCTGTGTAAGGATGAGGCTACCTCTCCGCCGTTCACGGTCTTATTTTAAGGCCGAGTTTCCCAGCGACCTTGACGAAATCCAGCTTCCATCGCCCATCTTCTCAGTCTTACTCTCCCCAGCTGTTACAGCAATGTTGTTCACAACCATTCTTACTCTCATCCTGCTTCATCTCGCAATCGTTGCCGCGGATCATGCCAAGTCAAAAGAAGTAAACCTTGCCGCAGCTTACGATGCCGGGATCAACGAGGGATGGGCACGCTATTTAGTCTGGCAACATCCGAATGGCACCATCATGCTTCAGTCTCGAGATAAGAGCGCAGGCCCTCTTGGACCGATCGAGATCCAGCGGAGCATTCCGCCGAAGGATAAATCTCCCCTTGCAGCTCTCTACCGCACCCCAGATGACGGGAAAGGCCGTGTATGGATCCCTGTTCCAATTTCCCTGCTGAGTGTCCAAGCTCGTATTGACGTTGCGCTTAGGAGGTGGTTATATCGTACCTTGACGATGATAATACTGTTGTGACGGTCGCCTGCCGCCACCGAGACGGGGAATACGAAAAATGGTCTACTACTTCAAGAGAGTCCACGTCATCGTCTGGACTCGCCATGGCGAGGGTAAATCGGGAGCCTCGGCGATTCTTCATCGACGATGACGACTTTGTCGTTCAAGAGATGAATGGCAAAACCAGTCGACTGGGACCGAAGGCCAAACAAAAGTCTCAAGTGGCAGCTACCGTACCACTCGGTTCGAGTACCATTCACGTCTTCTTTGTTTCGGAAGACAATTCCCTCGCTTCTATCACATTCGACGGAAACGATTGGTCTGAAGGCACGACTGCAGTTCCCTCCATATCCAAACCGTAAACAAGAGGACTAACATTCTTCTCTTTGTAGCTCTACCCGCGATTGAAGATTTCACCTCGAACCCGAGTACTAGCTTCGCGGCCGGATCCTGGTCGGATCCTTCGATCGTCAGAGTATTTTACATCGACCAACACGCCATCGCTAGCGAGTGGACGTTTGAAAGCGGAACCTGGACGAATACGACTGACACCCTGCCAAGACCGAGAGCAGACGGGGTTGCGGCTGGCGGGTCTGTTGCGGTCTCGCGGAGCGCGGATGGCTCGGGGAGATATCTGGAGTATTTCTACACCACACCTGGCGGTCATATCAACTACCTGGCCAGGACCTCCGCCGATGGGAATCCGTTCCAGATAGAGTTCACCAGCTTTGAAACCGTGGTGAATGAACTCAGCCGATCAGACAAGATCGCACTTGGAGTTGGACTTGGGCTTGGCCTTCCCACGCTTGGCCTTACCATACTGGGGCTCGTAATGGGGTGGAGACGGAAGAAGAGCAAGAATCAAGCTGGTAAGCTGTCTCAGGGCAGCTGAGCTTAGCAGGCTTTCGCAAAACAGTTGCAAGAAAGCCTAGAGATGCCCTAGAGTAAATTGGCGCAGTTCTTCCTGTCTTCGAGTTCCAACCGCCCAACGATTGATATGTGACCGATCAGGGATGGTATAGTCCCGCGACCTTCCCCGTGTTCTCATCCTGGCCAGATGCAAGGTTCGTGTTTGTATCGAATGAAGGCCTCAAGCATCATTCAGCATCATGAGCGTCGAGAGGCCAACCATATCGGCTAGTAAGCGAATGGACCTTTAGGGGCCTGTTGAAAATCCATCGATGGCAAACAATCTTGCCATTTGCCTATCTTAGAACGATGTCTTGGTCCCAAAGGGCTGACTACACGGAGGCCGTCCCGCACGCGGGCATCGGGTAGGACCATGACGCGAAGTGATGATGTATCATAGCTGTACAACGACAGAAGCTGTGAATTCCTTATCGAAAAAGTGCCTCGTCAGAAGAGAATTTTGTTGTTTTAACTAGTACGTGACCTTGATAAATGTGTCGAGCCGGACGTGGTTCGTGGGTATTGACCAAACGATGGGGCTGGGTGAAGCCATTGGCCAAAACGGCATGCTCTGGCCCAAAATCAACTGCTAGTACACCATCAGGGTCCTTGATATGATTCTTACAACGAAGGAAGATCAGTTGAGTAACAGCAGGAGCATTAAGATTTGGGTACTCCTACAGCCTCTGTGCTGCACTCGGACTTCTGTTGTTTCCTAGTATCACGTTACCTGAGCAAGCCAAAATTGGAAGCTCTGGACGCTACTAGAACCTGCAAAGCTTAGCTTTGGAACCAAGGAGCTGATTTTGGTGAGTAAGATGGAGCGCTGGAATGTTGGGTCATCAAGCCATTGCGGTCGCTGCCAGCCAGCGGATTGGCATTGACCGCGCTTTTTAGGTGCTTCGAACAATTTCCAATATGCTCTGATCTAGAAGGCAGAAGTAAACCTTTCTGAGAGGCTTGATAGTGAGACTTTCCAGAGATGAATCGATCTTGCAAGCAGATATTGCGGAAGCAGCGTTTTCGAGGGCGGTCTTGTTCCGGAAGCACGCCTACAAAGTGCAGCTCCAGAAGTTTGTGTTCTAGAAGTATTATTAAGAATTCCATTATTGAGTTCCATGTTGCTCGGGATTAGTCTGAACATGACGTTGGGCTGAAAGCTAGCTTCGGTGTGGAGCCGCGGGAGGGTTGATTCGGACGGTTAGAACGACCGAGTCCGAGCAAACTGACTGGGGCTCGGCAATGTTGGTCCCCATCGTCGTCTACAATCGGACTATAATCTCTAATGATCAGACCCGATGCGTTCCTTAGCTCCGCTCACAAAACGGTAAATCCCCAATCAACAGCTCTGACCCGACCTGAGAAGACTATAAGCTCCACATTACAACATGAGTAGCTACTGTCAATCATGACTTGCGAAGCTACTCCTATTCTCCTCCGTGGCATTTCACATTGACTGCTTGCTAAGCCTGGAACAGCACCATTCACATCTTGGTGTTGGTCATTCAGAAGGGTTTCTAGATTACCCTGAAATAGTTTACCGCACACTCCGGAAAGAGCCTTGTGTCGAAAAGTATTAATACTCGGATGGCGAACATCTCGAAGCATCTTCTCGACCATTTAATCCTCCAGCCCAGAGCCAAATCGTTTCTTCATCCAAACCTCCTTTCAACCCTCCATCCAAAACACCACCCAAATCACCATCCAAACCTCCATAATATCCCTACCATGGCTCACCGACAGTACGAAGAATACATCTGTGTCACCCGCGAGATCAACGCGCCCATCGCCGACGTCTGGGCCATCATCGCAGGTTTTGGTGCAGAGAAGGCCTGGTACCCCGGTTGTCTTCGTCTCTCTGTGGAAGGCTTCGGCCTCGGAAGTGTGCGCCATTTCGAGTACGAGTACCCTTCCGGCGAGCACAAGGGCGAGCGCTACACCTTCTCGGAAGAGATGACAGAGGTGGATGCTGCCAACCACTCCATGTCGTTCCGGGTCAGGAGGCCCGACTATCCCGACATGATTGCCTACGGTACCACGGTCCTCGATTCTCTCGGGCCCAACCAGACCCAGTTCCGGTGGCTCGGAAACGGCAGCCCTCTCCCAGACGAGTACAAGGTGGTTCTGCAGAAAGACCTCAATTATCGCTTCAACGAGCTGATTGACGCCATTGCTGCGGTTGTGGAACCTAAGAAGTAAATGGTATGCCTGTCATCTTCCAAGACCATCAACAACGTCATGGGCTAACCTTTTATGCTCTTTATTCAGTATCATGAGCACTCAGAAGCCAAACAGGCCGGTTAGTAAGCAATAGATTTTTTGGGGGCCTGTTTGGAAATCAGGAGTGGGAAAGATAAGCTCGCGGGAGCTGCGGGGTGGATTCCCTGCCGAGCATCAATTTCGGGGACCTCAATGAACCTAGTTCTGGATGCCGGCTTCAGACCCTACAGATGAACCCAGCGCCGGCATTTAGCATGCTAAACTCCATGCGGGGTAGAAAGCGGGGATGAACGGCTGGGAGGCCTGAATGCGCAATTTCTCCGTCCCGGTAGCTTCCAATTAATCTATCCTTGGAGGAACATGACGTTACCACTGCCATATTGTAGGCCTGGTGCTAATATGATTAACTCCGGTCGGCCGATGATGCCACCGCCTTGCCCCTGTCATGAAGCTGCCTCATAAATAGACAACGCCCGGAGTCTTGTCTGATCATCTGAGCTTGCCTCTAGTCGTCTTTCGAGTCATCACTTTTCGCCATGCATCCAACCCGCGCTTTGCTGGCGCTCTCTGGCCTCTTTTCCGCTGTCGCTGCCTACGTAGGACAGTCTCCAAGCATCATCAAACATGATGGCAAGTCCGTAGGCAAAATATCAGTGCACGACAATGGTATATGGCATGATCCCAATCGTATTCTTTGTCCTGACACATTCCAGTGACCCTGTACACCAGCCGCCCAAAGAGGCCCTCCGACACAGCCGTTTTGTACTTGCCAGATGTCTTCGGGATACCACTTCTCCAAAACCGACTGCAAGTTGTTCAGTCTCACGCTATCATGCCGCCGATTACTGACTCTCGCGCCAGCCTTGCCGACAGTTTTGCTCGTGCTGGATTCTTGACCATTATGCCGGATCTCTTCAGCGGCGATCCTGCTCCTCATGATATCACCTTTGACGCCGAGGAATTCCTGTCCCGACACACGGTCAACACGACAGACCCCATTATTGAAACCACCATCAAGTACATCCGGAAAAAGCTCGGCGTCAAGCATATCGCGGTAACAGGCTACTGCTTCGGAGGGCGATATGCCTTCCGTTTCCTTGCAGAGGGCCGAGGGGCGGACGTGGGTTTCGCTGCTCACCCCAGCCTACTTCAGGATGACGAGGTACTGGCCATCAACGCTCCGGCTAGCATCGCCGCGGCAGGTATGTGGCTTGTCCTCAAACTCATGAGATCGTCGCTCACTCAGGAACAATAGAAACCGACAGCCTCTTCGAGCCAGCCCGCCGTCTGGCGGTTGAGGGCCTTCTGGGCCAAACGGCACAGCCTTTTCAGATAAATCTGTACTCCGGCACGTCTCACGGGTTTGGCGTTCGTGGCAACGTCTCTGATCCGGAGCAGAAATTTGGCAAGGAAGAAGCTTTTTGGCAGGCCGTCCGTTGGTTCAACGCTTGGTCCGGGGCTTAGAGAACCTCTACTGTATTTCCTGTTTATGCTCTCTTCGATAAGACTCCGTATTCACGGCTGCCGCAAAGAGGTCTGCGGCAAAAGGGACAATGCTCCAATAGAGCACTCAAGTCGATGAGCTCGAGAATGTGAAGCAAACGGCTCGGAAATGATTGCTATGCAAAGATATCGAGCAGCCTGTCGGAGGAAAAACGCAAGATTGAGCAGTCATGCAAAGATATACCAAGCCTGTTTGGAACGAAAGTGAATATCCCCAATTTGGGTATAAGGAGGGGGCCCTGTTTCATTAGCAGTTTCTCGTCTCACCTACCACTGGGTTGTGAACTCCAGGATGTCAGAAGTCGATACATCACCTGGCATAGCGCCTTAATAGTCTAGCTTGACCGACAAAGATAACAGAGCACAGTGCTGTAAAATTCTAGGGCAAGACTACAAAGACTTCTAAAATTGTCTCTAGAAAGTAACACACTGAAACTACAGGGAGGCCTCCCTCCCCAGGCTTTCTCCGCTATATTGATACCAAGACCCCTTGTGGCATGTTATTCTGCAGCTCGACTTTGAAGTATTTCAATGCTCATCCCTGAATCACGTCATCGAGAAATTCGAGTCGGCCATGCGGTATGATAGAATTGCATGAACTACTCGCACGACACTCATTCCATACCGCTGCTTTCTGCCTACGCGGTGGGTGCTAGGCTAGATAGCTAGGGTATGCCTCACATGATCAGGGTCACTCAGAAATAATCACGGTAAGTTCTGGGCAATTGCGATACGAAGTGTGGCCAAGGACTTACAGTCCAGTTCTACTGTTCATTAAACCTGGTGGGACGTGGAGGATATACTCAGATCAAACGCTTTCAAGTCTCCTCGTCATCGCTTTCGGTATCAACCGGCACACCCCATGCTGGCTTGAAGTAGGCGACCACGTCCAACATGAGGGCATTCCAATTGTTGCCGACAAGAGGATGCCATTTGTGCGCCTCGGTTCCATATTCAAAACGTGGTCGATATTGAATCATCGGAGTGATTACGCCTGTCTGAACGTCTTCAAAGTCGAACGACATGAGTTGGTCTCTGAGAGACCTCACAAAGGGGCCCCCCACAATCATAGTCTGGTGATCAAGCCTGAATTTGCGAAGGCAACATGACCTGAATTCTGCGGATACCTTCAAGCATGTTTTCCACGTTTCGAGATCGACGTGGCTAAGAATCTGGTCATATAGTTCTGTTGGTAGGCGGCCTGCTGTTTTTGAAGTTGCGTGACGACTCGCTGCAACGTCGAAGAACGCGACGAGAGCCGCGAGCCCCGGGAAATGCTCTCGTAGTCTTCGAGCAGTGGAGGTACAGTTCGTCGCCATGATCTGCTCACCAATCTGGGTTTGGATCTTCATTCCAGGCTTCAACTCTGGCCTATCGCGTGGGTGGGTGCTCAAACAGTATTCTACGCGTAAGGGCGAAAGCTGGATGGCATTGCTGACCTTCACGAAAGGTGTGCCACCTAAGGGAAGGGTGACTTCCGCAAAGACAGCTTCAAAGAGCGAGAGGGCGACGATCTGGAAGTTGACACGTCCTTGTTTGGTGCCCCACGCCACGGCCCTGGATATGGCCTCGCCGTCAGGCACCAGTGCAAGTGTGACAAGAACGTCGCCTAGCCAGTACGTCGTCTCCGAGGGAGAGACTCCCGGAGGGTGACCTGGTGCATGGACCATAGAGCCGAACTCGAGTAACGGGCTTTCCTTGCCAGCCCAATCGTTTCTATGGGGCGCGAGAGACTCACGTACGCAGGTTAACCTGCTCTGATCCCATCCGCAGTCTGTTTTGCCACAATCGTGATCAGAAAGAGTATAGAAAGTAGCCTGACCGGATGCTATGAAGACAAGGGCGAAGGCCAGTTCGCGGAAAGGGAACGAGGACGGACTCCATTCTCTGGCGAAGCGAATGATCTCGTTCCGATACTCAACGAGGACCCCGGCCATGACATGTGTGAGAAACACGCTTTCCGGTCGCACAATGTCGGTACTCGGAACGACCAGCTTGGAGGCATAACTGACATTCGCGTTCCGTGGAGGGAGCTCCAAGGCTAGCGAGGCCATGTTCTCCTCGGCAACAATATCCAGCGAAACGGTAGGTTTGCCGGGATACACGCTGTCTGTGATGGCATTAAGCCAGGCTTGGTTCTCCCGTGGGATCGCAGCCAGCTTCCAGTGTATGCTGTGGTTCATGGTAAGGACTTCATTGTCGAGGTCGATGGTGTAGAAGTACTCGGCGCCATATTCATCCAGTCGAGGCAGCTCTCCAGGAAGTTCACTCCAGCCGCAAGACTGCGTTTTTTCAACATTCTCGAAGATCTCGGAAGCGAGTGTCTCGAGACTGTTCGACGATTCTGCAAAGTAGGCTCGATTTCGCTCTAGCCAAGCTACAAGTTATTATCAGCACTATACGTCTCGAGGTCTCAATGACTTGCGCACCTTGATATCTCTTTGGATCGGCCGGGATGCTCTCGACGATGTCGGCTCCTAGCCTCTTGTAATAACTATCCATTTGATGGTATCTGATGTAGTAACGCCTACGGAAGCGCACTATCTCGAGGCCTCGTGTTCCCATGACAGCCAACGCAGATATGAGATGCGTATATCCTATGAATGTTCCAGCTTACTCTGATGAGGTTGCATATGGCCAAGGCGTGTCTTTGGGCCCTTCAGTATCTGTGATGTTGTGCGAAGCCATCTTCTTCAGGTGCAAGCGGGGTAGGATCTCAAGTGTCGCCTGACACAGATGGCTAGGCAGGCAGAATGTCCAGTGGTCTGTGCAGAAACCCATTGCCTGCGTAGGTACTCGATGAAAAGGGGGCATCATGATTTGCCTAGCTGGAGTATGTTCTGAGGTTTTGGGCCAATGAGTGTTTGCCAAGTCGACGACCATCTAAGTGACTCGTCAGTAATTACGCATCTGAATGGCTGCTATGGGCTTTTACTCCAGTATTCTGCACGCCGGATGGGAAGGATTGGCTAGGCGAGCATGCTGGATTTGCCGTGCTCGTTCCTCACCAACCAAGCAAGTTTATCTGTGAACCTCGCCCAATGTCGCATCATCATGGCATTTCGATCTAGGTAGTACGCCCGCACTTATATTCCTCTAGCCTCTATATAAGAAAACAAGCCCGCAATTTCCTACTTTGGGCGGCGAGGAAGCCTGTGAATCTGCCCGCAGTTTTAATTCTCAACAGCTTTAGTTTACAGCAAGACACTGTGAGGATTGTCAAGGCCTGGTGGGATGGATTGATAGGCCATTGTGGTAACGCACAGCATCCCCCAACACATGGAGTGAGATCATTACTTAGGTACCTATGCTTCAGTGAACCAGACAATACTCCTTCGTACACTCGCGTATTTATGGAGGCCACCGTCGTGACATTGGCACAACAGCACTCATGCTGACACGGACTTGTGTCGAGGAGTGGGGGAATCACATGACTCCCCACGCCCCAATCCTCGACCAGAGATAGCTCTGGGACACGCAGTTGATGGCCCACACCAATTTCTACATGCACCAAATTTGGAGTCCTCCGGCATCCACGCATATGCTCCCCGATGAGACCCATCACCGCTTGCTCACAGTGCAGGATCGGCAAGCGGAAATGCGATCGTACGGCCGACTCGGACTCGGGCGCGTGCTCTCCATGCAACCGTCGACACCTGCCCTGTTCCGCTGCTGAGACGGGCAGCAGCGGCGACGGCAGTGGCAGCAACGTCCATCCTTCGACACAATCGTGTATGTCGCCTCGACCAGCGCAGTACCTCCCGCCAGCGCCCACCGAGGAAGAGATCATGCTGGTCGATCTGTATTTCCAGTTCATCCATGATCAGCCACACAGTCTTTTCCATGAGGCCACCTTTAAGCAGAGTGTGGTAGAGGGGACCGTGGCCAAACCCGTCCTCCTCGCTATGATGGGCATGTCGGCACGGTGGGTGCGCTCTGTCTTCCAGCCCTTCGGAGAATATTCCGTCTTCTCGTCCTTTTCCTGACGTGTTGCGTGTGCAGGTTCGCCACACAGCCTGATGTTCGTGCTCGCGGCCTGATGTATCGCACGCGTGCCAGGGAGGCTCTGAAGCAGGTTCTCGAGCAGGTCTGCATCGAGACGCTCTGGGCGTGCATCCTCGTGGGAAATAACTGCATGGGGGACTGCGCCGCGGATGCCGAATCCTTGTACCTAGGTAGGTGGTTTTTTTTCCTACCCTTTTCTTCGAACTCCTTTCGTCGTCGTTTTTTCCTTCTTTTTTCTTTGGGCTGTCCTCTGTAATGCATTTGTTTTGGTCTTCGTCTCGATCTCCACACCCGGCAATCATCAATCTCCTTGTTCTATCTATGCTTCCGTGCTAACCACGCGTCTCCTGCAGTGCTCGCCAGTCGCATGGCTCAGCTGCTCGACCTTGGCCAGCCAAGCATGGGTGACGACGGGATCATGAGCGAGACAAAGAGACGCGTCTACTGGACCTGTTTCGTCATTGACACATGGGCCAGTGGCGGGTCCAACGTTTCGCGACATTTTGGGACACTGGGGTACCATCAGCCGCGGCTGCCCATGGACGAAGCTGTTTTCGCGGCAATGAGACCAGGAGAACCAGACATCCCGGACGCAGCATGGACGCCCGGCCTGTGGGCACACATGGTGAAGCTTGTGGATATTTACGCCAAGATCCAGGACTTGCACAGGCAGCTGGTCCGCACTGATCACTGGGATGAGCATGCCATGGATGAGTCGGTGGGAACGCTGGAGGCCGAGTTGACCTCGTTTGAGAGAAGTTTGGATCCCACGCTCTCGTTTTCCGAGGAAAATCTTGCCCTCTTCATTAGCCGCGGCCTGGGAAGCGTCTTTGTCGCATTTCACCTCGGCTACCATCACTACCGTACACTCATCTTCTACCAATACCTCGACCAGCGTCGTCCACGCACGAAGAATGGGAAAAGGTATGCATACGAGTGCAAACGCCACGCGTCCATCGTCTGCGACGTGCTCAAGGCCTCACGCGAGACGCCTGGCGCGAGGGCGCTGTACAATATCGTGGGCCACGTGACGATTGTGTCGTCCTCGGTGCTTCTGCACACGTACCTCTTTGGCGAATCTTCTGATCTGGACGACTCACGAATACGGCTCGAGTCGAATCTTGCGTCTCTGGTGGAACTAAGGGGCTACTGGCCCAGCGTGGAGCTGATGGTACGTGCATTTGTGTCTTGTGTATGATGTTTTCTGACAGAGTCCATCAGATCAGCCGCCTCGTCGTCTTTCAACGAAACTGCATCAACTCCATGGGAAGAAACACATACCGCTTCGACAAGTGGATGGTCAAGTTTCTCACGGCTCATGCATTGGTTATGGAGGAAAAGACCGACTTTGACAGTGCAGACTACGGGCCCCGGGACCAGATATCAGGATACGCCCAGCTGGAGCGTGGACGCATCACACAGTCACTCATGAACGGGATCCAGAGCTTGGAGGAGTATCCTGTGCCGATGGATTGAGCCAGGCGTGTTCTATCACTATGTAATACTGTTGCAGGGCTACTAATCTATATGAGGATGAACTACCATCATCCGATTTCACTGCGAGAAGATTAGATGCAATGCCATGTCCCAGGTGCAGAACGCCAGCTGATGATATAGTCTTTTGTGTATTCACCAAGTCGAATCGATATCTATGGATGCAACGCGAGCGTGTACCGGCCTGATAAGAGAGGCACCCTGCTGCCTTGTGCTGTAAATCTGGCCACTGGGCTAGCCGACAGCCTGGAAACATAAGCATGGCTCGATTCCGAAGGCAAGAGGAGAACGCCCGTGGTACCCGTCGGCACTGTGATCTGCATCTCCACTGCATCCTCCCCTCCGGAAGACGTATCCTGGCGCTTCCTGTCAAAGACAATCCTGATTTCGCCATACGGACAGTCGACAACACCCTCGACGCGATCGAACTCGGATGCGAGGGGCGGCTTGACGGTCCACACCTTATAAGCCTCGGACTCGATGCGTAGACCAAGCACAGCCTCGTAAAACCACTCGTGGATAGTCGCGAGCATGTCATGACATTTACTCCGGCAGGCGTCCTGCCAGAACTCGTTGAGTGTCGTCTCCCCCTGACGCAGGAAGCGCATATACGACGGATGCTCCTCCTGGCGCGCCATAGTGAGGACAATATCTGGGCGGTCGACGTCCGCGAGAGTGTTCCAGAGGAATTTGAGACCGATCTCGCCGGCGCGGATCCGCCCGCCTGCACAGGCTTCGACAAAAGCCTTTTGCACATCGACCACATGCTCGGCAGGGACGAGCTGGAACTGCAGGGCAAACGCCTGGGCTACCATGGTGCAGTCGCGCGTCCCCGGCTCGTCGAGTGAGGTGTAGTACGCATAGGGCCGGTCGGCCTTGCTGCTCACGAGCAAATGCTCGTTGTACACGTCGTAGATGCGAGCCGCCCAGGCTTTGAACCGCTGCTCCTGCGCGGTGTAGCCGAGGTCCTTCGCCATGAGCTCGATGTTGCGCAGGCACCGGTAGTAGATGGCCGTCTCAATGTTGGCCTGGTGGTTGCCAAAGGCAATGTCAATGCCCCAGTCGCCGAGGCCGCGCTCGATGAGACCCCCCTGCCGTTCCTTGGTCTGGATGTACTCCATGTACCGGACGCAAGGGGTGAAGACCTTTTCAAACGTTGCCGTCGATCCGTAGAAGCGTTTGAGCATCTCTGGCAGCAGGACGAGCGCGCCGCCCCATGTAATTGTGTCGTGGAGAGGGCCGCACATGTATCTCATCTCAGGTGCCATGGTGGGGATGAGGCCATCGGGCTCCTGGGCGTCTATCATGTCGTCGAGAATCTTGGTGTAGAGGGACTCCATGTCGCGCATGTACTGCGTCACGGGCGCCAGGAGATGGGTGACTTCGAGCCAGGCAAACTTTTCCATCTGCGGACAGTCTGTGTGGTAGCTGAACAGGTTACTCGCCAAGGACCAGTAGCAAGCATTGATCAGCTGGTTGACGTCCTCCTTGTCCGTCTTGACGTAGCCCAGACGGCGCGCCGCCGACGACACGTGTCGGCCCACGACAGAGTGGACGCGAGGCAGATGCTGTTCGTCACTGTCATCGATTGAGACGCCCTCGACTTGAATGTACCGCGCGCTCGTGAAACTAAAGTCAGACTGCCACGTCTGCATCTCGGACGATCCCGACAGGATGATTTTACAAAAGACGCCCGTCTCGAACTGCTTGAAGAGAGGGTCGGGCATCAAGACGTGGCCGTCCTCATCCACTGTTTCGGAGAAGCGGACGAGGACGACGGCGCCGGCGGGTCCCGTAAGTTCCAACTTGGGCATGATGGACGCGTTCTGTCCCAGGTCAAAGGACACCACGCCAGGTTTGAGCTTCTTGGTCGTGACGGGCGCAAATGTCTCGTGGAGCTTGACGGGGGGCTGGCTCTGGTAGCTAAGCTTTCCGCGGGGGCCGGTCACGGGTGTGGCATTTTTCCACTCGCCATCCTCGACGAAGCCCGGTGATGTCCATCCTGTGGGATAGCGTCGTAGATCCTTGGTCTCGGACATGTAAATGTTGGCCAGGGTCGTGGCGCTCTTTCGTACCGTCCACTCCGGACCAGTGATGAGGCAGTCGGTCGTCCCGTCGTCGTACAGCAGGTGCACCTCGGCAAAGAAGCACAGCTCGTTGCCGTAACGAACAAAGGTGTTGTCCTCGTACGTGGGCCAGAAGAAACGGTCGTCCCCTTGGTCGCCGGCATAAAAGCCGTTGCCGACATGGGCGGCCAGCACGTTGTCGCCCGCCCGCAGCTTGTCGGATACGTCAAAGGCCACGAACTGCACGCGGCGGTGGTAGTCGGTCCAGCCGGGGCTCAGGACGTGATCGGATATGGGCTGCCCGTTGCAGTACATGTTGAAGTGGCCCAGGCCCGAAGCGAAGACGATGGCGCGAGAGGGCTTCCTGTCGAGGCGGTACGAGTGTCGCATGTACAGAGGTTTGTCGCCATTGTCACCAATCCACACGCCCTTCCAACGGTTTTTCTCGTCCTCGAACCATGCCTTGAAGATGAGGCTTGTGTGGGGCATCTATATGGTGAAAGGAAACAGACAAGATCAGCTTCCTGGTAGTCTCAAGTGCGTCTACGGCGCATGATGTATTGAGATCCTTACATAGGTCTGGTTCATGCTGTACGGCGGCAAGCGGCGGCTGCATCGAGGATATGAAGTAAAAAGCTCCTGGACAGGACTGTGGAACACTTCCTCGTTCTCGTTCCATACGGACACGCGCCAGTAGTGAAAGGTGGTCGAGGCAAAGCCTCCATCGGGAGCGATGAGCACGTTGCGCTGGGCGTCACCCTGAATCTTGCCAGAGTCCCAGACGATGCCCTGTCCTTGGAGGAGATTGTCCTCGCGGCGCGCAGCCACGGTCAGACGGTAGGCCGTCTGGCGCTCCTGGTCCGAGGTCGTCCCCTCGAGAGCCCAGAAGACGCGGATACTGTCCGAGTCGACGCCCAGGGCCTCGTGGAAGGTGTGTAGACCGCAGCGGAGGAATCTCATACTGGGCAGGGTAGGTCGCGTCGAGTCGAGAAAACAGGCAGCGTAACAGCGATGAGGGCGGCAGGCGAGCAAAAGAGCAGGAAGCCCGTCCGCCTACTTTTTATCTCTCAAGCTCTGGGCACGTAGCCTATGTAGGCAAAACGCCTGACTGTCCTTGCGGTGCGCGGTGGGGAACCATACAACGCGAGCTTATGACCGAGACAGCTCAGGACCGACGATAGATTCCAGACTACGAGCGCCTTTTGATCCACCTGGCAAGATGACGATGGGTTCGGCCTCGGCACGACACAGCCCGAGGGCGTCAACCAGATGCCAAGTATTTGTTTCTTACCTTTCGTCCTCTCCGAAAGAACATGGGTAGATGGACGGCCCTGTCCTAGCATGCGTTCCGAGTAGTCGAGACTTCGCCGGCCAACATAGCCACGACCGAATCATGTGGGCTCGGCAGGCCCGTATCCCCGCATACATAATACAATGAGATCTCACGAGTCCCGGAGCCTCCAAGCCGAAACCCGAGGCGCCATGAGGCCTGGCCAGAGAGGGGAGGGATGGTGGCGTGGATGGGAGCATGGATGGGAGCATGGATGTGGAGAGAACATGGGGAATATGGGTCGGCAATCACTTGATAGCGCCGGAAAACGATGGCCAATCACAGCCAGAATCGCCCGGTGGCCATTTTCAGTTCCCACGAACGCGGTACCTTACATCCATGACGGAGACTAAGTGCTGCTCTGGGCAAAAATTGGATCGATTTCTTCGCACCCATCCCTCTCCGCAAAACCCCACGCGTAAGCGAGCGACCCCAGAACATACCAAGTCAGCACTTTAGGTACTTTGGGTACATGTATCTTATGGGCCCGGTGGTGGGAAGAGGAGCGGCGCCCTAGTCGCAGCCCAGGTTGGTCTCTGTCATCTGGTACGCCTGGATGTCACGGCATCGGCTCATGTCTCTTTGCGCATCCAGACCTTTCGGTGTATCGTGGAACGAACCCAATGTCGCCAGCCACCCAGTCGTCTCAACAGGTTGTGTATTTAAGTGGCAGTTGGATCCTTCTCCTCCCGAGACTGGTAGTCTTCCACCTCCAGCTCGACTCTCCCATCTCGCACTTCCTCCCAGCTCCATCTGCCTAGTACGTAGATACCCATCTGACATCATGGGGCGCGGCGTCACCGTACTTTCGGCCGTCTTCCTGTCCATCGCCGGCTTCCTGTTCGGCTACGACTCGGGCATCATCACCTCGACAATTGCCCTGCCAGCCTTTGAAGAGTACTTTAACCACCCAAACAATGACACGGTGGGCGGCATTGTCTCGTCCTTTCAGGGCGGCGCCATCCTCGGTACCATTTTCAACATGCTCTTCGCCAACCAGCTGGGCCGTCGCCGGACCGTCTTTATCGGTGCCGTCGTCTCCTGCCTCGGCAGCTCCCTTCAGGCCGGCGCCGTCAACATCACCATGCTCATCATCGGTCGCTTCATCGGGGGTGTCGCCGTGGGCCAGCTCACTTCCACCATTCCCATGTACGCAGCTGAGCTGTCCGAGGCGAAGTACCGCGGTTTGCTGTCCGGTCTCCTCCAGTGGATGCTAAGCTGGGGCTTCCTCGTCGCCCAATGGCTCGGCTACGGCTGTCAGTTTCGTGGTGGTCAATTTTCCTGTAGGTCTATTTCCGCGATACACCTGAAAGGCAAAGAGAGCCAATGCTAACAGCGTAGGGCGTTTTCCGTTGGCCTTCCAAAACGTTCCCGGCCTCATCCTTATCGCAGGCATCTGGTTCTTAAACGAATCGCCTCGCTGGCTCGTGGAGCGCGACCGTCACGAGCAAGCACGCGCCTCCCTCAAGGCCCTCCGCAGTGGCACCGACGAGGAGACGATCGAACTCGAATACCGCGAAATCCGCGACGTCATCTTGGCCGACAGGGCTCTGGGCGGCATTACCTGGAAGTCCATCGTCACCAGGCCCTCGTGGCGCAAGCGTCTCCTCCTCGGCTGCGGTGTCCAGGCCTTCGGCCCCTTGTCCGGCATCAATGTTATCAACTACTACGGCCCCCGCATCTACTCGATCCTCGGCGTTACTACCAAGGAGTCCCTGCTCATCATCGGCATTAGCGGTGCCCTGTCCATCGTCTACTGCACCATCGGCCTTGCCCTGCTCGACAGGGTTGGTCGTGTCAAGCCCTTAATTGTCGGATCCGCCATCATGAGCGCCGCCCTCCTCGTCAACGCCGTCCAGGGCCAGCTCTTCAACCCTTCCAATGGACCCCAGCTCAGGAGCATGATCGCCATGAACTTCGTCTTCAGCCTGGCCTACACGCCGGTCGGTATCATCAGCTGGGTGTACCCGGCCGAGATCTTCCCCGTCGAAGTCCGTGCCAGGGGCAACGCCATCACCACCTTCACGAACTGGACCGTCAACCTCATCTTTGCTCAGTTCACCCCCTCGGCCCTCGACGCCATCGAGTTCCGCTACTTTTACGTCTTCTTTGTCCTCAACATTGTCGCTGCTCTGTGCTACTTCTTCTTCTTCCCAGAGACCAAGGGCAGGACGCTCGAGCAGATGGACGAGCTGTTTGGCGACCAGCTCGTGCCCCATGCCCTCCAAGATGCGGCTGCTGCTGAGGCTGCAATGGCCAAGGATGACAGGCTCGTGTCTCAGGTCGAGATCCAGGGAAGTAAGGCAGAGAGTCGTATGTAATATTACCGTAAGGCGAATAGGTATCTAGGACCCATGCCAGGTGAATAGAACACCTTATACACAACACCAATCCCGACACCCAGTATTTCCATTTTTGTCTCTAGAACTGAGCCTTTGCTGGTTTAGCCTGAGCTACTCTGAGTTGTGGGTGAGTCGTCCTGGGCAGAGGGTGATCATATCCTTAGCTATGATGGGGCTTTGGGTCTTTAAGCTCAGACAGCGCCTTCATGTGTGGTGTGGGACGAGACATGGGAAGCATTCTTGGTAATCCCTAACAGCTCTCCCTCCGAGTTTCTAAACCCTGACCTACCTTGACTAGATATGCCTTGGGCCACACCAACCTTTGGCGTTATTGGCTCTCTATTTGCTGCCTCTAATGACGTCGAAGACGAGTAGTCATGTTTTAATGGTACATCTTCTATCCAATCATCATGATTTAGTAAGCACCTCCTAGGCAGGTCAAGTCATGCTCTCTGTCATTTCTTCTCGCGCTCTCGAATTATCCTCGTCTTCATCATGTTCCAAGATTAGGTACTGAAGCCTATCTCAAAGACATTTATATGAAGCTATATACCCCAATTCCTCTGGAAGATTCGCCTCGGCTCCCACGAGACCATGCTCTAGTTTCAGCTCTAAATAATTATCTTGAACAGCTACACCAGACTACTACTTCGATAGTATAGACAAGATCGTAGTATTAGTATATAGCGGATGGAAACAAAGTACTTTGACACACAAAGGCCAATCCAGTAACCTTGGGGTTGGTCGTGAAGAGGATGAGGATATTACTAGCCCGCCTAGGATTGTAAAGCTCGGGCACAAAATAAAGTGAGTAAACCGTCAGAAACAAAGGACTAGGCGTTCTCGAACAGGGAGTCAATTGGAAGGGGAAATCCACTGATACTTTCTGCTGAGAAGTCGTCGGCTTCGAACTTGATGTCCAAGGCAGTGGTGAACACTGGAACGGTAATGGTAATAGGAACAGAGAAGGTCCCTTCGGATTTCATACCACGTAAGGAGTCCTCATCAAAGTTCCACTGTTGGTTCCCAGAGGTATCAAGGATGATGCGTGGATTTTGCAGACTGTCGATCTTTCTTCCAAAGGCTTTGGTAAGGTCCGAAGTGTCCTGGAACCTACATCGAATTTGACCTATTGTAGAATGTCAATGTGTAAATCAAATAAAGACTGACCAAAAGATCTAGAGCTAGCTGTTGCTATTCCATTCAGATTTTGAGATGGCATACCTGAGATCACAGATTCACCATTTTCATGCGCTAAAGGCAAGGTCCAGTGGAAATAAAATGTTGTCGACACCAACCGGCGAAAGGTGAGATCAATTCTCTGGCCGATGTCATACTGGGACTCGGTTTGGTGCCCTTTATTGCTGAAGAATTCGGCGATGGCTCTTCTTACATCTTCCCTTTCCCTTTCTGACACCCTGTCAGGAGCGGGGAGAATGCTTTTGAACACTGGAGAGAGCCGGATATATCGAGTCGGGTTCTGCCGTGAGCTTTCACCAAATTGTTTGCTCCAGGTTGCATCTGCAGACGTGCAACACGTCAAGCGGTTTTTAAGAGTCGGTGAGTCGGAAATTTGCGGTGCATCTTCAGAGGAGCCTGAGCCAACCGAGACTAACATGTCTGGATGTGGCCTCGGCATGCCTGGCCAGAGATATTGAGCCTCGAGTAATGTCACGCTGGCAGGATTACTGAAGTCAAGGGCGCCGCCAATGTATTCACGCCCGCTTGGTGATTGATATGAGCCGAAAAAGTCCGGGATGGCACAAGTTGCCGTTGCCGCCTCTTTAATATTCAAATTGCAGGAATAAGTGTGAGTTGCCGGGCAGACCTGACGCTGCTCCGAGTCTTCGAATGGCCCCATAGTCAGCGTTGGATTAGTTGGACGGTGAGCAGATAGGCTTTGATACATACCGATTTCTCGCCGCCTGATATAGTTTGTGAGAACTTCTCCACCGCCACCTTTGACTGAGGCTGTCACGAAAACACGAGTTGGTCCCTTTCCGAAGCCTGGCTTCATAGTCTGGAAGAACATGGCTGTTAGAGAGAAATTGCTGTTGACTTTTGGGACATGCTTACATACAGAAGACTGAGCCATTGGCAACTCCTCAATGCTTCCAAAAGCATCATGGATGGCCTCGCTGAGGTGCTCAAGTTGGTCAGGTTGTGTCTGCCACCACCACCTGGTCCGCCGGAGGCTGGGGTTGAAGGCACGGTGAATTTGAAGGTTGAACGTCACCATGGCATTGGAGACGCTCCACCCTCCAAGGGCCAGCCCCAGAGCGATGACCCCTCCAACACCGGTCCCTCCGATAAGATCGAAACAGTCTTGCAAAGGGATTTCGGGGCCCAACTTCTGTTGCATAGCTTGGAGAATTTCAAGCTCAACGATGCTTCTGGCACCTCCCTCGTCTAGACACAAAAGTCTTCGGCCAGTGGCTCGGGGAAGATGGAGAAACTCAAACGGAGGATCGAGAATTTTCCCTTTCGGATGACAGTCGCACGTCTTGATGACACGCAGACGGTCGTCATGGGTACTCGGTTCACCGAGATCTACCACACAAGACTCGCAGATCCAGTGGCCACATGGCAGCCTTTGAGTGGGGATATCCATAAGGCACCAGAAGCAACCAGGGAGGCCGGAGAAGTTAGCTTCCGGGATTTGCTGGTAAAGCTCCCTAATAGACTCTCTACGGCTGCGCCACAATTCGGGGAGAGGGGGCAGTATCTGCTTGAGAGGAGATGCTGTCCGTTCGAGGGGGGTTGCTTTCTCTTCAAGAGCAGAGACTGCTGTCTCAAAGCTATGTGCCAAGATAGAGCTGAGTCTATCAGCAAAGTTGCAATCGAACGCCCCGAATCCTATAGTGTTTCCTTGGCGATCTTGGTGTTTAAGGCTTTGTTGATGAGCAATACTGGTGTTGACGCAGCGGCGTCCATTTTTATCAGTAAACCCACAAGGGAATGATGTGTCAACGAAGTGGTCCATGGCTCTCCTGAACTTATTCTCATATGAGAAATCTTGCACCATAAGATCGGTTTCTCGGCGCTTAGACATGTCCCCCCGAATCAGATGGGACAGAGTGCCTGGTAGTTGGCTATGGGAACGATGAATGTTGATGGCAATGGCGGAGCAGATCATAGGAACGACGAGTTGATCGAATGTAATAGCCAAGGATTCTCTGTCTGTCTCATTTCTTTGGGGAAGCGCATCGAATATTCCCCTGAAGACCTCGAAGAAGTTGCTTTCCAGGTTGCTGGGAAATGGATGAAGCAAATAAAAGCTCTCAACGAGATTGAAGGGCTTTTCTTGGTGCTTGGAAAAATGCTCAAAAGCTAGCTGGCACAAAAGATCTCGATGATCCGAGGAAGGCAACATGCTGGCGTCATATTCGGCTTTGTGAGCTTTCTCAGTGCCGTCGGTGATCAACTTGCGCAACTTTTGCAGCTGGGAGGCCATGAGCTCGAGGTTTTCACCCTGAGGAATGCGGATGAACTTGACAGAGGTGAAAGCACATCTGAGGAGGTCCCCGAGATTATTGATCGAAAGGCCAAGTCTTTCTAGCTGAGCCTTGCGGACGTTGAGAAACTTGTTGTGCTTCATCAAGTCTTTGTTTTCATCGAAAATCCAAGCCGTTGTCACCTCCGGATCCCAATCGTTACCCGACGGCCTGGACTGGTTGAGAACGATTATGAGGGAGGGCGAAATAGCTCTGTTCACAGCGGCCGTCTCAGATTTCTGGGACCATTCCACGAGCTTTTGCAAGATGCTCCCCATCTTTTTGAGCTCTGCTTCGATGATGACATACACGACGACGTCAGAAATGGTGTATAAGAGCCGGGGGAACATTTCCTCAATGGCGTCCTCCCGCGCCTTCGCCCAGGCGAGGGGCCGCTTGAGCTTCCTTATCGTGGTATGATAGGCATATTTTGCCCATCTCTTCGTAAGCTCCACAGTGGTATCCGGCGGAACGGTTTTCTCGTCTGTCGTCGACTCACTGACCGTGGCCTGGGCCTTGACGATGGCTTCGGCAGCGAATGACCGAGTCGCACCTTCGAAGCCTTCGCAGTCGGCGAATAAAAGAGGAGTCTTTGGCGATTGACTGGCACCAATTGGATCTCGATAGAGATGAACATCAGATGATGTTGGTATTGTCGTGTTCTTGTCGCCGATGATGGGCGTCGATGCGTTTGAGGCGGGTGTGGGGGTGGAAACCCACACGTGCTCAATAAGCATACGTATTAAAGTACTCTTGCCCGCCCCGCTACCGCCGACGAAAGATACCAGACGAGGATGGTAGGTCAAGTTTTGACCGAACTCGCGGCGATGTTGTGTCATGAGATCTCCGAACCGCGGATGCTCCTCAAAGCTCAGACAGTCGTCATCGGAAGGAGCGATGGCAAACCAGCGAGTTCTGTAGTCGCGCAGGTGCTGTTCTTCGCGGTCTTTGTCTGTATATTGGGAATCGAGTGCCTGTGCAATATGTTGACTTGATGCGAGTGAGACTCTATTTGACGCAGAAACATAAACATGTCACGGGACAAGCCACTTACAACCTTCTGTCTGGTAGATCGGCTGGTCGTCGCTCGTTGGGTGGCCGGCGACTATGCCCTGGCCTATTTTTCCTGTGTGTCGCTTGCTTTCCCCAACATGCGTCACAGTAAGGAATACAGCAATCTTCACAATACGATGTTGCTGGAGCCGTCTCGCATTCTTCGCATGGGTGATTTGCATCGGCACCGAGGGCAGATGTAGAGATATCTGGAATCGGAGTGGGCATTGTCGGTGACGCTACCGACTCCCAAGGGTTTTGAGGCTCCATGGTGGTATATCTCGTGTGGTAGTTATTCTTTTGGCTTTCGAGGCAAGAGACAAATCTATGGTCTGTCAGGGAGGTGATTCTCGACACTGGAAGATCCTGTTTTTGCAATCAGACAGCGTATCGACGATGTCGTGAGTCCTTGCCCGCGGTCAAGTCAGTGACAAGAACGCCGGGAGGGAACGCCATCGAGAAGTGGATGGCTCATTATGTAGTAAGCTTCCGGGATCGATTGGCGGCCTCATTTTCAACTCCAGATGTGGTTGGCTGGAAGACCTGGTCAGAAGGCATGATGCGGCCCAATATTGCAGCACGAGCACCCAATATGTTGCTGCTACCATTGGCCTCTGCGACCGCTTCGGTGACGCCAGCATATTCCAGATGCATTTCCACGTCCGTCAATTGGACGGAACCCCTTGACCGAGAGCCGGGGCAACAACCAATGACGAATCCTCGAGCAACATTCGAACGGTGAAGGCGTTTGGCCCGGGTCAATCAGTTCTGTCTCCGATCTCGAACGAGGGCTCCGGGAAGGGCCTTGGGATCTTATCACCTCTGATAGGCCCTCGTTTTCGTACTTGATAATCTTCCAAAACAGATGACTAGGGACAAGCTTGCAGTGGTCCTCGAAATACAATATACATGCCACGAATCAATATACTTAGAAACTTACCACCTACTAAGATAATGTATCTAGGTATGTAGTATAGCTAGATAGACAGTGACTTTTTCTCGCGTCAGTATCCTCACAGTATAGGCCTTCGTCGACAAGCTAACCTCGAGGACTGGTTGGAAACCCGAGGGTTTGACGCCGTAGTCTGGCCTGCCAATGGAGACGTGGGCCACAAGGCCGCCGAGATCTACCCAGAGGTGGCAGCGTCGACCTGGTGGAACCGCGTAGCTAGGTCTTTCGGAAACTTGGCCATCTTCAAGCTCAACGTGTTCACCGTGACCGTACCCATGGGGATCATGAATGACGCTCGCATGCCCGTCAGCTTGACATTCGCTGAAAGGGCCTATGAAGACCCCAAGCTCATGGACTCTGCCTATGCCTTTGAACTGGTGCACAGCCAGCCGCAATTCGCCCCTCCCCGCGCCCTCAAGATTGAATCTGATAAATAACCACAACCGCAAGCGACCGCGACCTCGGAACCAGAGGCCCCCATTCTCGCAGCGGCTGCTGTGAGGATCTGGCACAACTCGGTCAAGGTTTGGGGAGAGATTTGACCAACAGCTGCCGCAAACATAGTATTAATATTGAGGTCCATGTGAATGGCATACCCGCAGGCACTGTTAAGGTCGATAGAGAGAAGTGGGTAGTTGTAGTTCTAACAGACATCTAGCCTCCTTTCGTACTTGAGGAAAGAGAACCCCACTAGCTTCTAAGATCACAATTGTGATGCCTCAGTTGCGTTTGTGGAACGGGCAGCGTTCTAACCGCATCCGTTTCATTGCAGGACTGCCTTGAGACCTCTGTTGCCACTGTCCGCAACGGGGTGAACAACAAATCCGTACCCCCCCGGGCGATTTTTTACAGAGGCTAGCAGCTGTGCGCGGGATCTATTCCTCACGCACAAGAGAAGCCCGCTAGCTTGGCTCTAACAACGACTGCTGTGGCCAGACCAGAGCCTCCGCCCAGAAAGGGCCTACGTGTTCCGCGATGGCTCGAACCAAGGCGGACCCCGAGTCCCCAAACACCCAGAACGCCCGGAAACGGTGCAGAATAGCAGCATGATGTGCTAGAACAACCAGTGCTTCTGGTCGGTTCTGATACAGAGCCTCGATGAACTCCTCGGGTATGATAAGCGGCCACGCCATGATTGCGTGCACCACCAAATCATCCCTCGACGGTTGCAGCGCGGCTACGCCAAGTACCCACTGAGCCCATTTCGCGGCTAACAGACATGCCTCGATCGACGAGGGTGCTGAATGCGATGACGACTCCAGCAGCTTCGTCAGATCGACTGTTTCCGGCCCTCGGGCCAAGGCTTCGAACTCTTCTTTTTCCATCAAATCTACGAAGTAGAGGAGAGGCTTCAGGCTTGACCCGAGAATTCGTGGCCAGTGACCGTTGATCACTGTCCGCACACCGAGGTGAAGGCGCACATAACCGACAAAGTCGCCGATAAATGCAGACAGCGAAGTTCCCTTACTGGAAAGGGTAGCAAGGGTGTCTCGGAGGACGTGTATGCCCAAGAAAGTAGCAAAAAGGAAAGATGGGACCGAGTGGCTCTCTGAGATGTCCTCTCGAGCTTCGTTGAACAGTCCGAGAGCACGAGTTTGGAGCTCGGTTGCTTGCTGGCAATAGATTGACGCCATTTCGAGATCTGCTACACACATAGACCGATGCAGCGCCGAAAGAGCGAGTAGCTGGTCCAGAAGATAGGGAGCGTCGAACCCACTATTCACTGCTGTATCAATAATGGGAAGGATATCTCCCCTCAGCGAAAGGAAGTCGTTTAGTCTGGCGTGCGCATGGTGTAGCAGTGACATGTGGATAGTAGTGAAGGTCCCTCCTTGGCCGACGGTGCTGGATCCGACAACGGAAGGACTCGCGATCAGGCCGTCGCAATTCGACCCGGTCGAGCTGGCATCTAATCTGCCTGTGCTGGAGTTGGCGATCAGGGTCGTGTCAGAGTATGAGCATGCGCGGTCTCCGAGGCTGCAGTTCCCACATTGGGGTCGCTGTTCATCGCATTTGACTCGCCGCTTCTTGCATACCAAACAACCCTTTCTCGATTTCCGATGCGTGCGGCGGTTGTCACGTCGCTTGGATGGTTCTGGGGACATGCGAGCGCGGCAAGAGAGCGAGTATACGGGCTAAGAAAGAAAGTAAAGTCCAGGAAGATGGATGACCTAGGGTTGGGAAATTTTCCGATAGGTTGTATGCGAAGGGGGTGGTCGTATGCAGAGGAGAGGTCGTATGGCTCGTTTTCCGGAACGAGTCGAGGATTAGACAGCTATTATACGTCAACGCGCGCCGGAATCAGCCGTCTTAGGTGGTGTGGAGCAGCGACCGGTACTTCACATCGATACGAGGTATACGAGATGAACGAAGTAAACGAGTCAAGCGATCGGTAGACCACCATTGCTACCTAAAATAAGGAAACGAACGAGTGTCTCAGTGCCATTGTCCACAGTAAGGTAGGGGCCAAGGTACAGGGGCCTTGCCTGTACAAAGAATCGGTCTTGCTATTATCCCACGCAGCACCATCTTCTCAAGGAATAAGAGCGCGGCCTGTTTCACACGATACGTCTCTCAAGCTTTCTCTTCGACTTCTACTCAAGAGCACCGACCTTTCATCCTTACAAATCCGAAAAGACCGCCAGTCCTCCGAGCATCTCCTTACAAGTCTTCCGAAGAACCAAGTTCAGAGAGCAGCACAACCCCACGAAGCCATCACATATCCGATTTCAGTATGCCTGAATTGAAGCCGTACCGAGGAGATTACTATCTATGGCTTTATATCCCGTCAACACCAGCCGCTGTAGTCTTTGCGGTACTCTTTGCGTTGGGAACCGCGTACGTTGCGTGGCGTATGATCAAAAGCCGCGCTTGGTTCTGTACAGTATTTCTGATCGGGGGTCTATGTAAGTTGCTCGCCCCTCAACACATTCCGTCCCCTCTGATCCAACCGTTCCTAACCCTGATTGCTGGCAGTTGAGGTCATAGGCTACGCAGCAAGGGCGGCCGCCAAAGACCTGACCGATCAGCTTATGCCATACGTCATACAGAGTGTTGTCATTCTCGTTGCACCCGCCCTCTTCGCAGCATCGGTTTATATGGTCCTTGGACGAGTCATCCGGTACCTTCACGCCGAAACTTTATCTGTCGTTCCTGTCAGATGGCTCACTAAGATCTTCGTTCTTGGCGACGTCGTCTCCTTTCTCGTCCAGGCGAGTGGTGCCGGCGTCATGGTTACGGACGACGGCATGGTGATGGGCGAGAGGATCGTTCTCGGTGGGTTATTCGTGCAGATCATCATCTTCGGTCTCTTTGCCGTGACATCGGCCATCTTCCACGTCAGAGTTCGCCGGCATCGTCCTACAGTCTCGTTAGACTATGGCCGGGAGTGGGAGAAGATCATGATCATGCTGTACGTGGTGAGCGGCTTGATCATGGTTCGTTCAATTTTCCGCGTGATCGAGTACGTGATGGGCCATGACGGTTACCTTTTGGCGAACGAGTGGACTCTGTACGTCTTTGATGCAGCTTTAATGTTTGGGGTTGTGGTTATGTTCGGGTGGAGGTTCCCCGGTGACCTTGTTTCAACCTCGTACGGCGAAGAGCAGCATCTCGAGATGCTGCCTGAGACTTCAGTGCAGGAGCCAGTTCGCAAACATTACACATAGAAGAACGAATTATTAAGGCTTTCAACACCGCATTTTGAGAGTATATCAAACGACCACGAGGGCCCAATCATTCGTTCAGACCTTGACTAAACAACCCGAGGCATGGCTCACCATCTCGCAGCTTACGTCTCCGGTATTGCCAGATCGATGCTTCAGGCTCAGGACTTCTTTGCTAGTACGAATTGATACGAAGCAACGATACATTTCATTGCTGGCATACCTTTTCCGTCATCAATTTCAACATCCACCGAGTTTGTCATGACCTTTGCGATCTAATGATCATCACGGAAGCTGAGAAGCTAAGCACGGTTAGTCGTTACGGATTGATACGAGCTCTAGTCTGATTTCCGGCCAGCAGGTGATCTATGTCTTAGTTTTTCCACTCCTAAAAAGACACCCTGTATGATGATCGTCGGGTAATCATCTCTTCTCCCGGCTCCTGGCACAGATTACCAGTGTCCAGGCTGTAATCCCACGAGTGGCTTCCTATACCTGATAGGGCGTACAGGCTAGCAGTGGAATCATACTTATTTTTTATCTCGAGCAAACGGTCGTAGTTCCCTCCGTAGAAGTCATATCGGAAATTGCCGTTGTACGGGCTTGCCTCGTTGATGTACGACCCGGAATTCGGGGCCCACTGGCGCGAATCTTTCTTTTTGTTTTCCTCAGTCCAAGCAGCTGCGGCGTTGATTGCATTCTGAGGTGTCGAGCCTGACATGTCGATGACGGCTCCCGTGCTAATGAGGTGCACGTAAGTGAGGGCGCCGGAAACGACATTTTGGGGGATTGGAACTGTTCGCAGCACGTATTCGGTGACGATTCCGTAAAGTCCAGGCCTGCCACCGCGAATGGCCCAGAACAGATCTGGGTTCTGAGCGTCTTTGGCTACCAGAATCTGGCCCTCAGTGGTAACCACCGTCGCCTGGAGGGCTTGATCTGCCGCAAGTCCATAGTGGCTCGAGAGCGGACCGTGACCTCCGCCCCCAAAAATCACAACGCCGTTAAATTCTCATTGACTTCGGGGGTTTCTTTTTGCTGCTATCTGCTGGAACACGAAGCCAAATGCCTGAGTCGATGTCTTTGAGCCCAATTCTTGGACCTAGTCAGATGACTTTTTGTATGACTGCCTGGAACGTTGGACCAACAGGCCCCCGATCTTCAAGACATCTTCCAGTAGGTGTTGTATCTGCAAGGTCTCTTCGGGGGTGCAATCAAGTAGGACCTTGACCTCGACGTCCCTCTTGCCCAGGTCTGCAGTCAGGAAGACGCCGACGACGCCGAGCCCTCGGGCCCCGCCTCTAAATACATCCACACCTTCACCATCCCCGCTCGTCGTGCCCTCGAGAAAGCCGTAATCAACCGGGTAGATCGCCTCTGGGATGCGGGGGTGGCAGCTGTTCTTCGGGCGGTCGATAGCGATCTGAGAGGCCGAGCACAGCTGATCGAGGTTCGAGAAGAACCCCTCGCCTTGGACCTCTGTGGTGGTCGACAGCTGCATGGTCGCTCAAAAAGGTTGCCAGAACTTGAGATGAAGGTCGGGGGGCAATGCTGCTTCCACGTTTCAACTTGACTTGGATTCCTTCTCGCTTTAACTGCTATCTTATCAGCAGCTATGCCTGGCAAGCTTGGTTTGGCTAACCGCTGAAGCGCCCGAACGTTAATCCGAGATAGCTCCACTTTGCCGAATGCCATATCCCCAGGATTCCCACCCCTTGTCCTTCAACCCTGTTTTACCCGTGGCCACCACCTCATGTAGATTGATGAGCAAGAACTGCAGAACACGAGGCTTGCGGTAAACCGCCAGTTCTCCATGGAGAGCCATACTGTCATAGTTGGATCACATGTCCCCACCGATTTTTTTCTTTCGCAGATGAGGCGTTTTGTTCAAGGCACCGCTTCTATCGTCTTGCCCCCTTCGCAATCATAGGTAGTACGCAACCAACCGATGTTCTCACCCCCGCGGTGCGCTATGTATGTATCTGGGGTCGCTCTGTCCAGAAACTATGGAGAATCGTAAACACGTGAAGGGAAAGCATTAGAGATGAATCGCTCGCAAAAGACCCGGCCCAGCCGAGGTGAAGAAAATTGAGGAATATTGATCTTTTATTACATGACAGTATGATGTCCTGCGGAAATACGTGCTCCATGAATGATTATACCCCATCCACACCATCAGCGATCCCGTCCAATCATCCCATAGGTGTCCTCGTCCTGGTGCAGATCCATCCCATCATGCAGCATCTTGTGTTCTACCAAGACGGAACTGGGATGGTTGAAGGCAAAGACAACCGAAACAACCAACATCAACAGTGCATCCAGGACGTATACATAGACTTCCTTCTGGATCAAACTACCGTTGTGACCTTGTGCGTATTCCACCATGCGGAATACGGATCGCACCATGATGAGCATACTGGCGAGGTATAGGACCCAGATGAATCTCCGCCATGGTGTTTCTGAGCTTCGTGACTTCGGTGTGGGATGCCTCCAGATGCGAACGTGAAAGACCGCCGTGACGAGCATGAAACCGCTGAAGAAGACAACTTGTATTCCGAGGCCAAGAAGGATTACATTGTTGGCGAGGTCTTGGGTCGACTTGTCGCTGGATCCTGCGAGAAGGCCACCGCCTAAGGGATGTATTAGCTTGCAAGCTCCGGATACGTTCACATCGTGTTCCAAAAGCTTTATGCTAAAAAACAGAGACGATTTTTGAAAGAAATCATACCTCCTCCTTGCCCAAAGATGGAAAGAACGTCGCCGAGCAGAAACAGCTTTGTAAGCCACTTCACTCGGATCAGGGAGTAATTATGCGCATCGAGATTGCGAATGAGACGACCGAGAACCATGTATATCGACGCCGCGTAGAACGCCGGTCCCAGAAGTATGAGCATAGTCTGCATAATGTACGGCATCAAGGACCAGTCTGGGGTTTGGGAGGCTGAGTAGGCTCGCGCACCAAAACCTACAGCTTCAACTGTTCCTCGCAAAGTCAGTCTGGGAATCATGAAATCAAAGAAGATGTACCGTCTTACACAAGCATCCTACCCAAAAAGGAATGAAGTACCAAGTCCTCTTCTGAAAGATGAGTTGCACGTGGCGAATAGAAACGGCCGCAAAGAAGACGGCGAAAATCACAGCCGCGGCGAGAGATGGCTTGTAGTGGTAAAGCTTGAACCCCTCGGCTTCTGAATCGGAATCGGAATCGGAAGACATCTTAATCAATAGTATAATGAAAGTTGTAAAGGAAAAAAATGTAGGGCCAAGCTGATGAGGTGCAATGAATTTCCCACTGTCCCCGAATATTTATTGCGGCCTGGGTAAGGTGCACCCTTGGCTATTATTCAGGGGCGCATCCTCCAGGTGCATCAGCATATCGGCAGACTAGATTGAAACAAGCATTGTTTAAGATTAGCGACGCGAGACTGTGAGGTCCGGTCCCGATGGAATGGGTTCACGAAGGCGGCTGTGTCGGATTGTTCTGTTGGTAAGACGCATTAGTGGCTTGAGCTCTTCAAGTCGGTCGAGGGTTGTTCGGTTTGCTCGTTTAACTCGTGTTGTCATGCGCGCTTGTCCTTTCTAAGCGAGACAACGCTCTCTTTCCAAATGCGAGTAAAACGGCACACGCCATCCGAGCATAACCTATTGAAAGACCCACAGAGGCATTCCAGGCCCTGAGTCCTCGCGGATTTATGCTTCAGCTTCCTGTTCGTATTTTCATGTTGATGCCCATGCATTTTCGGAGCCGAACAGGAAGTCGACCGAACAGTGACACATGGTCCAACAGGGATGCCAGCTCTTTGCCCAGTTCTAAGTATTCGCTATTGCATCAACACCTCGATCTCAGAGCTTTCTCCACAGAGCCTATTGCTTCTGTAAAACCTTAGAAAGCACCAGATAGTTCCCCTGCCTATCACTGGCCACGGCACAGCACCCCGCTTCCCCGGACTTGCCCCGGAGTGCCATTCGGGCCGTTTGCGCAGGTCGGTCCAGCGCCTGCTTCACGTTTCCCTATAGAGCAGAGTGGCTTCAAAGCCAATGCTGTCGGCTACGCCTCCTCATCTTGGCCGGCTTACGAACCAGAGTAGAGAAATAGGATTTATACTACCTCGGCATTCGGAAACGAGGGGAATAAAATGTTGCCTCCCCCGTCCACGAAGTTGCTGTTTCGAGCACACTCCTCGGACACCTCACTATCAGGGAAACTGTCATCAATGACCATGCAATATCTTGTTAGCTCAATCATCCTGGCTGTTGCCACCCTGGCGCCCATTTCTTTGGGCGCCTCGATGAGACCGTTATCGACGTGCGGTTAGTTTCGAGACCATTGGTTTCTCTGTCTATAAGCTTGGCTGACTTCTCTTGTGAACAGCTTGGGACGAAGCCTCAAAGAAGGCTCAAGATTTTGTGTCTCAGCTTACCATCGCCGAGAAGATCGGCATCGTCACCGGCGGATACAGTCAGCCAAGCGTACCGTGTGTTGGAAGCATTAGAGCCATTCCACGACTTGGGTTCGAAGGGATTTGCTTCTCAGATGGCCCGGCTGGCTATTCTCGGTCCGACGGCGTCAGCGTTTTTGCATCTGCAATCACCGCAGCAGCAACATGGGATAGAGAACTCATGTACACGCGTGCTGTTCATATTGGGGAGGAGTTCAGGGGGAAAGGAGCCCACGTACACCTCGGGTAAGCCATTCGTTCCCTGAACCCATATTGACGCGCAGTCAATCAAAGAGACTCAAGCTGACCTCGGGGACAACACTAGACCATCGACGGGACCCATGGGACGTCACGCCCGTGGCGGTCGAAATTGGGAGGGTTTCGGCCCCGATCCGTACCTTGCCGGCATCGCTATGAGCGAGTCTGTGGCTGGTATTCAATCGGTGGATGTCCAGGCTTGCTCCAAGCACTACATTGGAAACGAACAAGAGACGCAGCGAACTATAACCAAGAAGGATGATGGGTCCGTCATCGAAGCCATTTCCTCCAACATAGATGACCGCACTTTACATGAGCTTTACCTATGGCCCTTCGCCAACGCCGTCAAAGCAGGGACCGCAACCATCATGTGCGCGTATAATCGGTTTAACGGTAATTATTCTTGCGCAAGCCCTGAACTAATGACGATACTAAAGGAGGAGCTGGCATTTCCCGGATATGTCGTTTCGGACTGGTACGCGACGTATGACACTGTTAGCTTCGCTAATGCCGAACTTAATCTTGAGATGCCGGGACCTGTCGTCCCGGACGGAGATTCTTATTTTAGAGACCTACTACTCGAAAGCATTAGTAATAGTATAGTACTAGAAGACCGTCTCGACGATATAGCCGTTAGAGTTATAAAACCGTACTTTCTCCTCGGATAGGATATAGACTTTCCCTCATCCGATCCCTCAAGTACCGCTATCTTCATGGTCTATCAGTACGGACATAAATCTGGCATGCCTAACAACGGCCCTATTGTCCCAGCTCGCAACGTCCACGGCGATTATTCGAAGTACATTCGGAAGGTCGGCGCGGCAGGTACAGTCCTCTTAAAGAATATTAACAATACTTTGCCTTTAAGGAACTAAAAAGAGTTTGGAGTTTTCGGAAACGATACTTTATACCCTACTGTGGGCTCTGTGTTTCTCGACTACGGAGACAGCCCTAAAGGCTTTAAAATGGGCACTCTTGATGTCGGCGGCGGATCGGGAACAGTTCGGCATACTCATCTCGTTACACCGCTAAGTGCGATCCAAAAACAGGTGGATCTCCTTGAGGGACGGGTACAAGTCATCCTTGAAAACGACATCATAGCGGAGGGCCAGTTCAAAAGCATATACCCCATCCCGGAAGTCTGCATTTTGTTTTTAAAGGCATTCGCTTCAGAAGGGCAAGAGAGGCCATCGATTGAGCTTGAGTGGAACTCCACAAAAGCTATGGAAAGTACGGCAGCCATCTGCCCAAACACGGTAGTCGTTGTGCATGGGCCCGGCGTCGTCCTGATGCCCTGGGCGGATAACGAGAACGTAACGGCTATCCTGGCAGTACATTATCCTGGAGAAGAAACCGGCAACTCCATTGTCGACGTTCTCTGGGGCAATGAAGAGCCGTCTGGCCGTCTTCCCTAACACTATTCCGAAGACCGAGTCTGATTATGGCCCGCCTATCGTTAACCTGACGGAGTCGCCGTCGGACCCCGAAGCTTGGTAAGCCGATTTCAGCGAAGGGTAGATGATTAATTATAGGTACTTTGACGCTAACGGCATCAAGCCGCTATACGAATTCGGTTTCGGTCTGTCCTATACCGAATTCGATGTTAGGGATGAGCTGGAACTCAACATCACATTAGGCCTTGCTGCCGCCGCCGACGAGTCTAAAGGAATTGCCCCCGGCGGACTAAGAGACCTGTGGACATCGGTGGCTACGGCTATAGTGACGGTCACTAACGTGGGCTCGTTGGCAGGCTTTGCTGTGCCTTAATTGTACGTGTCATTCCCTTAAGACGAGACACCTAAAGGCACCCCAGTAAAGTCGCTCAGGGGCTTCGACAAAGTGCACTTGGAGGTTGGAGAAACACGCAAGATTGAATTCGGGCTTCAGCGTAGGGATCTGAGCTACTGGGACGTTGACGCGCAGGGCTGGGTGATCCCAGAGGGCACATTCACTTTTTCGGTCGGTTTCAGCTCTCGCGACTTGAGGACCGAGACTTTATCACCTGTACTAGGCTGAGGTACTTGGCACCCGTGAATCAAGATCAAAGCGAGGGCGCATCAGACTCTACGTATAGATCAACTGATCGGTCATTGTCATAGGCTGCCTCAAATGCCATACTTGTCTTATAAACACTTTTTAGCCTATGGCCTTCAGCACGTCACGAATTGATTTAATTGATTCTTTGGCTGGCGATAGAAATGTCTCATCACATTCGGTAAGGGCGGCGGGTGGCATGGGCCGTGGTGGAGGCCAAGGCGCGACAAACCCCAATCCACAACGAAAAACTTTTCCCGACCCACGATATCCACAAGATAGTGCCAGGTTCTCGCCGCCAGCTTCAATAACAAGTAACCTGCCTGCCCGGCTAGCTCAATCGGTAGAGCGTGAGACTCTTAATCTCAAGGTTGGGGGTTCGAGCCCCCCGTTGGGCTCAATTCCTGACGCACGTACGAGAACTTCATCTTTTGCTTTTGCTTCCTTTAAATTCCTACTCTGGATGTGGGTTTCTCGTTTTTGGATATGAGTGCTGACGATCAAAGAACTCCTGTGCTTTTCTTTTCTGTGTTCTAGTCTAATCGTTGGCCGACGGTATATACTGGACATCACGGCACGACATTCTCATGTCAATGAGGTATGCGGAAGAGCGAAAAGCGCTCCTAGGATAAAAGTAGACTGAATATGGCTTCATCGATGGGTACTTCATAACTAAAACACTGTAATAATGTAGATATTGTAAAATACGTCCCGAAGCCTGACTGAAACGCAACTATCTAAGGTGCGGTCTCAAGCATATTCACCACCTCCTCCCAAACACCCTCAATCTCCCCCCTCCGATCCGACCATGGTCCCTCATCGCTCGCAACATCAAGCCCCAGTGATCTCCCCGTTACTGCCTCAACGAGAAAACCATGGCTCGGAAACGTTAGGTTGACCGTCTTCTCCACGACCCGAACGCCGATGCCCCCTCGGAGGACCAGACTCAGCGCGGCCGCACACTTGTCTCCGCCGTGGCCGCCGTAGCTGACGATCATGGCTGGCTTGCCCTTCCACTCGTGGAACAGAAAGTCAATGGCGTTCTTGAGGCCCGCCGGGATGCCCCAGTTGTACTGCGGCGTAACGAAGACGAAGGCGTCCAGGCTCGAGACCGTGCCCGACCAGGCCCGCGTATGCTCGTGGGCGTAGCCGGCGGGATCGAGAATCTTGGACGGGATGCCGGGCTCATCGAAGAAGGGAAGATTAAGCGCCGCGACGTCCACCAGCTGGAAGATGACTGCTGGGCTCGTCGCAGCCGCGGATGCTTGCTTCCTATCTTGATGGCGCTTGATGGTGTTGAGAACAAAGTCTGCAATCTGTGGTCCGGCTCGCGGAGCGCGTTGACTGCCGATGATGATGCCGACCTTTCGTGGTTTTGCCGGGTTGATGGTTGTCATGCTGCTCTGCTTGGAACAGGTCCTGGGACAGTGAGCCCTTCGAAATTATTTTGCGATTTATTTGATATATATAGTCAGGCTCACAAATGAATAATCCGGCACGTTGGTGAGCCTTGTCTTAAAGGTGCCGTAAGCACTAACAACAATGGCTTATTCCGGATGTCTCGAGCCAAGTGCCGGATTGGCACGTCTCCCTCCGGACTATTCCCAGATATAGCTAAATGCTAGAGATGCGCTTGGATAACTCGGCTCGGTAGCGGTGTCCATTTACAATGCTCTATCATGCGTGGCCCAAGGCTGGCTTTGTAAGGCGGGCGGGCTTCGTCGCGCGATAAATGCCGACGGCGTGTTGAGGTATTCGCCGGTCCCGAACAACAGCAACATGCCAGTCCGAACCTGCTTTGACACAGATCGCGGCACGCAAAGCACAAGATCAGTAGTTTTCGACTCCAGCCCTCCCAGTAGTTTCAAAGGCTGGCGACACCCTAGGCCATGTGGGACCGGACACGGCGGGTGTTCTGGCACCCTGCGAACGACGTCAACCTCAGTATTAGTTGAAGTGCCCGGACGAAGCCGCATATATGCGCAGTCAAGCATGGGAACTGGACGACAACACTCTCTAATTCTTGCCAAACACTCACGATCAAGACCACTCGCGTCGACATGGCGAACAAAATGGAAGATATCCGGAAGGTACATTTCATGGGAAGCGTCCAGATCAACGAGGCATAGACATCTAACCCTGTTCTGCAGGTCATCATCATCGGTGGCGGCCCAGCGGGCATGCTGGCAGCGCTGCACCTCCGCCAAAGAAACGGCATCACACCCGTCATCTACGAGATTCGCCGCTCCCCGACAACAATCGGCGGCGCCCTCGGCATCCCGGCCAATGGCCTCCGCCTCCTCCACAGGATGGGCCTCTACGCTGATATTGCCGCCCGGGGCGCCCTCACGTCCAGCCTCGTCCTGCATTCCCTCAACGGCTGCGTCATGGGCGAGATGGACATGGCGTCGTGGAGCACGCAGCACACCGGCTTCGGGTACTTACGTATCCAGCGCAGCGAGATCGTCGACGTGCTTCTGCGGGCCTTAGAGAGGGAGAAGATTCCAATCCACTTCGGCAAGGCGCTGACGCACATTGAGGAGACGGGCGACGGCGTCACCGTCCGGTTCGCGGACGGCACGACCGACACAGGGGACTTCCTCCTCGGCTGCGACGGCATACACTCCGCCGTGCGGACCCTGCACGTCGACCCCGGCTCGACGCCCGAGTACACGGGCATCTCGAACATGTTCTCCCTCGTCCCCGCCGATGCCCTCCCGCCGCCGGCGGAACCCCTCACTGGGCTGAACGCGACCGTCACCCCCGACGGGCTCTTCGCGGTTAGCCCTGCCACGCCGTCCGCCAGCCTCCTCTACTGGTTCTTCTCCCGCGAGGTCCCGCTTCCGACCTCCGGTGGCGCCCGCGACGGTTGGGAAGCGCAGGGCAAAAAGGAGGAGGAAAACTGCAAAACGACCCTTCTCGGGCTCCTTGGCCGCGAGCCGTCCGGGTGGACCGACATGCTGAGGCAGCTCATCCGGAATACGGAGACGATCAAGTTCTACCCAATTCACAAGCTGCCTCTCGGCCGGCCCTGGTTCAGGGGCCGGTCCCTCGTACTCGGCGACGCGGCGCATGCCATGCCGCCGCACGCCAGTCAGGGTGTGTCGATGGCGCTGGAGGATGTGTTTCTCTTTTCCAAGCTTTTAAGCAGCAGACCAAAGGATATGGAGGAGGGGCTGGCTTCCTTTGTCCGCAAGAGGAAGCTCAGGACGGACGTCATGCTCAAGAAGGCGGAGCAGAATGGGACGGTGCGCAAGCAGACGGCGCCGTGGCGGGTTCGTGTTAACGAGCTGGCCATATCGGGGGGGCTGTGGGTGTACAAGACGGCGGGGCTGGAGCGGTTCGGGTTAGGGCAGAAGCCGTTGGCGTATGATGTCGAGGAGGAGGACTTCTAGTGTACCTAATGGATATTCGGGGTCACTACCAGCTGAAGCTGGTATGGAGCCCAGAACAGACCCTGAATTCGATCAAGCACATTGTGAGTGTGTCACTCCGATATGATCTATGCATCTTCCCGCTGCTCGTCACGTCGTGCCCTCGGCTCCGGCCCACAGCATCGGGTCTACGCTCTCGTATAGGTTGCCCGGCAAAGGCCACCCCATATTCGCCATAATATCATCCGTCCACCCATCCATTGCGTGGCCAAATCCCGCTATGTCCGCCATTTCAGTACGCCCCTCACAATCTTCTTGCATGCCTCCCTCCCCGTCGTCCTCCTCACCAAGCTCCTCGCCAGCCTCTTCCGCGACCATAGCGGCAAACTGCTCCAACTTCAACTGCGCAATCTTCAATTTGATGGCGCACCGAGCCCAGATGTTCCGCTCCCACGCCTGGGGGTCTGAGCCCCCTGCAGCCAGCAGGTCGCTCACCTGCTCAAGCCGGCCTCCCATCGCGCCAAGGATGCCTGTGACGTCGAGCTCCAGGCCTGGCTGCGTGGCGAGTTGCGTCTTGAGCGCCGTCACGGCTCGGGCGATCTCCACCCTGCGAGGCGACAGGGGCAAGTTGCTATCGTTGGAAGGGTTATTGTAAGAGCCCGAGGGATCTAGAGGTGGGGCCGTTGAGACGTTGTGGATGGCGCCGGGGGCAGCGAGCTTGGCCCAGCGACCGAGGATGGTGACAACGTAGATTATGTCGACGTGCATGGAGATGGGGAGCGAATAGCACATGGATGTTGGAATGGAGAGCCAGTCTTCGTACCAGGCCTTGAGGGCGGCGTTGGAACGGTAGAAAGCGTCGAGGTGGGATGGTGCGCCGGGTATTGCGGGGTTGTTTGTCAGGGAGTCGGAGATGGATTGGATCAGCCTGGGGTCGAGGATGGGTGGTTCATACAGGCGCACACGGATAACGCTGAGATGCGACCTGATGAGCTCTGCCTGTCTGTGAGCACTGTGGCTGGACGGCCAGGATGTCAGATGAGGGCTTCGCTGTTCACTCACTGTTATCTCTTAGAGAGGGAGGTATGTTCATCCGGAGACTATCGAGCTGCGCCTCAAAGACGGAGACGTAGCCTGAAAGGGGTGCCCTTGAGGCAACGTCCGAATCTTCGTCGACTTCTTCTCGAAGGTGTAGCGATGCTGCTTTCTCTGCGAGTTTCTGTATTCGGATGAGCTGAGCAAGATACTCGTCGGATTCGGTTTCCTGTGACTGTGATAGTTCCTGTAGGCATTGCTCCATATACGGAGAGAACCTCATCGGGTCGAGCTGCTGGAAGCCTACCGACACACTGTCGCCATTGTCAGCCTTGACATACATCACGGGTTGGCTTAGATCATAGCCTGGTAGACACACCATGAGCTGAGATACCACGTCGCAAGTAGCAGCCGTTTCTCTTCGTTCGTCCTCTCTCTCACGGCGCCCAGATCCATGACCATGAGTCTCGTACGCTCGTGCCAGCAGGGCTTTCTCTTTAGACCCAACTCACCAGCCAACGTCACGGCCAGCGAGACGAGATTATGCATCTGAGTGTGCATGGTACAGTGGTAGTGGTGCCAGCCGAGGACGACGATAATGCCCGCAAGCAGGTCCAGAGACCGCTCGGATCTGATCAGCATGTGGTCCGCGATGTGTGTCATGATGCGATACATCTGGGCTTGCATGGACCGCAGACTGCGGAAGGAGGCGACCATCCGTATGCATGACATGAGAAACGGGCGGGTAGCCGCGAGGTCCACGGCCGATACGTCTTTCGGGATGACCACAAAGGGATGAACCGGCATCAGATGTTCTCGGTAAATTGAGAGCAGCGTCTCGTCTGGATCGAGGGGCCCAGGTGCTTGCCCCGGGGTTGGCCTACAGGTACAGCGGGATGGTCCATGGCAATTGTACGTGTCTGGTATCCAAATGGTGGATGGCTGACAAGGGCTCGGGTGGAAGAAGGGCGAGGCATCACTCTGGGTGATACTGTATGCTCCGTCGTGCGATGACGGCGAATCCGTCCGTGAGCTGATGGGTGTCTGTCTGAAGGCTACTGAGGCGTGATCACGAGGCTGTTCGGTCGAGACCGCCGGCAAGCTAGGGAGGTCACCGGACGCCTGTAGCAGTCTGACGAGGCCATTGAGGCGCTCCTCGATCTGCGCAGTCTTACTGCGAGAAGTGTCAGCCCCATATCTGTTAATTCGTAGACGATATAGCTCACGAAGGTTTACTCTGCCTCTTTTTGCGGATCTTAGGCAGCTTTTCGGCACACGGCTTGTCGAGTCGGTCGCACCGATCACACTTGGCGCCGGAAACGGGATTTGAGCGGAGGCACTTGGCCTTGGCTGCGGCACACTGGGCACATGCGGCTCCCCAGGGCGCGAGGGCGGACGTGGAAGCCGGCTGGTCACCGGACGTGACGGGATGGGGCGGTTCGTGCTGATGATGTGGAGGGTGGGAGGTCGTCGGCATCGTAGCGTCTTCTTTTTCTCACGCGCGCTCGCTCTGCGACGATTGGATGCCGGACTCTTTGTCGCTCGGGTCGGAGTTTAGATGCAGGGGTGTAATGCCCGGAGGATTGAGGTTGAATGCTATGATGACCGGTTGTGGTCGTGCTTTAGAGGTTTGGCAGTGGGCGGTCGGGGACGGAGTTTATGGCAAAGTCCCGCCCCGTCTTCGGCTGGGCCGGGCTCAGCGGCCGATCTGGCGCCGGCATCCGTCTTCAATGCGGCCTACAACACGGCCGAGGGGGCGCATGAAATCGGGCGAGATTGAAGCATCCAAGTCAAAAGCCGCGTTGGTCCCTTGTTGTGCCATTCTCTTAACGTTGTCACTCGATAATTCTCCGATGCGCGAGCGAGGCACTTGTTGAGCTGGTCGCGCGACTGCCTGGCAAACACCACGGTCTATGCAGCAGCTCACGATTCGACGTGATAACTTTCTCCCTGTTGAATCCGCTTTGAACTTTCATCTGATGGTCGACGTTGAAGCCAAGTCGAACTGGGAGAGGTTCGATTCACATGACCGCTAGGCTCCCACATCAATTCTTAGCGGAAAGCACCACCTAGATGCCCAGACAGGATGCCACCATCCTTCATAAACCAAAACAGGTCGGTACTTCGACGAGGAAGGAACGAGGTACCTCAGCAGAAAGAGTACTTGCCGCAACCAGCAGCACGCAGAACGCGCCTTCCTCCAAACGACCACGAGCTAAACACCACCATGAGGCCCGAACCGCGGTCGAACCCGCCCGCAATAGCCTACCAGTAGCTCCTGCTCCCGTTCCTCACCTTCCCGAGTCGCAGCCTACCAAGGCAAAAGAGTCATGTCGCGCAGCCTAGATCCCAACAGCCAAGGGACCTCAGCTCGGGCACCCAACATCTCGAGTCGCGTGCCTGCCACAACCCCCCATCAACAGAACCACCGCAATGCCATGGCTGCCCGAGCGGCAAACCACCACTAAAACCCAAGCGCCACGCCGTTCCGACAGACTCACCAGCAGCAGCAACCAGCCGCCTGCCCAACACAAGCGTACAGCCATCCAACCCCCGCCGCCCAAGGGAGCCCGAGCCCAGCCCACCACCATCAACACTGTCCCACCCTGGACGAACCCTCGAGAAAAAAAGCCCCGAGCAAAGCAAGAAAAAAAAAATGCCAAAAGCAAGAAAAAAACAAAGAAGGAAAAAAAAGTATACCCCGATCGCAAAACACCACTGGCACGACCCGCCGCTGACTCGGCTTCCCCGCTCGCAACGTCACCCGCATGCCACCGCGGGGCGCGACGTCCGGCCCCCAACGCAAGGGAGCGAGCGCCCTCGTCGCCCGACCACCTCGCCCTGCTTGCCCTCAAACAAGCCAGACGTCACTCGCCGCCCTACCTGATCCACTCACTGACTGACTGACACAAGGTCCAGGCCCAGACCGGGCGCTGTCTGTGGCGACCAAGACGCACAAGCAAAGAGTGGGCGCAGGGTCCGGTACTTGCCCGGCCGGCTTGCCGTGGGACAAGTGTCTTCGGGGCCCGAACGCACGCAAAGAAACGATGAGACGAGCGATACAGGCGACCAGGCCCTCGTCTGCGTCACCTCAGAGCACCGACCTCACCAGTCTTCGGCTCCTCGGATCGGGAGACAGGTCAGTATAGGTGAGACATGCGAGCCAAACGGCTGGGCGAGCAGCGCAAAGGAGAGAGAGCAGGTGGCAGCAGCAAAAGTATTTGGTTATTTTGGTGGTCTCCAAGGATGCCCAGCTACGCCAGTGACATGCGTGCGATGATGCAAACCCCAGTGTTCGCGCTAGATGTACATGGAAATTCCCCGACGAGCGGCGGCAGGGCGCGTTGTTTGCTTGTCCGATGGAACGAGTCGACGCCCGACAGCGATGGATGATTGGTGGCCTGCACACGCACATCCTCCCTTCAGTCGGTGACCCCGTCGCTCGCCAGTCCCTTGCAACGCGCTCTCCTCGCCCCCCCTCGCGGACATATCCCGCGAAGTTGGGTAGAAAGTAAAAACTGAACAAGTGTAAACAAGAAGGGACAGTTTCCGGGACAGTGCCCCCGCCGCGAGCCTCCATGGCTACCCGACGGTCCGCTTGTTGCAGAGGGAATTACAACGAGCGTAGAGAAGGAGATGCTGCCGGGCCGAAATGGGGGCCAAAAACAAACAACGATTGACATGTCATGAGGGGCAAGCAAAGCCAGAGAAGAAACCATGATGCCGTTCTGTCTTTGCCCTTCTGAAACAAAATCCACCGTACACGCCTCGTTAAACCTTCGGATCCTGTTGTCCGATGCCTCCGCGTTCACGTGCCCGCTCTGAGAGCAGGCCGACAGCCTCCATGTGGATGTGCTGCCGTACCTAACCAGAGTTTTCACAAAAAGTATAAGTTCGCCGAAACAGTAAAAAAACCAGGGGGGTGGGGTTACAGGGAGTGGACATGGTAGTACTTACAGCTCTAGAGGCCTTCTAAAAAGACGCCTCCCGTAACCCCCTCACCGCGCGGCCAAGTCCCAGCATAGCTGCTGATGTGTCTNGTAGGTGTACTTCTAATTGCGCAGCCCCGATGTCGTAACATGGGAGCCTGTCGCGCGGCCGAACCCTAAGGCCGAACCCGCGTAAAGGCTAGCGGGGGAGGCTCGTGGAGAAGATGTTGATGTTGGTAGTCGTGATATCGTGACGGGCGTGCACCGGGGGCGAGCAGTCGGTCGTCACTCCCGGTGGTGTTGAAGAGCGAGTGCGCGGAGCCGAGGGGGCGATGCCCTTATTCGGATCGCTTGCGCTTCTTGCCTTGGTCGCTCTCGCCGTCTGATGACGAAAACTCGCTGGCGCTTCCTGGCACCTCGGCCGCCACCTGGAAGAGAACCTTGCCGAGGTGGTGGTAGTCATCCGCTTGAGGCATCATCATGTTGTCGAACGAGTGAACGCCGCCATCCTCGATGAGATCCATGACAATGGCACCGCTGCCATGGGTCCTGGCGTGCTGAGCGAGGTTGTCGCTCCTGGAGAACTTCTTGCCGCAATCCTGGCACTCGAAAGGCTTGTCGCCGGTGTGCAGGGAACGGTAGTGCCGCTTCAGGTGCTCCTGGCGGCGGAAGCGACGGTTGCAGAGCTCGCAGACGAACGTCTTAGAGGGGTCCTCAGTGAGAGACTGCTTGCGGCCGCGACGGTTGGTAGGAGCGGGTAGAGGCGTCGTGGCAGAAGCATCAGCCTCGGCGTCAGAGTTGGACGACTCCCTCCTCTCGGAGGTGCCGGTGCTTCGGGCCTGCTCGGCAGCAGGCTGAGACTGGACTGCGGCAGACTGCGACGTGGTGTCGGCCGAGACGTCCATGGTGGGAGTGGGCTCTTCGGAGACCCGGCGGCGCTTGTCTTGGTGCGAGTCGGCGTCAGAGTGGCAGCTCGCAGGGCTGGTGGCGCCGGTGACGAATGAAGCGTCGTCGTCGAAGCTGAAGTCGTCGTCGCCGATGAAACTAGCGTGGCCGAGAGAGACAACACTAGAGCCCGTGCAAGCACGGGGACGCGACGAGGCAATGTCGGTGCCGGCGAGGTTCACGAGATCGTTGACGAAGTCGTCGTCTGACTCAAGCTCGGAGAGATCCTCGAAAGAGGGGAGGCCGTGGGGGGTGGCAGGGTTGAAGTCAAAGTTGCCCGGGACGACGTTGCCTGAGGCCAGGCTGGTGGCGGGGGCAGCAGACTGAGCACCCCTGAGCTGGAGGTGTTCCTCAGTGAGGGCAGGGAAGGCAGGGAACTCAACAGCCAACGTGGGGTTTGAGGCCGCCGTGGCCAGGGTGGCAGTGCCGACCGTCAGGTTACGAGGGTCGCAGAAGTCGACGTCCTGCTCAGAAGTAACGGACCTGGCGTAGGGTGACGGCGACGGCGACAGGGAAGGGCACGACAGGAGATCGCTGGCGACAGAGGTGGTGGTGTTTTGCGTGGAGGCTGGGGCAAACTTTGGCGAGGCGGCCTTGAGAGGGCGAGATTGCGATTGGGCTTGAGCTTGGCCAAGGTACACTGCCAAAAGCGGTTAGCACCATTCGTATCGCTGGTTCTTCTCCCATTTCCTGATGTGCTCTGTGCTCGCTCATTCTTGCCTGAGGCCTGATAAAGAGATAACCAGGGCAAGAGGCATCTCCAGCGGCTCCGTTCAGAACTAGAATTGGGCAAGCGCGAACCGGGGTCGGGGAGAGAGGTGATGGGCCCCGCCGACGCCGGCGACACCAACACACCATGCCGACCCTGCTGGCACTCTGCCCATGCCCGAGAGGCGGTGACGGCTAAAGAGGGCCGGGGGAGAAAATAAAAGCAAAATGCAACTCACCAGGCGTCATAGGCGGGGAGCCGCAGCTGGACCAGTCCAGGGCAACGCTCTCCACGGGCTCAAGCATTTCCTTCGTGTCTTCGAGGCCGTCCAGGCCAGAGAACATGGGGTTCATCGGCGTCTGCAGCATGTCGCAGGTGTTGGGCGAGCTGACACTGCTTCCCGCGCTCGACAGAGGCGGCGTCGAGGGGAAGTACAGGTTGTCGTCCACGCCCTCCGTCTCAAGCAGGATGGTGGGCTTCTGGTGAGTGGGCTGCGGGGATGCCACGGGTGTCATGACACCAGGGCCGTTGCTGTACAGCGTTGGCGGCGGCGCGGTCACCTGAGAACACGAGGAGTTGGGCCTGGAGTAGATGGGCGTCGAGGGCAGGGTTGGCACCATGGGGTACATTGGGAGCTGAGCCATGGCCATGTGATGCTGCTGCTGCGGGTGCTGCTGCGAGAAACGCCCGTGATGCCTGCTGTCAGGCCTCGCCTCGGGGGTGTAGAAGAAGAAGGGCGCGTGGCCCATCTGTGCCGTCATCATGTTGGGATCCATCTTGGTCTGGGTCTCTAGATGCTGTTCGCCGTCAGTCCCTAATACGCCTGCGGCCAGCCGCTGACCACCCCGCGATTCGACTTACAAGTCGTGTGGATTTGTGAGAGCGGCGCAGTCGTGCTTGCGGTGTTGATTTCCGAGTTGATTAAGCGAGTATGATGTTGCTTTACAGGTTCTTGCTTAGAACTTATCGTGACGTGTTGGTGGTTTGCCTAAAGATGGTGGATGTTCGGTTCCTGTTGGTAAGGATTGGACGACGGTCTCTTGACTGAACAAGGACACTGTCTAGTAGTTGACTCGAGGGGTCGTGTTGGTGATGTAGTACATGGAACTCGTCCGAAATGTCTCGTGTGGTTGTGATTGATTATACCGAGGACTGGAGCGACGGAGTAGTTGCGTGTGTGCGGGTTGAAAGGATGGACGGGACGGTTCGATATAAGAAGAGTCCCAGGAATGATGTGTTGGAGTCACTAAAGAAGGAGGAACCGAGCGTTCATGAAGAAGAAAAGGGATCGCACAAGCACCACAGGGTCGACGAGACAAGACTGCCGATCATGGATTGCCAGAAATCAAACCGAACGTAGAGTGAGCGAGCGTGGGTGGTGACGGGGGATATGTATCTCGAGAGCCCACATTGATCAACCCGGGTCCCAGAGATAAAAGTCGTCGATAGGCAGATGGAGGGGACCTGGTATCGGCACGCTGGACCCAGTCTTGCCAGTGACGGTCCCCCGACCCTCCACGCCGCCCATGTCTCACTCAGTCCGACAGGGGTCAGGGAACACTTCTGAAGGGACAGGGATCCCGACCCAGGAACGAGAGGGCGGGCGAGACGGCGCAGTCGAGTGTCCACCATCCCCCCTGCCCCCCGTCGGCGTGTCTGGGGCAAGTGGAAACATCAGATGGGTGTGGTGGGCTGGCCCACCTCGTCCGCGTCCTCCACTGTGCAGGTCGCTCGCTCGATGGCGAAAGTGCTTGCTGTCGACGTGGGTGGTGGTGGTGGTGGTCCGCTCCTCCCACCCGGCCAATCCAGCCATATCCGCACCTCCACCCACACAGGGCTCCCTCAACCAGACTCTGCAGACGCACACAGCCTGGCTGCCCAGAATGGAGGTGCCTGATGAAGGCCTGGGGGGGCGCAGCCACTAGCCTTTTCTAAATCTGGCCTGGATACCAGCCCGCCCGGATGTACCGCGATATGAAGGGTACCTCCACCCAGCGTCGACCTGTCTCCTGTTCCTTTCTCACCCAACACAGGCCCCGGACACAGGCGATCATGGCTTCCGAGGCCAGTCGTCTGAAAAATACCCCCATACACGCGTTGTGGAGACCGGACTATGCAGATGCATACCCAAACCCACATGCCCACACGACGGGCTTGCAGGAGGATGAGTCGGCCTGCTGGGCTGGTAACGAGAGCGAACCAGGTACCTCGTACGGAACCAGTGCTGCAGGAAGGCACAGCTCGAGGCGAGGCGACTCCGAGAGGACGGTCGACGACCCTGCTGGGCGTGACAAGGCTTGCAGGGCCAGAGAGGGCCATGCTGTTTCTCTCTTTAAACTGAAATAACCGGTTGAGGCGAGACGAGACCAACCGCGGATCAAGTTCCCGTACAAGCCGTCAGCGCAAGAAACTTCATGCGTGACTATTGCATATTCAAGTCACGCTCAGATCGACCGTCGCCGGGAATTCAGTCGCCGTGGCTTCTCCCTCGAGCTGCTGATGCTGAAGGGCAGACACATGTCATCATCGTCCTCGGCCGGGTCGCGGTGGTTCGGTGCGGTGCAGGTACCCCGTCGAGATGGGTACTTGGAGGGACACCATGTACCATTGGAAACAGTGGAGGAGGATGAGACGACAGTGGGCAGCTTTTTACGACCATCTGCCGCGGCGAGAGACAAGTGCTGGTCGAAAAGCTGGGCCCATGTAACTCGGCGCTGCATAAGCCCGAGGGGCTCGTGTTCGCTAGGGCTCTGATAGGCTCGGGGCAGGGTGGATAATGTGTGCTCAGATGAATAGCGCCGGCCATCCAGCTTGCACAAATGGCGCGCTCTATTGGCATTCGCCCGCTGGGTCCTTGTGCGCGCGTCGTCCGTGTTGTCCAACCGCAGGAGGTGGGCACAGGCATTCTGTTGGTGGCCTCCGAGTCTCACACAATCCGACAGTTGACCAGTCGTGTCGCCGAGGGCCAATGCAAGGCACAAAAGTAATGAATACGCGCACTAGCCTCTGGCTAGCGACTGAGTGCTGATCACAAGCCCACTGTGGGCGTTGCGCCGCCTGCACGTCGATCACTGAGCCAGTCGCGCACATCTTCGCTGGGCTCGCTCGCGCGCGCGGAAGGGCCGCTCACCAATGGATTCTTCCTTTTGGGCTTCCTGGGGCCCTCCTGGCGCGCGGTGACGACGGGCTTCAGCTCGGTGATGGCGATGTGCGTGTTGATGTCGTCTCAAGTGGCGATGCTGCCTGCCTGACCACGTTTGACGCTCAGGTACGCCTCAGTCTCCGCGAGAGGGCGGAACGCGCTGCACGGCCCAGCAGATGGCACAGCGTCACTCTGTCTGAACTGATCTCTGAGACGGACGAGTCCGAAGGCATTGAAAATGATCGCCGGGATGCTGAGGGACGGAGGGGCCATGATGGGTCGGGTTTATGCCTCGGTCTCCTTCGCCCTGATCAGCCCTCCAGCCGAGCGGGCTCAGGGCGACTGCGAGCCGCCGCCTGTATAGGGCCTGTGTTCGGGCTTGTGTGACGACAGCCGCCCACCTGGATCGCTAGCTGAATGGACCGGACGTCTGATAGACAGAACTATCGATGGGGTGGGATGAAGTTGTCAAACCTCAGACGCAGGTACATCGCACGACCTGCACCACCATCAGCAACGCCAGCCCTCCGTGCCTGGCTGGCCGATTTGACAGGCTGTGGTGGGAAGAGCCGAGACGCTGCGAATCCTGTCAGCAGGGCCGGCATGTCTTTACGTGCTTCCCACGGATGATCGGTCGCTTTTCAGTGGAGGACCGGAACAGGATGGTCCCCCGGTGTGGCATCCAATGCGAGGGCTGTTCACGCGTCTCGCGCGCGACTGGTGTTTGTGCAGGAACACGAAACACAAACACGAGCAGACGCTGCAGCCATTGAGAGGCACGACCCTTCCGGTGAGGAGTACGAGGCATAGGGTCATGTTGTTTAGGCTGCAAGCACTTTAGCATCATGTGCGTTCCCACGCCATGGTCATCCCACCACTTGGCGGGCATCCCTCCCTCCCTCTCTTCGTCGCTCGACAAGCTGCACGACCACATTGGCCAGGCGGCCGCGCGCTTTCCAAGGGCCTGTGGACGGTTGGCGTTCGGTGTGTGTGTGTGTGTCGTTCGTTGTGATTCCGATGATGCTGGTCGCCACTGTCACGGCAGAGCACGCCGTTCTGTGACGAGAATGACAGGCGCCTGCGCCTGTGATGGCCTCGTCTTCGCAGAATACCAGGTCCGTGTTGAGGGTGTGGAGATTGTCGGCGATGTAGTCCGTCGACTGGCTGTCGTTTGCTGGGCGGCAAGCTCAGCTCGTGATCCATCACAATGCCGTCCATGACGGGGTGTCTAGCGTTCACCGTCTCCTCTGATGTTCAGTGGAACACGAGCAAATAGCTACTAACGATGGGTTAAGTGATTCGGTGGAGGAGATGGGTGTGCAACTCCAGATGACACCGTCGAGTGCGATGGACTTCCATGACCCCGCCATCCTCGAAAGGTGTCGGTTGATAGCTGCCTGGGGCACTTTCACCAGACCCAGACAGCAAAGTCGTGTGTCCCCATCAAGGTTGGGTTGGGGCGGTCTCGGTCTTGGTTTCCCGACCCCGCCTCCAACTTCCAGTGCCCTTCGCCTTCCTTGTCGTGCCAGACGGCCACGCTTGCCTGCCCGCGTCCCCCCGTCTCCCGCCACGGGAAGGTGCCAGGGAACGAGGAAGGAAACATCCCCGGCATGGGCACTGAACAAGAGTCTCAGTGCGGACGAGCGGCCAGTCCAGTTCAGTCCAAGGGCCATCCTTCTTCAGTCTTCCATTGACGGCCAAGATGCTTGTTGCCTGTCGCCTCCACCATCCCGCCACATCATGACTTCTCGACCTCGTCTGGGCCAACCCAGCCAGCAAGCCTACCCCTGCGGCATGCTTGTCGACACGAAAAGCCCGCAAAGAGATGGGCGTAAGAACATATCGATATGTGCTGATGCCACTTCGTCTGACCATGGCGACAGGTCCAATCGATGGCCCTCATCACCATCTACTTTGTATGGTACAGGCACAGGCCACAACCACCGTCGCAGGCCCAGAGGCCTGACCTTGCAAATAGGACGCCAGCCCTCGTCTGACGACGGTTCGAAGTCAAATGGCAGCGTCTCAAGAATACGAATTGGCGGTTTCCCGCCACCTTATCCAAACCCGAGGCGACGTGCCACGCGAAAGAATAGACGAACAACAAACTGAACTTTTCGTCCCCCAGTACCCAGCGGAGGGGGAAGGGCTCTCTCCACCGCATGTGAGCCACCATCACAAAACCGGGCAGTGGGTGTGATGCAAGCTGCGGCCGACGGATGATGAAACATGGCTTCTCAAAAGCCTGCCCTCCTTGCATTGCAGCTCGCTCGGCAGAACGTCAAGTCGTTGGTGGCGGCCAGCCAGAGCCCGACCTTGCTGCAAGCCGTCAACGTCTATGCACGCTGCCCAGCGAGGATTGACTCTCTTTCCCACCCACATGCTTCTCTACCACGGGGCGCCATGTCTGTAAGGTACCCGCGCCGGCGCCGCCACCGACCGCCGGCCGGACTCTTTCCTCTTTCAGCCAGCTCCAGCGTGGGGTGTGGGTGAATTGGGGTGGTGAGGTCTCGCGTCACCAAAACCTACGACAAGCGAATCTGATGATGAAAATCCGAATCGCACTTCGGCCGCCGGCAACTAAACTCGTGGAGTCAAACTCAAAAGGCCATGTTCACAGGCTTGGGAGGGGCTCCTCCCTCAACGAGTCGCCAGAATCGTCCCAACAGGTTCATCCCAAAGGGTCTGGTTGCTTCTACGACGATCATTGACGTCGAGCTCGATTAAGACGAACAACGTCCAAGGTGCCTTTCAGGATGTCTTCCGACACGAGACTACCAGCTTCCACACCCGCACCAGTGCCAAGAGCGCTCTCTCTTTCGCCGTCACTTCGTTACGCCCGCACTGAAGCCCGCCTTGCACTAACACGTAAGCCATGCCCACCCATCCGCTAACCTCTAGCTGAGACGTTAGCCTTGCATAATTTGGAGCACAATGCTGCTCATCGAACGCATTAGTCCCAATGCTGGTGGTGCCAGCTCCATCACAACGCGACTCGGATAGACAGACCAGGTCGAAAAAGCGAGACCGGTGAGGCCAGCGACACATGTGCACAACCATGGGCCGAACGAAGCGGGGCGCCTGCATAGGATGAAGGCACAGCACAGCACAACCTTGACACTATGGAGGCTGTGCTGGATCTGGCCGTGCGCGAAGTCGTGTCGGTCCTGACATCCGCGTCATTATTGTGCTCATGGCGACTATCCGACATCAGGCTTGTTATGGTGCGGGGACCAGGGCATCTGCATTGGAACACTTTCGACGTGGGTGGACTCATAAATCGCTGACAGCATTGGTGTAGGTCAGATCACCGAGGCAGTGATGCACACTGTCACATTCGCGTGCATGGCATGGCATGGCACGGTCTTGCATAATCCCACGCATACGAACGACCGACCAACCGACGTTGCCTGCACTAACGGCCACAATTTTCCCAAAAGGGCAGCTTTGCACACATGCCCACGGGTCCGGGTCGTGCTTCCCATTCCCCGGTGCTCAGCAGTGGAGGCCCAGCCTTCCTACTGAGTCTGTTGATGAACAAATTTGCCCCATGCAACCTTGGTGGTCGCCGTCTCGGGCACAACCCGTTCCATGTACCTCCAGGAACGAGGTACTTCCGCGTCTGCCACCCAATCTGCAACGGGTGGTGCCTTGCATAGACCACCTTCTCCATCAGGTGCACCAGAAGCTCGCATTGCGCTGCACTCGGCCGCACATGTATGCAGGAACAGAACGAAGCACATGCAGGAACGGAACAGAGACCACGGCTCGCTCTCAGCATCGTGGCAGAAGCTTCTGAACGCTCAACACAGCACGATGCCAGCAGACCTGACCGGTCTGCAGCGGCTGGCGTGCATCCGCTTGTGTTGCCTCTTGCGTATTTCCACCTGGGCGCTCGCTCACCTTCACCCTGTCTGGATCCCGGAATGATGATGGACATGGTCTACAGCGTACTGGTGGGCCGGCCTTTCGAGCGTTATGGCCTGGCGAGTCTTCAGATCGCGAGCACGTGGTTATGGCTCAGCATCATTCAGTGCCGAAACCCATGGCTGCCTTTGCGGTCGACGGGGGTCTTCTCGGCCAAACTATTGCAACAGGGCCCCCTAGCAAAGGACTCGCGGAACCGGCAAGTCGACGCTGTCACTACTAGCGACCTGGGGCTGTGGGTTGGGATGATCGGACCCAACCACCAGCCGACTCTCGAAAAATGGAGGATGATTGCCCGCTAATCACTTTCGGGGAAGGAGTTCGACCAGAGCTCTTGAGCTGCCAGCAGGGCCCCTCACGCGCTCCCGTCTGCTTCTGGGCCTGCCCGGCTCGCACGGGTGTTTGCCTACGTACTGCTGACCACATCGGTGGCCGCTTTTCTCGCGAAGCCTCTCGCCATCGCCGTCGTCGACTTGGTCGGTGGTTGGGCCGGCGAAAGGAAGTTTCGATACGACGGACCCAAAGCTTCGGGACAGATGAACCCCAGCCAAGATTAGGATTCCCCCAGCTACTGGCCTGGCCTCTCACCGGATGTGACCAGAGAGAGTCCAGCACAAGCCATCTGATGCAGAGTTTTCATGATCATGCCATACCGCTGGATAATCTTGATGGCCGCTGTGACGTTACCAGACGACCAGCACCAAACGCATTCAGGCGGACGGTCGAGCGGAGTACACACACGTCAGGTACGCAATCGTGGCCGATCAGCGGTCTAACTGGCAACACTTAACCATTACTTTCCTGTCATGAGCTGCGGGGTGGAATCCCTAGAGCTTCACCACTCTGGTACGCACCATAGATCGCCCCGTCGTCGCTCGTTTGTGGGCTTGATTCGCAACCCAAGGATGTCGATCCGTGGGTGCTTGATGCCCGAGAGGCGAATTCTACTTCGTACCCGGGCAGTCTGGCTTGCCCATCGGACTCCCATGCCGAGAACGCCCCTCTCGTGCGTAACGGAAAAGCTGAGCTGGCGGTGTTGTAGGGACCAAGGTATCCATTCGCATGGCGGGCACGGGCTGGGGAATCCCACCGATAGAGGCCAACGGCAAGGACGGTGATCGGGTCCAAAAGCGGGTATAGTCCGAGGACGATAATTGCCCCGGATTCTGGCATGGGTCGCGCAGCAGGGCCCCCATGTCGTTCAATTTAAAGCGATGCCTCGTCCCCGGCCATGATTTTGGTCTTTGTTGGCCTCGTCCAGGGTCTTCGCCGCAAACCGACATAATTTTGAAGATCGCAGACAGACCGCCAAGGTTCCCTTGAGCTTCCAGGGTCCCAGCCATTTAGCCTACCAAGCAGGCTGATCGAGATTTGCTGTCTCCAGTCTTCAGCACGGTGGGAAAAACTCGAGTGTGGCATCGCTGAAGCTCTGAACTAGGGGGGGGGATGAGCGGTCCGATGGCGGGAGCCAGAGCTCGCACAGCGGCGAAGGCGATGGCTCGGCTTGGCGTCGAAAATCCTCCGCAACGAGCAAACCCTGGAAGGCGAAACGTCTGGTCCCATCCATCTTCGGGGCCCTGGGGTTCATGGCGTTCCACTTTGACAGGCTGGGACAGGCACACAGAGGAATAAAGTGGAAGGTCGTCGGGGTCGTTTTAGGGCTGTCACCGTTGCGTGCTGGAGGGTGTCAATCGCGAACATCAGACAGTCCCACAGGCAGACCGAGTGCGCGGTGGTTGGGTGGAGAACGCACTCAGCATCACCAACGGCCACGCAGGCCGGGCCAAGATGATGAAGAGGGCGAGTCGGAGGGTTCGCTCGCTAAAATGTCACAGGCAGGAAGAGGGGGACTGGCAGACTTGGCCCGAGGTTTGTACGGTGTTTGCTCTTTTGCCGGAGGCTATCATGGCACCAGCCAACGCCAGCAGATGAGCCAGGTCTGCAAGTCGAGTCATCCGCGTCTGGACAATTCCACACCTACCTGTCATGGGAGGAGAGTACTTTCGACGCAGGCATGGCAGGTGGCAGAACCAGGGCCCGGGGACGCCGGCCGGGGTTCGGGGCAAGGACGCCAGGCATCAGGAACACAGAGTCGAGGACGCAGGGGAGGTCTGCCCAAGGATCCGGCAACCCCCAGGGTTCTCCCCGTCAGACCGGCGCCGCGGGGCGCCATTGACCTTTGTCCCAACCAGGCCACTGTGTTTGACCCTTGCGCAGGAACGAGAGCGAGCATCCACCGTGGCCCTCGTCCGGTCCAATAGGGAACATCCGCGGGATCCAAGTGGCCAGTCCGTCGCGCGTTGGACGTTCGAGAAGGTTTCAGGGCCCCACGCCGATGCAACCCTGGATGCCCACGACGCCAGAGCAGCTGCTGAATTTGGTCATTATCTACGGGCGTGGGAAGAGGCCAAGAAGTCCAAGAAGCGCCTGGAAACTCACGCCTTCACGCCATGCGGTCATGGTTGTGGGAGAGACACACACGGTGCGCCTGCCACCGAAGGACCTGGCTGCGAGATATTGCCACGCTCGTCTTGTCAGGCCCAGGTCGCTCGGAAGAGGTTGGCAGGTGAAGCACGTGGAAACAGAACGTGAGCGGCGTGAGATTGCACAAGCACCCGCACAGGGTAACTCGAGCCCGTCTCGGTGAGGACCGGCGAGGTTCCGTCGCCTTTGATGCCCAAGATGATCTCGCCTCTCGACTTGACCAGATCCGACTGGTCTGGACGATCGCCAAACCAATCAATAAGCTTCGCACCGTCGCCGGCCCCAGTACTTCCCGTCGCGAGGTCGCCAAATTTGACTAATCTCTCCGCCAAGCCGACCCTGATACGGGCCTATCCGTCGTGTATCTCCTCAGGCGAAATGACGTTGGTAGCCGCTCGGATTGCGCAGCACCGTTCGTGGGGTGCGTCGTCTTGGGTGCCCTGAAGAGGAGATGAGCAGAGGGCGAAACAGAGGCCTGGTTCATTTCCATCAACTGAACTACCGGCATCCGTCCTGCTTCTAGAAAGCGCTGGCGTGGGGTTTGGGAGATTGTCACCACCCGGGCCCTGGCTGTATCTGTATCGTGTCTGTATTTTCTCGGCTGCTTCATTCGAGGTCCGGTCCGGTCTCAGCTCGTGCTGCCGTGAGGCAGTCAAATTGCTGGGGCGGACAGGGACGATTGCCCTGCCAGGGTCTTGTTGAACAGGCCTCGATGGACCGGGTTCCCTCACGACGGAACACGGCGCATCGTACATCGCATCGTCCATCGAGCAGCGTCGAGGCCATGAGTTCCCCGTCGGTCTCGCGATGCACGGAACAGCGCTTGACGGGTTCCTAGATAGGCGAGGAGTCACGAGCACCAGATCCCCTCGCGATCGTGGGGGCCAACTCTCTTCCACGGGCATCTATATCTCAGTGGCCGCGTTATCACTGAGGGGTTTTGTCGGGGGGGGACGTATCTCGCACTACCTTGGGGGTCACGCCACGCCTGGCCTTATCACACGTGTGGGATGAAAGGGCGGGATGCTGATTGCTTCTTCGACATTGCGTCTCACGGCAGCGACTGATGATGTCTGCCGAGCAGCAGCTGCTTCGGTGCCGGTGATGACGGTAGACGCTGACGCTGCAAGCGCCGTCATATCGTCATTTACACACCCTCTGATGTCAGCGTCTTCTTCTTCAGGCAACGGGAGCAACACTGGTAACCTGCATACATCCATCCACCTGGCGGCATTCCCGCGGGCCGGCACTTGTACCCTAATCACAATCACGCCTATTACGCATGGCCAGCACCAAGTCCAGCTCCAGCATGTCTCACCTCCGAAAGCGGGAAGGACGCTCTGCACAGCAGATTAGATGAACCGGGGCACGGGATCCGGCGCAACGAGGTCGGCCCAAGCAGAGACACCGCAGTCGCCTCGTGGACCTCAGACGCAAAAGAGTTTTTTCCCCCCCGCCGCTCAATAGCGTTCCGGGGGATTCGTCCGAAACAAATTGGCGAGAGCCCTGGTCGGGAGCGGTCAGAGAGCGCGCCCACAGTTGTGTTGCTTCGGCAAGGCCCCGACGGGGCGGGCGGACAGTGCAATCACCTGCCATAACATGGTGCGCCAGAGCGCTTAAACGAGTTGCGAATGGCAGCTGTCGTCCGAAAAGCAATGTCCCGTGCGCTCCACCCACTGGGGCGATGGGCCGGGCCAGCTCGGTGGCATGACTGACTGTCTGATTTGACAGGGCGGCAGCCATGGCAGAATGACAGGTCTGTTCGCCACCATTTGACAACCTGTCTCCGTTCCGGTGGCGTCAAGGTGCTGGCTTGTCTTTGCTGTCCGCCTCGTGCTCGAGCGGAGGGCATCCGTGCGCCGGGACTATTGGGTGCGCCTTCGACAATGGTCGTCGGCGCCGTTGTCTGGGGCGTCGTGGATGGATTGGCAAGCGACAGTTCATGACACGACCCGGGCCTGAGGTCTCCTGCCCGTCGCTTGCAGACGGGACCAGCGCCGCGGGACTCTGCAGCTGCCAGCTGGGCTGGGCGGTGGGGGGGCCCTATCGTGAGTGCGACGTTGGGTTTGAGGCTGGCCCGGATAAGTGTGGGGGGGTGCTCTCTCTCGGGGGGCCTGTCTCGGGTTGGGTTGGGGTCAGTCTCGGTCCCTGTGGGCTGCGGGCCAGACGAGACGACCCCGGCGGGCATCCGCCATGGGCTCGTCCGGCGCCTGCGACAGCTGTCTCGAGGGCATATTGCTGTCTCGTCTCGCGGTCGTGGGTCGCGGTCATGTTACGACGAGGCCATGTGCTCCGCTTTGGGGCGAACTGGCCAAGGGCCAGACGTGCTTGGCCATCCAAGGCATCCGAGACGGGACATCAGGCAGCCTGGCCGGTGTGGTCTGATAATAATTTGGCAGGAGAAAAAACGAGCGTGGATATCGCCAAGCCTGGCATTCACGGCATCCGCTCAACGGTCGCGAGTCGGTTGCGGATCACCGGCGGAGACGGCCTGCCGGGCATCAAACTGATGGGTGCCTGATACACTTCGAGCCCCACGTGGTCAGGCAGTTCTCGAGCTCCAAGCGGAGTACAGTCTCTGCCTGGGCGGCCGGGGTGTGTCCTCCGGCGTCGTCGACGTCCATGCGACGGCTTTTGCTGTGTGATGCCTGATATTTGACGAGTGGTAGATGAGACGACGATGGACTGACGGCATTTGGCTCAGGTCCACCAGGGCCGCCCAGTCGGCGAGTGATGACTTGTCGCCAGTGATTTGTATTCTATCTGTATTGGATGCGATCGAACAATGTATGGTGAGCGTGAGAGGTATCCGTTTTGGGGGCTTCATATTTCACCAGCTGTGGACCAGGACGTCCGCGATGCGTATATGGTACTTTGAGATGTTTCTGGAGGTAGATATACCCCTGAGTAGTCCAACAAGGGAACCTACAAGCGGCTTCGACGGCCATCAGTTGTGACATGTGCTAAGTACTGGTGTGCCAGTCACGGCACCCCGAGAGACGTTCGCTACATCAAGTTGCTGGGCATCGCAGTCCTCGTAGCAGATGTTCACCTCATGGATGAGACTTCTACCGTGTATTCCTTGAGTGTTTTTGGGTGGCTCACTGCGGGTATGCGATGCCGGTGCCTAGCACGACGCTTTCTGTTGTATAATCCTACTTTGTGTGCTGCGGATGGCTGTCATTTGGAGGGGATCCAAAGCAGCGCATCATCCCTTGTCTGCTGTCGAATTATTATATCACCTTGAACAACTCTCCATAATCATTAGCATAATCATCGCTTCGCGTCGTGTCGTATATTGGTGATGCTTTTCGAGAACCGCCATAGAATTACACACGTCCGTAGGCGCGGGGAAACTACTTGCATGAAGAGGAAGAGAGAGATTGTGGTGCCGCCGTGATGCTGTAACTACTCAAAACTCCCGGGCGTGGCGCTACGCGTGAAAGGTGAAAGACGATAAAGTCGACCGGCGAGAGAAGAATCATGCTAGCATGCTCACGATCTGGGCAAAAGTTTGGAAGGCACATGACGCTACCAGAGCCTGTGGTAGGCCGGGCAGTCTGTCATGGCTCTGTTGGCTCGGAGCGAGAGACATCTCTCAGGCTTATCTCGGCATGACCAGCCTGCGACACACTCATCATGTGTATAGAAGTATAAGGCCGGGCTACGAATACTGAAGAGCACCGCAGCGCACATCAGGTCCGGCTCTACGCGGGTTTGACGGACAAACAGGCTAAACCGCGGCGTGAGTCGAAATTAGAACGTTCAGCAGGCAAGGCAAGGCGAAACATACACGATAAAAAATAAATCATCGCGTCATTGCATGTCCTACCAACAAATCAAGAAAACTAGTAACCCAAGTCGAGTGACCCGTCCATGGCTCTCGGGCAACTCTTCATCTCACGTAGCACCTGGCCTTGGACTTGCCACAGTCCCTGGCATACCCGTAGTCGCAGCACCGGCCGCTCGGAGCGCACTCGTAGATGTGGCTCTTGACTCTCTTCTTCGAGATGGCCCACTCGCCGTTGTCGGTCCACACACAGTTGCCGCACGAGCGGAACTGCTTGCCGCGCGAGTTGCACCGGCACCCGTTGTACCGGCACTGGCGCTTCACGAGCACGGGGCCCTGCTCGTCGCCGTCGTCGCCGTCGTCGTCGCGGGCGTCGAAGCGCGTGCCCAGGAGCTCGGGGATGGCGCGCTGGAAGAGGGAGGTGCCCGGCTCCTCGGGGGCCGCGTCGGCGTCGGCGTCGGGCAGAGGCTGAGGGAGGGCCTCGGCGTCGGCCTCCGGGGCGGCGGAGGCGGAGGCCGAGAGGGCGAGGAGGGAGAGGCATAGAAGGGGGGTTTCAAAGCGCATGATGATCTGGCGTTGAGGTTGTGTGAATAGAATAGTATTGTGATTGAATCTGGACTTGCTGCAATCTTGACAACCTCCGTCCGCCAAGTCCGGCCTCTTTTATATCTTTGACCACATCCTCGATGCCTCGCCAAACCCATTCATCGCTATGGGAAGACTTCTCCCCGTCTTACGCTTCATACGGATCTCCCCTCCGACCCATCACCCCGACTACCCCGTGATACGCGCCCCGCGTCAACCCGTAGCCTCGCGCTGTGTTGCGTCGAAGCAGCCTCCCGAAAGCTAGCAACGGTGGCCCGTGTCGCTATTGGGCCGCTCTCGACGGCTGAAAGACACCAAGCACTCTGCCGGCAGCAGGATCGGCATCGAGATGCCTTCCATGACGAGCACTGACAGGAGCGTTGAGTGGTGAGGCTGTGAGCGGGGCATGAGTTGGGCGCGGAAATGTGGTGTTGCGACATGTTGCTTCCCGGGTTCAGCTCGGATGAGTCTGCCGTGGTGGTGTTTTAAAAATAGGGCTGCGCTGGGCCAATGAATGACTTTGCTGTCGGGGGCTACATGCGATGCCATGCGACTCGCCTTTTAACGCTTGACCTTGCATTCCGACGTTTTCCAAGGTGCTTGCGCCAGACTGCTTGATGATCTGTTCGCGTCAGCCACTTGTGACATTTATAATTTATATGCGGGGAAAGGAGCTGGCGTCGCAAGACGATTCGTACCACATGGCCGCAAGTCGACCAGCAATAACGCTGGCGGCAGGCAGATAAGCCAACAGCTAGCTATCTTTGGTTCCTGCCTACATGCGTTGGCGCATGAATGAGGCTTTCCACCGCCATATGTTGCGAGATGAGTTGGCTATGACGAGCTGTGTGGTAGAGTTGTCCCGTGCATGACCATATCACGGCTGCCACCAGCTTCCACAGCAAAGCGAGCCTTCGGATGGCGGTGCAGTTGGCTTTTCGGGCATGGGTAATCTGACAACTCGGGGAACTACCGAAGGCCACTGTGTTCCGTGGTAGGCCCTATCTATGCCCGTGCATGGCACCTGATTCTTGTTTACCAGTCAAAGTCGCATGCGGGCTGTCTTCTTTTGCTCCGAAACATCACGATCGGGGTGATGGACTGCCAGCAGACCTCGTGCGGCTGACCGGTGAAATGGGGGCTCGGACAGCGAGGCTTCGGACAACCATCAGGTAGAGACGGGCCGAAGACCAAAGATCGATGTGAACGTTGCATGACCCTGCTGGACGAAGGTCAGACGACGATGTCAAGCACACAGGGCGAAGACATGCTCTGACCACCGATCCACTCAGGTAGGGCCGTCAGCTATGCACCATCTTAGCAGCCTTCGTCCTCGCCGTCCTTGCCTTCCAGCTCTCAACTCTCTCCAGCCCCCAAATGGCCGTGAACATGTGCCTGGCCATCTCGTCGACCTCGCTCCACGCCGCCGTCGTGAACAGCCTGTCACCGTGCAGGCTGAGCAGGAACAGCTGGTCCCCCTCGCAGGCCTCCATCCACGCGCTCGCCGACTCGGCAGCCCACAGGCTCGCCCGCGCCGTGAAATGCACGCCGCCGCAGCACTGGCTCCACTGCTGCTTCATGACATGATAGCTATTCACGGTCATGGTGGCGAGGAGCCAGATGCAACGGACACTTTCGGCGAGCACCCATGTGCGCCACAGGCGGGGGGCTGGGTCGCCATCAAAGGCGGCGTCTACGGCGGCGTCTTCGCAGCTTGGGTGAGACGCGAGACGGCAGAGGCTTGGATCCGCGGTCGCGGCCTTCCAGAGCTTGTTGACCCAGCGCAGTAGAGTATGAACGTGCTGCTCGGCGTTTGCGCGGCGAGGGATGGAAGAAGAGAAGAGGGCTAAGACGAGGTGGATGAAGAGAGCCTGGGTGCGGGCGAGGTGACCACGCGTTGACAGCCAAGTGTCGTCTGCGGGCTGTGATGCTAACAAGGTGGAGAGGTTGGCGTCGAGGATTTGCTCGACAAAAGTCTCGCTTGCCGAGGCCTTGGTGGCATGGACGGCGACGGAGGCATATGCGTCGCGGATAGATTGGGGAACGACAGCGTCTGCATAGAGCTGGCGGTGAATGAATGGGGTGTGGCCTTGGGTGAGCCAGACGGAGAACCAGTCGTGGAGGCCACTACTAAATATTGAGTAGACCAAGGAAGAACATGCGGGAGCCCTGACCTCGATGTGTGTGATGGCCCAAGAATCAGGGGTGAGAAACCAGGGATGAGGGCCAGTTGCCAGTGCGGGTTGTGTCGAGTCGTGGGTCTGAGAGGATTCAATCGAGTTTGGGTGACCACTGAGTTCTGACGCTAGTGTCGTGGATGAAGCTGGCTGTACGTGGTCTTGAAGAGTAAGGCCTGTCGCAGGAACCTGACTTCCCGGGTTGTCGAAGAGACTTCTCATCCACCCCTCAAGCCCTGTGTCGGACGCGATGAGGGTCTGCTGCAAACTGTCGTCCGTCTCGGACGGGGTCTGGCGGAGCTCATGGTCCTGTGTGTGGATTCTTCTCTTCTTGCGGGGGGAGTAACTGCAGGGGAGCTCGTGCTCTCTGCAGCGTCCGCAGACTGGCTGGATCTTGTTGCAGCGACGCTTCCTCGCGGTGCACGCATGGCAGGCGTTCAACCTGGGGTTCATGACTGATTGCCTCTTCAGCCGCCGAATTTCATGTGACGTACAGATGAATGCCCATCCGCAGACAGAGCGGGTCAGTGGTGAACTGATTAGAGAGCCGAGTGTCCGAGTTTGGGCTGAGCTGAGTTGCGGTCATTCATTGCCTGTGAGTGTTGAGGTCTAGGGTTGGTCAGCGGTGGAGGTTTGGTGGAAGTTGGGCGGAAGTTGGGCGGAAGTTGAGCGGACGTCGAGCGGGTTTCAGGCGGAGTTTGGCTGACTCGGGGCCGGGGACGGCATTTACCGGTGCCAAGCACGGCGACTTGGCGTCGGCCCCGCCGTTCCTCACGCCCATAACATAGTGCCCCGAGGACGCTACAGACAGACGGTGGGGGAATGGTGGTGTTCCGGCGGACAGCCGGGGGTTGAAGCTGCCGATCTTGGTCATTTGTCAGTTTCGTCAACCTCGCACGATCAGTGTGCATAATCCGTACGCCACGGAGGTTGGACTTGGTGACTCTATCCCCTCAGGATGGATATTCGAACAAGTAATGTTCAGATCAAGAAGATGCAGTGCCTTGGTATAAAGACCGTGACCGCGAGACACCTAAATGAAGCTGGAGATATCGAAGCACCACGATAGTACTCAATTTTTACCCAAGCCTCTCATAACCAGATCCCCAAACCACCAAACACACCCGTCATCATGGGCAACGCAGGAAACCTCATCGATCCCGCCAGCTTGAGCGGCTCGTCGACTGTTACCAAGACCTACCACCGCCGGTCGTACCCGGCTATCTTGCCTACCCGCGAGGTGCTCTCCCAGGCGGGACGTACCGTTCTCGTCGGGGGTGGCTCCACGGGCATCGGCTATAGCATCGCCCAATCCTTCGCCGTGGCCAAGGCTGCCCGCGTCATCATCGTCGGTCGCCGTCGAAGCGTGCTGGACGATTCTGTGGCCCGCCTGGCAGCGGAACACCCCTCGGTCAAGGTCATCGGTCGCACGTGCGACATTGCCGACGACCAGTCCGTCAAGGACCTGTGGGCCGGCCTGGCGCAGGAGGGCATCCTCGTCGATGTTCTTGTACCATGTGGCGCCAAAGCCTGGCCTCCGCACACCTTGCTGAGTCTCGGGACCGACTCGATCTGGGACGGCTTCGTCACCAACACAAAGGCGCCTCTCCACCTGGCGGAGAGGTTCTACAAGCAGGAGGGCCGAGACCCTGCCCGCAAGCTGGTACGTCTGTTCGTATATCATGACGAAGGCGGCATCTACTGACCCGTGTCGCGCGCCGCCTCAGTATCTCATCAACGTCTCCACAGCCGCCGCGCACGACTTCATCACGGCGAGCGTGGTCAGGGCCTACTCGGCCACCAAGCTATCCGGTGTGGCTGTCTTGCAGCTCCTGGCGGCGGATGTGAAGCCTGAGGATATGCAGGTCATCTCCATCCACCCCGGCCTGCATTACACCGAGCTATCCGAGGACTTCTTTGCTGAGGAGACGGAGGACTTCGACCACAGTAAGGCCCGTTTCCCCGGCGTGGCAACGACGCTCGCTAACGTGCCATAGTCAAACTGCCCGGCGACTTCGCCGTCTGGGCGGCATCTGAGCAGGCCACCTTCCTGCACGGCCGGTTCGTCTGGGCGCATTGGGATGTCGATGAGCTCTCCAAGGGGCCGCTTCGGGAGAAGATTGAGAAGGAGCCCCAGTTCCTCACGGTTGGTATCCATGGCATATGAGAGGGGCATTTTTGAGCTCGGTACGGGAGTTCGGTACGGCAAGACGACGGCGGGGATCGGGTTTCCGGGTTTAGTTAGACAGACGGCCATAGAGTAGATGATGTTGCAGAAATATATGTTGCAGAAATATATGTTGCAGAAATAGGTGGAAGAAGAAAAGATGTTGAGGTGCAAGGTGCGTAGACGTGGGCTGTGAGGTGACACGAGAAGGAAGAAGGTGCTGACTGGCCTGTGCACGGTAAGGTACCTTAATCAAGTACCGACGTCCAGTCATGTGGGTCTGCAACCTCTCAACGCGTCGACTGCCGAAGGACGCGCCTCGACTTTATTTGACATCACCACATTCCCCCGATCCACCCACCCCAAGTCGAACACCATCAAGTCCCATCCCCGCCCGCCAGAAAGGCGCCCCGAATCGACTATGGCGCCTCCCGAGAAGAAGCAAAAGTCCCTCACCAGCTTCTTCCAGCCAAAGACCGTCAACGGGCTCGCCGCCGCTTTTCAAAAGTCCCAGCAATCAAAAGCCCAGTCGTCGCCAACACGACCCGACGACACCGACAAGACCAAGTCGTCCGAATCCTCCCGCAAGAGGCCGCTGGAAGAGGACGCCGATCGAGCGAATAATGGGGCTAGCAAGACGTCAAAGAGGAGGAAAGCCGACGTGGAAGAAGAGGAAGAAGAGGACGAGGACACTGCTCCCGTAGCGTCGTCGCCCGTGAGAAGCAAGACCGGGCCGTCAGTGCCCAAGCCGTCATCTCGCACAGAGCGGTATCTGTACGGAGAACCACGCTCGGATGGCGCTACAGGCCAAGAAGAAGATGAACAAGACACGGATGCTGTGAGACGACGCAAGGAGGACCTCCACAAGCGGTTCGTCAAAAAGCTGGGCCACCCCGACAGCATGCTCCGCCGCCGTCACGCTGCGGCTGAAGAGGACACCGCTGCCGGCGCCGAAGACGAAGACGCCGATGATGGGGAGGAGGACGAGGCTCCGCCGCCCCCCAAAGCGGCCAAGAAGGGCGGTGCTCGCGCCAACAAGAAGCTCACCCCCATGGAGATCCAGTTCCTCGACATCAAGCGCAAGCACCTGGACACGGTCCTCATCGTCGAGGTCGGCTACAAGTTCCGCTTCTTCGGCGAAGACGCTCGCATCGCCGCCCGCGAGCTGAGCATCGTCTGCATCCCCGGCAAGTTCCGCTACGACGAGCACCCCTCCGAGTCGCACCTCGACCGTTTCGCGTCTGCCAGCATCCCCGTCCACCGGCTTCCCGTCCACGCCAAGAGGCTTGTTGCTGCCGGTCACAAGGTGGGCGTCGTTCGCCAGATCGAGACGGCTGCTCTCAAGAAGGCTGGCGACAACCGGAGTGCGCCCTTTGTGCGCAAGCTGACCAATGTCTACACCAAGGGCACGTACATCGACGAGAACGGAGACCTCGATTCGCAAGCGGACAATGGCGCCCCCGCCGCTGGCTATCTCCTCTGCATCACGGAAACCCCATCTAAAGGCCAAGGAACAGACGAGAAGGTTGATGTTGGCATTGTGGCGGTCCAGCCAGCAACGGGTGACATCATCTACGACAACTTCGAGGACGGCTTCATGCGCAGTGAGATTGAGACTCGGCTGCTGCACATTTCCCCCTGCGAGTTTGTCATTGTGGGTGACCTCACCAAGGGTACAGATAAGATGATCCGCCACCTCTCGGGAAGCAGTACCAACGTCTTCGGCGATCGGAGCCGTGTTGAGCGCGTCCCCCGGTCCAAGACCATGGCTGCCGAAGCCTATACACACGTCACCCAGTTCTACGCCGACAAGATGAAGGACGCCGCGACGCAGTCGACCGAGAACGGCACCGCTGGGCTGTTGCTCGACAAGGTTCTGCACCTGCCAGAGGCAGTGACCGTCTGTCTGTCTGCCATGATCACGCATTTGAAGGAGTATGGCCTCGAGCACATCTTCGACCTGACCAAGTACTTCCAGAGCTTTACCACCCGCCAACACATGCTCATCAACGGCTCGACGTTAGAGAGCCTCGAGGTCTACCGCAACTCGACTGACCACAGCGAACGTGGGAGTCTTTTCTGGGCTCTCGACAAGACGACTACCCGCTTCGGCCAGCGCCTCCTCCGCAAATGGGTCGGCCGCCCGCTGCTCGATGACGCCCGTCTCGAGGAGCGCGTTGCCGCCGTGGAGGAGATTGCCAACGGACAGGGCACCCCCAAGGTCGACAAGCTCGAAGCCCTCCTCGTCGGTATCAAGACCGACCTCGAACGCAGCCTCATCCGCATGTACTACGCCAAGTGCAGCCGCCCCGAGCTCCTCTCCGTGTTGCAGTCCCTGCAACGCATCGCGACTCAGTATGCCACCGTCAAGACTGCCGCCGACACGGGATTTGATTCTGCTCTTGTCGCGAATGCCCTCCTCGCCTTGCCCCAGATTCTCGATACTGTCGTATCCTATCTCGACAAGATCAACCCCGAGGCCGCCCGCAAGGATGACAGGTACAACTTCTTCCGTGAGGCCGAGCAGAACGATGACATCCAAGACTACAAAATGGGAATCGTGTCCGTCGAGCAGGAACTCGACGAGCACCGCCGCGACGCTGCCGCCAAGCTCGGCCGAAAGAAGCCCGTCGATTATGTGACTGTCGCTGGCATTGAGTACCTCATCGAGGTCCTCAACACGGATCTCAAGCACGTCCCCGCCTCGTGGGCCAAAATCTCCGGCACCAAGAAGCTCTCCCGCTTTCACACCCCTGAAGCCGTCCGCCTGCTTGCCTCGCGCGACCAGAACCGCGAGGCGCTCGCCTCCGCCTGCGATGCTGCCTTCGCCGGCCTCCTCCACGATCTGGCTCACGACGCCTATCAGCCCCTCCGCGACGCCGTCGCCTCCCTCGCCACCCTCGACTGTCTCCTCTCTCTCGCACGCGTCGCCCGCCTCCCGGGTTACACCAGGCCCACCTTCCTGCCCTCCTCCTCGCCGCCCCAGATATCTGTCACCGCCGGCCGCCACCCCGTCGCGGATCACACCCTCCCCAACGGCTACATCCCGTTCACCGCAGCCCTCGCGTCCCCTACCCCGCTGGCCTACCTCATCACCGGCCCCAACATGGGCGGCAAGTCCTCCTTCGTCCGCGCCCTCGCCCTCCTCGCCCTCCTCGCCCAGATCGGCTCCTTCGTCCCCGCCGAAGCCCTCACCCTGGCCCCCCTCGACGCCATCCATGCCCGCATGGGCGCCCGCGACAACCTCTTCGCCGGCGAGTCCACCTTCGCCCTCGAGCTCTCCGAGACGGCCCGCGTCCTCCGCGCCGCCACCCCGCGCTCCCTCGTCCTCCTCGACGAGCTCGGCCGCGGCACCAGCACCCACGACGGCGCCGCCATCGCCCACGCCGTCCTCCACCACGTCGCCCACCACCTCCGCTGCCCCACCCTCTTCATCACCCACTACCAGAACCTGGCCCGCATCGCCGACCCCGCCGGCAACGGCCCCATTCGCAACGTCCACATGCGCTTCACCGCCACGAGACCCGACGGCCGCGAGACCCTCGACGACGAGCAAGAGGGTGACGCCGGCAATGATGAAGACGCCGACGCCGCCGCCGCCGCCGACGAAGAGATCACCTTCCTCTACGAGGTCGCCGACGGCGTCGCCCACCGGTCGTACGGCCTCAACGTCGCACGCCTGGCACGCATCCCGCGCAAGGTCATCGATGTGGCGGCCCGCAAGTCGCGCGAGATGGAGAGGGACATGCGCATACGCAGGCTTCAGGGTACGGCGCGTCTTGTATCGGAGGTTTTTGCTGCGGATGATGAAGAGACCGCTGCTGAGCAGCTGGACCACCTAATCTCGAGTATCGAGCAGCTGTAGACCAGGCCTAAGGGGCTAGTAATATTACGATGTCACGTCTGGGTCACGCTGGCCCTTTTGAAGCAAACCTTGTCATTTTGGGATGATATGAGCTAGCTATCTCATAGTACTTCCTTGCCTCGGGAAATGCCGATGTGCAGTGATGTTTTGTTTTCCCCCATCGGCAACGTGACAGCTATTATCTGTCTGTTCCTTTCTGTCCATCCACGTCCTCCTGAAATCATGCTGCCCACGCTCACTCCCCCGCCCCTCCAGTCTCCCACGTCCAAAAGTTCTTTTTCTGCTTTGAAGTCATAGTAGAGTTGTTTCGACCGCCGCGGAGTCTTTGGGGAATTGACTGCCATGGCAGTGAGTCAAAGTCACTTCGATGGCCCTGACCAGGACCTAAAATATGTAGAAAGGAGAGAGTGCTTGTTTGTGCCATAAACCTGGTACTGTGGCATCAAGGTTAGCCTCAGCGGATGGGGTATTCATCAAAAGCGGTCTCACCAAGTACAACCCCGATGAAGGGAGTATGCGATGAATGGTCGTAGCCCAAGGGCCAGTCATATCCTTCGACTATGACCTTTGAAACTGTGGGCTCAACTCGATTTGATCCGCTTACTCAAGTGTGACCTAGGACCTCCATGGCATCCTCGAAGTGGTTGGCGGACGGAGCCACACTTTCCTGCGCAGGATCGAGCTTCACGGGCTCTTCTGCGAAGTTGGGGTTGGATGCGTCAGGACAGCTGGTCATGGTCAAGCCTGCCATGCCGGTCGAGCTAACCTCAACATGAACACCCATGTTACCAGCGACGGCACCCTGGACGGTATCCATCCATCCATTGTTGTCGTTGGTAGGGAAACCTGCCTCCACAGGACTAATCGCCGCCCAAGACTGTCCTCCGTAGACGCTAGGGCTGTCCGAGTTGTTGACCGAGTTCCAGTCCAAAACCTGCGGAGATCGAAGAGGACCAGAGGGGTCTTGGAACATCCCATCATGGAAGGTCTGGTCAGGGTAGGCATAGCTCTGATGGTGATGTTGCTGCTGGTAGAAGGGGTTCTGCTGAAGGGCCTGTTGCTGGAAGCCTTGGTAGAAGCTCGGAGACTGAACGACGACGGCGCCATTGCCAGCGTGGTTTTCGTAGCCGTTGAAGACGTTGCCAGGTGCGGGCCATTGAGTGGGCATACCGTGGGGAAACCTAGGTGAAAACGCCAACCCTTGAGGCTGTGGCTGCTGTACCATTCCCTGTGAGTTCACGCGGTTATTTCTCTTTCCTACAAATAAACGGGACGGAAGCTTCTTCGCCGAGGGGGTGGGGGACGACGGGTCCACCATCGCATTCGAAGACAGGGGTTGAAGAGGAACACGGAGACGGCGTCGAAATCTGCATGAGTAGGGAAATATCAATATACCATATCATAATAGGGGTGGCACGCCATGGCATCACTCGACCTTGAATCAAAGGGGAGCGTGCCCGCGAAGAATGGAGCAGAACCTGATAGGCATGTTGTTAGTATGCCGCCATGGCAATAGACGAGATAAACGTACCGCTTGAGTTTACCGCGCCATCCTGGAAGATGCCGTGTTCGTTCTTAACGGTGGCAGTGGCGTTGTCGACGAAGGACCGGGAAGATCCAACATGCGAAGACTGTACGGAGTCTTCCCGAGCGATGTGCATGACAGCTTCCTGCTTGATCATCTTCTTGATTGGATTGTTAGCAGGCGATCCAACCTCAACATCTTCGCCGAGAGCCTCGTAATCGTCGTAGGTATCACGCTCTGCCTGTTCGGCAATCTTCGATTTTGCTCGCGCAGCGCTACCACGCTTCGTGCGTCGTTCACCAACAACTTCCTCTCTCTCATTGTCTGCGGCAGTGACAGTCTGTCCCCGAATCTTCGCTCTCTTCTTGCTGGGGGTCCTAATGGCAGCTTGCTTTCGAGGTGTGTACTTCCTTGGTGTGCTCTTGCGGGAACTGGTCTTGCGAGGAGTGACCTTGCGGGGTGTGGCCTTGCGAGGAGTAGACTTAGTGGGCGTGGATACTCGTTCGCCCATTGAGGCCAGTGCCATGGACCTCTGTTTGAGAGTGTCCTCGGAGACAATCACGGTCTGCCGAGTGCCGTTATTCTTCGTGGACACAGGGCCCTTGATCTACACGCCATAGTCAGCAAGCTTCTGGACCGGAAGGTCTTGAGAAATTGAAACATATCAAGAGTCCAGACAGAGGAGGGGACGCAACAAACCGGAGTTAGCTCATCTTCCGAGGGCTGTTCGTCTATGTGACGAAAACGCTCGAAGTTCATGTTCATATCGGTGACAATCTCTCTTGCGTTGACGGCATCGGAGCCAATACGCATCCGCTGGAGCACCGAATCATCCTTGCGCTGGTTTCGCTTCTTCCTGTTCTCTTCGGTTGCAGAATCGAACAGGTGCATACCAGGCCAGAACTGACCCTTGAGCTCAGGGGCTCTGTAGGAGGTTTCATTCTCGTCCGAGGCATACTCAGAAACCACATCGCTTCTGTCCATCAAATCAGAGACGGGGCGGCTTTCGTCGTCCTTGTCGCCAGGATCCAAGTAGGTGAGATCCTGGGAGGCCAAAAATCCCGGACCAGCGTTGCTGTCGCGGCTCTCTACGTGGTTCGGGCCACCAGAACCACGTTTCTTACTTTTGGAAGGCATGCTGAAGTCGTCCAAGAAGTCAGGCTGGACCTGAGGCAAGAACGAGTGTTTGCGTTTTTTGAAAGGCTAGTAAGACAGCGAGTTAGAGTTGACAGCGAGGAAGTTGTGTCGACATGAGTCTTGAGATACCGAGGAAGGTGCGGATGAAGTCAGAGGGCGACCTACCCCAGATTGTTGTTCAAGGAAGCGCTTGCGCTTGGCAGCCTCGACGCGATCTTTCTCCTTCTTCTTGTTGTTCTTGTCCAAGAACCGTTCACTAAGGAGAGCGCCAATGCCGTTGTCGTCTTGCCACTTCTGGAAAGCAGCGAATTTCGCCGCAGCTTCAGTGTCACCTGGAATGTGGGATCTGACCTCGATGTTGCCCTTCGCTCTTGCGTGACCACGAGACAGAAGATGGGTGAGCAGATGAGAGACGTCAGAGTATTTGGGCTCGTTGTCGCAAAGGTAACAGACCAAAGGAAAGTTGGCTTTGTTGCGCGTCTTGGAAAGAACAACTGCACCCTTTTTAGCTGAAGTGTTGTTGTCGCTGTGGCTGTAGTCGCCGCTGTTGTGGAGGGTTGCGTTGACGTTGCCCGGTTGGAGGGGAAGGCGCGCAACAGCCAGTAGTGGTGCAGCAGTCGAGAGAGTGGCCTCCGGTAGAACAAACGGGTCCTGCGATGTCTCCAGAGGGCATTCGGGAAGGAGGGCCAAATCGAATTCGCCGGGATTTAGTTGCGGGTCTTCGATCTGATGGTATCCCTCGACATGACGTGGGGGGTCCGGATGGAAAACGAACGACGCATTCTGGCCTGTGTTCAGGGGAGCAACCGGAGGCTCCATGATCTAGACGGCTTCAGTACACTGATTCGAACCAAAGCAGCAACGCCAGACGGTGTTCGACGGGCCAACGACTCTGTGCTGGGTCAAAATGATAGACAAGGACTCGAATTTTCGAACACGGCATAGGGGGTACATGAAGAGACTGACGACCGAAGCAAAGAGCAAGAAGAGCGAGTGGCGGTTCGACGACTTTGGTCGAGGGGGGATGGTAGAGACGATATCGTGACCTGTGTCAAGGACACGAGAAAAGGGGAGATACATCAGGATGAGGGCTTGACAAGATGTTCCTGCTTCAACAGGTGCCACCGTGACAGTCGAGCGGAAGCGCATGGGGAGGAGCGACCTCCTTGGCGATGAGACTTACCTCTGCTTTGGACCGAGACCGAATCGTGACCCGTCGGACCTTCCTCGATGACATCGTGCGGGTGGACAGATTCCGGAGCACATAGCTGCGTTCTTCTGAACTCCAGGTGTGATGATGATGGACAAGGCAGTGGTGAGGCGACACTATGATCAAGATATCTCAACAGACAGTGACGATTTCTTCCTTGGGTGACTGATCACTGGACGAGGTGACTAGCAGGTTCATGTTCAGGAAAGTGCTCTCAACAGACATCAGTAATGGCAGGCACGGTGGGGACGCGGGGGTGGCTGTAGCAGGAGGCTGGTCTAAGCAAGCGTCTCGGGTCGCCTCAGGTGCACCTGACGATCTGGCTGGTCGACATGACCAATTCAGTTGAGGTCATCTGCGCCTTGTGCTTTCCAGTAGTTATACGCTGCTCGCATGTCGGGCCCGGATACGAACCTCACAAAAACCAGCATGTTGATCTAATCAGAGAGAGAGATCCTCCAAGTGTAAAATTCTTTTCTGTCTACCTACCTACCTTAGGGTACCTGCTGTACCCCACCAGGAGCCGTACTAGTTCAGGGACAGGAAGCGAGACACCAGTGACTGAGTTTTGTATGTCATGAGGCTTCCAACTGCTGGGGCGTTCAATGCAAGGCAGGAACCATGAAGATGGCAAAGTGGATTAGCGCCGAGCCGGCAGTTCTCCATTGGGAGGTGGTGGCCTGGACCATTTCAACGACGTGTAATTCTTCAGGAAAGCGGCGAGCAGTAACAAATTATTGGTGCATGGCATGGGGAAGGCAGGAGCGAGGAGGATGTCCCATGAAGGAAAGAGGCTTCGGTGGTGGCATGTGACTTGTTGGAGTGGGGCTTAGAGACTTGGATACGGTCTCGACGTAAGCCACCACTCGAACGCGCTGGAAGTAGTGATGATGCACAAGAGAAGATGTGGCTGTAGGGGCGGGCTGTTCAGCCTCGTGTGTCGGATGTCGTTGTGTGAGAGTGGAGGGCTGAGCATGAGATAGGTCTGAGCCCGCCAATTGGAGACTTGCCAAAAGAAACGCCAAGTCGTCTGGCGAATTAGGAAAGGGCAAGACGGAAAGAACAAGGCTGCAGACCCATGTGTACCGAAGACCCTGCTGAAAGGACTGTGCTGGTGACCACCGATAGCAACGAAGTGGAAGAAGCGCGTGTTTCATGGGGTATCAGTTGGTAAATACAGTACTTAGGGTGTGGTGACAACCCGAAAATATGCCTTCGCACGGAAAGAGACGCGTCGCATTGGGGTTCCTATTTCTTACCCAAGACTCTCTCTATCGTCGCTCTTGGCATGCAGTACACTGGATCAACAGCCTCGAGCCCTGGATAGTTCAGCAGGCTGAGGCCGGCAATGCCAAAGACTGTGTGCCACACATCTACCATGTCCCCCGGCCGGTCCGCGATGCCCCCGGACTCGGGATCTTGAGATCGCAGAATGAAGGCGGTGAGCTTGTCGCTGTCTATCCAGTGCGTGCGTCCGATGATGGCCAAGCTGCTCAGGACCCACCAGCTATAGCAAACGTCCTCTTTCTTCTCAGGCCGCCCGTTGAGGCCTCCGCACTCGACCTGGCGCTCGCTGAGCCATCGGCCGAGCTTGTCGACGTCAATGGCATCGAGACGACCGGCGATGGCGAGCGCAGCCACGCATGTGAGGATCTGGCCGGAGTGGGACTCCGCGCCGGGGCTGACGCCGTAGCCGCCGTCGAAGTTGGCACAGGCGACAATGTGCTCCACGGCCTTGCCCACATCAACGAGATCCAGAAGTCCGAGAAGTGATAGGGCATTGAGTGCACCGTAGAGGAAGCGAGTGTCCTCCTCGCCCCACTCGTCGCCAGCAAAGGTTCCCGTCGTGCGGTTTTGAAGGTCCGCGATGACTGCCTAAACGTCAGACGACAGCCGAGCAAAGGGCAAATGGAACACGCTCTGCGGGACTACTCACACTTGCCAACCTGTGCTTTGCCCTTCCCTCGAGCCTCCAGCTCCTCTACGGCATCAAGCATGACTAGGATCTGGACAGCACTGACTGTGGAGAGCATGTGTGCGTCATGGCCGGGGGCCGCACCGAAGCCTCCGCTGGGATGCTGACATGAGAGGACAAAGTCAATGGTATCGCTCCGCGGTAGGGCCTCGGGGTGTCCGAGGAGGTGAAGGGCAGTGAGACCCCAGTAGACGCCGTTCAAGCGCAGGTGCTCGGTCAGCCAGTAGTCGTATTCATCCTTCTTGGTGTCAAGGCTCTGAATGTATTTGACGTGAGCGGCGGTGACGAGTTTGAGCTCGTCCGGCAGGCTATCGACGGTTGCAGCCATGTTAATGAGCGTATAGGGTGGAGACAGAGTCAGCCAGGCGGGTGTGACCGGGGTTGGATGATGAGTCGGGGTGTTAGTCGTGAGATGATCGACGACGAGATGAGACTCGACTGGCGTTGGCAAGGCACGACGTCAAGCATTCGGCCGCCTTGCCTGGCGGGCGCGGATGAGATAAGCCACCCCTTAGGTAATGCAGCCCGATTGCCAAGACTCGAGGCTGGGGAAACCGGCCGGCAGGTGCCGATTCAAGGCCAAGGTGAGAGACGTGAATGGCCAGCCGTGCTGCCTCTGCGGGGACCAACGCCTACAAGTGCCTCGGTACCCCGATAGCGCCTGCATGGGCTTGTCCAGCCACGCCGGCGCCAGTTGCGACCTGCCGTTAACATGCTAGGGCCCTCTGAAGAGCGCGGGTAGGGTCACATGCCGCTGCGGGCCAATTGCTCAGAAGCGACAGGCGATCGTACGGAGAACGCACGGAGAACCCATCGGCGTTGCTTGAAGAGGCAGCTCGCCGTGGTGAGGCGATTCCTAGCCTTGATGATGCTCGACCAGAGTCTCACAACTGCCGCATTCGGATGCTCGCCTCGACGCTATCGACCCAGGTTTCGACCCTCGCATTGCCTTCGCATGCCTGTCTGGCTGCAAGCTTCCGCTCCCCAGCATGCCAATGCCCTCTGCCAGACTCCCATCCGAGAGGCTTTCCTGGCATGTACAAAATGGCGACGGGCCCAGGAAACCACAGCGTCGATCGATTGCGCCTTCATCTCTTCCCTCCACCGCCCTCTCTCTACTCTCTATTCCCGACCGCCGCAGCCTGATTTGCTCCCTTGATTCAAGATGAGGACCTCTACCGCCTCCCTCGCCCTGGCGCTGCCCGCGCTCGCCAGCGCCGCCAAGTGCAAGCCCTACGTCGACTCGGAGAAGCTGCAGGAGCTCGTCAAGATCGAGGACCTCGTCGCCGGCTCCCAGGCGCTCCAGGACCAGGCTGACGCGCACGGCGGCAACCGTGCTTTCGGCAGCGGCGGCCACAACGCCACCGTCGACTACCTGTACGAGACGCTGACGGCGCTCGACTACTACGATGTCGTCAAGCAGCCCTTCTCAGAAATCTTCGCGACCGGCACGGCCACCGTGACCGCCGACGGCGAGAACATTGAGAGCAACATCATGACCTACACCCCCGGCGGCACCGAGAGCGGACCCCTCTTCCACGTCAAGACTCTGGGCTGCACCGTCGGTGACTTCCCCGCCGAGGCCAAGGGTCGCATCGTCCTGCTGTCTCGCGGCGAGTGCGCATTCGGCCTCAAGTCGCAGAACGCCAAGTCTGCCGGTGCCGTGGGCCTCATCGTCCACAACAACGCCGCGGGCAGCATCAGCGCCACCCTCGGTGCGCCCTTCCTCGAGTATGTCCCCACCGTCGGCATCAGCCAGGAGGATGGCCTGGCTCTCATTGCCAAGCTCGAGGCCGGCGAGGTCGATGTTGACTTTGACGTCGACGCCATTGTCGAGAACCGCGTCAACTACAACGTCATTGCCGAGACCAGGGGCGGCGACCACGACAACGTCCTCGTCCTCGGAGGTCACTCCGACTCGGTTGTGGCCGGTCCCGGTGTCAAGTAAGCACTCCAGGAATAATCGCCTCTAGTTCCTTGTTCTAACCAAAACGCAGCGACGATGGTTCCGGTTCCATCGGTGTCCTGAACGTTGCCGTCAACCTGGTCAACTTTAAGGTCAAGAACGCCGTTCGCTTCGCGTGGTGGGGTGCCGAGGAGTACGGCAAGCTTGGCTCGTACTACTACGTCAAGCAGCTGAACGGCTCCGACACGGAGCTCGCCAAGATGAGGGCCTACCTCAACTTTGACATGGTATGTGGTCTTGCTACGCCTCGAGCTTTGCGTGCTCTTGCTAATGTTGGTCCGACAGATTGCCAGCCCCAACTACGTCTACGGCATCTACGACGGTGACGGCAGCGCCTTCAACCTGACCGGCCCGGCCGGCTCCGACGTCATCGAGAAGGACTTTGAGGAGTTCTACGAGGCCAACGGCCAGGCGCACGTGCCCTCCGAGTTCAGCGGCCGCTCCGACTACGCCGCGTTCATCGAGAACGGCATTCCCTCGGGCGGTCTCTTCACCGGCGCCGAGGTCCTCAAGACGGAGGAGGAGCAGCGCCTCTTCGGCGGCGAGGCCGGCGTCGCGTACGACGTCAACTACCACCTCAAGGGCGACGACATCAACAACCTGAACCTCGAGGCCTACCTGCTCAACACCAAGAGCATCGCCAACTCGGTCGCCAAGTACGCGCTCAGCTTCGACTCGCTCGGCCCCGTCAACATGAACCAGAGGCGGTGGGCCGCGGATCGCGCGCAGTTCACCAAGCGTTCGGGCGGCCACCAGCACACCCACACCGGTCCCTGCGGCGGCGGCGTCAGCCAGTAAGCGGCTCGGGGTGTGAGGTCCCACGGGCCTGCCGCGAGCGACGTCCACGACCCAGCCACGACCTAGATGTAATGCTAATGAGAGATGATGTACCAACTTGCTATCCACCGTGATGATCGTGACCCGTGTCGCCCTGCCTTGCACGATGGTGCCGTGAGAAAATAATGCACAGAGAAAGACAGTGAAGCGGGGTCAACAGGCATCATGCAAGACATTTTTTACCCTTCAGCTGGCATTCGGCACCAATTTTTTTTTTCTTGTCTCGGTCGATCTGTAACCTTTACACGTGTGCGTAGCATGCCCCCTCCAGTCGTGTCGCGAGCTCATTCGATGCCGCCCCGGCACGGCGAACATGATAGGTCACAAGCCCACTCGCCACGGCGGCGCGCCACCAGCGCTGCGCTGAGGGGGAGGGGCCTTCGCGCGGGGAGCAGCGAGCAATTGGCCTGCGGAGAGAGAGAGGGGGGTTATGCATCGAGGCGGGCCCCGCGATGTGACCGCGTGTTGCGTTGCGTTGCTTCTGGCTCATAACCGCGCATGCAGCCGTGGGCGGTGTATACTCGGTGGTGGAAGAAGAGGTCTGAGGGGGGCGACGGGATGCTATTGTTCGAGGCGGCATCTGTGCTGCAGGAATGAGTCCAGACCTCGAAGGGAAAGGGGGGGCCCGTGGTTAGGGGAACGTGAGCCAAGGGCGCATTTGAGATAGGGGTCCAAGTGGTGGTGGGGGGTAGCCTCGCAGCGCATGAAGAGGACAGAGACGGGACGAGTCAGATGCTGGGCCGCAGGCTTAATGCTGCTCTCGTCTTCCACCAATCTCGACTTCTTCGCATGAAGGCAGATTGAGGGTGCTATGGACATCACGGGCTTTGATATTGCCATGATGAGTCGGGCTCTCACGGACGTGATGTGATTTCATCGTGGATCGGGTGGTCCGACAGGTACAGGGCACCTACCTGGTGGCAGGTGGATTTCTGCCCGATGGGGGCGCCTGTTGCCTGCTCCCCTCCCCGGCAATAGCAGCGGCTCGAGTGAGTTTCAGAATCGAGGCATCAGGCGGCGTTCCTGGACTAGACCTCTCAGGGCGTAGCGTGATCGGGAGAGCCAGAGCGCGCGCCAGAGGGAAACCCTGTCCGGATCGTTGGGAGGAGGGCGGTACGGCGGGCGGGAGGGACCTGTTCGCAGATATGGTGGAGGTACAGTACCTGAGGTGGTAAAAAAAAAAAAAAAAGCAAGGCATGAAGATAGCGGCATCTCACAAACTTTGTGCTCGTTCATGGCGAGATGGGCTCGGTCGACCGCGTGGAACTGTATCCGAGAGCACGACGGAGCTTTTAAACTCTCTGGGTGCCTTTGACCTTGACTGGAAGTGGTTCGACCCGAAGACAAATGTCGTGCAACGAACGTTTCTGGCTGCGCGAGGTGGTCACGGGGGCGCTGTCGTCTTCGGAAGCCTGGCTCCAGCCATCAGAATAGGCAGCATGTCGAGCGACCCAGGCTCCGACGTCGTGTGCCCGCCGAGGCCTGCTCTTTGCTCGTAAAGGCAGATTGTCTTTTTCGTCCTGTTCATTTCTCGTGGGCATTTACAGATGGCCTTTGGGCTGACAAGGCCGCCAGCAATATAAACGGGCTGATGGGGGTGCGTGGACAGCGGGAGGGCCGGCAGCTGTCGCAATCTAGCTGAACGAGCCTTCCCTTAGAGCCAGAGGCAAATCGATCCCGACAGTGCGCGTACAAGCGAAAGCGAAGCTGCTGATGTGGCCTCGGAAACGACATGATCGGCACTCTTGTGCGGGCGACTGACGAGGCCGAAAAAAACGCTTCTGCCACCATCTGGCTCTGGAGCGGGTGCCAGGCCAATGGCTCGTGAGGCAACCTCCGAGGTGAGATGAAGGGCTCCAAGGGTCGGGAGCATTGCCACTATGCCTCGTGCCATGCTGTACTGTGCTGTGCTGTGCTGTGCTATGCTGCGATGCGCGGCGCGGTGCGGTGCGGTGCGGTGCGGTAGGGACCGTATGGTGCTGTCTCTCGGGATGGCACCTTACCCCGGATCGTTCCTCATGGACCAGAGTCACTACCGCCTTGGCTCTTGGTCGTCGAGTCCAAGCCAAGTCCACGGGGATGAGCAGAAGGGGGAGGGAGGGCGGTGGGAATTCTGGCCCTAGAGACCCGGAGTGGAGGTGGATGCTGTGCCTGTTACAGTGGACAGCGGCCCCAGCAGGCGGGGTGGGTTCGAGTGTGGCGCGGCGTTTAAACACGCGCACCCCCCCTGAAAGCGACGCAGGCCTTGGTGTTTCAGAGTTCCGCAGCGGCAGGAGCGGGCCCTCGCCCTGTGCGGATCCCTCCTTGTGTACTGGTTCTGCCCCTCCAGCTCTTCCCACGAACCAGCAACCATCCAAAAGGCCACCCCCGGTTGCATCCGCCAACATCAGATGTGGTGGTGGCATGCCATGGACACAACAAGCCTTTGACCGTCAGTCTCCGCCCGTCATCAAACGAACCGAAAGGAGCAGGCAAGAATCACACCTCAACATACCATTACAACGCTCCCTCTCAGCAAGGGAGACTTGCTTGCCCTCCTTGCAACCTCGAGGCACAGACAGTCACGAACACTCATTCATCTTGGCCCTGCCTGACCCGAGAGAACTATTGCCTCTGCGCGCCGACCACATCACACCACGACTTCGACTTCGCTCCCTCTATTTGCACCCGCTGCCCTGCGCAATATCCGTTCATCGACAGCGACCAAGCAATTCCCGTCTCCACACTGCTCTCCTCCACTCCCGCCTTTTGCCCTGGCCTCTGTATGCCTGCCTTGCCTTGCCTTACCCTGTCATTCCTTGTCTGGCCTCGTCTCGTCTCCTTGTTCCCGGCTCCTGTCCTTGACCCTGGTTCTGCTCCTCGTCCGTCTTCGAGCAGCAGGGCAAAAAGATTCCCCGACATTTGCTCCCGTCGCAGCGTTCTTTGTAGCTCCTGGAGCATCCTTCGCGTCCTATACCATACCTCTCGCCTGTCGACCTCGAAACTCGACCCTCACTCCTCCGCATTGCTGCTCCCACCGCAGCGCCCCTCTCCAATCCCGCCCCAAATCCCCTAAGGACTTTCTCTCCCCCCCCCCCAACGGCCGGCCCCCCCCTGGGACATCCTCCGAACCCGACAGAATTCGCACCACACGTCCCAGCGCGTGTCCAATTCGAGACACCACCTTCCCCCTTCTGCGGCACCCTACGAATCAGGCCCGACCCTTCAATACGAACCTCAGACCTCACTCAGGCCCTTGGACCTCGACCTTGCCTTCCCTGACCTTGCCATTGACACACACACACTCGCTCACACCGGCCTCCCCCCCGTGTGCTTCTGACTGCGGGCTGTAAGAAGCCGGCCCTCGAACAGCATCAGCAACAACAGCGCCTGCACCGGCACCTGCACCCGCAACAAAGCACAGCACAGCGCGCCGCGGCACCGCAGCACAGTGAGTAGGGCGAGGCAGAGAGGCACCGGCCAGAATGGGACGCAAACCCGTACCGCAGCCGCTGACGCTGTCGGGTGCCTCCGCCCTGGCCGAGGACGAGCACCACCCGCGCTCCGCTGAAACCCTCCAAGTCGTCTCTCTCCCGAGCGCAGACTCCCACCGCTCGTCCCCCCGAACACCACGTTCGCCGTTCAGCAGGTTCTCGCCCAAGAAGCCCAACTCGGCCGCCCTGAACCCTCCCGGCTCCCACACCCACTCCCGCGCACTCGAAGACTTCGACGACGAAGACGACGACGACCCCCAAAACTACCCACCCATCACCTCTGCATTACACCAACCCGCCGAGACGCCCACTCGACCGAATCACCGCCCTCCGCCCCGAGTCGAGCCCAACGCCGCGCCGCCATCCCAGCCTCGCGACCAGAAACGCCCCTCCAAGAGCGGCTTCTTTCACAACCTGACAAAGTCCTCCAAGCCGAGCCACGCCCAATCGGGCCTCCAGCAGCAGCAACAGCAGCATCGACGCTCTGAGTCGCGGGGGGAGATCGCATCCCGGGGCACTGACACTTCCGCTCCAAGCAGCAAGTCTGCAAAACTTTCAGGTACGGGCATGAGCGCGCGCGCTTTCTTCCCCTTTTGTGCTGAAACCTTCCCCCCTCAAATGCGAATGCGCAGGCGCGGGCGCGGAGCGGGTCCCTCATCAGAATGCATGGTCCAGCTTCCTTGTTTCGCCCGTCACGATCCCTTCTTCGCGCACGCACGCTAACCTCTGCACCTCCCGCGACACAGACGCCTCTTGTACCGACCGTTCTGTCCAGCAGTCTGCCGCCTCCTCGTCTTCCCAATCCAACCTGCCCCAGTCATCTACCGGCGACTACACCACCAGCACGTCCCAAAACAACTCATCGAGAAAGAGCAAGCCGAAGCCCTTTGCGTTACTGAGCCGAACCAAGTCCGCCCGCGACAACGAACTCCCCAGTCCAAAGGAGCACCGCCAGACGCTCCCCTCGCCGGCCAAGACTGCCGACCCCGTCAGGGCGCAACCCTTGGGGAACAACCATCCGGGCCTCATGTCAAGGCCACAAGCGGCCGATCGGTCGTTCAGCAGCAACAGCACCAAGAAGATGACCTCTGCCGCGCGAAACAGGTCGGAAGACCGCGCACCGCCCCTGCCACCACGCGACCCCAAGGATGCCCAACGAGAGCGAGAGCCCTCCAAGCAATACGCTCCTCCGTCCATTCGCGACAACGGGAGCTTCTTCGGCGGACTGAGAAACTCCAAGGCCGCCGACATGATCAGCAAAGGACTGTTCGGCAAGAGCATGCGCAGCGGGAGCACGACGGAACGGGAGCCGGTCATTGACGATGAGCACTATGTGCTCAAGGTCATCAATCTGCCACTTGTCGAGCAAACGCGAAGGACGCGCATCTCGCGAAAACTCGAGGATTCTAGGGACAAGACCGAGTTCTGGATGCCCTCCTTCCCATGGCGCGCCATCGACTATCTCAACTACAAGGGCTGCGACGTCGAAGGTCTCTACCGAGTGCCCGGCAGCGGACCCCAAATCAAGAAATGGCAGAGGAGGTTCGACGAAGGTTAGTCTGGCGGCGCCCCTTTTACGGAGTTATGACTAACAGTGAAGCAAGAACTCGACGTCAACCTGTTTGAGCAGGACGACCTGTACGACATCAACATTATAGGCTCAATGCTCAAAGCCTGGCTGCGCGAGCTGCCCGACGAGCTGTTCCCCAAGGCCGCTCAGGAGAGGGTGGCGAAGGAGTGCGCTGGCTCCGAGAAGGTCCCCCAGCTGCTCATCGACGAACTCTCAAACCTCTCGCCGTTCAACTACTACCTCCTCTTCGCCATCACTTGCCATCTCAGCCTCCTGCTGGCGCATTCTGACAAGAACAAGATGGATTTCCGAAACTTGTGCATCTGCTTCCAGCCCTGCATGAAGATTGACGCGTTCTGCTTCAGGTTCCTGGTCTGCGACTGGCGCGAATGCTGGAAGGGTTGCAAGGCGGAAGCGAAATTCATCGAGGAAGAGTACCTGCTGCTCAACCAGCCCCCTCCGCGGGGCGTCACCGAGTCGCGCAAGCCGGTACCCGACGAGCAGCCTCCGACCCCCGAGGAGCGTGTCGTGATCGATCGAGCTGTCTCCTCGTCGGACAGCAGCAAACAATCCAACAATAGCCAAGAGCAGCAACCGAAGACCCGGTTGAAGAAGAAGGCGCTGCCGCTGTCCGACTCAAACGGCAGTGTGGGGACCAACTCGACCATCTCGACGACGCTCACTATCAACAGCGACCGCGAGGTGCCGAGGGGGTCAGGAGACCTTCGACCGCTGTCGCCCATCAAACCTCTGTCGCCCCTGGGGTTCTAGACCCCTCTACTTCGGATACCCCCTGAAACTATGTTTTCCTTTCCTCTACAATACCCGGGCGGCATCATTTGTGCGCGGCTCAGCATTACCTCATTGACGATAAAACGCCTGACGACTCCCCTTGCTCCCCCATTCCGTCGGTGGTCGGGCTGCAGGAGCAGCACAGACCTGGGCGCAATCCAGCCACATGTGCATCCTTCTGCTAGATCGGTCCCGCCGGCGATCTGCATGGGGGTTTCACTGCCCGACGGAGAAGGTTATCGCAAGACGACTTGTCTCTGGACATCGTCATTCCCTCTCATCGCTCGAACCCTGGCTGTTGGCTGGGCACGAGCCCCCCCCCCCCCCCCCCACCAACCTGCTGGATTACCCGGGCCCTTGGCGGGGTGCCAGGATACCTAGCTAATGGAGTGCTGGTCCTCTATTCCCTGGACATTTCGGGGGTTCTCTTCTTTTTCTTTTCTTTTTCTTGCGTCGTGTTACGAGATTTAGCGATGTTTCTCTTTGTTCGACAAGACGCGGCCGGCAGAGGAGCGGTGAGCATTTGGAGAATGCGATACAGGAAGATCTGGGTGGCACGAAAGAGAGCGAGTGCATGGAACATGGGTTGGGCGGTCTGCTGATGGATTTGTGTATAATACAACAAGGGAGTTGCTGCGAAAGCCGGAGCGGGTGGGATAATAGCGTGGCAATATCCGAGATTCCTTCCTGGCGGCGGATACATTTGAAGATGAACCCCCCACGGCGCCTGTCCGTCCTTCCGTCGTTCTCTCACGTGGTATGCTAAGTGATTTGATTTGATCTGATTTGGTTTGATCTGATTTGATTTGATCTGATTTGATTTCAACGGGACAGACTGATGGAGAAGATGGTGTTTTTTTTTCTTTGGTATCAGCAGAGCCTGAGAAGGACGAACAACCGGGGTACAATTTTCCCGCACCAACGCCGAAACACCGCGTCCCATCCCAAGCCGTCGTCTGCGTGCACATGTCCTCCCACGCACGCACCCTCAGACATGCGGGCGGCGACAGCGGCATGGGCAGCGCCTCGCGCCACCCCGCGGCCCTCCCGCCCGCAGCCTCCTTCGCCGGGGCTACTATTTCTTGCCGCCCTGCACCGACTCGCGCGCGTTCTTCCTCTGCTTCCTCTCGTTCCGCCTGACCTTCTCCTTGCGCTCGCGGCGGCCGTCGCCGCGGTACTCGGTGCCGGCCTTGCGCTGGGCCTCGGCGGCGGGGTCGACCTCGACGAGCCAGTCGTCCTCGCCCTTCTTGTTGAGGCCCTTGTAGCCCCACTTGCGCGCCCACTCGCCCGTGTCCTCGTCGAAGGCGAGGTTCTTGCGCTGCTCGCGCGTCTTGGGCTTGATGCCGCGCTTGGCGGCGAAGCGCTCCCACTTTGTCGGCTCCTTGGCCTTGGGCACGGGGAGCTCGCGCGGCAGCGGGGTCGACGGCGGGGGCAGCGCGAGGAGCACGCCTTCTGCGTTGGCGGTGATGGGGCACGCGGTCATGAGCTGGTTGATGAGGACTGAGAGTTTCTGTCAGCGGCAATGCCGGGAGGGATGGGGCTGGCTGGCGGTGGGCGAGCGTACCCTGGGCGCCATCGCGCGCGATGCTGGCGAGGTCTTCCTCGACGTTGGAGGTGATCTTGAAGGGGTTGGGGTCCGTGGCCTGGAGGAGGCCGAGGTCGAAGTAGTAGGGCGTCGCACGGTCGACGGTGACGGAGAGCTTCGCTTTCGAATCGGAGACGGCCATTGTGGTAGATTTTCGTCGTCTTCTGTTCGCGGTGGACGGGCGTTGACGGTGACTCGGGGGTGGTTGGAGTGCTGCGGGCGGGCACTGGTCTTGATCTCTATCGTGAACTTTTCTGGGTTGGAAATTTTGGAGGGTCGAGGTCGCGATAAGATAAGGTCGGATCAGCTAGCGCCGAATTGCCGGGCGAGCTCCCACAGCCAATGGCACGTCGTCTCCCCGTGCTCCACCACGCGATCTGGGGGTTGCACCTACCGTCTCGAGATTTCCTGTCGACGACCTCTGAGCCTGGTCCCAAAAATCTGGTGACGAACTCGACGAGCCACCGCAGCCCAAGGCCCCCGAACCCGAATGGCCTCGTGACATCTCAATCGAACCCCCTGACCGAGATCGACACTGGTCACAATGGCATCCGCCAATTGCACACGATGCCTGACGCGGCCGACCTCCGGCCTGCGTCTCGCCGACCGCATCACGCCCATCATCACATGGACCGCCCCCTTCTCGACCACCACGCCCACGGCCGCCGGGGCGGGCAAGGTCATCGGCTCCAAGCCCCGTCAGGTCATCGGAAAGCACATCCGTAAGGGAAAGGTCGGCCAGAATGCCAAGAAGAAGCGCGAGGTCGTCCGCTTCAAGAAACCTGAGCCGGGTGAGCGCAAGGCCTTCCGGAAGCGCATCCAGCTCAGCAACAACAACGCCGCCGCCGTCACCGGCCTGCCCGTCGCCGACGGAGACGCCATGCTCAACAAGGACAATCTCGGCCGCATGATTGGCCTGCCCGACAAGCTCATCGACCAGCTCCGCGCCCTCGAGTCGTTCAAGATCACGCAGTGCTGGGGGCTCTTCCGCAAGCCGCACATGCTCGTCAGGAAGGAGACGGTGCAGATGATGGAGAGGTTGAAGGAGGCCGAGGCGCAGAAGCAGACGCTGAGGACCGTGCTGACGGGAGACCGCATCTCGGGAAAGAGCCTGCTGCTCATGCAGGCCATGTCGCACGCCCTTCTCAACAACTGGGTTGTCATCCACATCCCTGAAGGCGAGTCACTGCCTACCGCGACTCTCTGGTCGCAACCCCCCGTGATGAGTGCCCGGCTAACAACCTGCAGCCCAGGATCTGACCAACGCTCACACCGAGTACTCGCCAGTGCCCAACACATCCCCCGTCGAGTTCACCCAGCCCGTCTACTGCTTCAGCCTCCTGCAGGCGATCCTCAAGGCGAACCGTGACGTGCTCAGCCAGTTCAAGGCCTCCAAGAACTACAGCCACCTGCAGCTCCTGTACCTCCCCGAGGAGCCCACCCTCGCCGACCTCATCACCGCCGCCAAGGAGCCCGACTACGCCTGGCCCGTCCTCAAGGCCCTCTGGCACGAGCTCACCGCCGTGCCCGGCCGGCCGCCCGTCCTCCTCGCCCTCGACGGCCTCTCCCACATCATGAAGATCAGCGAGTACCGCGACCCCGCCTTCAACCTCGTCCACTCCCACGACCTCTCCCTCGTCCGCCTCTTCACCGACGCCCTCGCCGGCAAGACGCCCTTCGCCAACGGCGGCGCCGTCCTCGCCGCCACGAGCCGCAGCAACGCCCCGCGCTCCGCCAGCATGGAGCTCGCCCTCGCGCGCTCCGTGGCCGCCGCCGCCGGCGAGCCCCTCCCCGCCGCGCACCCCTACCGCCGCGACTACGACGCCCGCGTGCACGAGGCGCTCGAGAAGGTCGACGTGTTCCATGTCGACACGGTCACCAAGGCCGAGGCCCGCGCCGTCATGGAGTACTGGGCCGCCAGCGGCATGCTGCGGTCCATGGTCAACGAGAGCACCGTCACGGAGAAGTGGACCCTCGGCGGCCAGGGCGTCATCGGCGAGATTGAGCGCGCCGCGCTGCTGAACTCGCGCATCTAGATGGGGCTGTAGAGTAGATGTACCATGGCCTCTGGCATGTTGTATACTGTATCATATGGAACAAGAATTGTCTGTTTACCCGCTGTGAGCTTGTGCTCGACGCGACTGCGCTGATGTGCCTTGGGGGTGGTCCTCGTGCCGCGAGTGTGAGCCTGCTGTGCTCTTGTAACCCTCCACTGCTGTTACTAGCCTACTGCAGGCCTTTGGTCCTGGTATGAATTTGACACCACATGTGCTCTGGTGAAGGGGCAGTTCTCCTGGTTAGGTCAGGTACGCTGCGGGATTTCTCGCGCCCAGCTGTCTGATAGGAGAATTCGCGAGATCATAGACTTGAAATGTTCGGGGATCAACGACCAGCCTCGACGAGCCTCGTCCCATAGGTTCTCCAAGAGCTTCATCACGTTAGGTCCTCCAGCGGCTACTTGCCGGATGAGGAACCTCTGGTCAAGTGTCGAGGGATTTCCGCACACTCGATGAAATTTCTGAACAAAACGACAAGTGTATTCGCGCCGAGACAGACCGTCGCCAACGACACGGCTGCCCACCGCCCGCAAAGCTTTCATATCCCTATCCCAACGCCGGACCCAAAACAGACTCATCCACGTCACCCCGAGCGAGGCCCGGGTGCCACAACACGGCTGGCGCCTCGGGCGCCGTCTCACGCCTCCTCGCTGCCGTCCCTCTCGGCATCGTTGCCCGAGGCGTTGATGAAGACCAGCCTCGTCATGTTGCCGGCCGTCTGCCAGACCTGCGGGGATAGTCAGCGCTGTGCGATCATGCGGGGCGGGGGGAACACTCACGTCCAGCTCGTTGTACTCCTCCAGGGCGGCCAGCCACTGGTCCTCGGTGAAGCCCTTGGCGATGACCCTCTCCTTGACCTTGCGCAGGCTGAGGACGCCGTACTCGTCGTCGTCGGCGTCGGCGTCGTCGGGCCGGCAGGCGCCGCTGTCGGCCAGGGCCTTGACGAGGTTGTAGATCCTGCTGTTGGGGTTGAGCCTCTTGCGGCCGCCGCCCTGGTCCGAGGCCAGCGACTCCTTGGAGGCCTCGAGCAGGCGCAGCGCCTCGTCGACGTCGTCCTGCTCGACGACGTTGCTGAAGCGCAGCCGCGCGAGGGCCTGCGCGATGCGGATGATGCCGAGGAGCGTGCGCGGCGTGACGTGCGTGAACTGCTCGCCCTTCTTCTCCGCGCGGCGCTGCGCCTCGCGCATCCGCACGTACGTCTTGCTGACGTACTCCATCACGCCGGCCGTCACCACGGGCCGGTAGGTGCGCGCCTGCGCGATGTAGGAGCGGACCTCGTGGGGGGTGAAGATGACGTCGTCCTCGCCCGCGACCGGCGGGTGGCGCGAGTGCATGTGGACGTAGGCGACGTGCTTGGCGAGCTGCGCGTCGGACTCGCGGTTGGGCGTGTCGAGGATGAGGAACATGATGTCGAAACGGGAGAGGAGGGCGGCGGGGAGGTTGATGTTCTCGACGGGGGAGAGGCGGGGGTTGTAGCGGCCGTACAGAGGGTTGGCGGCGGCGAGGATCGAGGTGCGCGCGTTGAGGGTGGTGGAGATGCCGGCCTTGGAGATGGAGATGGTCTGCTGCTCCATGACTTCGTGGATGGCGGTGCGGTCGTTGTCGTCCATCTTGTCGAACTCGTCGATGCAGCAGATGCCGTTGTCGGCGAGGACGAGGGCGCCACCCTCGAGGACCATCTCGTCCGTGACGGGATCGCGGATGACGGCGGCCGTCAGACCCACGCCACTGCTACCGCGGCCGGACGTGTACACGCCGCGCGGCGCGACCTTGGAGATGTACTTGAGCAGCTGCGATTTGGCCACACCGGGGTCACCCATCAGGCAGACGTTGATGTCACCACGGATCTTCATGCCGTCCTTGACCTCCTTCGTGACACCTCCGATGAGCAGCAGCAACAAGGCCTTCTTGACGTCCACGTGCCCGTAGATCTCGGGGGCGATGGATTTGGCGAGCAGCTCGTACACCTGGCCAGACTGCCTGTACTGCTCGATCCTCTGGACGAGGGCCGGATCGATGATCATCTCGGAGTAGGCCTTCTTGTGCTGCAGAATGTAGTGGGCCTCGAGGTACGTGTCGGTCAGGAGACCGGCCTTCATGGCCTTGAAACCGGTGTAGGGCGTGGGCATAAAGATGCCGGTGATGTCGACAACGTCACCGGGGTTCACCTTGCGGACGGACGAGCCGTAGCACAGGACGGTGAGAGTGCGGGGGATCTGGCCGATGGGGACCTGCTCGGCCATCTCCTGGACCTTGACCTCCTGGAAGGGCAGGAACTTGGACGCCCTCGAGGACGGCTGCAGCTGGCTGCGCGACTGGTTCTTCTTGCAGGTCTCGGAGGGGCACATGGTCAGGGGCGTGTGCTGCTTGTCGGTGACGGGCTGGAAGATCTCGCTGCCGCAGCCCTCGCAGTAGTATGCGCTGACAGAGACGACGGGCTTGACGTCGGAGACGCGGGTTGCGATGGCGCGCACGGTGATGAGGTGGCCGAGGTGCTCGCCGCGGACATCGCGGACAGCCATGGCCTTGGATTCGTGGTCGGTGGTCTGGGCGCGGGGCTTGAAGGCGAGAGTGTAGCGACGGGTCAGCTCGGCAGGGAATCGCTCGGCGGCGGCGGGGAGGTCGCCGTTGGCGACGGCCGTGTCCATGGCCTGGTTGTGTTCTTCTCGCCGCCTCATGACGACATCGAGGACGTCCTCCTTGAAGCTGCTCCCTTGTTAGCATCGGCACGGAAGGGCGGGGTTCTGAGGGTCGGGCGTACGACTCCTTGTTTGTCGGCGCGGGCATTTGGGCATCGATGGCTCGGGAAAAGATCTCGACGTAGTGCTTGGTGTTCAGCTCGATCGAGTCAACCAGCTTCAGGTTCTCGCCCGTGTCGGCCTGGACTGTCGTCTCCCACTGGACTGCGTGTTAGCTTTGCGCCCGAACGATCAGCAGCGCGTGGGACACAACTGACGCTGGAGAGGTCGTCTAGGTCCAGCATGACTTCGTTGATCTTGCGATCCGCCAGTTCCTGGAGGATGAGCTGGTACTTGGGCTGGGGCGTGCGCGCTTCCTTTTGGCGACGGCGCCTTTCGTCGGCGACCTCGTCGTCCTCCATGACGTCGTCGTCCTCGTCGAGGTCATCTTCGTTTATCGTGACGTTGCCAAAGGCATGTGTGATGCTCTGCTCGGGGGTGGCCTTGAAGTCCTTGAGGAAGGACTCGAAAGCAGCTGGGACGCATGGTGTCAGTTCTCGCTCGTCGCGATGGGGATGTTTCATGGCGGGGGTGTCGTACCGAGCTGCGCATCGTACTGGACGGGCGCCTTGAATTGACGGAGCGCCATCTTGAGGGAACAGCGGTGTGCTGTCGGGAGAACACGATGGAGGGTAAGGAGAGGTCGTGGGTGCGCTCGATGTGATGCGGGATGCGACGAGAGGAGATGCGCTTCGTCGATCGAGTCTGCGCAAGGAGCTGTCGGTGGGGGCTGGGATGTGGGATGGGAGGATGGGATGGATGGGATGGTCGTTGCTGGTTGCCAGGGGGTTGCCCCGTCTCACAAATTGGAACGTCGGGCGCGCGTGAAGACGCGTTTTCTCGCGTCGCGCGGCACCAGCCACTGCAGGTTTAATGGAATTTGCTGCGCCACGGGAGCTCATGGACCGGTGCTTCGGTCTTGGTCGGGCATCATCCTCCGCACACTTGGAGAATTGCCTTCTAGGAGTTGAAGTAGATATTGTGTCAGAATGATTTTTATCCTTGACGAGGAGGCCTTTCTTGAGCTTGTTGATGCTGTTGGAAGACTCTGGAGATGCGGATCCCATCCTCGCCGTCAGGTCCTCGTGTGGCGCATTAGCATGGCTTACAGGCTTCCACGAGTTCTCATGCTGTCTAGCTCTAGTAAAAGCCCTGGAAAGACACAGACTCTCATACATCCAAGTTTCACTCACATCAATACTGTATATCTGACATCCGGCCGCCACTCTCAGTCACGCTCAGGGACCGCCGTCGCAGCAAAGTGCACACCTCGGGCTCATGCCAACAGTCAACGGAGTCCAGACCATGCGTCCCGCAGAGGCAGACATGTCACATAACTTGGAATCCATAAAGAATCAGATAGAGACTGTGTATCCAACAACCGCTGAGAGCAAAAAGCTCGGCGCCCGCGTCGGGCGCCTACGAAAACCCCTCTATCAGCTTTTCAGTATGGATTTCGAACCCAAGGCCTACTCGTGCTGAACAGGATTTTTACCACCTATACCAGTTGCACCACCAGCTGGTACTGGTCGAGAACCAGCCCAGGTTGGTGGCCTTATGAAGGCAGCAACGAGAGGAAGCCGCGCGGTTGCCAGGTGATGAGGGCGTGATCGAAGCCGTCACAATACAAGCTGCTCATAGGAGCCCGCAACAGGACGGGCTTCGTCGATGATGCCAAAACCCAAGTTGATCTGCTCGTCCGAACCAGAACTCGTTTTTCGAGTCTACATTTCGAAGCTGCTGTTGTCTACTGATATCGGGGGAGCTCTCCGTTACGGACTTTTCAGTCGAACACGGATAGGACTCTGTCAAGAAGCTCACAGAGGGTTCCTTGCGCCGATGGAAGCTGACTTGGAAGCGTCCTCTGCAGACTGGGACAGAGGAGAGGGCGTGTTTGGAGCAGTGCTCGATGAGTGGAGCAGCTTAATAAAGCAGATAGAGGTAGAGGAGCAAGTCGATGCTATGGGGAAGATATCGTTTGGTCCACCTCAAAGGAAAGTGGTTGAAGTCAGATATACAGGCCTCGGCCACACTCCACGGATCATACGGCTTCCACCGATCGAGATATTCAGAGCCAGCAGCAGGAATTTCGACAGAGATGAAGACGCTGTAGATGATGTCTATGTCTTTCTGTGTAATGAGCAAAAGGCGCCGGTCCTGGTCCGTACTTTGACCTGGCCATGTCCCAGCGTGTGCTCAACGTGTGTTACGTTCCGAATGAGCTGTGGCTGAGCGCAGCCTGCGCAAGAGAGACAATTACGCCACCCCTAAAGAGGATACCCATATTGCCCGACTGGAGAACCCCGCAATCCCAGCTGACCGTCGGAGTGTGTGCAGGTGCCAAAGCTGCTGAGATACAGTGGGCAGGGCCCTGAGACTGGGGGCGCTAGGATGGACCCACCTCAGCCAGTCCCGAAGATGCCTCGGCGTCGGCACATGCAACCGGCCGCTCCTGCATCGCCAGGTCCAGCGACAGCTCCTGCTCCCGCGACAGCACAGCTCCTGCTTCCCGCGACAGCACAGCTCTGCTCCTTCTCCTACTCCTGCTCCCAACTCCGACCTGCCTGACGATCCTCTCGACGGACGGCCAACGGCTCAATCGCACATCACCCGAGCATGCCCCTCGTCTCTCCCGAACACATCCTCTCCGCAGCCTAGGGCAGCCTACATCCCTCACAATGGCCCCTCGCAAGAACGCCCAGTCCACGCCGGCCGAGCTGTCCCTCGTCCACCTGCGCAACTGCCTCGTCAACCTCCCCTCCTCGCTGGTCTCCCTGCTGGTGAACATCAACACGGTAAGACCCTGGCCCGACGTCTCCATCACCAGCTTGTACTAACCCCCTCCAGCCCGCCCAGAATGTCGTTGTCGAGCTCTCCTACCGATCCCCCCCGCCCGGCGCCGGCGCCAGCGCCCCCGCCACACCACAGTCCATCTTCGTCGGCTGGACGGGCATGCCCAGCAAGCGCAAGACGACGCCCATCGTCAGCCGGGACGGCATCAGCGGCGTGAGGGGGAGCGGAAGCGGTGCCTCCCGCGACCAGGATGTCGGCCTCGTCGAGATCGACGCCACCCTCGCCAGCACCCTCGGCCTGACCGACGGCCAGAGAATCACGGCCTCCATTCACGTCGACCCCCCACTCGTCCACACCATCCACCTCGAGCCCCTCACCCCCGAGGACTGGGAGATCATCGAGCTGCACGCCACCTTCCTCGAGCTCAACCTCCTGTCCCAGGTCCGCGCCCTCCCGAACCCCGCCTTCGCCTCCGCCGGCGGTGCCCTCGTCCCCGCCCACCCCCTGACCCTCCATCTCTCCCCTACCTCGACCGCCCGCATTAAGACCGTGTCCCTCGAACCCGCGCCCCCGGCCGACTACCCCTTCGCCAAGATCTCGCCCGACGCCGAGGTCATCGTCGCCCCCAAGACCCGCCCCAAGACAGCCGGCGCCTCGTCCGAGAACCGCAGCGTCGCGAGCACCTCCAAGTCGAGGCGCAGCGGTACCAGCGCCGGACGCCGGAAGTCCACGCGCGAGCGCAGGAGCAAGATGACCCTCCGCGGCGTCGACAGGACCACCTGCCTCGACTGGTTCGACCACGACGAAGGGGCCGAGGCCGCCACCCCCGACTTCAGCGTCTGGGTCGACCACGACCTCCTGCACGCCCGCGGTTTCAGGGGCGTCAATTACGTCCTCGTCACCGTCCTGCGCGAGTCTGGCAGCGCCGCCGCCACGCCCCGGCCGCAGGGCGACGATCCGGCCGCGCCCCAGCCCACCTCGACCGTCGCGACCAAGGTCGTCGCCAACCTGCGCGTCTGGGACGACCCGCCCGACAGCAAGCCCGCCGCCCTGTCCTCGCCCCTGTGCGCCGCCCTGGGCTTCACCGGCATGGTGGGCGGCATCATCGAGATCGAGGCGGCTCCCCAGCCCGTCGGCCGGGATGCGGTGCAGAAGCTGGCAGTCTACCCCTTCGCCACCTCCAGAAAGACGAGCGAGGGGCTCAGGTTTGGCTCTGAGTCCAAGGCCGAGAGGGAAGAGGCTGCCAAGACGTTCCGCCACATCTACGCCGGCGCCCAGAAGGCCTCGTCCCTCCTCGCCGGGCCCCTCACCGACGGCGCGCTCCTCGGCCTCTACGACGGCCTCGAGAGCCCGCAGGGCTGGGAGGGCGGCGTCATCCGCTTCGAGCCGCCGTCCACCACACCCGACGCCGCCAAGGAGCCCGGCCGGTGGACCCTCGGCATTAGCGAGAAGACGCCCATTGAGTTCCAGTCTCCCATCCCCCGCCCGGCCTGGATGACCGACGACGCCATTGCCGAGCCCCTGCCCTCCTACGACGGTCTCCTTGTCAGCATCGACAAGCTGCTGGGGGACCTGCAATCGCACCTCTCGAACCTGTCCACGAGCCTTCTGACCGGTGCTTCGGGGTCCGGCAAGACCTCGGTCGCCAAGTACGTCGCGCAGCGGCTGCGGCAGGACTCGTTCTTCCACACGACCTACTTCTCCTGTAAGAAGCTCGTCAATGACGAGAGCAGGATGGCATCGATCCGCTCGACGCTCAACCAGCTCTTCCTCACCGCGAGCTGGGGCGCCAAGTTCGGCGGCCGGGCCATCATTGTCCTGGACGACCTCGACACGTCGTGCCCCGCCGAGACGGAGCTGCAGACCACGGACAACGGCCGCAGCCGCCAGGTCAGCGAGATCGTCAGCGCCATGGCGCGCCAGTACTGCAGCGCCGACAGCGGCGTCGTGCTGCTCGCCACGGCCGAGGGCAAGGAGGCGCTCAACGACATCATCGTCGGCGCCAACATCTTCCGCGAAGTGCTCGAGCTCAAGGCGCCCAACAAGGAGGCCCGGCGGCAGGTTCTGGAGGCCATCGTCAGGGCAGAAGCGGCGCTGCCCGAAACTGACGCCGCCCTCTCCCGCGACGCCAGCCGGCCGACAACGGCTGATGGCAGCGCCGCCGCTGAGGAGAGCAACTGGATGGACGGGGCGAGCCAGGGCAGCCGGGAGAACGCCGGCGGCAGGCCCGGCCGGTTCGTCTTGGATTCGGACCTGGACTTCCTCGACATTGCCGGACTGACCGACGGGTACATGCCCAAGGACCTCAGCGTCGTCGTGGAGAGGGCGCAGAACGAGGCCATCATCCGGTCCGTCAGCGGCGCCAAGCCGGACGCTGCAGTCTCGCCGATCCGCCTAGGCCGGGCGGACTTCGACAACGCCCTCAAGGACTTCACGCCCACGTCTCTTCGCGATGTCTCCCTCCAGAGCTCGACGACCACGTTCAGCTCGATCGGCGGCCTTCAGGAGACGCGCCAGGTGCTTCTCGAGACGCTGCTCTACCCCACCAAATACGCGCCCGTGTTCGAGAAGTGCCCGCTCCGCCTGCGTTCAGGACTGCTCCTGTACGGCTACCCCGGCTGCGGCAAGACACTGCTCGCCAGCGCGGTGGCCGGCGAGTGCGGCCTCAACTTCATCAGCGTCAAGGGCCCGGAGATCCTCAACAAGTACATCGGCGCCTCGGAAAAGAGCGTTCGTGACCTCTTTGAGCGTGCGTCAGCCGCCAAGCCGGCTGTCCTCTTTTTCGACGAGTTCGACTCGATCGCGCCCAAGCGCGGGCACGACTCGACGGGCGTGACGGACCGTGTCGTCAACCAGCTCCTCACCCTGATGGACGGTGCCGAAGGACTGTCGGGCGTGTACGTGCTCGCTGCGACGTCGCGGCCAGACCTCATCGATCCGGCCTTGCTGCGCCCCGGCCGCCTGGACAAGTCGCTCCTCTGCGACCTGCCCACGCTCGAGGACCGCGTCGACATCCTCAAGGCCCTCTCCCAGCAGGTCAAGCTCGACCCCGACATGTCCGCGTCGGATGAGGCCTGGACCGAGATCGCCCGGCGCTGCGAGGCGTTCTCCGGCGCTGACCTTCAGGGCCTCATCTCCAACGCCCAGCTCGAGGCCATCCACGATGTCCTCCAGGACGACAGCCACAGTGAGCCCGCCGCCAACAGCAGGACGAACGGCGCGGACAAGGCGAGCTCGGTCCCCGGCTTCGTGCAATTTCCTTACCAGGCGCCCGATGAGATGGCCGTCCAGCCGCTCGTCCAACCGAACAAGCTCCACGAGAGGGCGGCCATCACGGCCAAGCTGGAGAGCATTAAGCAGGCGCGCAGACGGGCGCGGCGGGCGCAGCAGCCCGAGGCGGCCAAGGCGGCGGTCGTGGACAAGGAGGTGGTCGTCGGGTGGAAGCATCTCGTCAAGGCGCTCGAGGGCACCAAGGCATCCATCAGCGCGCAGGAGCGGAACCGGCTCAGGAGGATCTACCACGAGTTTGTCGTCGGGCGGAGCGGGGAGATGAAGGACGGGCAGGGAAGCATGGAGATTGGGGGGCGGAGCAGCCTGATGTGAAGTACTCGAGCTGCATGAAATCAATGTTTTGAAAAGAATTTCCGTGGTTTCTCATTGTTATGACAGCGGTCGGGGTTTGGTGCTTCCCTGCAGGGTTCGCATTCGCGTGCCTTCCTCGCGAGCTGGTCGGCGACTCCAGAGGATCTCGACCTTGACACTGACACCTACCTCGCCGGCTTCATTCCCCTGCAGCAGCATCTCCAATCACAACGTTTCCAGTCACAGTATCTCCAGCCACAGCAGCGTCTCCGCATTGCCATGGAGCCCGGCATCGAGCTGGGCATCGAGCGCGTCGGCGACGGCCGCTACTCCCTCCGACTCATCCCCACGAGAAACGGCCAGGATGTGTATCCCGAGCCCAAGGTACGTACCGCTTCCATCCCCGACAGCTCCATCTGACATTCTGGCTCCATGGCAGACCGAAGACGAGGTGCGGCTGGACGAGCGCCGTGCCGACGACCTGATCAGCAAGCTCCTGAGCGAGGGCAACAACAACGAGGTCACCGCCGGCAGGGTGTTGCGCCAGCGTCGCACACAGCTCACGAGCACGCTCTCGCCCCTCCAGAAGGTCTCGGAAGCGCGCGAGTGGCTTGGCCGGGAGCTGCGCGAAGGCGTCCTCGTTCCTGATGCCAGCAGAGCTGGTTCCCTGCGGGGTGTTGCGCAGGGGTCTCCAGGCGAGAACCACATCGTCGTCGCGGCCATCGAGGAGGAAGAGAGACGGCGGCGCGCCGCACGGAGATCATCGCGCATGGCTTTAGGCGAAGGGAATGGCAAATCGGACGACAGACACGCGAGAGGACTAGCCAGGAGCGATACTAGCGACAGGAACATCATCATGCCCAGATCGTCCCCCGGCGACCGTCGACCCCAGCGCTCCTCCCACACCACGCCCACGTCAGCCGGTTCCCACCAGACGCCGCCCTCGCCGGTCTCCGACCGCATCACCCTCCAAGTCGGCGAGCGGCGCTTCGAAACAACCCGGTCGACCCTCCGCACGAGCCCCGTCCTGCGCGGCCTCCTCACCCGGCACCCAGCGACTCCGCCAACGCCGCTGTTCCTCGACGCCGACCCGGCGGCCTTCGCCGACATCCTCGCTCACCTGCGCAGCTCTCTCTACCCGCTTTTCTGGTCGGCAGCGTCCGGGCACGACTTCCCGCGGTACGCGGCGCTCCGGGCGGCGGCGCGGCGCTTCGGGCTCGCGGACCTGGAGGCCTGGCTCGCGCGCAAGGCGTACCTCGGGGCGGTGACGGTGGACGTGCGGCTGCGCAAGGTGGAGGTGCTGGAGCGGCAGCCGTTCCACCGGCGGCACGTGCTGCAGGGCCACCAGACGCTGGGGGTGGGCGCGGCGGTGGCGAGCCGCGAGGCGGTGTGGACGTGCCCGGCGGGCCGGGGGGAGCACGACGGCGACTCGCTCATGTGCGAGGTCGAAGGCTGCTGCGGGAGCATGCTGACCAACAGCGCCAAGGACCGGCCGGAGCAGCGGGTGCTGATGGACGTGGTCAAGGTGATCACGGAGGAGCGGACGTACAGCGTTGACGAGGAGGTGCTCTGGCCGGCGGCGTAGCTGCTGCGGGCACTTGAATGAACATGGTATCTGAGTGGTATGCGGTCTCGCGAGGATGATGTGAGTAGGCTGCCACGGTTGGTCTCAAGTGGTTAATCTTTGGCATGTGTTGGACGCTGCTCGAGGTCTTCGGGTCCTGCCTGGCATTGTCTACTAAGGTACGTATGTAAACCGGGAGACACCCGTGCTGATGCACAACTGGATGTGTTGCGGTTTTTGGACGGCATGTATAGTATGGTAGCTCTGATGAATGCCTCCTTCACGAGATGAGTGACAGACAGTCAGCCACAGATAAGGTACGTAGGTAGCCACAATAGCCACAGACAGTCGTCACAGACAGTCGTCGCAGGCAGCTACCAGCCGTGACAGATGAAGTCGGATTTGAGTTCAGGGAGGAGCCGGCAGAGTGGAGCTGGCAGGGGCTGCGACCCCTGATCGGCACACTGAGGTCCTGGCGGCCACTGAACGCCTGGCCTCAGGGACCTCGTCACAGGGACCTCCCCGCTGAGACACCAACCGTGTCACTATCACTGTCACTGTCACTGTCACTGCCCTGCGTCTCCCGCCAACCTCATGAGAAGCCGAGATCAATCATATCCCCTCCTTACATAGTACCTTAGATCCCATTCCGTCATCTGTCATCTCCTCCAAAACTCATATACCGAATTGACAGACCAGCAATCATGGCCAGTACGTCCACCCCGCCGCCACCGCCCGCTCACGACTAACACCCCCAGGCTTCCTCAACACCACGCAAACCCTCACGCACGTCACGGCCATCCCGCCGCCGGCCACGCGCACCGACGCCGTCGCCATGCTCCACGACCACGAGCACTTCATCCGCTGCTCGCCCGCCATGGCCAAGTTCGAGCGCGCCGCCGCCCCGTCCCCCGCGCCGCCGCTGCCGTCCGGCCTCACGCCCCTCGCCGACACGGTGCGGTACCAGGTGACCGACGTCGTCCACGCGCTGCCCGCCGGCCTCTGGGACTCGGACATTGTCAGCACCTACGAGTTCACCGACCTGGCCGACGGGCTGTTCGTGCGCATCCGGAGCCCCATGGGCATCGTGCTCGAGACGGTGTGGAGCGTCGGGGAGGCCGCGGCGGCGGAGGCCGGGCTCGAGATGAAGGAGGAGGTGACCGTCCGGTGCTCGAGGCTGCTGGTCGGCGTCATCAGGGGGCAGTGCGAGGGGAACTGGAAGGCCATTCACGCGAAGATGATTGCCGGGCTGGCCAAGTGAGTCGCCGTCGCGTGTGATGCTCGTTCCCCATAGATACCTACCTAGATAAAAGAGTGCATAGTTCAGGGCCAATGCCGTGCTGAATTTTTACTTCAATACTTACCCGAACGATCCCCCAACATGCGTGTTCGCTAAGAAACATGAAATAACTGGCTGTGGAAACGCATCTACCCCCCTCTCCCCCCCTTCCCCCGCGTCGAACAGCTCAAACCCATGCCAACTCACACCCCCTCGCACACTTCCCCCACTCCTCCCCCCCTCAATCCACCGCACAGGATGTCTTCCTCTCAAGTTCGGTTCCATCTTCACGCATGGCTTCATGGTGATGTTCTTCGGATCAGACGCGCAACCTCATGACAATCAAGTCACGGGTGCCCTCGTCTGCAGGCGTGATCAAGCAGCAGCCTGAGCCACGCCAAACGCAAGCAGGCCGATTGGCATAATCAGCGTTTCTCTGCATGGCCACGTACGAGCTGACCCGTCTGCGCCGAGGATGCGTACTGACGCGCTTGGGCAGAGGACTGACGCGACGCGTTGCTCTCGCCCGCCGTACCGCTCGACGCCGCTCCCACGCGCGCCGAAGACGCGTCCGCGCGCCGTCTGTCATCTGACACTGCTTCCACCAAACGACCAGCGGACAGCTTGCTCGTCTTCTCAGACTTCATCATGGGTAGCACTGGTGAAACCAAGCAACCTGACTCCCGGCGCACTGCGTCCGTCCTCGACAACTCCCAACGACCCCAGACACTTCCTCTCCCAATCTTCCCCTCAACGCGTTCTCCGTAAAGCCACCGAACGGCCAAAAATGGAGCAGGAAGAAGAGTAAAAGAGGAATGGGGAGGGGAAACAAAACGAATGAGATGGAACGGGGGCACACCCCCTCCTTATACCGACCTCCTACTACCCTTGCACGCTTCCCCACGTTCTGTCTGCTCATGTTCTGACCCACTGAAAGGCGTCCTGTCTGCGATTTAGGGGCCCTGGCACCCATGTGATTGGCCAAGTGAGCGCAGATGCTACCAGGTGGGTAGGGTGTTTTGTCTTCCATTGTCTTAAGCACACTCCTGAAGCCCTTCGTACGCCTTCAAAGGCGACCCAGATGAGGTGTGCTGACTAACCACGTTGAAAATCCCCACCATCCGTCGCCAGAGCTCAGAAGATCGGGCCGTGCGATAAGATAGCGCTCGAGGGGTCTCAATCGAAAAATTTCCAGGACTCCTCGACACCATCGTCATCAACGCCGTCGCGCCCACCACCACCACCACCCACAATGGCTCCCTACGTGACGCCCAGTGCCGCCGAGGTCGAGAGGAGAAACGTGAGCTCACCTTCAATCGCTCACAACGAACGCGAACACCCTGCTGACTCCTTCCCCCTCCCCCCCAGACGGTCAGCATCGAGAAGGAGACCGTCTACGATGTAGCGTCCACCGACTTCCCCGGCAACTTCCCCGGCGAGGACAACAGCTGGTCGCTCGACACCTTCCGCGACAACTTCCGCGTGCGCTACCACCAGCTCACCCCCTCCGAGTCCTCCTTCTCCCTCATCGGCGTCGACGCGTCCATCGCCAACGCCCTGCGCCGCATCCTCATCGCCGAGATCCCCACCCTCGCCATCGAGACCGTCTACATCTACAACAACACCTCGGTCATCCAGGACGAGGTCCTCGCCCACCGCCTCGGCCTCGTGCCCTTCACCGCCTCCAAGGCCGGCCTCCGCGACTTCCTCCGCTGGCGCAAGAAGAACCCCGACGGCACCCCCGGCGACGTCTTCGACTACAACACGGTCCAGCTGCGCCTGCGCGTCGAGTGCACCCGCAACCCCGACGCCGCCCCCGGCGAGACCGACCCGGACAAGGCCTTCCTGAACGCCAACGTCCACGCCTCCGACATTGAGTACGTGCCCTCCGGCCGCCAGCTCGAGTTCTTCGACGGGCCCCTCGACACCGTCCGCCCCACCAACCCCGACATCCTCCTCGCCAAGCTGCGGCCCGGCCAGGTGCTCGAGATGGACATGCACATGCACAAGGGCGTCGGCGCCGACCACGCCAAGTTCTCCCCCGTCGCCACCGCCTCCTACCGCCTCCTGCCCACCATCACCATCACCCGCCCCATCCTCGGCCCCGACGCCGACAAGTTCGCCCGCTGCTTCCCCGCCGGCGTCATCGCCGTCGAGCGCGTCTCCGCCCAGGACGCCCGCACCCCCGGCTCCGGCTACGAGGGCCGCGAGGGCGAGCGCAAGGCCGTCGTCCGCGACACCATGAAGGACACCGTCTCCCGCGAGTGCCTGCGCCACGCCGAGTTCCAGGGCAAGGTCAAGCTCGGCCGCCGCCGCGACCACTTCGTCTTCGCCGTCGAGGCCGCCACCGGCCAGTGGGACAGCGACGAGCTGCTGCTCGAGGCCGTCAAGACCATGAAGAAGAAGTGCGCCCGCCTCGAGCAGCAGGTCATCAACATGGTCAGGTGACGACCGCTCGGCGTCCTCGTCCTTTGTCACTGTACATACCCCCTTTTTTTGCTTTTTCTCGCTACAGGTAGAATCTCTGGTGTTTCTTTGTTTTCTGGCATGGGGAACGGAACGGACTCGGAAGACAAAATAAATCATGATACCAATGCCCTGTCGTCAGGCCCCTCCCGACTCACGAGGAGCGCTTGAAAGAAAAGTGTCATTTCGTCGTGTGTCGTCTGTAGATCCGCGAAACCTTGTCTACCCTCGCCTCGCCCGTATAATGCTGTGGTGCTCCTCTAGAACCCGACTATAAATACCCCGTCCGGACCACGGCCGATCACGCGCCCGTCTTGAACCGCAGGAAAAAGTTAAACTCCAGCGGGAAGGCCGGGTCCGTCACCACCACGTTCTGCCCGTCCACCAGCTCGAGCGCCTCCAGCGTCTTCTCGAGGTTCGGCCTTGTCTTCTCCTCGAGCGACGGCGGGAACTGCATGTACAGCGTCTTGCCCTCGCCTCGGATGGACGGCTTCTTGAGCTGCGCCTCGGGCCGCACCGCCAGCGAGTCGAGCAGCTCCTGCAGCGTCATGCTCGCGCTGACCTCCAGCGGCCGCGCCTGCTGCCCGCACACCGGGCAGTCGTCCTTCTTCTCGTGCTTGAACGTGTACGTGTAGATGCTGTCGTTGCCCGAGTACATCATGTAGTTCTCCTCCATGCCGAGCGGCGGCGCGGCCGAGCTCGCGAGCTTGAAGGCCTCGTTGCAGCACGCGGCGGCGACGATGGCGTTGGTCGACGCGATCGCCGGGATGATGTTCTTGACGACGCCCTGCGTCGACGCGTACGTCACGCCCGAGATGTTGAACTCCTGCGCCCGCGTCAGAGCCTTCTGGTACAGCCAGGTGATGTGCTCGGGGTCGTCCTTGTCCAGCTGCGGGAACGGCTTCTCCTTCTCCCACGCGATGACGTGCGCCCACTCGATGCAGTGCTCGGGCTGGCGGGGGATCGAGGCGATCGTGCAGAGCGGCACCGCTGCTCTCGGCGCGTGCATGTCGAGCTGGCACTCGATGCACGACGTGATGGAGGGCACGATGACGCGCGCCTGGCCTTTGAAGCCCTCGGTGCCGCCGTCGATCATGGGGATGAGGCAGTCCGCGTCCTCGCCCTCCTCGGCTATGGACACCAGCATGGCGTTGATCCACCTCCGCGCCTCGATGCTGTCCAGCCCGCAGATGACGAACTGGAACTGCTTGTAGAAATCGGCGTCGAAATCCTGGATGCGGCAGCTGTGTGCCGTGATGTTGACGCCCTTGACCCTCCGCATGACAAACTCAGCCGCGATGTCCGCCTTGAACTTGCCGACGTCTGATTTGCGGAAGAGGAACTGTCGGTTGAGGTTCGATATGTCGATCGTGTCTGCCGGGCGATTAGACTTGCATATTGCGCGGACATGAGGTGTTCACCGTACCCATATCAATGACATGGATATCCTTGAACTTGGACATGGCCAGGTTTTTGAGAATCTCGCATCCCAGACCTCCCGCGCCGCTACATGGGGTCAGCAGCTGCCCGCCCGAGTGTGTGGGTGGTGACCAACATGACCCTGCACGCGTGTCAGTACCTCGTCATTGGACCAGACGAGCATCCCAAACCTACAAGACCTTGATCTGGTCGAATTGGTCGATGGCTTCCTGCGTGCCGGCTATGGGATCGGTGAAGGGGCCAGGGTTCTTGCGGATGGTGTCGAGATACTTCCTGCAGAAGAGGGAGGACCACCGTTAGCCACCGTTGCTGTAGATGTCGACGTAGCACGCACCATCTTGCCGTCTCATTTACAGGCATGGAAGCCACTTCAGCTTGCGCCATCTCAAGTGTACTCCCGGGCCGAAATTGGATGGGAGCAATGGGTTTGTGAGAGATGAGGAAGGATGGCAATCGCTTGATCGATGGAGGGGCAACGTTTGGCGGTTGGCGTGAGCTCATGGCATGCTCCAGCTGTTTGAGCCCGGTGAGTTAGGTGCCCCGCTTGTGCAGCCTTATCGATAAAGCAAGCTGCGGCCGCCTGGCGGTAGTGGGGCGGTGTCCTGGGAAGTCATCAACGACACCGTGCGAAATGTACTTCCGTCAACCTCTCCAGCGTGCAAGACGAAGACGGAGACGACGGTCTGCTTCATCCCATCATTCTGAGCGCTTGGGCCGGAAAATACACACGGCACTGGATCAAGCACGTCGTTCTTTGCATCGCCCTGCGAGCGAGCTATCATGGACGACTTCTTCACACCCGTCAGCCAGACGTACCTGAAGCCAAGAACTTCGGATGCGCCGTTCGGTCTCTCGTTGTCGTCGACGTCCGCCAAAGAGGTCACCACTTCCGAGGTCTCCGACTCAAAAGAAACACCTCTCGAGAAGCTCAAGAGTCAGCCAGACTATGATACCCTGATATCAGCTCTCAAGTCGGCAAATCGCAACAACAACACCTCCGACGCGACCCCTGAGTCCGCCCAGCTCATCCAAGTTCTCGTCTCTGAAATCATCCCAAACTACTGGCCCGTACTCCGAGATGGAGAACCGCAAGATCTGTCTATCCTACTGCGATGTCTTCGCAACGTTACCGGCGTCAATGCTCTCGTTGCCCGAATTAAAGCCCTGATCCAGGAATTCAGGGCCGAGGGCCAGGCAGCCAAAAGACCAGACCTTCCCCTCGGCCTCGAGACGCTGCTTCAAGTATTCACTGCTCTTCTTAACGGCGATGATCAACTCATGAATCTTTGGTCGTCAAGTCGCTCTCATCTGGGCGACCCCATGAAGAAGAAGGCCATCTCCCACGAGCTGAGCACGCTCTTTGCTGGCGGAAAGATTGTCTCGGCTGCCGCTGAGGCACACGTCATCATTCAGAAGGATCGATCTGACAAAGAGATCCTTTGGCTTTCGGACGGACTCCTCTACAGCAAGTGGCTCGGAAGGAGCATCGCAACCTGGATGTCCGGCGATGCGCCCCCTGACGAGGAGAAGCTGTGCTCCGAGCTGTTCGTCAAGGGACTCCGCCTGGGATATTCGGAGCACCTGATCAAGCAACTCATTGAAGACCTTCTTCTAGGTCTGGACGACAGGACTGCTGCATTCGTGCGCCTCTTCGGTCATCTCTCGCAGCTTGAGCAGAAGCGAATGCTCTACGCAATCATCAAATATCTTGCGGACACTCATCTGAACAAACTAGGTTCCTCCGAGTCTCCCGAGGTAAGCCTCAAGGTCTCGGCTGCTGCCGGCGTCCTCGAAAAACTCGTTGCCAACAATGAAAGCCGAAAGAACCATCTTGTTCTGTGGCTCACGAATTCGACTGGTGCTGGACTGGGCGAGGCCATCGGAATTCGACGGGCAGTATTGGCAGTGCTCGGCAAGGATAAAGAATGCATCGGTCAGGTTCTGGAGAAGAGTCTCGGCCAATTTGGTGATCAGCTCTACATTAAACATTCGCCAATCCTGCAACAAGAAGGTAGCGTCGTTGCACCCTCGCTTCATCCATCGCGTTTACTGACAAGCTTTAGCCCACGCCCAGGTGCTGCTTCTAAGCGCTGGCTACGTCCACCGGGCCTCGGCTGTGAAGCTCAAGATGACTATGAGATCCAGCAGTTACCTTCAAACGATTTCCAACCGTCTAAGTTCAACCCAAGCCAAAGCCCGGCTACTTGGCATGGCAATCGGTGAAGCGTTGTCCTCCGTATCCGACACGAATCAGGCCAAACTCGACTTCAAAACAGACGAAATGGACACTGAGGAGGCCAAGTGGTACAAACGGCTGCCCACCATCGCTGATGAGGTCGGTCCTATCGAACCCTTGGTCGTTGCTTCAGCTCCCAAAATCAAGAAACCGGCGACGAAGCCAGCGCCTCCAAAACCGACACCGAGGCGAGCTGTGCCGCCTAGAACAACCGGGTTCGTCATCGAAGAGGTTGAAGACTCCTCGGAGAGCGAGGATGATGACCTGGAAGTATACGCGAAGCCTGATGACGACGCCGAAGACTCCGAAGAAGACGCAACTCTCGTCAGCCGGGACAAGCCTAAGGCTCCGGTTTACGTTCGCGATCTTGTGGCATACCTACGAGATGACGACAACTATGACAGGCAGAAGCTGGCCCTGGAGACTGCCCCATCTCTGATCCGGCGCAAGGCAAACTTTGGTGCCGAGGTCAGCGCTCACGCCGATGAGCTTGCTTCTAAGCTAGTTGGTCTCCAAGACAAGTTCGACATCACCAACTTTTACGAACTCCGTCTGCAAGGCATGATAGCCATCATCGTCGCTCAGCCAAAAATGATGGCGCCGTGGTTCGCCAAAACACTTTACGACGGTGACTACTCCGTCTCTCAAAGAGCATCTATTCTGATTGTCCTTGGCCTCAGTGCACGAGAGCTCGCTGGATTCGACACGTCTGACTTTGCTGCCGCTGCCTCGTTCCCCTCAAAGCGTCTGCCTGAACGAATGGAGAGACTCTACTTGGACGAAGCGAACGTCAATGCAAATCAGCTGGAGGCAAACTCAGGTTCTAACCTCAAGGCCATTCCGGCCACAGCACTCGACAGTATCGCACAGGATCTCACATCCTCCTTCCTCGCTCCCCTAGCGGCCAACGCTGCCGACGCTGCCACTGGCCCTGACGTCCTTAAGCTGTCATCATTCACATCCCGTCTCAACGCTCAAGGCCAACCCAAATCGACAGCGAAACCCAAGCCGCGAATTCGCTCCATTCCCAACACGGTTGCTTCCTTGATCGCTACCAACTTCTTCTTCCCTCTGACCGCCCGCCTCCAGCATGCCCTCCGCTCCCCAGCTTCCCACCGGCGTACCGCTCCCCTCTTCCAACCGCATCTCCTCTCCCTCTACCTCAAAACCCTCGCCGTCCTCATCCACGCCGCCGGTCCCTCCACCCTTTCCCTTCCCCAAATGACCGCCGAGCTCTGGGATCTACTCCTGGGTCTCCGCGCCCAGGCCGCTCCCGACCTCCCGACGACGCACGCCATCCTCATCGCCCTCGCCGCCATGCTCGAAGTCAACGCCGCCGGCGCCTCCGACGGCCTTCGCAGGCTCTGCGCTGACATGCCCCGCGAGATTGTCGAGACGCAAGACTGGGTCTCGGCGGTCTTCAACGGCACCCGCGGTGACGACGGCGGCCAGGAGAACCAGGTCAAAATGCTCGCGGCTGGCGTACTCATCACCCTACAGGAAGCCATGGAGCAGCACCGCGCGCTGCTGATGGGGGACATGATCGGGTTTACATAGGACGACAGGTTGCTAAGAAGAGAATAATCATTTTGATGGACGCGCTGACGCCTTGCCTAACTACCCTCCCGAGCCGCGTGCCGGCCGCTCGTCTCGGAAGCCAAGAAACCCTAATTCGTGATGACGCGCCGCCCAACCTTGGTAGCGCCTGCGAAGAATACAATACAAATGGTATAGAAACCACGCTTTATGCTCCTCATCCTCGTCTCGCGCTCTCGCTGCCTTCAAACCCCGTGTTTCGAACGGGCATCGCCGACAGGTACTGGTTCATAAACGCCAGGTGCTCGCCCAGGCTCATGGTCATGCGTCTGAGCTCCTCCTTCACCGCCTCCGCGTCCGCCTGGCCCTGCATGACCCTCACCGAAGGAGGCACCGGCGCCGGCGGCATGGACGCCCCGTCCTGCTTGGCGCCCTCGGGCGCTGCTGGGGCGGGCCCCGTGTGAATGGACCGCATGGTCTGCGGAGTGAGATACTCGCCGCTGTTGTCTGGATACGAAGGCCCGGCGAAGCCCGACGTGTCGAGCCGCAGGCCCGACGTCGTGCTACTGGCACCCAGGCTGCTGATGCTGCTGCCGTTACTCTGTCGCATGTGGTGGGACATGGCGGAGCCCGGACGCGGGCCGTCCGTGATGGCGAGGCCGGCGAGGCCGTTGGAGAAGTCCTCGTTGCCCTTGGGAATGGCAGATACGAAATCGGAGTCGTCGGACACGTAGATCGAGGGCTCGCGATTAGAGGACGGAACGTAGAGGGAGGCGTGGCGTTCGAGATCAAAGGGATTTGCCAGGCTCATTTCGGAACCAGTGACGGAGGCAGCGTCCGAGTTGGCCGTCGAGGGGCGAGTGAGTTCCGGCATGCTCATGTCGAGGTCGATAAGGCTGCTGACCGATTCACGGCTGGCCGGCATGCCCGACTGCGGTTCGATCTCGCTCATGTCGAGATCGATGAGGCTGTTTACGGATTCGCGGCTGTTGGCTTGACTGGGCGGCAGCGGGTGGATGGTGCCCATGTCGAGGTCAATCAGGCTGCTGACTGACTCCCGCATGCTGGCTTGAGTACTGGGTCTGGGGACACCAAGATCGGCTTCTCTGTAGTTAGGCGTAACGAGGGGTTCCGTAGGGTGGTGAAGGAGCTGCGGGCGGCTTGCCGAGCCGGGTGCTGATCGCTCCTCGTTGAATGGAAAGCGTGACATTTCAGGATTGGCTGACGCTGGGGCGGCCATTGAAGGGAACTTCCAGTCCCGCGTTCTCCGGTTGGGATTGACGTCCGCCGGGTCGCTCAGGGGGGGGTTGTTGTAGTCATGTCCTGTTTCTCCATGCAACTCGACCGAGATTCGAGGCTCACCGGCTCTAATGGTGTTCATATCGACAAAGTTTGAGAGCTCGGCCCCATGGAGCGATGCGTCAAGATCGATAAGCGATTCTCGGACTGCTGTCGCCTGCGCCGAATCATCTCGGAGGGGCAGATCGGAAGTTGGGGGGGGCTCGGGTAGCCCGTAGTATGCGCGAGAGTTCTCCTGGTAGTTGGAGATGGTGTTCGGATCAAACACCTTCTCCAGGGGCACTTTCATAGCAGCGAGTTGCCGAGGAGGCGGTCTTCGTCGTGATCTTGGCTTGGAGGGTGGCATCATCTCGCTTGGGTCGAAATCCACGCCAGAACCGTACACATCGAAGACAGCTTGCGTGTCGGGGTCCTGGAAAACCTCTTCGTCAAATGCCAGAGTAGTGCTGAAGTTCCACTCGTCGTTCGCCAGGGCCGTTGACGATAGACCAGACATGTCCATGTCAGAAGGACCTTGTGCACCACCAGGTGCGAACAGCGACTTGCGGATGCCGCCTTGAGACTCCCATAGCTTATAGCCTCTAACCAGCATGGCGAGACTCGATCCGGGGTACTGTTGTGCTGAGTTGCGGATGTAAGGATGATCTTGGACCTGCTCGATGGTCGGGCGTTTCTTGGGGTCCTCCTGGAGACAGAACGCCACCATGTCCTTCAGTTGGCCGGAGTACTGATCGCCTTGTAGCCGAGGAGCGTGTGTCTTGATGTGGTTGCCGAGCTGATAGATATCGAAACCCGCCATGACATTGGGAGGCAAGCCAGAGGCCACCTCGTAGACGAGAGATCCAAAAGCCCAAATGTCAACCTCCGTGCCGTAGGATTTGTTCTGGTCGAAAAGCTCCGGTGCCATCCAGTGAGGCGTGCCGATAAAGGTGGAGCGCTTGTCAAACTTGGTCTCGATGATACCTGCGACTCCGAAGTCGCAGAGTTGCACACCTCCAGTCTCGGTGATCAAGACATTGGCACACTTGATGTCGCGATGGATGATGCCCTGGCGGTGAACCCAATAGACAGCTTCCGAGACTTCACGAAGGATAGGGATGATCCATTTCTCCTGAAGGCCGCCCGGCGCGGTCGGCCTCATGAGTGTCGCCACACTGCCTCCAGCACAGTACTCAGTGATCATCCACATAGACTGTCCAACGGGGAGTGCATCAATGACGATATTGATGTTCTTCGCGCCGCTGTCACTAAGCAGCTTGAGAGCATTGATCTCAGCCATGACTTCCCGGAACGTGTCGGCAAGCTTGGGGTTGATAGTGTCGCTCTCTTCGATGTCGATGATCTTGACAGCAACGAGCATCTTGGTCGTCAAATCCGTCGCCGTGTAGACACGCCCGAAACTACCCTTTCCGATGAGCTCCTTGAGAGCATATGGGGGTGAGTCCTTCCCAGCTTCGGCCGACTGTTTGTCGACCGTCGCTTGCATCTTCTTCGCATCTTCGAAGGCCTTCCGCTTGGTGTCTGGGAGCCATGACCCACGTGGTTGAAGGGTCGCCATTTTGAGAGCGAGTCGCCCGAGGCTGGGCGTGGCGTTCGACTACGCCCAGTTGGCGGTATGTCTTTGGTATAATGAAGAGCTTGGGTTCCGATGTACAGCAGGTAATTTCTCGTCGATGAAGGTGTCATGTTGAGAACAACATGTTCAAGATGAGAAGTTCAGGAGCGCTCAGGTCTTGATGCGACACACAGGGGTTGGGAGACTCAGACCTTGCCCAATTAAGAGGCGGCCTCTGGCGCCACTTGCAAGTGTTTGCCCCCACATCCACACCACCCCGGTATTGCATATTGCCTACTTTATATTCAGTTACACAATATCAAATCATGGCCGTCCTGGAAGAATGTCAACATTGGAGCTCCTAGATAAACATCACTGTCCATGAAAAGTACACGATGTGAACACATAATGATAGAAAATGGACTGTTAAGCTTCGGCAGCTGAGACTAGCAGGGTATCCTTTGATGCTTTGCAACTTCGACATGGCTCACGCAAACTACCTACCCACCACAGGTTCAACCAGTCAGCCAGCGTCGCCACCACGGCTTTTGAGTAATGGCTTTGTCTTCCTTGACCCCAGTCTTCTCGGCCCCTTGCGTCCTGGTCTTGAAGTCGCGGGGACTTTCGAAGTCTGAGGCCTTGGTTGACCATAGCCCCAACTTCTTGGCCTTGGCTTTCGCCTCAGCAGCCCTGTACACGCTCTCTTTCCCTCCCCACTCCACACCACTCTTCGCTTCATACGTCGTGGCGAGGCCTTGCTTCAGCATCTCGAGACCAACATCTTTCCTGAACAGGGAAGGCCTTGCGGAAACTGTTGCAACAATGCGATTGTACTGGTCTCGCTTGTGAAGTCGGGCTCTCACCCGGCGATGGAGGATGTAACTCGAAAGATGCGACTGTGCCTCCGCTGCGAAAGGTTGACCGGGGCGGCCAAAGTGGGGTCCCTCTGGAGCGTCGATGCCGGCCAGGCGGATGGAGATCTGCTCGAGTGTCAACATTGCTCTGAGCTGTCGAGTGATGAACGTACAGTCTCGCCCTTCAGGTTTGATCTCCCCTCTGGAATCTTCCGGAGCCATCCCCAGCCCGCAAGCCTTCCACCTGGTGTGTGATACAGGTGGAAGCCATCGCCATCTCCAACGCTTGTGACTTTACCAAATAAACTTCTCCTCCTGAAGAAGTTCTCCTGCACGCTGGCCGCGCCGGCAAATCGACGCAGGTAGGATTGGTAGAACATAAAGGCGGCGAGAGAACCAACAGCGGTCAGGAAGACAGGGGCCCATTCTTTGGCAGCTTGCAATGGTGGGTCAGGCTTGGGCAGCAGGCTGTTCCAAGATGTGGTGGCTCCATTGCTGCTTGCAACTTTGTCTTTCTTCGAATTATCAGTCGGAGGCGCTTCGGTCGAGCTGGAGGGCCCAAACGGCCATGGCATTTTGGTGTGGGTTCGGAGTGCTATGAGACGACACTTGAGCCTGAGGTGAGAGGAGGTGTGTGTTGTGGTGCCGGGGGACGTGCGATAAAATGTAAGGATCGACTTCACATCTGCCTTCGAGCACCTCAGCCTAGCACGCGGGGATTTTCTGAAGAATATGCACCGATAGTCGGCCGACTGAAGTGGCTATTCGCTCGACTGCTTCTGCTGCAATGGATCAGGGTCAATGTTGATGGTGGCTTTGCGCAGGTACCGAGTCTGAAGGCAGTGCGATGATGTGTCTGTGGCCTTTTATCACACTGTAAGACAGCACAGTCTCTTCAGTAACCGTGGGAAGTCGTGAGAAAGTCCTCAAAGCAAGACTCGATATCGTTTACTGGGTGTGCCACTCCAGATAAAGGGTATAAACATGAGGCATGGAGCGTTCCTACCTGTTCCAGACTGATGATCATGAGTGAGTTGATAGCAAGATGAGGGCGCCTTGCGCCCCATTGTCCCGAAAACAGCAGTGCGCATTCATTATTAGCACGGTCTGTCGGCTCAGGCTCGGAAGAACTTGATGCCTCATCGTCCAATCAGCACTGGCTGATTTCTTCGACATTGCTAGCTTTCCCGTGAGTAGATGACGGCCATATCGCACAACACCACGCCGAATACCCCCCATCATCCATCTAGCTCGCCACTGCCATTGGCATAGTCGAAGAGGCTCAATTGAGGAGACCCATCTCCTCAATCGTTCTGCATACATCCTCTCCACTCTGCGACCACAATGGCAAGCCTCTACCGACTCGCCGGCCACAGCGCCAAGCGGTTATGCCTCCGACCTGCCGCGACCACCTCCCTCGCCGCCCGCCCTCTGTCGACGACATCCTTCCGGAGATATGCCCAGCCCCAGCCTGAGTACCAGGGCCTGAGGCTCGTTCCCGTCGATACCGACTTCAACCACCCCGCCGACCCCTACGCCGCCGTGAACCACAAGGGCACCGACCATTCCGCGGCCAAGGACGGAGTCGAGGGCAAGAAGGTCAGGCACTACACCGTCAACTTCGGCCCCCAGCATCCCGCTGCCCACGGCGTGTTGCGTCTGATTCTCGAGATCAATGGCGAGGAAATCGTCCGCGCCGATCCCCACGTCGGTCTGCTTCACCGCGGTACCGAGAAGCTCATCGAATACAAGACCTACCTCCAGGCTCTTCCCTACTTCGACCGTCTCGACTACGTCTCCATGATGACGAACGAGCAGTGCTTCTCCCTGGCCGTCGAGAAGCTCCTCAACATTGAGGTTCCGGACCGCGCGAAATGGATCCGTACTCTGTTTGGCGAGCTTACCCGAGTTCTCAACCATCTCATGTCTGTCCTGTCCCACGCCATGGACGTTGGTGCTTTGACGCCTTTCCTTTGGGGCTTCGAGGAGCGTGAGAAGCTCATGGTACGTTGCGCGGCGCCAAAAAAAACTTTGTCGAGCAAGACACTGGCTAACTCTTGCAGGAATTCTACGAGCGAGTCTCCGGTGCCCGTCTTCACGCCGCCTACGTCCGCCCTGGTGGCGTTCACCAAGATATCCCTGTCGGTCTGCTTGACGATATCTACCAGTGGGCCACGCAGTTCGGTGACAGGCTCGACGAGACCGAGGAGATGCTGACGGACAACCGAATCTGGCTTCAGCGTCTGCAGGGTGTTGGTGTCGTTAGCGCTGCCGAGGCGCTGAACCTCTCCTTCACCGGACCTATGCTCCGTGGTTCTGGTGTTCCCTGGGACATCCGCAAGAGCCAGCCCTACGACGCCTACGACCAGGTCGAGTTCGACGTGCCTGTCGGTGTCCGCGGCGACTGCTACGATCGTTACCTCGTCCGCATGGAGGAGTTCCGCCAGTCCCTCCGCATCATCCACCAGTGCCTGAACAAGATGCCCGCCGGCCCCGTCCGTGTTGAGGACTACAAGATCTCTCCTCCTCCTCGCGCCGCCATGAAGGAGAACATGGAAGCCCTCATCCACCACTTCCTCCTCTACACCAAGGGTTACGCCGTCCCCCCTGGCGAGACCTACTCCGCCATCGAGGCCCCCAAGGGCGAGATGGGTGTCTTCGTTGTCAGCGACGGTAGCGAGAGGCCATACCGCGTGCACATCCGCGCCCCTGGTTTTGCCCATCTTGCTGGTTTCGACCACGTTTGCAAGGGCCACATGCTGGCTGATGCCGTTGCGGTTATTGGTACCATGGATTTGGTGTTCGGTGAGTTGTCTCGTCTTACCCCTTGCTTGCACATTGCTGATATCTGCCACAGGCGAGGTCGATCGGTAGACGTTGGGCGAAGTGGCAAATCAAATCCCGAGATCGCAAGGTCCGTTCCGTTTGTACTTGTAGGCTGGAAGGAGAAAGTGCACCATCGTATATATCTCGTTCTGTTGCTCCCACCTTCGTCCATCGCAGTGAATGCTTCTAGACTGCCGGGTCTACAGGTCTTGTGTGAAGTCATGCAGCCCATCCGGGCGATCCGCCCCATCCCGATCCACTAGAATATCATGGTCACAACCGCAGCCACCACAACATTTGCGAGCGTCGCCAACAATTTGATATCTCTTAACAAATGGCTTGTCTTCGTCAAGTCCCTGGCAAAGGTTGCGTAGCTCAGTTGTTAGAGCGTTCGGTGTTTCTTCTCCCGAAGACCTTCCCACTCCGCAGACCTACATTTCTCTTCCTAGTTGACGGTGGTTCGAATTCACCCCTGACCAGGTCACAATTTTTTTTGTCTTGTCAGTTGGGACCAGTCTTCTCAAGCTCGATTGATGGTCGAGCAGCATGGGGATTTGACATAGGAAAATAATTGGCCGGGTTTACAATAGGGCAACGTGCCCGCTGCCTACTGTTTGCTCTGGATTTTACAATTGATACAACATATTACAGACAGTACACGACAGCGGCCAGTGGCCGTTTAAATAAACCTGGCACCACTGCCCGCCGCCTGGTCCATGATGAACTTCTTCAGAGGACCCACCGCGTTCACGGCGTTCAGGCCCAGTGACCGGAGGTGCACCAGCGGACCGCTCTCATACGAGTACAGCTTGTGCAGCTTATCGCAGACACCGAGCAGCACGTGGTTGGCCGCATATCGCTCCGAGTTGTACGTCTCGAGCGACAGGGACGACCCGATATCCTGGCCGTGGGCGACAGCGTACTCGATGGTTTTCGCGAGGCTCTGTACGTCGCCCTGGCCAGAGTTGAGGCCCTGGCCGGCCAGTGGGTGGATGGTGTGCGCGGCGTCGCCGATGAGAGCGACGCGTTCGCCGATGTAAGTGTCGGCGTGGCGGAGCTTCAACGGGAAGGACGCGATCGTGCCCTCTTGAACGCCGACTGCCGTCTGAGGAATGGCCGCAACATCAACGGGGGTGTGGCTCATCCTCCAAAGTAGCTCCTCCTCCTGACCGGATGACTCGGTGTGCATGAACTTGACGTCGACGGGACTCAGACGGAAGGCAGCGTTGACTAGAGCGAGGAAGTCCTTGGGGGCAAGGCTCTTCAGCAGCGCAGCATTGGCGGGCGTGGTCGACCACACCAGGGTCGAGTACTTCCCTGGCAGAGGGAGCATGGCTACCGGGCCGGTGGGCAGGAAACGCTGATACGCCGTCTTGTTGTATTCTCCGCCCCATCCGTCGCCTTCCATCTCCAGCGTCGCAACAACGCCGTGCCTCTCGTAGTCCCAGCCGCGGCTCTTGATGTCGGCGAAAGACCGGACCGGGCTGTTCGCGCCGTCGGCGCCAACCAGTAGTCGTGCATGCAGCTGCTTGCCGCCCTCCAGGTGGACAACCGGCCACTGGCTCAGGTCCAGGTCCTCGGTCTCCTCGCCCAAAGTGATGTCCTGAACCTTTGCGGCGTCGAAGACGGAGACGCCTCCGAGCTCTTCCAGCCGGCGGCTCAGGAGACCAGAAGTGAGGTTCAGGTTCTCGCACATGTACGCGATGGTCTTGCCGCCAGTCGATACGGAGTCCGGCGTGTAGTCGAACTCGATGCGCGCGCCGGTAACGCCGTCCCACACCTGCATTTCCTGGTATGCCTGGATCCGGTCACGCTTCATGTGACTCCATGCGCCAATGGAGTTGAGGTATTGGGCAGAGGTAGGTGTCAGAGAGCTGCATCGGTTCGAGAAACGGTCGGCAGGCAGGGTCCAGGCGCGGGTTTTGGAGAGATCCTGAGCTTCGACGAGGGCTACACGGAGGCGTGAGGTGGTTGGGTTGGAACCTTTGGACGACATTAGTACGGATAGCAAGGAAAGCGGCCGGGGATTCCTGTATACTCACGAAGGGCAGCAAGGAGACTCAAGCCTGCCGGTCCGCCTCCAACACAGACGACATCGTAGATATCGGGGTTTGACGGCGCAGCACTGGCAAAGGTCCTCCGAGCCTGCGACTTGACGCGCTGTGTACACCCTCTGCACACGAACCGAGGCCTCGTCAGGAGCGCACGAGGATTTGCTGCCATTTTAATGTTGCAATTGGGTATTCCCAGAATCATGCGATGGCTGCACCACCAGCAATGATGGATGTAAGTGCATCTCAAGCAAAAGTCCAAGAAAGGCCTAGCGTCATTGGATTGCGCTTGGGCCAGCTAGAACTGGTGCATTAAGCTACCTTACCGACATATCTACCAGGAACAAGGTCGGGAAGACGGGTCACGTGTATTACTAAGCTGCTGTGCAGGTGACGTGGGGTCGATGACATGACTTCGGACAAGAAGCCGCAGCCAGCTAACCAAGACGGGACGTTATCAGGTTGCCACAGAGACAGGATAACAGCTCCCTCCCGACAGGACAGCAACCGCATTTCGAGTTTACATCAACTTGTGCCCCCCGCCCTACAACATCTGGCATCTTGTGCCTGTCAACACCCTGTTTTTATTTCTGGTGCTCGCTTAGCTTGGTCGCAGAGCTGTGGCCAAACCTGTCGCGCGGTCGCATTCCTGCAGCCAGCAGCCTTATCCAGTTGGAAGCTTCTTTTACGGCTGTCGCAGCTTGTCTCACCCGCTGCCCCGGTCAGCCCAGAGTTAGTTTGCCAGCCTGGCATCGCTCTGTTGCCGCATCACAAGCAGCCTTTCGCTTCGGTTTGCCATCGACGTTTCGATCGTAAATCATCAGCGACATGTCTGACGAGGCCTACGACTACCTCCAGCCGGGGTTCGACCCCAAGTCGCTGACGGTACCGCGCCTGCGCTCCATCCTGGTGGCGCATGACGTGCAGTACCCCGCGACCGCGAAGAAGCCGCAACTCATCGAGATCTTCAACGACGGCGTCGTCCCGAAAGCCAAGAAGTTCCTTGATAAGCAAGCGCGCGCCAAGCGCTCGAGCATGGGCATCATCAACATGCCGAGGGGCGAGTCCTTCGACACTGGTGCTTTCGATGATGACGAAGACCTCGACCTGGCACCACCCCCACAGCGTGCCACCCGATCTCGATCACCGCGCAAGGCTTCGGCAAGGCTGAGGTCGGAAGATTATGAAGAAGAGTCGGTCTTGCCTGTCAGCCCGACAAAGCGCAAGGTCAGAGGCGTAAGCCGCCAGCTGTCCCATCCGCCGGCGGATCTGTACCCGACCGAGGCCGAACCCCCTCGATCAGTCCGAAGGAGCACCCGCACAGTGACCCCTCAAGTCAAGGTTGAGGACCCTGAGGATGGCTTCTTCGGTCTCCAAGAGGCGGACATCAACTTCTCCACCGACAACCCTTTCCAGAGCGGCAGCTCACCACCCACCGTCTCCAGGCCCAGCAGCAGCCGCAGGCGCACTGGTGGCCACGACACTCCCGTCGCGTACAACAGCGGCGGTGCGCGACGACGCACAGATGAGTACGAGCGGCCCAAATCTGCCAAGTCCAACAAGATTACCCGACACGAGATCGAATACGTGTCTGAGCTCGACCCTGGTGAGGAATTCACTCCCGAAGAACAGATCGAGCTGGAGATGGAGATGGCGATGAAGGGAGCGAACGGGATGCTCGAACAACGCCAGCCACGGCCGGCGAAGAAGCGCAGCAGTTTCAAGACACCTTTGATGGCATTGGCAGTCACGTTGCTGGGAGCCTACGGCGGCTGGTACCGGCAGGAGAAGATTGCAGTCGGGTACTGTGGACTCGGCAGGCCCGCAACTCAGATCATCCCGTCTGAAGTCCCAGTTCCGGACTGGCTTGTTCCCTACGTTGAGCCGCAATGCGAGCCTTGCCCTCCGCATGCCTATTGTTACGAGGACTACTCCGTCCGCTGCTGGGACGACTTTATCCTGACTCCTCACCCCCTTTCTATTGGTGGCATTTTGCCCCTCCCCCCGACTTGTGAGCCCGACGGCGAGAAGGTTCGGCGTGTTAAAGCCGTCGCCGACAAAGCTGTTGAGGAGCTTCGGGAGAGGCGAGCGCAGTTTGAGTGTGGCGAGCTAGTGGACGAGACTGGCCAACACGAGGAGAGTCCTGCCATTGAGGAAGAGGAGCTCAAGTCGGCCATCAGTGAGAAGCGCAGCAAGAAGATGAACAAGCAGGAGTTCGATGACCTGTGGTCTGCTGCCATTGGAGAGGTGAAGGACCGTGAAGAGGTTGAAGTCATCAAGTGAGTTACTCGGCTTCCCGTTACCGTATACCCCACAAGCCCATTCGCCCCTCTCGACAATAGCATCCGTTCTGACCAGCGTCACTAACCAGATCGGTCGCGCCGGAAGCAGACAAGCCAATTCCGCCGGCCTTCCAAACACCTACCTCACGTCCACCTCTCTCGCTCGCCTTTCGCTCAGCTGCGCGGCCAAGCGCTCCCTCCGGCTCGGACTGGCAAGATATCGACTCCCAGCTGGATCTCTAGCCGCCTTGGTGGCTTTGTACTTTTACCTACGTGCGCGCTATCGATCACACAAGGCCGAGGTTGCTCAAGTCCCATCATTAGTCGACTTGGTTCTTGCACGCCTGGCGTCGCAGAAGGAACTTGGTGAAGAGGAGATCGACGACCCTTGGCTATTCCTGCCGAACCTGCGAGACGACGTCCTCCGTTCTGTTCACTCGCTCAAGAACCGTGACCGAATTTGGTCGCGCGTACGCGCGGTCGTGGAACAGAACAGCAACGTCCGGACCAGCCAGCGCGAGGGCCGTAGTGGCGAAGTTGGACGTGCCTGGGAGTGGATCGGTCCTCTCACCGGCGACAGCGCACGAAGGCGGCGGAGCGGACGTGTATCGTTCGGGCCAGGCGCTGTGAAGGACGAAGACGGGAAGGGAGAGATGGCCGAGAAGGCTGCGGCGCATTCGACTTGGCAGGAGTCGCGGCCGATCTACTGAAGGCGTTGGATGCTCTTTTTACCTTAATTCCGTCGGCTCTGACATTGGCCTGTGTCTATTTTCTTTGTAATGATTATGCAAACGACGCCAGCATCAAGGCTGGATTATTATGATCGTTTATCGTACACTTAACGCTCATGTGTGTATTTTGTACCAAAGACCTAATCGGATATGCCTTCTTCTTCCTTGCCGTGTCCAGAGGAAGACCAATGTCTTGGGGTCAGAGGCAAGGCCAGCCGAGTTGCCCCGCATCAGACCGGCCGACTGGGCTGGACTGACTCCATCGTGAAGAACCCTAGCCATCTCCACCCACAAGCAGTTCACGTTCATCTTGCCATTGGAGACTCATGCTATCCATATTGGGCGATTGGTTTAGTGGTATAACGTCTGCTTAGCATCGACACGAGAAATCGTGAGATACTACCTGCTGAAGGTCGCGCGTTCGATTCGCGCATTGTCCATTCACTTTTGCCGTTCGTGACGCCTATTGACGGGGTTATGTCTTTTGCGCAATAGTAATGTTACAACGCCTTCCAGACATCGAAAGAAGCAAACGGTGGTTCGGAAATATCATTGGTGTCAGGGAACGATGTCGTGGAAGGATTGTGGACTGATTAGCGCCTGTTGCTGTTGGCAACTAGACTTTCTCGGTGTTAAGGCCGAAAAGCTCGGAGCAAACCCGGCGTGCTCTCCAGAGGTTCGAAGACATGACCACCGTATATTTCAGTGTTGCAACGTTCCCAGGTGGCGTAATCAAAGAGTTGTAGGGACATGCAGGTGACATTCGAGATCTCCTGGTCAAACAGGATCATCTCGAAAGTCTGTGTTGCCAAAAGTCATGGTTCAAGGTGCAATGGCATCAACGTGTACGGCCATCATACGTTGACGAGCGTTGAGGGTTTCTATTGTTAGGAACGGGTCGGCCAGGTTGGCCTCGGCTCTAAAGCTTTCTGTGCTCGTCATTCGACCAGTTCAGATCATATGTCACGCCTCAGGTCAAGATCCACCGGGCAAGCGATGCGATTAAGTTCAAGATTCTTGATTCGGCTAATGCACAGGTGTTTATAAACACGTAGGGGATCCCTCGTACAAAGGAAATCTTCCTCCTGGAGTCTAGAGTTCGACGTAGAGGTTGGTTGTCTATTGGGCCTTGGAGGCCAGGAGCTCTGCGATGACATGTCAGTCGGCCGTTCGCGCTTCAGTGATTTACACAACTCACTCTCGACATCAGTGATGCTCTGGGCGAGGACCTGCTGCAGGGCCTTGGGGCTCTCGAGCTCCTTCTGGACCTTGGCGATGATGCTCTCTGCCAGCTCCTTCTGCTGGCGCTGCTTGACCTGGCCCTCGTAGCGGACCCACGAGTCGAGGACAGTCTTGGCCTCAGCAGCCAGAGCGGTCTTCTGCTCAAGCTCGAAAGCCTGGGCCTCGAGCTGGGCGGTCTCCTGCAATATTGGATTAGCGGCTATCCGGCATGTGCGGCATCTACCCCGCATCGCATCCCAACGCTCGCGCGTCGTGACATCCAGAGAGATCATACCTTGGAGACCTCGAACAGAGACTTGGTGACGTCAACGACACCGGACATCTGCTTCACATCATCGATGCGGACCTGGACAGCCTTGGCGTGGTCGGTACGGGCCTGGTCGAGGAGGCCCTTGATCTTGTTGCCCTGGGCGTCGGCCCACTCGGAGTACATGGGACCACCATACTTGATGAGGGCGCCCCAAACGGCGAGAAGGCAGAAGGCGACAACGGTCTCCTCGTTGACGACGTAGTACTCGTTGCTGATGGCGTAGACGCTGAGGCCGGCCGAGGAGGACAGGATGGCGGTCTTGGAGAGCAGAGAGTTGCCGGGGAGAGAGTCGATGAGGGACTGAGCCTTCTTCTTGGGGTCCTCGGCGGGCACGCCAGAGACGTTGCGGGAGGAGGTAAGGGCCGCGATGGCGGGCAGGGTGCGCCGGGCCACGGTCGGCCGGAGGAGGTTCGCTCCTGGAACAGGAGGCACGTCAGCAAACCGACCATCGTCGAGCGGGGGTCAATTGACCTCGCCGGGGGGGTCGGAAGGATGGGTCACGCACCAGCAGCGCTTCTAGCCAGTCGGGACGCCATTTTGAGATAATCTGGGGATGCGGATTGGGAGGCTTGAGGTCATTCGGAGCTCGCAGGGCAGGGAATGAGGTTGAGGTTTTTTGGATCGCGCTAGTTCGGGTAGAAGGAATCACGTGAGGCGGCTGACTGTTTGGCTTGGAGTACGGGAATTTGCCGGGTGCTGACGGACCGGCGACTCCACCTCCTGAAGGATCCACACTTCAATGCAAGAAGGGCGCTGGAAATTTTCGAGGTCTTGGCATCAAACGTGAGAAATCCAGCACTCTGCCGCCGTTCAGCACTCGAGCTCTTATTGCTCGATCAGAACTCACAAAATGCCGTCCAAAGCCCCAGTCGAAGCCCGGAAGCGGAAGAGGTCGTCTGAGACCAAGGAAGCGGCCCAGAAACGAGCTCGTTCAGAGAGCGGCGATGAGAGCGATGGATCCGACGAGAGCGACCCTCAGGCTGAGATCTTGCTCATGGAACAGGAGATTCTCGAATCGAAGAAGCACTACAACAACATCTCAAAACTCTTGGACGTCGCCAAAGCTCACAAGGAGGACCCTGACTCGGCGGCACTTGCTTCTGTTGCTCTTACCAGAGTTTTTGTGAGACTGCTTGCGGCCGGCTCTCTCATCAAGAAGAAGGGCCTCGCGGAGAAGGAGACTGTCGTCGTTGGCTGGTTGAGAGAACGGTATTTCGAGTACAAGGATGTTCTGGCTGAGCTCATCAAGGATGAGGAGCTGGGGTCGCCGGCTTTGACTCTCGCCATGCGGATGTTGAAGTCTGAGGCGCAACACCTGTACGAGTCGGACGAGTACAACTTCCCTCAGGCCTTCCTACAGCAGATCATCAAGGCTCTTCTCAGCTCCAGTAGCGATGACGCTCGCGGCGACTTCGTGGACAAGTACTTGACCGAATTCGACGATGTCAGGTTTTTTGGGCTCAAGTCTATTAAGTGAGTCTGCTGCAAAAGCGGTCGCTAGACCTCACACTGACGTGGATCAGGAACATTGTCGAAAAGCCGGAAGAAGGCGCAGACCACGAAGAGCTTTTTGACGATGCGTTTGAGCTTCTGAACGCCGTTGGAGACGTGCCCAAGAAGCTGGAGAACTACCATCTGGAGAAGCCTAGCAAGAAGGCGCATCCCCTCAACTCCCTACACCAGCATCAGCGGCAGGGACAGGATGCGTGGTTTGCAGTCATGAAGCTTGCCACGACCAGAGACCAACGCAAGCGCATCCTCGAGATCATGACGACAGATATTGCACCGTGGTTCACTCGGCCCGAGCTGCTGGCTGACTTCCTCACCGACTCGTACAACACCGGCGGTTCTATGTCACTGCTGGCTCTATCCGGCGTATTCTTCCTCATCCAAGAGAGGAACCTCGACTACCCATCCTTCTACACAAAGCTGTACTCGCTGCTGGACCGCGATATTTTGCACTCCAAGCACAGGGCGAGGTTCTTCCGTCTCATGGACACTTTCCTCGGCTCGACCCATTTGCCTGCCGTACTTGTTGCGAGCTTCATCAAGCGCCTCGCACGACTGTCCCTCAGTGCCCCACCTGCGGCCATTGTTTTCATTGTACCCTGGACATACAACATCATGAAGCGCCACCCTCTTTGCACGTTCATGATGCATCGCGAGACGCGCGATGAGGAGGCAAAGAAGTCCATGGAGGATGAGGGCTACCTCGATCCGTTCCTTCCGGACGAGACAGACCCGATGGAGACGCGAGCTATTGACAGCTGTTTGTGGGAGTTCGTACAGCTGCAGTCGCACTACCACCCCAACGTGGCGACCATCACGAAGATCATCTCCGAGCAGTTCACTAAGCAGTCTTACAACATTGAAGACTTCTTGGATCACTCATTTGGCAGTGTAAGTTATCCTGCTCAGGCGACATGGTTATGCCAGTGGCTAATGAAATGGTACAGCTCCTGGAAGCAGAGATGAGCAAGACGGTGAAGAAGCCGCCGGTCGTTGAGTTCCAGATCCCCAAGAGGATCTTCCTCGCCAATGACGCCGACTCGGGGGTTGAGGATAGTCTCGTGGCCAAGCTGTGGGACTTTGCATGAAAGCCCGTGGTGAACCAATGTCAAGGTGGTTAAGGCTAGATGAATACGTGCGATACGTGCGACAGATACCCGTAGAGATGCACTTGCTTTCCACATCTTGACATGGAGCGGATGTAATCGGTCGTATCATAACCTGTGGATAAACTAGAGGCGTAATACGGAGCAATGAACTAGTGATTGTGCGTTTTACTCTCGACTCGGATGGCAATGTGTTGGTCTCTGATGTTCGTCCGATACCCGAGAGCTCGCGTGACCTGTTGCCGCAAAGAGCTATCTGACTCGAGCTGGAGCGGTCCCGTTCCCGATCCACTGCGTTCGTTCTCCTTGGTGAGGTGAGTCGAGAACAGCTAAGTGGAGCAGATAAGCAGGACGAACTGCTCCACAGCGGAGGACAGACAAACGTTCCAGGCCATCCAATCGCTAGGCACTCTCAAAGCTTAGGTGGCTCGATGCAGCTCCAACAGCCAATTACAGGGGCCATCTGCAGCATACGGTCCGCTGACATCATTGTCGGGCCCAGGACCAGAAGCGCCTCTAGCCTGTCCATTAGCGCCTCGACTGTGCTGCCCGCCCACTGTACCTGCCTGCAACTCGGACACTCCCACATGGATCGATCGCCCACCAACCCATCATCGACTTTCTTCCTAGCTTCGCTCTCAAACTCTTCTTTGCGTAGCCCTAGGCACCCTATCTCCGCTGCGTTTCGTTTTTCCTGCGAAAGTTTTGAATTCCTGGTTTCTCCGATACGGTGTCCCTTCCATCCTGAAATTCGAATTCACCAAGTCCCCTTCACCCATGACCGATTCCGGATGACGATACCGAGGCCCGTCCCAAGACCGCTTCCAACCGTGCGTCGCTCTCTGCATGATCGCATCTTACACACTCCGATTCCAGCTCCGACCACCACTTAGATATTGATCTTGGCGGCGCTTTACTGGCGATCGATTCCCAATTTACGAACCAGAGCAAGCCAGGCTCCAGGGCCGCCGACGAAATGTCCAGCAACTTCTTCCAACCACTACAAAGCCCGCAAGTCGAGCGGCCGCCTCCGAATCCCCTCAATCCTGCCACCTCCGCCCCCGCGGTCCCTGGGTCACAACAAGCGACGCGCAGCAAGAAGAAGCGCACGGGAAAGAAGAAACGTGGGAGGAGAAAATCATTTGCTGTGCTCCCAGAAGAATCCCACGATGAGGCCGAGGCCTCCAACACCACCCCTGCCGCTGCCAGGCCCGACTTCTACCTACAGACGCGCAACTTCAGCAATGCCAGTCTCGACAGCCAGGCTCTACTGGATCACCGTGATCAGCAGCCCCTGAGGCCCCGTCGGGGCTCTACCATGGCCACGCCTGGGTCTTTCCAGACCCCGCCCGCCAGTCGTCTGCGTGTAAGCCACGCGCTGGGCGGAGAGAGCGGCGAGGAGGGTGAGCCGTCGTGGGATGAGAACGCCCCGTTGCTCTCTCGATCTGCACAAAGGACGAATACAATGCCAGCTCTAAGCTACGGAGCTGGTACGAGCCAGTCCAGACCACGTGTGAGCCGGCGCGGCTCTAGCCGGTCATCGAGGCAGCGCCAACCTGTGTTCAACAGCGTCAACTATCCTCCTTCCATGCCTGGTTCGCCTCGCATTGGAGGCTCAGATCCTCTTGATCTGACATTCGGCGATGTCATGATCACCGATGAGCTTGATGCCCGTCTTGGTCGGTCTCCTCATGACGATTATCGACTTGACGATGAACATTCCGATCACGATGCACGCTTGGAAGGCTCATCCCCAGGTATGGCGCGGAGGAAGACTATCGCCTTGCAGGCCGAGGCCGACGTCTGTTTCCCGAGTGGTGTTTCGGAACTGGGCGAAGAGGAGCACCTTGAGTCCAATAACATGCGAAGACCCCGGCGCCGGCGTGCTGCTTGGCCTGACCTCACCATCCTTGACGAATGGAGCCGCATCGAGAAGGAAGGTCGTAGTGAGGAACGACGAGTCAAGCGCATCACAGAGCCTCAGCTCATCAATGGACGTCTCCGGACAGTGCACCGAGGGTGGATGCGCCCAGAGGAGGACTCGCCCTATCGGTTCACCTACTTCAACGAAGAGTTCCAGAGCACCATCCATAGCCAGACTATCTCTGAGCTTGTTCAAGTTGGTGGCAGTTTTCAAGAGCTCTTTATCCCTGAGCCACGTGTTCTTTCCGACGACAGCGACGAGGACGAGGACGATGCCGAGGACATCTCGATGATGGCTGCCATGCAACACAACCACCCTTCAAACGGACAGAACGGCTTATCCAATCCGCCTACTCGCCAAGGATCCGTTGGGCCTCTCCCCACCCAAATTAGCGAAGAGCCGGAATCCATATCTCCAGGCCGGGAGAAGACGTCGCATGAGAGCTCCAGGGCAGCCTCCGGCAAGGCAACGCCGACAGGGGTCAAGTCGCCTACGCCGAACGTCTCGCAGCCAGAGTCGGCGCCTAAGCAGCCTAGGATCGGCGAACGACCGGTGTGGTGGCTCGATGTGCTATGCCCAACCGAAGCCGAGATGAAGGTGCTCTCCAAGGCGTTTGGCATTCATCCGCTGACAGCTGAGGACATCATGGTGCAAGAGGCCCGTGAGAAGGTCGAGCTTTTCAGACACTACTACTTCGTCAATTACCGATCCTTCGACCAAGATTCTGAGAGCGAAGACTACCTGGAACCTGTCAACATGTACGTCATCGTGTTCCGCGAGGGCGTCCTGAGCTTCCACTTTTCCATGACGCCTCATTCTGCCAATGTCCGTCGCCGCATTCGCCAGCTCAAGGACTTTGTCATTGTCAACTCGGATTGGATATCATACGCTATCATCGACGACATCACGGATGTTTTCGGTCCGCTGATCCAAAATATCGAAGACGAGGTTGACGACATTGACGATGCCATTCTTCGTCTTCATTCCTCCAGCGATGAGCGGACCAAGGACGGTCCTCCTTACTCGGAGAAGAAGTCAGATGATGGGCAGCCTGTGAAGAAGGACAGCGACATGCTGCTCCGCGTCGGCGATTGTCGCAAGCGCGTCATGAGTCTGTACCGTCTGCTGGGCAACAAGGCGGATGTCATCAAGGGTTTCGCCAAGCGCTGCAACGAGCGTTGGGAAGTCGCCCCTCGTTCCGATATTGGGCTATACCTGGGCGATATCCAGGATCACATTGTGACCATGACCTCGAATTTGAGTCATTACGAGAAGTAAGCCTCTTCTTGACTCCGTATTGGAACATCCGACGCTAATATTTACAGAATCCTCGCCCGCTCTCACGGTAACTACCTTGCCCAGATAAACATTCGCATGAATGAGCGCTCGGAGCAAACAGCCGACGTTCTCGGAAAGCTGACCGTGCTCGGCACCATCGTCCTGCCCATGAACATCATCACCGGTCTGTGGGGCATGAACGTCTGGGTGCCCGGGCAGGAGTACGAGGGCGACCTCACGTGGTTCTGGTGTTTGACGGCTGGTCTAATAGCCTTTGGGCTGACATGTTTCATCGTTGCGAAGAGGGTGTACAACATTGTGTAGGTGAAAAGGCGGGGCTTTGGAGGGGAAATGTATTGTGAGGGGTTCAGGAGTTACCTCGGGCCACGGTTTGCTTTGGATATTGTGCTCTTCAGATACCGTAAACGGAGCGAGTTTGCGAGAGCGAGTACCTTTTGGAGGCGCGACTTGGAGGTTGAGGTGAATTTGAATAGCTGGGAGCTCCTTGCGTCAGGTATCGGCCGCACAAGAGGTTTTCACTAGAATGGTTATGCAACTTATTCAGGACTCTCGTCGTCTGCAATCTTCAAGCTCTTTGAAACAACAATCCGCTGCAGTTGAATGAAATTGCCCTGAAGGTGAGGAAGGCCTGATCATAGATGCCATAAAGCTCGTCTGGAAACCTAAAACCACGTCAGAAGACTGGGAAACTTCATGATGGCGTGGATTCTTGGCATTGAAATCTTTGAGACTGGGCATCGGCCCGTACAAAAAAAATCCCGAGGGCAGTCCAGCGCAGTTGTCATCGCAATGTGTTCCTCGATTGTCTCGGCCATTTGCTGTGTTGAAGACCTCTGCAGCACGCAGATTGTGCTTTAGCAATTCGCATTTGTAACGCGAATAAACCGTATCGCCCCAAACAGTATTAAACAACAAAAATTCGAGGCGGCTTGTACGAGCGATAGGATATCGTAGGCTTTTTCTCGTGGTGAGTTTCCCAGCGGAGATGACCAGCAATTGCACCTTGTTGTCTCCGATATTTGGAGCATCACATCTATGGAAGTTCGATTGTGTGACTTAAAAGCAGAGCAGCGCCTTCCAGCTTTGCAGTCAGTACATCGACTTTTCGATCTTCGCCAGAGGCTGACAACTCATGCCCCCGAACCATCTGTCGAGCTTGAGCACTTCCGAGACTATGCAAGCAAAATGCCATGTCACTAGAACCCGGGGTGGCATACTACTGCATCCATACCAAGATCTTTGCACACATCACTGTCAATCGGGTGCAACAGAAATCAATGATAAGCTAAATCACCAGAATGAAAGAGTCCAGGTTTTACAGAGGGATGGCTTTTGTGATGGAGGTCAAGGTCATTTCATATACAGGTTTAGCGGGACAGCCCCGCGTATGCAACCCGCAGCCATGCACCAAACCGCGAGTTCCCCAAATGCGCCAGGAAGGAAACAGGCCAGACTACCCCAACTTGGAAGGCTTGACCTGGACAGGACCCCTGTCCACTGCGATAGCCGCAGCACTTAGCGGTCCCCGAAAATGTGAGGTGGCCTCAAGCGCCGGGCCCATTGAACTTCTGCTGATTGAGCTCCTTCGCCCGCGCCCGCTTCTGTTCGCGACTACAGCTCGGTTCTTGGATCGCCGCCTTCCTGACCTCTTCCATGGTCCAATTGTCTTCGTGTCTATTTTGCAATTGACTTGCTCTTTGTTAAAATTTCCCAGGTACCTTTTGCCCGTTGGAGCGATACCTGTAAGGTGGGGAACCGAGTCTTGCTCGACTTGACGTTGCTTGTACGAGACTCTTACGGCATAGCGACCACCACACATCTCCCGCCCGACAGCATTCGCAAAGATGGCAGGAAAGTCCAGGTTCACGAGGCTCGATGCCTTCACAAAGACGGTAGACGAGGCGCGCATTCGAACCTCCTCGGGCGGCATCATCACCATCGTGTCGCTCTTTGTCGTCTTCTGGCTGGCGTGGGGAGAATGGGCCGACTACCGGAGGATAACGCTGCACCCTGAGCTGATCGTCGACAAGGGAAGAGGTATGTTTTACCAGAACTCCCGCAGAGGCAGGCAGTAGCTGACGGGGTCGTTCACAGGCGAGAAGATGGAGATTCACCTCAACATGACCTTCCCCAAGATGCCCTGCGAGCTCCTGACCCTCGATGTCATGGACGTCTCCGGCGAGCAGCAACACGGTATCGTTTCTGGTATCTCCAAGGTCCGCCTCAGGTCGCAGAAGGACGGAGGTGGCGTCATTGATACCAAGGCTCTGAGCCTGTAAGTGGCTGCGCATGTGCTTCCACCCTTTCACGACTCACCTATTGACTGATGATAGGCACGCCGAAGACGAAGCTGCTACCCACCTGGCCCCCGACTATTGTGGCGACTGTTACGGCGCCAAGGCTCCCCCGAACGCCGCTAAGCCTGGTTGCTGCAACACTTGCGACGAGGTTCGGGAAGCATATGCGCAGGCGTCCTGGGCGTTCGGCAAGGGCGAGAACGTTGAGCAGTGCACGCGTGAGCATTACGCCGAGAGGCTTGACGAGCAGCGCGCAGAGGGCTGCCGCATCGAGGGCAGTCTGCGCGTCAACAAGGTCGTCGGCAACTTCCATCTGGCCCCTGGCCGCAGTTTCAGCAATGGCAACATGCACGTCCACGATCTCAAGAACTACTGGGATGCCGACATCACGCACGATTTCACGCACCAGATCCACGCCCTGCGCTTCGGTCCTCAGCTGCCCGAGTCGATCACGAAGAACATCGGCAACAAGGCCGCCCCCTGGACCAACCACCACCTGAACCCGCTCGACGGCACGTCCCAGATCACCACAGACCCAAGCTTCAACTTCATGTACTTCGTCAAGATCGTTCCCACATCATACCTGCCTCTCGGTTGGGACAGCAAGCGGTCCCTCCAGGACAACGACGGTGGGCTGTTGGGGTCTTTCGGCCAGGGCAGCGATGGCAGCGTCGAGACGCATCAGTACTCTGTGACGAGTCACAAGCGCAGCTTGTCCGGTGGCGACGACTCTGCCGAGGGTCATGCTGAGCGTCTCCATACTCGCGGTGGTATCCCTGGTGTCTTCTTCTCCTACGTAAGTCCCACTCCCCATGTCCGCAGGAGTTTGTGCGCTAACTATCGTGAAGGACATCTCTCCTATGAAGGTCATCAACCGTGAAGAGCGTTCCAAGTCGTTCACCGGCTTCCTGACTGGCCTGTGTGCCGTTATCGGTGGTACCCTCACCGTGGCCGCCGCTGTGGACCGTGGCATGTTTGAGGGCTCGCTGAGGCTGAAGAAGATCCGGTCCAAGGATAACTAAATGCAGTTAAAAGCATCGAATTGGGGAGGGAGGGGCATGGACGTTGACATGCGACGAGGCGTGTGTGTACAATGTGGTGCCGGCAGCTCTGACTCTGCCTCGTGCATCCGGCTAGGAGTTCTGGGCTGGCTTAGATTGGTTTCAGGTTATACAATGAAACAGAGAACGAATGAACTTGCGTATAAACCGACTTGACAGGTGCAAAGTTTGCCTTCCTCGCTCCTCTCTGATGATGCCACTGGCATGATGGAGAGCTTCACGTGACTCTCACACTGGCACTGTATTACCTAACCTTAGGTACCTTATGCTTACTGGTCTCGACCTTAGGATGGCTCGTGCTCAAGCTACTGCGCTCTACGGACAGTCCTCTAAAAAATCCCAGCGCATTGCTGTAGATCCGGTGGATAGCGTTCGGCATCGACAAGGCGAAACGTCAATACGACCTGCCTGCACATGACCGGAGACCTCACACACGACATTGAATCCGCTCCCACAGACATTCGCCAGTCCACCGAACAGCGCGCTTGTCTCTCGTCTCCATCCACAACGACTGCGCCTTTCCCATCACCGCCTTCGCCATGTCCAAGACGCTATCGCGTGTCGTCTTTGTCGGCAACATCCCATACGGTAAATCGCTTTACCAAGCCTGCCATTTCCTTTGCTGACATTTCATCCCAGGTCTCTCCGAAGAGCAGATTACCGATATCTTCAGCAGTGCAGGCAAGGTTATTAACTTCCGCCTCGTTTATGATCGCGAGACCGGGAAACCGAAGGGCTTTGGATTCGCCGAATACCCCGACCACGGTTCGTTGCGCCTCCTCCCCTGCTGCCTCGCATGCCTAACATTCTGGCAGACTCGGCAGCTTCAGCCGTGCGCAACTTGAACGAGTACGAGACCATGGGCCGCAAATTGAGGGTCGACTTCTCTAACGAAGGAGGCACAGACGACAGCGACTTCAACCAGGTAATCACTACCACCTGCGCTTGGAAGGCGTAACAACCGATTCTAATCAGTAATAGGGTCGCGATGGCGGCAACTTTGGCGCCCCGAATGCCTACGGCCAACCTGCCCCCGTGGCACCGCAGTCCAACACTCTGCCACCTCTACCGCCCGGCAAAGAACTGCCCGCGAATGTCACCGCAACCGACGCCATCTCGCGCACGCTGAACACCCTGCCTCCTTCGCAACTGCTCGATATTCTCACCCAGATGAAAGCGCTGGCCGCCAACGACCCAGGACGCGCGACTGAACTCCTCCAGCAAGCCCCCCAGCTGTCATACGCCGTCTTCCAAGCCCTGCTCCTGATGGGACTCGTCTCCCCCGAGGCAATCCACAGCGTCCTCGAGCCTGGAAGCGGCGCGCCCGTCGCTGCGCCTCAGGCTCCCCCGGTTGGCTACCCACCACAATCGGCACCCGGGTTCCCGCCCAGCGGCGCGACTAACACTCCGCCTGTCGCCGCGGCTCCCTATGCCGCGCCGCCGCAGCCAGCTTATGGGGTTCCTGCGCCGGCACCTGCACCCGCCATGGGCCACGACACGGACGCGCTCATGCGACAGGTCATGGAGCTCCCGATCGAGACGATCAACACGCTGCCCGAGGCGGAGCGCGCGCAGATAATGGCTCTGCGCGCCCAGTTTCAGCAGCAGAGGCGTTAGAGCGGGGGATCAGGGAGCATTGTATAACTACTAATGACGTATGAGCGACAATCGCGACGACTGCTTCAGGCGAAATGGCGAACAACGGCAGGAAGGCGAGCACTATATTACTTCGCCACAATAATGCCAGTTTCAGTGGCGATCCAAGGCCTGCGAGGAAGGTGAACATAGCCCCTCGACGATACGGGTCCTAGTACGGCTCCGCCCATGCGAACGCACCCACTATCTGCTGAATGCGCATTAAAAGGTTGGGAGACTTAGTCGGTCCCCGAGATCCGGTGTATTTCATGATGCGCCTTGCCCAACATACAAACAGGCTCATCACGGTAGACGTTGGCGGGGTCAATACGATGCCACTGTCACCGGGCATTTCCCATGACCCGCTGCAGACGTTCGTGAATGGTGTTCTAGGGAGGTCTTCTCAAACGGGCACGGGGCCAGGCATAGTCATACCTGGTGGCCTCAATCTTCGGCCGTGGGTAGAGGCAAGCTTATCGGCAGGGGCAAGGGAGCATGACGATGTCAATACCTAGCACGGGAGCGCGTGGAGACTGTCCTGAGACAGACAGCGGGAAAGACACAGAGAACCAGCATAATACGATTGCACCAGCGCCAGTTCGTTGTGTTGTTTTGAACGACTTTCTCCTTGCAGTCAAAACGTGGCCAATCCCTTGAGATCATGCAGGGAGATAGTGTCTATTTGGTACAACTGCCCAAAAACAACCTCGTCATCATCACAAGAAGGTCGGCGCGGCAACATGCAATCGCCTTGCGGCCAGTGACGAAGTGTACTTCTCCCTCGATGATCGCATATGGTGTCTCACGCACGCTTGGGGAAGCGATCCATGGCTGTTACGCCACGGCTAGGGGGCTGAAGCTTTAGTTTATGTCAGACCACCAATCTTTGGCATGGGCAGCACAGCCCGACGCTACAAAATCCCGACCTGCCACGATGCTTTTAGGTACAATACAATACGTCCGTGTCACCTCCAGGTGTTGACGCAATCTATGCACTCTAGTACGGCTTGGTGGCGCCTTGCAAGCTCTGGAAAAACAATGAGAACAGTGCCGTTTCTCTTGATCAGCTCCTGTGAGAGCTCTTCCACTAGAGTACGCCGAGTTGTTGGTCATTCATGCTACACGAACGATCTACTAACGAATCAAGCCCACCGTGAAACCCCATTGAGAAGGTATGGACTGGGAGGCGGGCATGCACCAAAGTATAGCTAACAGGGTGTTGAATAGTAAACTGGGAGTTAAACTGTATTTTGTGACTTTCTTCGTGATTTTTAAAGCCTACTTGCAACATATAATGACATTACCTCTCTTCTCCTACGATGTCTACCAAGCCAAACCATTTCCACGTGCCCATTCACATATAAACACCTCAGCAATAGCAATGGCTAGCCAAGAGGGCAGAAGTTGACGGCCAGCAAGAGCTGCCCCCAATTCTCTACAGCTAGCATCATCCCGATTTTTGCAGACATGCCCATGGGAGCTTCGCGTCAGAGCCATACCAAGACAGTTTGCCCGAGGAGAGGCTGCTGTTGGTACCGACAAGCTTTGGAACCCGGCAGCTTAATGGGCCTCCGCTTGAAGGGCAACCCAGCATGCTGACAAGAGGGTCGAGGCTCTTAGCCTCACTAAACCCACCGGGAGATCTGTATTCCGTGATGGCCTGACACTTGGCGCACGAGAGCTGAGGGGGAGACACCCGCATTTCCTGGAAAGCTGGTGCAAGGTCTCGGCTCTGCTCTACGGCGCCAAAGTTCGAGCGAAGCCGACGTGAAGAGAAGGCCCCGATTTCACTCGATTCTAAATGTAACCGTTGGCCTCGATCGTCCAGGCAAGAAAAGGCGAGGAGGATACCCTCGATTTGGTTGAAAGCGTCATACGACATTTCAACCAGCATTTGGACGCATTTTACCAGAACGCCTCGCCTGGCTAGGGAGCGTGGCGAGGGTAAAGAGTGGTGCAAGTCTTTGTGCAGATAATGTGGGAGGGGATAGAAGTCATGGAGGTTGCAGCCATCACCCCATTATGAGACAGTAATACACCAGATTCCACGGTTCGAAGCAATCACGACAATCACAACTCCAACTTGGTGATACTGTACTGCATAGACTGAAGACCACGCTTGATGAACAAAGCTGGAGGCCCGCATAAGCTATATGCCCAGGAACAACGAAGGATGCAGTGGAGGCAAGATTAGCTGTGCGGGCCTCCAGCTCCGTGCATCAAGCGTACTCTCCAGTCAAAACACCAAAAACATACAACACCGGGGATTCGCTGGTGGTCACCCACCCAACTACTAGTCCGGCCCTTACTAGTTTATCAATGGGAGAGCGGACGGGATCCCGAGTTTTCCGGTAGGTATGGTCGTATGTACTGAGTGGTCCATCTTGGTAGTTTATGAGATGGAGTCGTCGGATTCGAGGCGTCTTCGTTGAAGGTATGGGGAGGAACGTGTCTGCCGATCCTGCTCTCGCTTCATCACCAGTTTCAACATGATAGACATTAAGACCTTGATCCGGCGGGTCTCCTCAGGACGTATTGTGTATTTTCAGACTTCGGGGCATCCTATCCAGATCGCCCTGTGCATGTGGCGTACCGTATCGCATGGCGCCTTCGTGTCGATCCGCCGGTGACCCCAAAATGGACCAGGTAGTTGGCCGCAGCATCCCGTCGAATCACAGGCATGTTATGCTGTAATTCAAACTTACGATATCAAGAACACATGTCAATACTGGAACAGACAGCTGGTCGTACACAGGATGGAGTTTGGACAGTGCGTGCAAATCTCTGTGGGTGGTCCCCCAGGGTTGTGGTCATATGGAGGGCCCTCTTGAAACATCGGGGAAACAGGATGGCAGTTGGGCGGCGCAGAACCAGGGGCCAACCGCTCACATTCATCACAGTGACGTCGGCATCATGGGTCCGCGCGTCGCAAAGTCCCCTGAATGATCATGTCTCATCGAGACCCTTCCCCAGGCTGGCAAACCGCCAAGCCGGCCGGTCGGACGTCCAGCGAACAGTCGAGCAAGCAGCTGAAGAGAGCAAAGAAGATAACAAGCCCTCGAATAAACGAGGGACCAGCAATTTCCACTGCGATCACGACGACCTCTGCTGGCGCCAAAAAGAGAACAGCCACAAATCGATAGTAAACGTAACACATCTCAACTCGGCCTGGCTGAACCTCGGCCGTCGTCCACAAAGGGCAAGCAACAGCAGAGGAGGGAAGCACGAGCGACGCAGAGACAACGGCAGCGATATTGCGCGCCCCGTCGGGGGCCAATGGGGGAGTCGGACCGCTCCCCAACGCAGGGGTTACGGGAGATTTGCGACCGGAGAGAGAGAATGAGAGACACATGCAAGTGAGGAAGCACGACATGGGTACCTGCGCCAGCGGGGAGAGGGAGGGGTTCGAAACGAAGGACAGGCAGGCAGACTGACAGGCAGAACACAGACCTGGCGAGCTGGATCCTTGCTCGACGAGAGCTGTTTGACCAAGGCGGTGATGTGACGATGCTGGCGAGGGTCAGAGGGGGGGAGCCCAACAGGCAAGACGAGGTCTGTGTTCTTTCGATGTCCCGCTAGGGTGGTAGCGCGGGTGCACCAAGAGGAAGTCTGTCACGAGTGCTAGCCTTGCAGAAACGTCGATGAAGAGGGCGTCTGGAGGGGAGGGGGCTAGATTTCTTGGCCCGTCTTGCTAGTGCTGGACGGGGCCCTGTTGCTAAAGTTAGCCGTTCAATTGGTGTGGATGATCTGGCCAAGGCGAGAGTCTCGAGTGTCGTGTGTTTGCGCGCTGTAAGGGCTTAGAGCAGAAACGGCGTCGAGGCTGAGGGACAGGTATGTAGGATGCCTAGGTGCGATGGCCGTGTCTGGCCAGCGTTGCCTGTCGGGCTTGTCGTATCAAGTCGCTAAGTTGGGATGGCGATGGCGATGAGCCCAGGCTACCACAAACGAGTTTGCCACGCTTTCAGCTGCGCCCTGCCGTGCGGTCAGGCGTGCGGCCAGGAGGAACACGACGACTTCCATGCGGCCAGACAGAAGCATGCCGCACCTTGCCCCGCGGATGGCAGACTCAGTGCGGGTCAACTGGAGAAGGTGGATTGAAGAGTCGACTGGACAGAAGAGAAAAACGAGGATAAATGACAACCAGCTCAACACCAATGGCCGTTGGATACAGAAGACAAAGGACTGGCCAGATGAAAAAGGGGCACACCTAAGAGCCCACCAGAAGAAATGTTAGCGCTCCGTGTCGCTGTACGAACGCTGCACCCCAGGATCTCAGTGGCTGAGGGTCCCAGGCGTGGCGTGCCGGATTTGCCAATAATGGTCCATCGGCGATGCTCTGACCCTGGTTTTGCTAATCTCCATGAGGCCTAGCTGCGTGGCCAGGTACAGGCACCTCTAACTGAGTCTGGCCAGAACGCTCCCCCGCCCTGGAGCCCAACTGGACCACTGTGGCACCCCCCTGGGCCAGTGGGAAGCCGCTGCCGGTCCCCTTTTTCTCCAGCGGCAGTACCACTCCACTGACCCTTCCACCCTTCCACAGCAGTGATGAGTGACAGCCGAACGAAGCAGGTGCAGGGACTGTTGCAGTCGCATTGGAGGGAGTTCCGCTTCACCTCGTCACCCCGTCTACCGTCGTCCATCGTCTCTCCCCCTCGTATTCCGTCGGCACCTCATTCCCAACAGCCAATGCAGCGAAACCCTCTCCCCTCATCTCCATCCTGCCAACATTTGCACTTTTCCCCAAAGGAACGACCGACTGCGTTTCGGTTGAAACGAAGAAGCGTGACGTGGGAAACAGCCTCGTTCTCATCCCGCTGTCCCAAGGCCGGCGCCAACGTCTTTCGTTTCCCAACCGCCCTTCCCCACGCTCATTTCCAACTGCAACAATTGAAAGAGAGACCCCGGCGCCTCGTCCCCCGACACATCGTTGACGACACGAGCCCTTCCTTGTTCCTCCTCTTCCTCTCTTCCCTTCCCCCCTCCCCCTCGACGAATACGAATTCCTGCGCCTACACAGCACACACAACCCACGCCCGCGCCCGCGCCCAAATCTACATACACGTCTCCGCCATTGCGTGGCACAACGCCTCCCCCTCGATCGATCCCGTCCTTTCTCGCCGCGCCTTGACGCATTCTCCCATAACGCCCTAGCCGATCTCGCAGGTTTGGCTTGATCTCATTGTTCATGCGCGCCGCCCCAGCATTCCAGTCAGCCACAACCGCAGCATTGGGCCTCCTCTTCCAAGTCGCCTGAGTCGTCCAACCTCGTATGGCTCGAGCCTCCGTCACCCCTCCCTGTCGAACTCGAGTTTGACGACATACCCAATCCAAGCACCGAGACACGCCGAACACCATCCAGATTCCAACCCTCGAACTTGCGCTGCCTTGTCGCTGAAGCACTCCCATTCGGCTGCGACCGCCTGCCCACCTACCAACGACATCATTCCACCCGCTCGACGGCTCATCGGAAGATACACATAGGCACGTCTCCGAACACAACACTCAGGATGGCCCAACGGCCAAGCTTGCTCGACTTGCGCTCCAAGTCGAGCTCCTCCAACATGACCAGCGCCTCGAGGCCTCTTCGATCGCCTCGCCTCCACATTGCCGGCGAGATCCCACCGGAACTGTCGCCCCTCGATGCCTTCGCTCTGCAGAGCCGACTGCTGGCGCGTCAGTTGAAAGAGAGCGACGATTCCGGGCGGCGGATGAGCCGCCTCCCCCCCCTCACCACCGAAAGTCCTCTCGTCATGCAGGGCCGCTCAGATTACTTTCGCTCAATGTCCCAGGACGGCATGTCAGAGGCTAGCCAGTCTCCCGAGCCGCTCGATCGAGGAGGGTTTGGCCTGATGCCGGAAGTTGAAGAGAACCTCGAGCGACCGATGTCGATGCATCCACGCATGAGTCGCATCCCCCCGACCCCCGACGATGGCATCCCCCTGCCGCCCCAGCCTATGCTCGATCAGATGCGCGGTCGTCAGTTGAACCATATCCGAGAAGACTCGACAAGCTTCGGGGCCAGGAGGGAGCTGTCTCCACCACCAATGGACAGCACGCTGTTGGATGATCAGCCGACGGCTCGTGTGCCTTCACCGCGCAAGGACACCGCTGCGTCTCTCCCGATGCCGTCATCGTCAAACTCGTTGATAGCGTCACCTGAGAAGATGCCCAAGAAACACTCATTTGATGGACCTGGGCTGGCTCCGCCGAGACCAATGTTCGTCAAGCGTCCCTCAGCCTCCAGCACCACGTCTTCCCCCCTGGTTCCGACAGACGAAGACGGTGTCATGAGCTCTTCCTTCCACTCACTGCCCAACCGTAAGCTCTCGACTGGCAGTGCCATATCGAGCATGGTTGCTGTGTCTCCCGCCGCCACTTCCTCTCACTACCAAAGATCGCCATCCATCAGTTCTGACATTTCTGTCGCGTTGCCACGACCGTCTTTCAACTTCTCCCGGCCGCTGAGCCGCGCTGGAACCCCGGGCCCGGAGACACCATCACGTCAAGCCTCGTCGGACACCCAGGCGTCCTTTATCCTGGCCGACGACACCGCAAACACACCCATCAGCATGAACAGCGAGGGATTTCCGGACACTCTGACCGATGATGGGAAATCCGCAGCAACATCATACATTTATTCGAAATACTCACTCCCGAGAGGCAAGACTGTCCAGAGATCCTTGCCTTTGGAGAACCAGCCCCAGGCGTCATTCCAGTGGGAACAGCCTGTCGCGCCGCCCAGCAATGTGCAGACGATCCCGAGGGGAGCGCCTCCGTCCCCTCCCACCCGACCCTCGAGCTCGTCGGACAAAGGCGTGCCAGACAACATCAACTTGAGCAAGCAGTCGTTTGAGCATGGGAAGCGCAGCATGGAGCGCAATGCACTTGGCCTACAGCCATCGCCGAACCCAAGCCGGCCGTCGACTGAGAGTAGCCGCGCATCGGAGGATGAATCGAGGGGACGCACCTTGACATCTCCTCTGCACGAGGCCGCCAGATCAAAGACAGCCGTCTCAATCGCGACTTCTGACTCTGCTAGCACTGTCAAGCCGGCGAAGTCTCTGCACTCGATCGCCCCCTCGGCGGCCGAGATGACGGCAGAGGAACATCTTGCTAAAGGTATTGAGTGCCATGAAAATGGATCTGTCAAGGAGTCCACGTATCATCTTCGGCACGCAGCCAAGCAGAACCATCCTACGGGCATGCTTCTGTATGCCTTGGCCTGCAGACACGGTTGGGGCATGCGCCCGAACCAGCGTGAAGGCGTGGAGTGGCTGAGAAAGGCCTCTGAGCTTGTTAGCCATGAGATTGCAGATGACGAGGGCCAGGCGAAGCAAGGCAAGCATGTGGACGTGCTGGACAGAAAAACACGCAAAGCACAGTTTGCTCTGGCTGTCTACGAGCTTGGCGTCAGCCATATGAATGGCTGGGGCATCGAACAAGACAAGGCTCTTGCACTTCGGTGCTTTGAAATCGCTGGATGTGAGTAATCTACACACGGGATGTGACGGTGTCATACTGACCTTTTGTTAGCTTGGGGCGACCTCGATGCATTGGCAGAGGCTGGCTATTGCTACGCGCAGGGCGTGGGATGTAAAAAGGATTTAAAGAAAGCCGCCAAATTCTACAGGGAGGCCGAATCCAAAGGGATGAGCATGGTCGGAAACAGCTGGTATGCAACCTTCAATGAAGTCGCAAGGGATGCCGTGTATTGACCCAACATGTCACAGGATTCACAAGTCAAAGTATAACGACGACGGGAAGGAACTCAAGAAAGTCCGCAGCAAGTCAAGGACGCGCAATATTTTCGGTATCAAGACAGGTGGCTCCTAGTCTTGGCCACCATCACGCATGCCTTGATGCAACATCACAGCACGCGCTATCTAACGGATCATGAGGGGGAATCAGCATCGACATCACATCACATCACCATCATACCCAGCATCTATGGAGTTTTCGGACGTCGGCTAGCAGCGCCGGCTGCTTTTCAATCGGGAGTCACTTACTTGGCGGTCGGACATTCCGACCGAACTTTCTTGCCTTTATTGAGGCTGCACGAGACGAGCGGAATCGACAGTTCCGTTGCCGGTCTGGAGCATTCGGGGATTGGACGAGGTCGTGTAGCCTTGTTCAGCATTTGTGGCCTACAATTTTTCTACTTCTTTTCGAACATACCCCGTTGTCTTCTTTGTAGATACACCATCTTACCTTGCTTCGGGAGGGTAGTCCTAGGGCGCCTTGAACTTTGCCGCACGGAGCTGCGCATGGAGTCGGCGAATACCTGGGGTAAATAGTAATCCCATATATGTCTCCGACCTGTTGAACTTCCTCTACGTGACAGATCGCCGGACACAGCGGTGTTTTCCGCAGACGCCCGATGACGGTGGTAAGCAAGCTACACTGAGCGTGGAGTCGTTATTCGGATGCCGACCAACAAAAGCTGCAGTTGTCGACCCGGACCGGACTGTTGATGTTGAGTTGGCACTTGACGGAGGCAGCGAGATCAAGACGGCTACGGGCTTTTATGTGACACATGGCTGCGCGACTATCGGTTCATCTTGATGCTGCCCATGAGAGCACTTCTAGCTCCACTGTCAGCCTACCCTCGTAATTAACCCAGGCCTCAAGCAATGGAGTCAACATCGACGGCCAGACTGTTCGAGACGACCGGGCACCGAACAAATGCTTAGAGCCTGCAAATGGCGCCTACCTGATGAGGTGCCGAGATCTGCCCAATTGATGTATCGTCTGGAGGATTACATCCGGGCTTAACCGGTCCCTGAACATCCTCCTGGCTGCTGCTAAATGCGATACGATACTCAAATGGCTAGGCATACTGGTCTGGCTAGCGACCGGCACATAGTGGAAGCAAACAACTTCGACTCCTCGGCATGACTTTTACTCGAGTTCCTCGGTCAACGAGCACGCAAAGGAATATGGGGCTCAAACACGTCCTCTATTGCTGCAATCGTCATGTTGGTACAGTACAGTGTAGACATCCATCCACCAGTATTCATTCCCCCCCTCAAGAGTCGACCTCCATGGCCTCGCCGGCGGGCGTCACCTCGGTGACGCTCACGTAGCGGCCAATCTCGTTCTTCTTGATGATCTTCTCGTTGAGCACCGCCGTGGTGCCTTTGGGGAAGGCGTAGCTCTTGAGCTTGGCGCTCCGCTCGTTGGGCTTGACGTAGCCGCGCTTCAGCTCCGTCTTGTCCTGGGTGATGATGGCGACGTCGACGTTGCTACCGGAGCCCAGATCGTTGAAGATACCGGCCTGGATGGCGTCGCTGGCGAGCTTGACGGCCTCGTCGCGGGTGAGGTTGGCCTTCCACTGGGTCTCGAAGACGGACATGGCGGCGAGGGAGCCGGAACCCATGGTGACGTAGGGGAGCTTGTCGGTGGAGCCGTGGGCGTGGACGGTGAAGAGGTGGGTGCCGGTGGGGTCGCAGCCGGCGACGACGAGGTAGGCGCCGATGTGGCCCTGGTACTGGAAGAGGTGCTGCTTGAGCATGGTCATGCAGGTGACGACGCGGGGCTTGCGGCCCGTCGAGAGGGCGTGGAGCTCCAGGTTGGATGAGATGATGGCCGTGGTGAACTCGGTGTCAGCGGCAGTGCCGGCGCCGGCGCACCAGATCTGGGGGGCGATGTAATGGAGCTTTTCGCAGTTCTTGTCGGCGACGATGGGGCCCGAAGTTGCTCTTGTGTCGGCGGCAATCTGGGGGTCGAGTTAGTGATTGTCGCGGGGCCACGCGGGCGCAGATGCTCAGGTGGAAGCGGATAGGACTCACCACAACACCGCCGTCAAATATGCATCCCACGATGGTCGTTCCTGTGCTCGTCGCCTTGGGCAGGGGCACGCCGCGAGCGTGGAGGGCTGCATTGCGGTTGTAGTTTGTGAAGTCAAAGCCAGGCATGATGGCGAAGTGGCGGTATCTCCCGCTCGGTCTATTCTGCTGAAAGTCTGGAAATGGGTCTTCGCGTCGTTTCGTTCCGTCGCTGTGATGGGAGTTATTTCGTGGATGAAGTGGAGGCGTCGAGGGTGGTTGTCGTATAGAGGCAGCGTTGGATGACGAGGCTCAAAAGCTGCCTTCCTGCCTTCGAGCGTGGTTGTCTGGAGCTCCAGCTCACTCCTGCAAGGCCCCCTGACACATCTAATCGGATCGCCGCCCTTGATTGGTGGCAGTCTCGCAGCGGGGCACTTGGATGGGAATGGCCCAAGCTTCCACACGTGATGACCTCCAAAGCTCGATCTTACCTTGGGCAAGTGTAACTCTAAGCTTCTGAAGAGGTTCTAGGCAGGAACATCGACCTCATTCACGTTCTTTGAGTGTACTGGTTCTCCAGGCCGACGCGATTCTTCACCAATACGGCGTGCAACTTCTCGCACCATCTAATGCTCGTCATAGACTGAGTTGCGGTGACGTTCTTTCTGACCAACCAGGAACGCCCTGTTCCCTTCTCTCAGTGAAGGTGCACAGGCCAACGACCGGGACAAAAAAACACACCCGCATTACATCAACACGCTTGCCAAAACGATATCCATCAACCTCTCCCCGAATGCTAAAGGTCTTGCCAGGCCCCAATCTGCCGGCTACCTAGCAACAATCATGGCTTTCAGCAGCTTCGGGAACTCTGGCAGCGCCGCCATGGGAGGCGCAGCTGCCTCCGGAGGTGTCTCTGAAGGCCCCGAGCTGGAGCTCATCCAGACCGAGGTGAGCGCGACCGTTGCTGTTGTTGATCCCCAGCCAGGAAGCTAACGTCATGTACAGGTCCTGGGATTCAAGTCCATCGCCGGAGACGCGAAACTGCAGCTGACCTCTGCTTGGTCTACTCCCCCTACCGAGACCGCATCCCTCCTCGCCATCGCGGCGCATAAAGGCCTTGTCGCGGCCGCCAGCCCGGACAGCATCATGATCGCGACAACCGAGTCGGTGCGGAAAGCCTTCGAAGGCGAGAAACAAGGCGACTCCGATGTGCGACGCTTCGAGCCCCAGCTCAAGCTCCCTCTACCGATGCGCGTGTCCCAGCTGGCCTTCACAGCAGACGAGACGTACCTGATTCTCTCAGCGGAGAGCGGCGGAGGCTTGGCGGTCTATGAGGTCCAGTCCCTGCTCCAAGGCAACACGCAGGCGACTTTTGAGTTGTCCACCAACGGCGAGACACTGCGTGCTCTCGTACCCAACCCGACACCCGAGAAGGCGGAGCTTTGCGCCATCGTCACGACGAACGGCAACCTGCACATGGCCAATCTGAAGGAGCGCCAGTTCAGCAATGCGCTGAAGACGCAAGTCAGCTGTATCAGCTGGAGCACAAAGGGAAAGCAGCTGGTGGCCGGTCTGGCTGATGGAACTATCCACCAGATGACCCCTGAAGGAGAGGCGAAGGCTGAGATTCCCAGGCCACCCAGTGTTTCCAATGCGCATGGTACGTTCTTCAAGGCCTCCCGTGTTGTTGTTTTGCTGGTTAACTTGTCACAGTTTCTTCGCTTACTTGGCTCGAGAACCATGTACTCCTCGCAATCCACACGAATACGACTGAATCGCCCCCCTCATCAGTATACCATATCATCAACCGACAGCCCCCTTCGACCTTCACCTTCCAGAAGCTCACCGATCCCGTCGACCCCTTTGGTGCAGAGAAGGCGCCGCATCATTCAATCCTCAGACTGAAAGATTTCCCGCCGGATCTCCAAGATCTTCTCATTGTATCGTCGACAGTCTCGCCTGATATCGGTCTTCTCAGCAGATCAAAGAAGGCCCTGACCCCTGATAAGCCCGCAGAAGCTGTCACTAATGTGTTTACTACGACTGAGCTGCTTGACGACTCGAAGCGAGCGCAGCTCCCAATGAGTGAATCCATGGACAATACGATCCCTATTGGCGCCAGTCTTGACCTTTCCAGCAAAGAGAAGGTCTACAAGCCTTTGCCTGCAGATGAGGAGATTGAGGACTCGCCCGGTCCGTTGCCGGGCTACTGGGTTCTCAACAACGAAGGCGTCCTCTCCTCGTGGTGGGTCGTGTACGAAGATTCGATCCGGCAGGGTACTTCTTATCCCGGCATCGGTACGGGAGAAACTTCTACTTCGATGACAGCTGCGGCACCTGCACCTGCACCTGCACCCGCCGCTGCCAACCCAGCATTCGGGAGCATGGCCAACTCCTCCGCTTTCGGTTCAAGCAACAAGCCTGCTTTTGGCTCCCCTGCACCAGCTTTCGGCGGTGCTTCCGCCTTGGGATCCAAGCCCTCTCCTTGGGGCACTCCTCAAAACTCAGCCCCCGCCGCTGGCGCTCCGCCATCTACATCTACGGCTTTTGGTAGCAGCTCGTTTGGAGGCACCCCCGCGTCGACTGCGCCTGCATTCGGCAAACCCAGCGCCATTGGCTTTGGTCAGTCAGGCCAGTTGGGCGCGAAGAGCTCGCCATGGGGAAGTGCCGCCAGCACCGGAGGCGCTGCAGCTTCTGGCTCGCCGGCATTTGGTCAGTCTGGGTTCGCGAACAAGGGTGCCTTCGGCAGCGATTCTAATGCAAGCACGCCTGCTGCGCCAGCATCCGGCGGCTTCGCTAGTTTCGCTGGCTCGAGCGGGTTCGCCTCTGCCGGGACCAACAACAACAGCGGCGGAAGCATCTTCGCGAGCAAGCCGGCGACTGGATCAGCCTTCGGCTCATCATCTAAGGCCGACACTGCGTTCCCTGCGCCAAACTCGAACAACACGAGTATTTTCCAGAAGTCTGAGCCCTTCAAGCTTCAAAGCTCATTTAAGCCTGATCCCTCACAGAAGGAAGACAACGAAAAGCCTGCCACTGGTGGCTCTTCCTTGTTTGGCAGCGGCTTTGGTGCCGCGCTTGGCGACGCCGCCAAACAGACACCTTCCCAGGATAGCGGTATGGAGGAGGCGCAGGCGACACCACAAGCTTCGCAAGCCAAGTCGCCCTTCAGCACAACAAATGCTGAGCCTCAGCAACCAGCCAAGTCACCTTTCAGTCTTGGCAACAACCAGACAGAGGCGATCAAGTCGCCCTTCAGCCTGGGAAGTACCCAGTCTAGCCAGCCGAAGTCAATTTTCTCCACCGGCAACACTCAACAGACGTCGCCGTTTAGTCTTGGCAGCGCGAACAAACCCGAGGCGGCCAAGTCGCCGTTTAGTCTTGGTGGCAGTCAACAGAAGTCGCCCTTCAGCCTTGGCAGTGGTTCGGCTTCTGAGACCGCCAAATCACCTTTCAGTGTAGGAAACAGCACCCAGTCTGCCCAGCAGAAGAACCCATTCAGCCTCGGCAACACCCAGCCTACTCAGCAGAAGTCTCCGTTCAGTCTGGGGAACACCGAAGCTCCTGAACCCCCCAAATCGCCCTTCAGCCCTCCTGAACCCGAGTCAACTACCCCGACCACCACACCCGCGCCGAACCGATTCGCTGCCTCGGAAACCCCCGCTACCGCACCCAAGAGTAGCATCTTCGGTGGATTCTCCACGACCACGAGCAGCAACACAGGTAGTTTGTTCAAGACGCCTCAGGCCCCGAAGTCGATATTCGACAGCAAGCCCCCGCAGATCAAGGTCGAGGAAGAAGATGTACCTCTGCCTCCCGAGTCGACCAGCAAGAACACGTATCCCATTGGTGATTCGTCATCGTCTGCCAACACGGATGGAAGCAGTAAGTCTGTCTTCAAGGGAGACAGCGCGCCTCTGCCACCTGACTTCACCTCTACGCCTAAATCGTCGAAGACCTATGCAGCGGCAACATCGCCTCTGCCTGCCGACCCCATGGCTACTCCGAAGGCGCCTCAGGCTGCATCCCCGCCTACGTCAGACCAGAACGGGTCATCGGAGGAGTCACTCGACAACTCGCCGGGAAGCTCTGTCGAGGATGCGCCCCTACCCCCTGATTTCATTTCTAAGTCTTCCTCCAGAGGGCCTTCGGCGATCCCCGCCGTGCCAGAGGATGGAAGTGATAGCGATCTCGAAGACGAGGATGAGGACGATGTCGAGTCTGAGGGAAGTGGCGTCATCGTTGGCAACGACATTAGCCCATCATCCACTGGCATGACAGCAACCCCTGGCTACACACCACAGAATTCTTTCGGCGGTGTTGCTGGAAATGCCTTCACAGCTTCCCAGGCGCAATCGGATAAACCGCGCGGTCTGTTTGGCGAAATGAGACGCACTGGTCCGGTGTTCCCTCAGCCAAGCGCTACAAGCCCTCGGTCTCCTAGTCCTGTCCGAACGGCCATCCCTCACAGGATGTCACAGCTGAATGCATCGCGCTCTGTCAGTGCCCCTGGTATGGCTTCTCAACTCCTAGGTGCCTCACAGAGAGGTGGGTCGCAGATGGGCATGGGCATGTCTACCGTTGCAAGCAGACCCGAAGAGGACCCCCAGCTCAAGCAGCAGAGGCTGGCACGCTCCCGTCGCGAAGCCGAAGAGACTAAAGTCCTCGAGGACGAGGAAGACGATGAGATCCAGGAGCTCCTCGCTTCAGAGATCAAGCCCACGCTCAAGATGGACGATTTCATAGCTCACACTAATGCCGTGCCGTCAGCTCAGGAGACCATTCCTTCTCAAGTGGAAGCAGTGTATCGCGATATCAACTCGATGATCGACACACTTGGTCTGAACGCTCGTTCGCTGGCGGCCTTCATCCAAGGGCACAAACAGTCCTACAAGGAATCAGGCCGGCAGAAGGAGGACCTCGAGAACGCAGACGACTGGGTACTTTGCGAGCTCGATGAGCTCGGAGAGGTCATTGAACGCGACCTGGCTCAGGATCTCGAGGACAGCAGAGTGCGAGACGTCGAGGACAAGCTGGACGTGTGTCAGGACTTGTCAAAGGAGATGTCACGCCTGCGCACCAAGCAGGAGGATCTAAAGAAACTAATCATGGTCAAGCTTGACCCTGACCAAGCGGAGGTCAGTCGGTCTCTGCCCCTCAGCGCAGAGCAGGCATCGCAGCAGAGTGAGCTGCGTCGCCAGTATGCCACCTTCTCGAAGCACCTCGCGGAGGCTGAGGAGGCTCTGACGCTCCTAAAGACGAAACTCGTCTCCATCACCAGCGCCTCGGGCAAGGGTGGCCAGAAGGTGCCCACGGTCGAGGCCGTCCTGCGCACCATTACCAAAATGACCAGCATGGTCGAGAAGCGCTCGGGCGACATTGACGTGCTGGAGAACCAGATGCGCAAGCTCCGCTTCGCGTCCGTCAACAGCCGCGAGGGCTCCCCCATGACGACACCGCAGAAGAACAGCCGTTCCGTCATGTTCTCCCCTGAGCAGCTTCGGAGCGAGTCTCCTCGCAACCCGCGGAACTCGCTCATGTCTTCGGTCTTGTCGTCCGGCGGCCGCAGCACGACACCACGTAAGAAGCTGAGCGGCTTCAGCTCGGACGAGAAGAGCGAGCTCATGAGCAAGCGGGCGAAGCGTCAGGCGGTCCTCGACAAGCTGAAGCTCAGCGTGCAGAAGAATGGCGTGCAGCCGTGGCCGATGCCCGACGATGCGGAGTAGACGAGACTTCAGGAATAGGGCCGGGATGGAACAGCGACATTGGTTTGGATTGGCAGTATCACGGCAACAGCCTGGAGTTTTGGTCTGATGTCACAAGTAGTATAGTAGTGTACCGTTGTACCATAGCGATAGACTCATCACGGCATAAATTGAGGTTATGAGTCCTGCTCCTTCTTTCTGTCTCGTAGTGGGCTGAACTACGCCTCTCTCTGTTGAGTAGCTGTTTCTCTGAACATGAACCAGATCGTTTGCTGGTGATGTGTACCCATCGATGGACGGGGCTCACACTCTAGGTCTTTTCATGTGTATGCCCTCTCGGGCCGCCAGTCGAAGCCGGCGAGCCGGCACGACCTTGACTCCCTCTCACCATCGGTCTCGCTTTCGTCTTCAAGCTTGACATTCCTGGTTGCCGGGAGCGATCCTGACACCACATGAGTCCTAAGGAAAGGAGGGCGGCCTGCTCGGCGTTTCCCAGCCAGGTCTCACTCAGGCTCACCCTGTCCCTCGAGTCAGGCCCTTCCATCTTGGACGATGGTCGGAGGATAGATTGATTACATTGTACTGTCATGGGTGTCTCCCTAGGAGACGTACCAACTACCTGTCACGAAATGCACATACAGCACCATCACGGCGGTAACTCCCAGCGGGCTCCATCTAAGTAGCCAGTTCCAACAACACAAGATGGTCAGCATGGTATGTCGGAGCAACGGGAGCGGGTCGTGAGCCCGTCAGTGTCAAAGCGTTCTCCTCTTCAGCCGGACGACGCGCCTTCCAACGAATCTCTCGCAACGCGGTACGGGAAACGGAAGCCCTTCAAAATCTTGGATCGTAAGCGCACGATTCCGTACTATCTGACCACCGGCAACTGCTCCAAACTCTGTTCGCTAGTTCTCACTCTGCTGCCCCTCAGACCCGTTCTCCGAAAGACATGTCCCGGCCGAGAGGTTAGCACAAGAGGGCCATTCTGAGGAGGCCCAAATTGGACTGCCTCGCCCCTCCCAGGCTAAGAGAGACAAGAGGGGTCCCAGCACTACCTGACTCGCGGCAGCGGCAGCAACGTTACTGGCGTTATTTCCCTAGTGTTTAGCCCGCGGCAGATGGGCTGCGCCCCCCGAGCTAGGGAACGCCATGAGAAACGGCGCTGCATTTGCCAGCAGCAGGCCCCGAAAGGTGACGGGGGGGTGATGAATTAGACTAGGCTTGGGTCGTGTTGGGTCGTGCTGTAGGGTCGGTGAGAGGCCGACGCGGAGGCGGACAGGAGATGGGGGGATGCGAGGCGTGATGGGACGGGCTAGGAGCCGGGGGAAAGCGCGTTGGTCGGGAGGGCGATGTGCCGGTGCTGGGGGGCGTGCTGCGGGAGTGAGACATGTGTTGGCGTCTGCGTCGACGCTGCTGCTTCGACTACCTACCTGCTCACTGCTGCTGAAGCCGGTCTAGGGGTGGGACGAGAGGAGGGGAGAAGCGCGGTGAGCGCGGAAGCAGAGGTTCGGGAGCAGGGCAGATTCCGCCTGGTGAGTGTGAGCCGTGGACTAATCAACCAGCCATGTCCTGGGCAGGCAGGCGTTGTGATTCTGTGGTGGTGGCGACTTTTGAGGGGAGGGGGTGTTGTTTGCAGAGGGCTTCGGGAAATGGGGCATGATGCCGAGTCTGCCGGCCGTGGAGCCCATCCAGGTAGCGAGAACAGATGTGTGAGCCATTCGCGAGGCGGCGGCAATACCTGAGGAGGTTTGGGGCGACAGAGGATGGACATGGGGAGTCCATGGCACCTGGTGACAGAGCGGCATGGTTCACCCGAGTTGAGATGCTCCCCCCCCAACTGTGCCGCCGACCCTCGACCCTCGCGACCCTCGTCCCATCTTGTTACTGGGGCGTGCCGTTTTCTGTCCACGGCAGCAGTTCAGTTGGTCGTTGTTCCGTCAGGCATTTTGATATTGTTCGGCTTGAGCTCCCTCTTGAGCCTCATCGATCGTCACGATCACCGCGGCCTTGGAGGAGATCTGCGCTGAGCGACCCGCCAAGCTTTTCGAGGACACTGCTTAAGCCATCTTGGCTTTTTTCCCGGCCCACGGGGCAATGGGCAATGCCTGTCTTGCCTGAGCCAGGCTTGTTTCGGCACGTCCAGGATGCCTGATGGAGACCCCGAGTATTGCTCTCCACATGCAGTGTTGCGCTGCTGATGATGCCGGGGCGAATGCCGAGGGGTTTTTGGTCCAAAGGACGTTCGTCACGTAGCTCGGCTTCCTCTACCCTCCCAAGGTAGCGAACGAAAGAGACTGTGGGCTCGTGGGAGGTGGCCTCGCGGGAGAATGGTGGTGGGGAGGAAGGGGGTAGGCGGCATTGGGGGTGCACCAGCTTGGGGGGGTAACGTGCCGATATCAAGACGTGGGGATAGCAGGTCATGTGCTTGGGTGCTGGATGTTGACGTCGACAAGATGAAGTGGTTCTGCTATCCCCACCCACACCGCGGCACAAGGAGGGCAGATGAATGTGAGATGTGAGAGACAACTGCAGCAGCGAGTGGAAGCGGTGAGGAAAGTGCTCACTGAGGGATGGGTGACCTGCGCCTGCGGAAGCTACGCCGGGCTGCGGAACGCGGAGCGAGGGGGTCAGCATCAGCATGATGGAGGGCAGGAGCACAGGACGATAGGTCCGCAGGAAGAGGCAGGGGGTGGAGGGGTCGGAGGAGTTGGAAGGAGGAGGGGAGGAGAGAGGAGGAGCAGTAGCGGGCGGGGCGGAAAGGAAGGGACAGCGTCAAGCGACCTGCCTCCCCAACCTCATGAGTCGAATGGGTGATGCGCAAGTGTACAGTCAAGCCCCCCGGGGGTCTCGCAAGGCAGGCAGTTTGTGGTCGCCGTTGTGTTGGCAGAAGAAGTTCCCCTTCCTTTTCGCAGAGGGTAGGGAAAGCAAAGGTCGAGTGGTGGTGTCAGCCGGCACACCTGGCGCGTTCTGCTCATGTCCAATGATCCCTCTGGGCAGGTCTCACAGCTCTTCCTCCAGTCCCCAGAATGCCATTCCCTCGGGCGAAGCCCCTGTTCCTTTTTCTGTCTGCATCTTTGCACTTCTTGCCCGGCCAAATCGTCATCTCCTCCGAGCCAGCGAGCTGATAGGAGATGGGAGAACGGGAATGGAAAGCTTGACGGTGGTCGATCACCTGTTTCGAGAAGAATGAAAGGAAGCCGCTGACCCTGTGATGTGGAAATGAAGGGAGGAGGCCGGTGGGGAATCGAGAGAAGAATCTGAAACTCGGGATCGCGAATAGCCATCGCATTCCAATCTCGCATAGTTCGTGTTGACGTCGAGATATCCACGAGCTCATCAAAACGCTAAATGAGCACACGGAAGCACGCCGTACGCAGGGTCTGCACCTCTGCGCCTCTGCTGAACAGCGCTGTATTTTCAAGGACCTTAGCCCTTGGTTTGGGCGCCCGGGGGGGGGGGGGGGGCTTTCTCCACCGCCCCCCCTCCAGCGCTCTCCCGGTCCGTGCACAGCGCCGTCGGTGGAGGTCGGGGGTGTGGCCGACGTTGACACAGGTTCGGACGCTTTGGTGGTGTCTCCCACGCACAGGCGTGGGCTATCCACACACCCCAAGGGACCCGCTGAATTAAGCTCAGGTACCGGTACGTGAAGGGGGTGCGGCGGGGGGGCAGGGGCCGCCACAGGCGGAAGGAAGCAGGTCCCTCTTCCACCCCCTGCGCCAACAAATCAGCGGCGCTGCCACTGGCGGTTCACAGCAAATGACAGGCGAGCGGGGCCACAGGGTCGCGTTGGGTGACGTCAGACGACGTCATCCGTGTTCTCGTTGACGAGGTCGGCCCTTGGACCTCTCACCTGCCAGGACTGGCTGACTGGCATGAGCAACATGGGCAAGGGCAATGGAGGGTTGGAGCGACAAATTCGCTCACCAAACGACGCTGGGAAGCAGCTGCGTATTCTTTCGTGGCACATTGGGTACAGGTCGCCATCCGTGATTGCGTCGTCTGGGAGGCAGGCTCACCTGGGCAGGTGGCAACCCAATCGGGAGGCGGGTAGTGGTGACATTGGGCTCTAGCAAGGCAAGGACTATATTCCTGGGGCAGGATCGACACTTTTGGTCGCACCTCCCTTGTACACAGCACTCGACCACCCAGGTACACCAGGCTTGTGTGCGGGACGCAAGAACGACCAAGTACCCTCGAACAGGACCGCACATTGCATGTCCTGGGGCGAGGCCGGCAGTAAGCCGGCTGACAAGCATCCAACCAGCCTCGCCTCGCCTTTTCGTTGCACGAGAGGAGACAACATTGGACACTCATCGTCGCTCGCCTCGGTGGCAAAAGACAACACAGCAGAACAGGCCTTCAAGCCTCCGCAGGCTCCGGGGGTGGTCCAGAGACCCTGAAGATCCCATCGAACCACCACAGCGGCCGCTCGCCTGTTGGTCGCCTTGTGGCGCACCCATCGCGACAAGCACGGGTGACAGACAGAACAACCACAACAAAAGCATTGTCCGTCGCCCGCAGCCTCGACGACGCCCTGGGGACATGGGTGGTCTCCGGCATCCCACATCAACACACGGCTGGGTGCTCGCAGCAGGGTCGCAGGTCACAGGTCACAGGTCGCCGAAACGCTGTCCGTCAAGCGATGTGAGGGTCGATGCTCAACCCTGCACGCCGCATGAAAGCCCTGGGAGCCCACAATCTCATCCCGTCTCGTCAGCCATAAGGTCAGCCAGAGGACGCGCAAGACATTGGCCACTGTATATTTGGAAACTCGATGCGCCCTCACACTCGCCCTCGCTCTCGCCCTGTTGTGCTGGTCTCCCCCTAACCCTGACCCCTGCAGCAACCCCCCCCCCTCCTCTGCCCCGTGTCCGGCCGTCTCAGAGGCCGTGGGTCGTGGGTCGTGGGCCGTGGGCCGTGGGCCGTGTCCGCGGGTGCCGTCCTGTCAGGGGATTGGCCTCACCATGACCATCGTGGCAACCACCAGCGCCGCTTGACCGCTTGATGCTCGACATGGACATCGACACCACTCAACCACCACTACGACACGCTCTGCCCGATGAGGTTCGGCCGCAGGAGCAGTACTCCGTCTTTCATCCCTGAAGGCCGTGCCCGGCTTCGTGTCCTCTTCCCCGGGGCCTCTCCGTCCCCCCATCCATCGCCCATCCATCGATCGGTAGAGGAGAGGACTTCGGTGTGCGCAATGCAGCAATTCGGTTCCCTTAGGTGTCTCCTCCCAAGGAGGAAAACTGCGTGACAACCGCAAACGGTCCTTCCACTTGCACACCTAGCACAACGGTGTCGAAATCGCAAACAGAAGCAGCTAGACAGGCGACAGCCGAGGCACAGACAAGTGAACCTCTTGCTTTCCCTCTTGCTTCCCCCCCTTCATCCCTTTCGGGTGACCTGGCCACGCCAACGGGGGGGTTGCGAGTCAATCGACAGCCCTCACGTGTCAATCACCACGGCCGTCGCGACACAAGGAGGCACAATCCATATCCAATCAGTCGCGCCGCCCTCTTCAAGGCTTTCAGGCCCCTCCCTCCCTAATCCGAAAGCTTGATCGAACTTGACATGGTCCCGCGCGCCAGCTCCCGGCCCATCGCTCCTCGCCCCTGCTCCCGGCCCACCGCTCCTCGCCCCTCCGCTCCCCCCCTCTGCCCGGGTCCGGCAAAGATCGCCGGCTTTCACGGACGGCGTCGTCCTCTCACTGGCCCTGGCCCCCTTGCCGCCCTCCGCCCTCCGCACGCCCCGGAACGCCCGTCAGGCCTAATCCCTCCAGGTCCCCTCGTCTGCTTCCTCTCCTCCCCCCCCTTTCAAGTGCTCCAAGGCTGGTGAAACAAGCTTGCCCACTTTTGACTTACGCAGCCTGCATATGCCAGATGCAGGCAAGGCAGGCAAAGCCCGGGGTTCGTCGAATTCACCAGTCAATGGACGAGCTCACCGATCCATATGGCCAATCCGTGCTCGACGAACCGAATTCCGAAGTCCACCTCTCCATGCCGGGCAAACTCACCACCGCTATCGGCCATGCTCACGAGCTCCCACATCTCACATGGTCTTGCTGATCTTGCCCCTTTGACAGGCCCCCCGTAACCCTCTCAGCCCCGCCCATCGAAATAGGGTTATGCCTTAGCTCGGCGGGACTGCCAGCCACCTGTCTTGCTGTCAATTGAACAATCGAGCTTGGCCGCCCACTCTTTTTTGGATGTCCCGGGCGGAGCTGGTAGTCTCATCTCACACATCGTGCGCCAGCCCCGTTCCGCTCCGGCATTGTGGATGCCCGCCCCAATGACCATTAGGTCAACCCACCTACCTACTTCAGCTAGCCTTGGTCGTGCCCTCTCGCCTCGCCCAAAGCAGCGTGCGGCGGAACCCAAGGTCCAGCTTTCACAGCCAGCCGGCAGCAAACCGTTCCATGCGCGTCTGAGCACGCACGCCCTTTTCCCCACCACCCGTCTCCATCTCGTGAATCCGACTCGGACAACGCCCCCCCTCCAAACCGATCATCATCTCGAAACCACGGTTCAGCCATGTGCAGCACCGCCGATCTCATGTGCTCAGTGGGCGCTGGCGCCATCGTCCCATCGTCCGACAAGGCCATCCATCACCTGCCCGCTCCTTCACCGTCAATCTTTTCCCTCTTCACGGCGACACCATCCGTCCCCTCGGGCGACACCACCGACCCAGCTCTGGGATCGTCGGTTTTCCCACCTCTTCCTAAACTTGGGGTAAGCTGGACCTCGTCCCATTGGACGTGCCTTCCCCTCTCCCGTCCTCGGCTGGCACCAAGGCGCCGCCCCAGCAACGCTGTGTAGAGACAACGGACAACTGGTTGTCGGTGTGATCCGAGGCACATCTATCTGAAGCCAGCTACGGCCGCCTCGTGAGCGCATTCCGGCGGCACGTCACCGCCCGGTCACGGCTTTCGGCCAACGAAATCGTTCCCCTCGGATGCGAGGCAGATCTTTCGTGATGCCGATAGTGTGTTCTTTGAACGTGTTCATTTGTCCGACCTCCTGATGCCACATCCCCGTGAGAACCAAGCCATGATCGACATGGAAATGAACCATCACAAGAAGCTCGAAACCATGTTGTTGTGTAAAGGGCACTGTAGGAACAGTGGGTATTATCATCATGTATCGGCTAATGGTACATCCTCGCCGTCGGCGGCGAGAGAAAGATATGTAGTAACAAGAACAGTGTCCGATCCGTCACTCTAATCGCCAGTGGTACCCCCCTCGAGTGTAGCGACAGTAATAGGCTCGACGGGAGCAAAAAACAACGCAAAAATCCAGACAGTAAACCGCCGCACTCAAGATAAAGATGAAACAGACACGGCCGAAGAAGCCCTGGTGCCCGCTGAAAGTTCCTCCGTAACGCCATGATGAGAGGGTATCGCCAGGTTCTCCCCGAACCGACAAGAGGGAAAGGAAAACCAGAGATATCGTTTTCGCCTTTCACCACCCTTTCCCGCCTGTCTCTGCTTGCCTTGAGCGAGAGAGACGTCCAAAGGATGATGGATGTGTGGGTTTTCAAACGGGGGGGTGGGAAGCGGGAACACCGCTCGGGGGAGAGCCACCGTGGCTTGGGGGCCGCATGCCCCAAGGGGACAACGATCGACAAGAAGCATGTCCAGCCGTCGCAGCCCCTTCACTTTCGCCCTCCCTTCCCTTTCCGGCGGGTCTCGTTCTTCCTCGATGCCCCCCCTATCGACTGCTGGGGCAAGCACTCCACTGCCGCGCATCTGCGGCACGGCCTGGTATAGCCCTTCTGCTGTCGGCTGGTGCACATGAAACAAAACAATATCCGCCCGCGTATCGCCCATTTGTCATCGTAAGCGACCTTTTTGTCTTCGTCTTGGTGCAGGCGCCGAACGTGGATGTCAGGAGCGAGGGTAGAGAAACGTATCGTAAACAGTATCGACGATCGAGTGATCGTCCAGAGCTCATGCTGCTTCACCTCGAGGACAGGGAGGCAGCAAGCTGGAAATGCAGGGGCCCGCAAAGGATGCCCGGAATGGATGATCATGACTCGAACTGGAAAGGTCATAGTCTCGTGCGAGGTAATCCTCGCTGTTGGTGTTGAATGAACAGGGGTAGATCTCTAGTCAGACTGGTGATCCTCGGAGCCAGCTTCGGACCTCGCGTCGCCCTTGTGCACCTTCTTGTGCCGGCGGAGGTTGGAGACGACCGAGAAATGACGGCCGCAGCCCTCAACTTCACAGGCAAAAGCTATTGAGAGTCAGCATTGGTCGGCATGTGCTTTGGGCCATAGAACTGACGCTTCTCGCCGGTGTGGCTGTACATGTGCGTCTGCAGAGACGAGGGGCGAGTGAAGCGCTTGTCGCAGACCTTGCACTTGTGCTTCTTCTGAGTGCTCGACGACACCTTGGAGCTGAACTGGCCCATCATGGACTGGGGGGCAGGCGGCGCCTGGTTCAACAGGCCATGGGGACGAGGCAGGGTGCGAGATGTAACAGACTCAATGTCAGACGTGGAGTAGTCGCTCACGGAGTCTGCGCCGTAGTAATTGCCGAAGCCGCCAGCCGAAGAGACCGACGAGCTAGTTGAGTGGGTGGAGGGGAAGCCGTATGAGTCCTGGGAGCTCCTGTCGGTTCGGGTGCCATAGATTGGTCGCGGAGTTTCCTGGCTCATGGCCAGCATGCCGTGGCCGGCATCAATGGCGTCTGCGAAGCTGCGTCTCTCGTCGTGGACGCCTCTGTGGTCAAAGTCAATCAACGACGCTCTTTGCGGTCTGGACAGCATTGTCGGGTCGGCGCCGCCGTATGACGAGGCAGAGGGTACTGACGGGTGAGAGAATCTCCTCGAGTGGTCGTGCTCCGGGGCGAGAGCGAAGGCCGACCTCACAGGCGGCGCTGGTGCATATCCCATGGACTCGTATGGCGCCGGGGATGCGGTGTAGGAGGCATTGACTGGGGAGGCAGACGAGGCGTAGCTGCTGCTGGCGTCCGTGTAGGGAGCCGTCGACGTAGGGTGCATCCGGCTGATGCTCATGACATCTTGAGGCAGTGTGAGTAGATCCGGTCTGGGCAGAGGGTCTGCCATGGGGAGGCTACCTGCTGAGGCTGCTGTGACGGGAATCTGGCCGTAGGAGCCCATGGAGGACGCGGAGCTGCTGGTGCTGGCGCGCGCAGCGTGCGACCTGTCGAGGGGACCGAGGCCAGGGTGAAGCCCCTGGCTGCCGTTGACGTAGAGGGCATGACTGTTGTTGGGCGGCGAGGAGGAAGCGCCCCAGGGGTTGGAGAATTGGGGAGAGGTAGAGGAGGAAGCTTGGTAGGAAGACATCGGATCCAAGTTCAAGGGGCCGAATCGTTGTTGTGAGGAGTCTAATGTCATAGTCATGATGATGGGCGACGTGAGGGATGAGAAGGTGTTCCTTCAGAGAAGGTTTGCGGGTAGCCTTGCTGATCAGAGGCGGTTGTCCGACTTAGGTGTGAGGCCAAGTGGTGACACAGATCAGATGGGATAGAAGATCCCTTTTCCAAAGAAGAGTCGAAGATGGGGGATCAGCGAGGTATAAGTGTGAGCCAGTGGACTACTGACACGGGCACTACACCAGTGGAAGCTGAGGCCAGTGGTTTGGGCGGATCCAGGAGAGAGGCCTGGGAAGCAAGTCGTCTGAAGCTTGTCGCACACTGGTCAGCGGGACATGGGGTGGTGGAGATCGCCCTCTGGTCCGTTCGCTGGCTTGAAGGGGAGGGGGGGGCGCGGCGAGGAGAATTGGTGCAGAAGCTGTGACGACTCCGACTCAGGGAGATCGACAGAGCAATGTCCCGTAGGAGAGAGGCCGAGGTGACAAGGATTAGGGCGATTAGGTAGGGTCGCAGACCGGCTCAGATTGGAGACCAGGTTGCCAGGGGGTGGGAAGATGGATGGCAGGCAGTCGGTGTCAAGGTCGGCTCGCGTCTTGTTCCTCGATTCCGATGTCCCTTTTTTTTTTTGGTCGCGTTCAATGATGTGAATTGAGGGGACGATGAGCGTGTTCAGACGTCGTGGCGGAACACGGTGGGGGCTGGAAGCGGAAGGAGATCAACAAAGATGGTGAGGGGAATGGCTGGTGTGCTGCCGAAGGGAGGCTTTGGGGGGGTAGTTGGACAGAAGCCGTGCTGGCTACGCCGTTGAGAGACGGTTTGATGATGTCCAGGTGGCACACAGGCTGAAGTACCGTGGTGGCGGGAGGTCGACTCGAGTAGGAGTCGTGGAGGCGTGTTTCTGAGGGGGGTGTGATAGGGTCGAGAAAGGTACTCTGGAGAACAGGATGGGGGGAAGCCGTTTGAGATATCAGTTGGGTTGTCGACGGCGTGGTGATGATCATGAGGATCGAAAATAAAAATTGGAGCGCTGGCGTGGAGGGAGGCGAGGGGACAAGGCTTTTACATCTGTGGTGGTCGGGTCTTCGTGCAGTGACGACGGACGACTGACGACGGACAGAGGCCCAACTGCCAGAAGGGCGGGCGAATGTGCGCGGGAGAGACACAACGAAGCTATGATGTCGGTCTGCTCTGTCGTAAAGCGTGGTGTGGATCGAGGGAGGGGGTCGCCATAATACCAAGGGCATCGACAGGGGTACGGGGTCGAGAAAAGAGGGGGCAGGCAAATGGGGGGGGGGCGGGGGTGCCGGCGAGGCCGTGTGCGTGGGAGAAAAAAAGGCGGAAGGCGTCCAGCGTCTCGGGGAGGTTATTTCTGGCCCATCGCGCCGTTCGCAGTCGAACAGATGAGGAGGTTCGGCAGTACGGCGCGTCGCTACGTGCATGCTGGGAGAAAAAGGCGGTGTCTGCGTCGTGCTGCTTTGCGAAGGTCGCAGAATCACGCAGCACATGGCTCCGGACGAGGGGGTGTGGTGGGAGAAAAAAAGGCGGAAGGGTCCAGCGTCGGGGATGTTTTCTGAAGAGCCCCAGGGGTCCGCAGGGACAGGGCGACGAGGGTGGGAGTACTGGTACTGATGCTGGTGCTGGTTGCGCTTTGCTGGGGTAGCAGAAGACGTTGTCAATCGTCCGTGCTGAATGCTGCTGGCCACGAAGGACTCGGGAGAGTGAAGAGCTGATATTGGAGGGTGAGGGCCAATGTCGTTTGTTGGCATGTTTCTCTGCTTGCTGTTGACGCGCATCGGTCGGTCGGTCCATGGAGAGCATCGTCCCACCTCCGTCCATGCCCCTCTCCTCCCAGAACCCGAACCCAAGACGACGAGACGTCTCTGGCCTGACCATCATGTGTCTTCCTGGCCATCGTGTGTCTTTTCTTTCGGCTCCCAGGCGCTGGATCTTTCCTGATCGCTGGCGAGATCAATATGCAGGGTCTGACGCTCCAACTCTGGCGGCTTGGGCGCATCGCTGCCCTGACTCGGCGTGGCGTTGACGATGCGGTGGATGCGGGATAGCTCTGAGCTTGGGCAGCAGGCTAAAACTGGCTGACTGGCAGGAAGAAGTGGATGTCTGGATGGGTGGGTGGATGGAGTGGATGGAGTGGTCGCCTGCCTGCCCGCCGCCCCGTATGCTATGGATCATGGAATGGGATCGGGGATGGCGGCGGTTGTCTGTTTCCCGCCACTACAAGCCCCCTTCGTCAATGGAGCATGCGGGTGGCCAACGACGACGGAGCTGGTGCTAGGCTGCTTTCTACAGCTTCTGCCGCCCCTCTCCCCAACATAGATTAGACAGAACCAAGTTGCGCAGTGCCGCAGCGAGCGTGCGCTGTTATCATCGGTGCGAGGCGGCGGGCGCCAGATGACAGCATGGGGCTGGCTGCCTTTCGTCCTCCACTGCTTTCGTGGTCTTTCCTTTTTTGCGGCCGTGACGGTGGTCATGATGGCGGAAGAGGCGTGCCTGGCTTGAGATCTTGACGCAGGGAGCGGCCGTCTGCTAAGGGGGACTTGACCACCGGAATGGCGGGTTTGGCTGCATGCCATCCATCCAGCTGTCTGCCGTATGTCTCTCTGCCTCCCCTCGAGACCGATTTTGGGCTTCGACTCTCGACCTCGACCTCGACCGTGGCCCCGGGAAAGCATGCGCTTTCGGGGACCTGGGGCTCGAAGGTACTGGGTTACTCTCTCGAGAAAGGGAAAAATTCACGGATGGACAGGGGTCGCGGGGTTTGCTTCTGGCCAAGTGTGGGAGCGTGATGCGCGATTCGCGATGAGCTATGGGGCGGCCATGGGCCATGGGCAACGGGCGAGTGGGGGGGAAAGGACAGGATGGATGCAGATGTGGATGACGGCAAGGATGGGAAAGAGAGTTCCGTTGACTTGTTGCCCTTCACCCAGCAATGAGAGAGGAAAGAGCCCTGGCGGAGACGGGGTGGGGTCGAGGGGTGTTGATGCAGTGACGAATGACGTCGGTGGCAGCAGGGGCGCTCCTTCTTGAAACAAACACCGCCCAGCATTCACCCATTGGTTGCTGTCGCTGTTCGCCCAAAGACCCCAGCGTTGTTGGCGCGCCCCTCTGCCCCCCCCCCCCCTTCTCCTCGAAAGCCCAAAGCTTCAGAGCGCCGCCGCCGCCGCCTCCCTCTCCGCTAGGTTCCATCGCTCTTGCCAGCCCGCTGTGTCACCCAGCCAATTTCCCTCCGGCTAGCATCCCCATCCACTTCTTGCGCGACACGAAACAATAACATTGGATGTGGGGGCTTCGGGGGAGGCAGATGATCAAAGAAGGGTGTGCAGGAATCATCGTCATTCGGGGAAAAGGGAATGCGGTGTGATGCGGCAGTAGATGCCACTGAAAGCTTGTTGTTGAATGACGGCGGTGGCAGTGCTCATTTGCTCCTAGCCGGTGAACCAAGGAGCAGGAACGAGCGTGGATCTCGTGCCTACGACGACGGGAGGTACGACAGGACGGACGGGGCGGGACAGAACGTCTTCACGCTCCTGGCATGCCGGGGTATGTCATCGGGGCCACGGAACAAACGAGGCAGGCAGCCTTGTGAAGTGTGGTCGTTGCTGACATCAACAGTCCAACTCAACGCGCCCCTCCGCGTACTCCTGCTCCTCCTTCTTCCTCCCCTCCCACACACCTGTTCGTGGGCTTGCACCCACCCTCCTCCGCTCCCTCTATGTGTGCTTGACACAGGCACAATAGTCCCATTGGTGGGTGTCAGGATGGGGAAGCATCTCAAGCGCCCCAAATGCAATGGATGCCCAGCCAGCCAGTCCGACCTACCTAGAATAGCAAGACCGGGTAGAAATGACGCTGTGACCCAGGCAATCGTGCCACAGCCTTGCCCCGTTGCCTTGCTTCCCACCGCCTTGAGTGGGTTTCGTCTGACGTAGTGAACCATTCTGCTCTCGCGTCGCATCGCATAGCACGCATAGCACCCCATCTCGCCCAAGCCCTCTTAGATCCTCGTGATGCGTCAAATTCCATGACCGCCGTCGTAGCCCTGCCGGATACGAGATGGATCAGGGTCGCCGGTCAATGATGTTGCGATCATTCTGTCATTTCACACAAAGGGCCATCGGACTAACTGTTGGTAGGCCGAAGTCGCTGGCCCGGGGTCCGAGAGCCACGGCACTTGGTGGTTAGCGGCCAGGCGCTGGCTGCTGCTCCGCCTGCGCTCTGGGGCTTCGTGGGCTCGTCGCAGCTGGCTGACTGTTGAGGTGCTGGGCCAGCCTGGTATCTAGGAACTTGCCGTGTCTCACTACTTTCCTGTTCGCTCTGTCGCGTCGATGGCAAAATATCCTTGACGGTAAAAACGGGTCGTTAGGATCCATGCCTTTGCCCCCCCCCCCCCCCCCCCCCCCGTTGCTTCCTCTCCTCTCGGTACTTGACTGTACCGATACCCGCCGTAAAGCAAGCATCTCGAGCGTGACCCATCCATTTTTGTCCGAGTCTTCCTGTGAGATGACGGATGATGGGAGTGGCGCCGCACTAGCTGGCCTTACCGCTGCAAGCCAAAGAATTTGGCAGGGGTCCCTCAAGTACCTGTACTCCCCCCCCTTCTGAACCGTTCGGCTCAGCGCCAATGACACCATCCTTAGCGCAGCGCAGGCCGGGGGGTGAGGGCACACGCGCGCCTTTGTCCAACAACGCATTGCCGACCCAATATGCCACCAATGGCCGCATGCCTGCTCGGTTCTCCATGGCGGCTGAATGCGATGCGATAAAAAAAAAAGGCGCTGTGGCAGGGCTTGACGCCATCCCCGTCCAAGTCCCAACGGCGCCCCTCAGTCATGTCTTGAAGTTGCGGACCGAATGTGCCATCTGGGTGCGCCAGAGAGTGCACAGTATCACACGACGTGTCGGGGCGCCCATCCACCCATCTCACCACGGGACGCTGCCAGCTTGCTAGCTGGCTACCTAGCTACCTGGACTCATTTGGCGTTGACCGTGCGCCCGCCATTTCCTGCTGTCCGACTAAAACAGATTTGTCCGTATCCTCTCAACATCAAATCTTGGACGTGGCGGAAACAGTCCGGGTGGGATGAGATCCGGTCGTCTTGTCCAAGGAATTCTGCGCGCCTTGTTTGTTAGTGTCCTTTTTTTTCGGTTGTCAGGTCGAGGCCCGTCTCGTTCGGCACAGAGCTCCCCGGATTGTCGTTGCGGTTGGGTGGGAACGGCCGGCATTGGCAATGTCTGTGAGCGGCATACCAGTGCTCTCGTAGCGTCGTCCGCTCGGAAATGGCCGTATGCAAGAACTGGCATCGAGGGCCCTACCATCCTCCATTGCAAATTGGGATACGTCTTGCTTTTGCCCCGATGTCACCGTAGCCTCCATGTCTTGGATGTCTCTCGCAGAGGCTGAGGTCGGTTTCTGAGATGCGCTCGAGCGGACATGAGGGCGACTGGTAACCAAACAAACGCATCTTGTGTGCTTGTGTGGGTGGGTGCTTGGGTGCTTGGGCACCAGGCAGGGGGGCGCGCAGAGGGCGCTGGAGGGGCATTTCTCGAGATGACTATTGCGTTCATCTTGGATCCTGGTGGCGCTAGCCTTCATAGGGATATCATCTTGGGGCCGTAAGCCCGATACGGCGAGTTGAAACACGCTAGACTGGGGTGTCCCATGCCCCAAAGACGTTGACAGCCTTTCGAGGTCGCCGATCAGAGTAGAGGCCCCAGACGACATGGTGAGAACCAGACGACGGCGCAAGGGGATTCCGGAAATCTTTTACACATTAGCACGTCAACGCTGTCTTAGCTGAACCGGCAGATACTTAGGGCCACCTTTGCTTATGGTGTGGATGTACATGGAGTCGACTGCAAGGCACCCATCTCGACTCTGGACTTGGCCAACGGGAGTTCAGGCCAAGCCAGCGGCTATTGAACGACGGCGTTCACGCCAATGATGCGGAACGTCGTCCGCGCCAGCCAGCTTGCTCTCAGACCCTGGAGTAAGGACGGAGAAAATATGGACTGCCGTTTACGGGCATGGCCAAGGCCACAGGAGTGCAGGGGATGAGATTCGGCCACCCGCTGTAGACAGGTGATGATTTCGGGATGCCCTGTTGCCCTCAAGCCAGATACCCGACGAAATGATGGCGCCGATCCTCCACCTCAATGGCAAGCCTGGCCCGGCACATGACCAGGCAGAGATGAGGTGCCTGGAGCCTCTAAGACAGCCACAGCGTAGTATCGTGGGTTGCTGCAAGAAACGAAACATCCTTATCGGTACGCCAGGCGTCCATGATGGACGATCACGTCGATTTCCTGTGGGGCCCGCACAGCTGACAGTTGTCGGGATGCAACACTGGTGGTGAGGCCTCGACGACAAAGGTCGAGACCGCCAGCTGCCGGGTCGAGGCCGGCTGACCGGCTAACTGACAGCAACGTTATTTTGTCTATGTCGGCTTATTGATTTGGCCGCCGCAGACGTTCGAGGCGGCGGTCGTCCAGGTGGTCGCCCTCCACCAGGCTCAGGACTGGACTGGCAAACGTCATGATGGTGCCTGTTTCCGCGGCTCCCGCAGCCCTTCCCGAAACGGAGTGTGGCACATGGACCCTTACCGCCGTCTGCCCTTTCTGTCGTCAGTGTAATTATCCTGGAGGATGAAGACAACTCTCGAGGCTGCAAAGTCTTCCCCCGATAATCTGGAGGTCCCCGGTCTTTCGACAAGGGCTCGTCTCAGACTCGACATGGGTTCCCCAAAGATGGGTCACAACCTGCGTCGAGAGTGGACCGACCATTTGAGCCAGGGTCAAATGTATCCACAGCGGGGGTGACGATCATGGCCGTTTTCTGTCGCACTGCCAGATGAGCCTTTCCTTTCGTCTTTGCTCGCCTGGAGGGTGTGTGAGAAGGAGTGCTGGGTGTCACGGGCTCTTGAAGAACGCAACAGGAGAGGGGGGATGGAGAATCTTGATGCTGGTCGCTGAGGCCTCGTGATTGATGGGTACACACGTAGGGGCCGTGATGTTTGTCACCATAAGCTGCCAGCGAAGGCATTGACTCGCCTAATCACGCCAGGAAACGGGCCAGACGAGATCACGCCGTCCCGCTATCCCGTTGTCCGCCCGGCTGACCATGGGTTAGTTTTCCTTCTGCGCAGACCCGGATATGTACCCTATTCAACGTCACGGGCATTCGGACCCTCTTACGCCATCACTTCGCAGTGTTGCTAACATTATTCCGCTGTGGAGAGAGCGAGTGGCATTGGCGCTGGGCTCAATCGTAGATGGTGGGGTCGGTGTACGCGCGTCTGCTAGGGCTTTCACTCAGAGCATTGATTGAGCTGAGTCAAAAGCAGCCATGGAGACGGGTCGGACGCCTTCCGAAGGCATCCAGCAGCTCAAACAGGCACAGAGGCGGTGGCTGTGTCCATCTAGTGCCCGGGGTCCAGGTCCGCCATCAACGACATCCGGCGTGTGTTTTGAAGTAGGAGGTTATGTTTTTGGTGTCGCAGAGGCATTCATTCGGATTCCAACATGTGCTCCAATGTCTCCAGTCGTCTGTCGGTTGTCTTGGGGATCAGATCGAGGATCACGAAGAACATGATTTGTTGGGAACCGGATGAATGGGCCAGTGGACAACCTTTTGGTAGAACATTACAAGATTACCTTAGTTGGCTTCACACTCTTGCTGTGAACTCATTTCAAGTCGGCAACCTCTCAAGCCAGCTGGCCATGATACGAGAGCGCGTTTTTATGCCGATCACTCTGGACGAGTACCATGGGGTCAGCTTTCGGCCGCAGACGCTGTCTTGCCGGCAGCCCGAATCGAGTCCATCCAGCCACAATGGGAGGGGGTTGATGAGAAATCCTAGGTTTGGAACGGCCTTTTCGGGTGAAGACTGGACTGATAGAAGACTCGGTGATGTCCCGGCCTCAGCTCCTTTCTTTCTCCGTTCCCTCTTTCGAAGCAGACTGCGGCGGGGTCAATGAGTGAACGGTCAGAAAAGGCGCGTCAATCGATACTTCAGGCCACATCTCCATGCCTCGTTAACTTACATGTCAGGGTGGGGGTTGGTTGCCCTTGCGCTCTTGGCGAGTCACGAGTCTCCCGATCAAAAGATGAGTAACATCTTGTCTGCGTTGGAAAGTGCAATAAAGAGTTAGATATTCGAGGGCAGCAGCGATTCTTGATCTTGTGCCTCATTGTAGAGGCAGGAGACAGGCGTGGTGGTGCTTGTGATTGGCTGTATTACGATCGTGGGATGTTTCGAACCATCAGTGACATCATATGGACTGGTCTCGCCCAACTTTGAAACGACGACATACTCCTGACGAGAGCCCCCAGGAGCGCCCTTTCCCTCTGATCTCCATGTACTTAAAGCGGCTGATTTCCTCTATCCGCTGCGGTCGCTTTCGCAAGGGCTCGCACACTTCACCTCACCAACCGACCGAAGCGGTGCATCTCGCGATACAACAGACCAGCAACGGAGAACACACAGATATGCAGAGAATGGCAACAATCAACCAGTGACATCCCGTGAATTCCGCAAGCGATGCTACTTGGGCAGTTCGACCGATCGATCATGGGTCGGAAGAAATCAGTCGACATCAGTGCAGAGTACGGCACCCTGGGAGCAACTATGCACGGTACATCTGTATTACTGCAATGCCTGAGACGCCACGCCACCAGCGTCAAGCACATTTCGACCGACGACACGCTGAGCCGATGCTACACGCGACACCCACGATGACCTCCCGGCACACCAGTTTGGGCCCCCAGCTTGGGCGATCGACGTGTCTTGCCTCTCGGTGCTGTTACAGAACGAAACATGCGGCGTCATGAGATTGCCCTTCGATTGATCGACCACCTTACCTTGACCTCGCCAGTGACATCGACGACCAGACAGTCATCAGGACCATGATGCAGACATCTACTAACGTCAACGATCGTGCGCTCGTGCGCTCGTGCAACAAAAATAAACGCCAACAACAGCATCTCAGCAGCACCTGCTGTGCGCCCTGTCCCTGGTCGCGACGATGCGCTCGCTGCTCTTCGCCTCACCTGGCAACCCAGACAGTGAACAGTCAATGCAACGCAAAGCAGCAGGTCAGGGCAGGCATGCCATATTCGTCACTTCCATTCAAGCGCCACCCCTTGCCTCTCCCGTCTGTCGTGAGACACGGCAAGCCAGTCTGCCCGATTGCCATCCATGTTTCTTCGCTGCAACCGGGCCTGGGGGACAAGTGTCTCACCAGGGGATGCGCCCTCAATGCGCCAGGCCGACAGCCAGGGCGCGCCTGCCATCCGGCCCTCCTCGCGCACACCCCCTGGCCGCTCAGCTATCGACTAAGGGGGTCGGAGGATATGTCCACGAGCTGTTTGGCCGAGATGCGCCGAAACACTCAGGACGCACTGCCACACTATCGACCCTTTGCTTGCTTCTCTCTTGCCGCCAGCCTTCTGTCCTCGTAGGGAGACAAGGCGCCCGTTGAGTCGAACAGGGCGAGACAAGGCGCAAGTACCGCTACTCGGGGGCGATTCTTCTACATCGACACCACTCCCCCTTAAAGCCAGCACGTGCAAGCAACGCAGACATGAATCGTTAGGGTAGAGTTTGAAGGCAAAATGGGAGATCAACATGGCGGCTGAGTCGTGACTTGTGTTCATCTTAAGCCGCGATGGGCATGTCTCCTGTTCATCCCGTCCCCGCCGTCTGGTAAGCCCCCGCGGATCGCCAGCAGCTTCAGGATGATCAGGCCTCGTCCGGGCGGTTGCAGCCGCGCCATGTGCTTGAAGCTTGGTGCTCGCGTGTGTGAAGCTTGTGCGAAGTTGATGCTCGGATCTCCGGCTTGGCCAACACCGCGAGCCGGAGACCTGGGACGTTGATCAGGTCCAGTCTTCGTTGGACATGTCGCTACCTAGACGTTGGTTTGGGTCTCGCTGCGGTACCGTGCAATTGTATGTATTCAAGTCACGCAGGCTTCATACGCTCAGTGATGGGTCGGAAAGTCGTAGACGGCGGATCTCTAACGGTAGGGAACCTCAGTGACCATCCTGTACTGCCTGGTGCCTCAAGAATGCCACCAAGAAGATGTGCTCGCATGCTGAACTGATTTCAACATGAAATTTGCATAGTAAAACCGATATGTTCTCAAACTACTGGCGAGTGAACATACACTCAATCTCGACCTTCGCCGATGGCCGCCCAGGTTCACTTTGCCAGGTAGCATGTCACCCGACCCCAAAAGCAGAGTGTACGAAGGCGCCTGGCCCTGAAAACTTGACGATAACATCCGTAAACATGTCCATGTATCATAGTCTCGGGAAGAAACCAAGAGAGCCATTCAACACCACCGACAACGATATCACCACCCGACAAGGGCAGCGAGCATATCAAGCATCAAGCACCAGTCCTCACCACCACGCCCCGCCTCCGGAACCGTCTTTCCCCTCCCAGAGCACAACCTCCCGCTCGCCCTCCCCCTTCCCGTCCTCCCCCTCGACAAGAGCCTTCACGAGCCCTCCCCTCCGCCTCTCCGCCATCCACCGGTCGATCCACGCCTTCATCCTCTTTCTGGACTGTTCGCTCCCAACGTTGACCGTCGGGATCACCTTCTCGATCCGCAGCGCCATGACGAACATGGCCAGCTCCCGAAAACTGCTGTGCTCGCTGTACGGCACCCCGAAGCACATGGCCTCCCTCGTGCTGCCCCGCTGCGGCACGATGCTCTGCGCCGTGAACCGCGAACGCCACGCCATCGAGTGCAGGATCTGCATCGTGGCCACCGTCCCCGGCGCTGTGTTGGCGCTCGTCAGAGACGCTGCCGTGGCGCTCGTCGACGCCGCCGCGGGCCGGTAGCTCCACCCCGAGGGCCGGAAGCCGACGATGCGGCTGAAGTGCGGGCGGTACGAGTCGAGGTAGTCCTGAAGGGTCTCGGCACGGATCTCCATGAGCATCTGCATGTGCACCTGGGCCTCGAGCGGGTCGGACGTCAGCAGTGCAGTGAGCTCCGGGTCGCCGAGCTTGGAGCAGATGCGGATTTTGGCTGGGGACGCAAAGATCTTGGTCTTGAGGGCCTGGGCGATGGCGATGCAGATGCGCTCCTTGCCGATGGAGTATGTGCCGCAGATGACGAGAAGACGTTGTCGGCAGGTCGGTGGCTTCTTTTCCCTGACGTTGGAGAAGAAGTCGGCACTGGGATTTGTGGCCTCGGCCTCGCCTTCCTCCTTCGGCGGGGGGGTCGGCTTGATGAAGAATTTACTGACTGATCCTGTGCCTCCCTTTCGAGCCATGGTGTCCCATACGTCGTCGGTGCATTTGGGGTCCGGAGAGATGCCGGCGCAGACATCGGCACAGGTGCGGATGACATCGTCTTGTGGAGGAAAGGAGTAGCGAGGGTTTAGGTAGGTGGTATCAAGGTAGCACAGGTCAATCTTCTGCTGCTTGAGCTTGCCTGTGATGGCGTCCTGAACATCCGGTTTGAGCAGCGGGTGCTCGACATGTGCTGGGCAGGCTCTGAAGTCACCGCAGTGGAGGTATCGCTGCTTCTTGGCGTTCGGCCCCTTGTTTTGAGGCTTCTCGAAGAGGAAAAGCGAGCTGCCGGGACAGTGGTTCGCGGGGATCATGGTGACCATGACGCCCCCCGTGCCAGGAACCTCTACCGTCTCCTCAAACTCCAAGGGGACGATCCATTTGGGGGCAACCTTGAGCTGCATGATGCACAGGTCGCCAGTCACTTTGCTGCAGTATATCGGGCCATGAGTCCAATGAGCCGTGAGACCAATGTAATGGTCGCTGTGGAAATGGCTCAAGAAGTACGCCTGGCATCCCTTGACGGCGCCATATCTGAACGCATCAACGCAGATGTTGAAGCCAGGCATAATCTTGTAGAATGGACACGTGCGCTCGTAGGCAGCTTTGCCGTGGGAAGCCTTGTCGGCAGCAGCCGCGTTCGCCCAAGCAGCGCTCTCCGCGTGGCCCGACATGAGCTGTGTGAAAGCGGACGACTTGCCCATACCACCAGCACTCTCGCCTTCGACGATATCAAAGGGGTTCGCCTGGGGTGCCCTTGGGACTGCCGCTCGCTGGAAGCGCTTGCCGAGCTCGGGGGCGTCAATCATGGCACTCGTCGGCTCGCCCTCGATTCCTTCTCGTTTCGCATCGTGCGCGGGCTCGGGGCCGTTCTTCAGCTCTGGAAGAGGGATTGGGTTTCCGTCCAAGCAAGCATTGACATGCTTCGTCGCATCATCTGTTGATATACCGACCAAGCTGCCGTCGCAAATGGGGCAATTGGCCACCTTGGCTTCATTCGTAGTATTTGCCCTCGTGGCATCGCCGTAGAAATCATCCTCCTCCGCCTTCATGACCTCCATCTCCAGCCGTGACTGCTCCTCCATGTACCGCATCATCCGAAACTCTTCTCCTCCAAGCTCGTCTTCGTCGGGAAAGTCGTCCATATTCTCGTAGCCGTCGACGTTGGCGAAGGCCGTGTCAAGCGAGTCGTCCTGCTTCAGTGGTGGTGGTGGGCAACTTGTCTCCTTCTCCGGGCTCTTGGAATCCTCACCTTCAGACTTTGGCTCTATTGGCGGCAGACCAACCGCTTTGCCAAAAGGTGGAATGGTGAACTTCGGTTTCGCCGTGGCCTCGCTCTCAGACTCGCTGTCGGAATCGTCAAGGAACGGCCCTTTTCGCTTCGGCGGTCGTTTCGTGGCAGGCTTCTTCTCCTTCGTCTCAGGTATCGTCTTGTCAGCGCTCTCCGTCTCGGCGTCCGCTGGAGGCTTCTCCTCCCGGGAGAGAGCCTCTTGCAAATCCTCGACATCGCTTCCAAACAGATCCTCCATGTTCTCCTTGTCGGCGTCGGCGCTCTCCTCCGGCTCAGCGCTGCTAAGCCGCCTTTTCTTCACCGAAGCACCACTCTCGTTGAACCTCGCCTCGTTCTCGCCAGTGCCTTTTCGCAGCGTTGACGCACTCTTGACCCGCTCCTCAATGAACAGCTGCTCTTCCTCCTTCTCCGCCTTCTGGAAGAAATTCAAAATACTGGCATTCGGTCGTGGCTTCTGCTTTGATCGCGGCATCACCATGGCGGGCTTCTTCGGTGTGACGGTACTTCGCTTTTTCGATGCGGGCGGGGCCATGTTTGCCACAGGCGGGCCCAGCGAGGACGGGGCAAATCGAAAGATTGGGAGCGAGCTGTGGAAAATTCGGCGATGTAGATGTGTAGGGCGGAACGAAACGCAATTCGAATATATGCCCTCGGAGACTCACGGGCAAGTAAAGGTGTCTGTGATGGTAGTCACAAGGAGCTGCTCGAAGAGATCAAAGTCATGACGTGGGGATGGACCCTGATCTGGAACACGCCCAATAACGCGGGGGAATCATTTCAGTTGGAGGGCGTGTCTGTCGCGAAGTCACGTGACCATGACCAACTTGACGGTTGCACTCGAAACTCGAGATAACTTATACAAAGTCAAGCACGGGTGTCAATGTATCGCACGATGATTTTCAGGGCCCATGGCTTCAATTCATTGAGCTACCTTGCCATTACCACAGTCGAGATTTCCTGAGTATTTGACAACCCTGTATCTCCCAGCCCTCCTGTTGTTCCCATATCGAATCACCCTCGTCTCCTCCGAGTCCAAACCTCAAGACCAAAAGAAAATGTGCGTATGCATCTGCAACGTTCGTCGACGCGGTGCATGTGTGTGGCCTTTCGGAAAGGTGGCCAGGCCAAAGGAGAAGATAATGTACAGCTCCCGAAACGGAGAATGGGTGTGTGCTGTGTGTGGCGCGCCAACAGTTGACTGAAGGCCAGGCGACTAGCGCACAGATTGGTGGTATAAAATAAGAATGTTAGACATTAAGCAAAAGTCGTGAGCTCGTGAAGAAGTGAAAGCAAAGCAATCCGTCCGAAAAGGCAAGATGTCGCCACAAGCCGGCTGGCGTCTTGTGCCTCCATCGTCCGACTGCGTGCCGTCTACTGCAACCAGCAGGCGGTCTTGAGGGGGTATTTGTGGTGATGTCGAGAACGGGAATCCGTCTTCGCCGCGGCGTTGTCCAGATCTCTCCCCGACGCGCTGTGTCTCTATCGGTATCTCCAAGTGAAGATGAGCAGATCCGAAGCAAATCTTTTTTTCGTGCCCCTGGCACGCCTATCCAGAACGCCCTGCAACCACGATCAAACAAAATCAGAAACGTCTCTCAGGTACCCCTTCAGATGCGGGGTGCACCGGGACGCCCTTTGCCCAGTGACTCGAGGAGTTCGTGCGGTGGTATCCTGTGGATCCCGCTTCCTCGGTCGTACATTGATGTGGGCGCCGGGCTGTACCCCTCGCGCTTCTTGCGAAGGCGGTCGAGAAGGATGCCTGCAATGACAAGCAGGAACATGAGGCCAAGTGCGATGGCAAGGCCAATCAGCACAACGAAGACGAGGGCCAGATTGCTACCTATATCGGGGTTAGCCTACCTATTTAGAGAGGATCCGTTGCTGAATACATACCACTGTCACTGAAGAAGTCCTGGTTCTGCGAGAAGAACTTGCTGATCGTTCCCGCATTGTTTCCGTTATTGGTTGTCAGGGCGTAGGGCACAAAATCAGTGCCGTTGAAGATGGCGGCAGAAGCGGTGCCGAAATCAGGAATGCCGATCGACCCGGTCAGCATCAGAACCTTGTCTGAATCCAGAGTGTCGGTGCCGTCATGAGAAGTTGTGATTGTGAAGATTTGTAGACTGTGAACGACCGTTTCCGGCAAAAGCGATTCACCGGCGCGGTGCCAGTCAGACCCGTCATACTTCATAAGATAGACTGATCCTCCATTAGAAGAAGCGCCGGCAACCCAGATCTGGTCTCCGTTCTGTGAGCCTCGTGTCATGACGTCCACAGGTCCAGGCAGGTCGTTCTGGCCAGGAAAGGCGGTCCAGGTCTGGTCGTCGGCGTCGTATTCAACCATGTACACCGAAGAGTCGTTCAACTGCATTTCGCCACCAGCAACGAGGCGCGAATCGCTGGTCCACATAAGGGAGCTGACATTGCCCCCGAGGCCAGTGCCGGGTCGGTTCCACTGTGAACGATCTGTGCTGTAGTAACACACGCCCGGGCAGTCAAACGAGCCGGCGGATTCAAAGGCTCCGCCAACATAGACATCGCCAGTGTCAGGACGAATCTCAATGGCGGAAATAGTGCCGTTGCCTCCGTTGAGGCCCGGGGGTTGCGAACCATGGCTGGCGCTGGCAAGGTTGTAGGTCAGCAGACCTCGCACGGTGTCTTCACCAATGGTTCCGCTGACATCGCCACCAGCGAAGAGGGTGTCCTGCACGATCGCAACGGCGACAAAGGTAGAGTTCTCAGAGATGCCCGAGTCGATTCCGCGCACCGCGTCGCTGTCTGACCCGTTGATAAAGGCCAGGTTCTGGATGGTGGAGCCGCCGGTGGTCTGGGCCGTGAAATGGCCAGCAAGAACAGTGACGTTTCGGTCGTCTTGGTTGTAGAACGCACCGGTGACGACGCCGTTGACCTCAGCGCCACTCGACAGAATATCGCGACGCTTCACCGCCGAGGAGCTCGTACTCGGTGATCGAATCTTGACAGGGAACTGGCCTAGTCCATCAGATAGAGTGACGGCGCCGTTGGCGCTCATGGTGGCAGAGCTCATGGAGCCTGCAAAAAGAGGCACTCCCTCAGGAACATCGAGAGCGGCAGCAGTCAAGATACCACCGTACGCCGGGAAATTTCCGTCGAGGTTCTGGAGCCAGTTGTTTCGAGATGGCACCCAGATGGCGAAGCCAGAAACAGACACAGCGGCGTTGTCGCCGAACTCGTTGATCTGATCGAACTTTCCAGTGAAAGAGATGACAGTCTCCGGTCCGTCGTCAGTGGCGTTAAGTAGCATGGGAACCACATGGGCGACTTTGCCGTTAACACCGGCTCCCAGAGCGGCCCACGTGTCGTTATCAGACGTGTAGACGCCGACGTTGTTAAGGCCAGTAATGCTATTGTCGAGCGAGTTTGAGAACGACCCGCCGACGTAAAGTCGAGAGTCTTCCAGGTGCATGGCCTTGACCTCGCCGTTGAGACCTCCGTCAAGTGGTTGAACTTCCTGGTCAGCAGTGTTGATGCCGACAACGTTCCTGCCGTTCGTCGAGGTGAAATTTCCTCCTACCACCACGATGTCGCCTATAGTCTTCAGGCTGGTCACGGCCGATTCAGAAGCAAAGCTAGCGCCCAGCTGGTTGATGGCAGAGTTGGTGAAGTCGTTCTTGTCGAAGGTTTCGGCAGAAGGGTCGTAGTCGAACAAGCCGTTGAGACCTCCTGTCGAGTTAACAAGCGAGAAGCCAACGCGCTGGGCCACCACTGTCAAGTTGTCAAGCGACTGTCCGCTGAGCGGCCTCAGGGTAACGCTGGGGCGGAAACCACCAGCGGAGCTGGCCTCGATGTAACCGAAGTAGATTTGGTCGTACTTGTCGAAGTTGTTCGTCTGGAACAGAGAGGTGGAAAACTGCCTGTCGCCCGCAGATGACATGTCGCCTGTCAAATTGACCTGGCCTCTCGATGTGCAGGTGTCATCTTGAAGGCAGCCAGGCGTGTACATCTCAACCGAGTAGTTGCCTGACTCCTCGATGTTGGGAAAGAAGACGACCGAAGCCGAGCTCTCAGAGACATCGTCGCCCGAGAACTGGGCCGTGAGGTACTGAGAGTTGCTGTCCAGGGACGGAGACTCTGACCACGGCCCGGTTGCCGTGGCTGTCGAGGGGGTCTCAATTCCGAGGCCTTCGCACGTGGGCTCGTTGAATTCGTTGATAGCGTACGCGAAGATATCCTCGCCGAAAAGCTGGATACCATTCAGCCCACCACCAGCGCCATAGAATTCGGAGATGTCAATGCGGAATTCGTTCATGCCAACGTTGTTGATAAAGTGGAAGTCCTGGAAAGGTAGATCCGGGTCGTTGCTCAACGGACATTCGCTGGTGCATGTGGCGTTCTGGCCCGTGGCGGGGTCGACGTAGGTCATGTTGAGGATGCCATTGATAGGAAACGCGGTGAAGCGCCAGGTCTGAGTGCCGCGACCATCCTGGCGGGTGTTCCAGAGTCTAAGTTTAGTCGGTTCGAAGCCGAAGTTGAAAGATGCGCGCCAGAACCCGGACGAGCCGTCCTCGAGGAGCCAGGTGTTACCGGCTCCGTCGGCGCCTTCAGTCTTGCATACGATGTTCCGTGGGTCGCTGAAGCCGGTGGTGTCGCTGCTTGACCCTGCTGTGATGTTTGCGCTGGACAGGTTAACAATCTGGCCGTCCGGGGTGTTTGGTGTGCTGGAGTTGCCCAGTCCAGTGAAACTGCCTCCGAAAATAATGTGATCGTTGGACGCCTTGGTGATGGAGGAGACTGGGCCGTTAAACCCCGCGAAAGGGAGCGGTGTCCACCCTTGGCCATGGACCCAAGCGATGGCGTTCGTGGTCGAGTTGGCGTGGCGGAAGTTGCCGCCCACGTAGACCCTATTGTTTTCCTGGTCGCAGAGCAGGGCGTTAACCTGCCCCGAGAGACCGTCGAGGGGAACGAACTCGGAAGACGTCGTGTTGAACAAGGCGACGCCCTGAGAGGGGGTGCCATCGACGCTCGTGAAATTACCGGCTATTACCACTCCCGCCATCTCCCCCGAGTCGAGCAAGGACGCGCACATGTCGTGGATCGAGGCATCGGTCGATGCTATTGACGCAAAGGCGCCATTGGGCAACCGCGCGAGGAGAGACTCGCTGCCGTTTGTGCTGATTGGCGTCTCGCTTTGCCCTTCGAATTGGTAGAGCGAGATGCCGTTGAAGTCTCCGGCTAGGCCTATTCTTCCGAGTTGCGAGAGGTCGAGGTTGGACTCAGGTACTTCCCTGAACTCGAGGGCCGAGGCAAGGCAGGGACCAGCTGCTGCTATCGCCAGCAAGGTTACCGGGGATGATGAGCGGTGACGGCGCAACGAAGAGCGCCTCCGGAAAGGTAGCCGCATCGTGCCTGTGGGTACCGCGCGCCTGTTATGGTCGAAGAATCAGATGTGTGGGTGTCGAGAAAAGTGAATCGAGGGTTTCGGTGCGATGAAGCTAGTTCTTCGTGGTGCATTTGTGATGGTTTAGGATCGAAGGGTAGAGTTCATGCTCAATTGATAGTCTAGAACGCGGTTCGTGGTTCGGTCGGTTTCGCGAGTCGAGGTTTTGAGAGAGAGAGAGAGAGAGAACGGATTGAACGAGAAGGCGTGGAAAGAGCGAACCGGGTGGTGAACGAGTGTGTGGGAGGATCTGGGCCTCGGATTACGCCTGCAAAGAAACGGAATTAGATCGGTGCCGTCCTGTGGTTTGACGGCTCGTGTGTCCGACCACGATGTCGATGCTCTGCTCGAGTCGACGAATGCTTCCTTTGGTCAAGGCGGAGGTGGTGTTGGGGGGAGAGAGCGACGGCGACAGCGAGGGAGGCGCAGGGCAGCGTTTGCCAGCGACGGTGTACTGAAGGTGGAGGCAGGCAGGCGGACCGGCTGGTATGGGAAGTGGTGGGCTGGGAGATGAGATTGGCGTACCTCAGTTGCTCAGGGCAGTCACCACTGACGTTACCTTCTGTGATTGGCCAGCGGGAATTAGGAGAGCGTGGCGTCCGGGTCCACTTTGTCCTTGGCTCTTAGCCTCTGGGCTTTTTGCGAGGAAGCTGGGATGGGACGGGATGGGATGGGAGGAGGCCTAGGCCTGGTTGGGCTAAGGCCCGCGCGCTGGTCCGATGGCTTGGGCTGGTCCTTTTGGTGACGCAGTCGATTGATTGGGCGGACGGCCTGATGAGATGGAGAATGGATTTCGGTGGATCGTCCCGTATCAACGATGGAGATGGCTCGTGTTGCGAGAGAGCAAGGCAAGAAGGCAAGAAGGAGCGTGTGTGATGACAACGTCGGTGAGAAAGGGCAACCTTGTTCGCAGATGTGGCTGTCTTCGATTCGGTATCCCTGGGTTGTGTGGTGTCTACGGGGACTTCGGCGGCTGGGGGGGGCGTCAAATGGGGCGTGTCACCGATGTTCTCGGGAGCCAAGGGTTTCCCCGTTGTGTCTCGTGTGTGTCGCCGTCGCGGCGTGTTGCACTGCAGAAGTCGTAGAACACAGGAAGCCGGCTCGTTTGGTGGTTGTTTCTGCTTGGCTCGGAGGCGCGCGTTATTCGGTGCTTCGTTGGTTCGTTCGACTTCCTGGTGCGCTGGAAATGAGTTGTATTGTGGAGGGTGCTGTGTCGTCTCGGGCGACTCGTCTCCTTGCTTCCAAATGAGTGCGAAAGCAAAGTAAAATCGTATGCTGTCTCGTTGCGATAACGGCTGCTGTTTCGGATGCTGATAATGAGTGGCACGAACTGGGCTAGGGTCGTCGGTTTTCCAGGTCTCCGATGAACTGAACACAGGCGGACGTTAGAGACGCTTCCTGATCGCCTGGCGCGGGTCAGATCAGGGGAGGGGGGGGCCGGCGTTGCCAAGCAAGTCACCTACAAGGACCGGTACGACAGACCTAATAGGGCTGTCGGGTTGGACGACGGCGACTAAAGGAATGACAGAAACACAATGTCTTCACGATCAGCCGTATGGCCTTGGGGAGGAGATGAGGAAGAGCGGCGGGACAGATCACAGGAAAGATCACGGGAGCGTTATGTGTTCCTGCACCTCTGGTAACCTTGCGTTAGAGGGATGTTTCCATGCCCCTCTGCCTCTGCATCCGCAGTCCACCGTGCGCATGTCGATGCGCAGTGGCCGCATCAAATAGTGGAGTCACACGAGCGGTCTGGCTCAGGGGCCGCTGATACCCTGCCTGGCCCGGTTGGCCTGTTTTGACCCCATCCGCCATGCCAGCCATTCCTCGGTGGCCGTCTGCGGGCCTCTCCCCGAGGTGGACTCGGACCACCCGACGGCGACCGCATGTAAGATGTGCACGATATTGATGCCACCCTGCGCAGACTGGTCGTGGAAAACATACAGGGAGGCCAGACGTGTAACACAATACGTTGTCTTTGAGCAGCTTGCTCAAGAGCTTCTCCAGGTTAAGACTATGGACTCACATCCAGATGTATCACTCAAATGCATTATCACGCATCCACACTCCCAACGTCAAAAGCATTGCTAAGTATGACAGCAAGAGCGTCAAGTTGTATTAACAAGTTGAGTAATATAATATCCGAAGAGAATCCGATCCCTGCCACCAGAGCCCAGTGAGTGGACTGAACTTGAAGCACCGCTGAGGAGGTCGCACATGTCGCTTAAATGGCCTCCTGGCAGAGGAGGCTCTGACCAGCCACGGGAACGACGCAGCAGAGGGCCGACTTGCCACTGGAAGCACAGCTGCTCTTGAACGCGGCAGAAGAGCTAGCAGCGGAGGCTGTTGCGCTCGCGGACACGGGTCAGTCACGGCTGATTGTGGTAAAGCTGCCAGGTTTGATGAGGCAGGCGGGGGAGGAGAAAACATACGGGTGGAGCAGTCAAGGCTGGCGACTCCCAGAACATCCGTAGCGCAGCACTGGGGGTTGCTGTAAAGGCCAGATGGGCAAGCAGGACTGTTACCGCCGGGGTTGTTGCCGCCGGGGTTGTTGCCGCCGGGGTTGTTGCCACCGGGGTTGTTGCCACCGGGGTTGTTGCCACCGGGGCCACCGGGGGAGGTGTGGTGGCTGGGAGGGCTGGGGAGGGCCATGGCGGCGCCGGCGAGAAGGGTAAGGATGACAGTGAAGGTCTGCATATTGGCGATTGGTATTCTGGAAGAGAAGAAGGATTGTTGAAGGGTGTTGTAGGCTTGTGTGGATGAGATGAGATGGCTGTGAGTGATGATCGGATTGCAACATCAACGGGCACACCAGCTATCTTTATTTATACCTGCCTTGCGCCGCCACAACTCCCCAGGCCAGGTTGACTTCTCTACTCTGGATCACAGTCATAAGAATTTTGATGAGGGAGGCTCAGTGTCTTCGAAAGGCCCGACCATGTTGGAAAAGCAAAGAGACTTGTCCCGTCCGCAATCACCATCCCGTCTCGTGCTGACCGTCCTCTTCGTGAGACCTCTGCACAGTCGGTATTTGGTCCTCAAATGAACCCATACGTTTACTGTACAGCATGGATGCAGTTTCTGGAGGGATGCCCGGACACTGTGAAAGCGGATTGCTGTGAGACGAGGACTGTCCCTGGTGTCAGGGTCATCATCGCGAAGTTGTCTGAGGCACAGATCAGTGGCCAAAGAGCTCTAAATTGGCCCGAGACTAGTTAAGGGAGCTTATTAGTATGATGTCTCAAGCAGCACAACATCAGTCATTGGATGATGTGCTTCTTCCCGAGCACCATTGCCATTCGATCGAGGCGGCTGCACTTGGTTCTCAGCCGCACACCAGTTCGAACTGCAACAGCTTCGAGGTGCTCCGATGTGCTGCGCTGCCCGCAGGCTGCACCATGTGAGCTCCGGGGGCGCCGAGCACACCGGAAAGAGGCCGTTTCTGCCGTGTTCCTGCGGTCTGATGTGCAAATATCGGCTCGAGCCTGCGAAGGGCCTGTGTGCTTGTGGGCTTTGAACCACCTTCCCTGGAAACCTTCCTCGGGAAGGCCACCCTGTGGCTGCAGGGAGCTCCCGTGGTTGTGGTGCCATGCTGATTGAGCTTAGTGCTGTCGCTGCTTTAGCATTGTCGTGCCTCCCTTACCGTGCACGCTTGGGTACCACCTTCCTGACCTGATGACTAAGATCGTTCAGCAGCCCGTTCTGGAAATGTTCTCAGCTTCTGCTGGCTGAGAGTCAACCACGCACCAGATGGAGATCGTTGCAGGATCGACATCCGCCAATGTTCAATTAAGCAACGCCGACCAGCGCCTGGTTGCCCAGGAGTCCTTGCTGGACAACGGGAACATCATTGGCGTGGATCAAGCGATTCCCCGCTATCGCTCGTCAGACAGACACACATACACACATACACACACACACACACAAACGCACCAGGCACATGGAACTTAAGGTCGACCGACTTACCTAGTGACCGAGAGCGATGCAATGGCGAGGTCAGGCCGAACTCATGGAACCCTCGATTATTCGCTTCATATAGCAGACCGATGCGTAAAGACGATATCCACTCATACGAGGTCGGCCGGCCAAGATGAAAGGAGCTCAACTTGAGACGCAAGTGCGCAGGGCATCCCCATCCCCATTCCCAACCAGCCCAGCTGAGCATCGGCTCGCCCGACCCTCAACTCAGCATCAAAAGCAACAATCGTCTCGATCAGCCGAGGCAGAACGGGAGCTGGACTTCGGAGCCTCGAGCAACAGAAGCAGATCACCACCACCTTCGACTTTTGCGCCTCATTGGAGCGCCAGATGCCTTTCTCAGAGCCGACTTGGAGGGTGTCCTCATCCTTGTCAGCGAGCCCACACTTCCGTGATGCAACCTTGCCTGATGGAGCCATGCTCATCCGACAACCTCCCTCTTCGAGATGAGATGCGGACGATCCCACGCGACTTGATTACACTCTCTCTTACTCAGAAAGACGCCACTGGCCAAAAAGAGGTCCTCTCGGTTTAAACCCTGGGCGTCGGAGGAATTCGTGCTTGGAGCGGCAAAGTATGCGCTTCAAGTATATTGATAGCTGATTAGCTGCCGGCACTCGAAACACCCAGAATCCGCCTACCCCGGATTTTCTTCTGTCACGATCCCACGTCGCCAAAGGGGGTCCGCATGGAACGAGATGCCTATAACTACCGCAGTGTGGCCCTTCGCCGCGAGCCTCTTAACTATTTTGCATCAACGCCATCAGTCATTCTTTTCCGACCCAGGTCTCTGTCTCTTACTATCTCAACATGGCTGGATCCAAGCACTTCATCGCCGCAGTCCTCCTGCAGGCCATCACCGGCAGCCGGGCTGCCCCCCAGGCCACTCCCGTCGATGGCGCCGCCGCGCCCCCGGCCACCTACACCGCGAACCCCGATGTTGGCCCCGGCGGCAGCTCCTTCAAGGACTCGGCTCACTTCCGTGTGTACGGAAACGACAACTCGGCGGACGATGCCCTCGCCATGCTTGAGGGTGCCTTCAGCTGCTTTGTCGAGACTCTGAACTTCAGGTCGACCGGCCTGTCATTCAACCCCGGCTCCGACGACGGCCCCTACTACAAGACCAACATCTACTCCGTGCCTACCCTCGGCGGAGGCGCCGCCGGCGTCATGCACTCCGACCCCGAGCGCGGTCTGGGCTACGTCGAGGTCATGCACGAGTTCCTCGCCAACCCCGGCGTCACCGTCCACGAGTACGGCCACGCCCTGCACTACCACCAGCGCACATGGGTGAGCCAGGGCCGCACCGGCGCCTGGTGGGAGACGTTTGCCAACTGGTTCGCCGACACGTACAAGACCTCGGACCTCTGCGCCGATGCGCGCACCAAGAACGGCCAGTCCGCCACCCAGACCGAGATCGACCTTCGCAAGACCATTGGCGACTCCTTCCAGGTCATCGTCGACGGCTCCGTCGACTCGGGCAACTACTACCAGGCCTGGCCCTTCTTCACCTACCTCACCAACAACCCCGACGACTTTGCCGGCCTCGGCTCCGACACGCTGCGTCAGCTTATGGTCCAGTACGAGGAGAACAGCAACGAGACCCCGCTTCACACCCTCGCCCGCGTGTCCTCCAACACCTCGGTCGCCGCCATCGTCGGTCGCTACTGGGCCCGCATGGCCTACGTCGACATCGGCCACCCCTCTGCCCAGGAGGTTTTCCTCGCCCAGCGCGGCGACCTCAACTACGCCAACGTTGACGAGAGCGGCACCAACACGTACTCGGTCAAGGCCGCTCGCGCCCCCAAGTACATGGGCGCCAACATCATCCCCCTGACCACCTCTGGCGCCGGCACCGTCAGCGTCGAAATCTCCGCGACCGGTGCCTACACCGCCACGCTCGTCGTGTACAACGCCTCCGCCGGCACTCGCTACGTCGTCGTCGACGGCACCGGCTCGGTCGAGCTGGCGGCCGGCGAGGAGGTCAGCCTCGTCGTTGCCAACACGCCCGAGGCCCTTGTCCTGTTCGATCCCTTTGAGCTGACTAGCGAGGTGTCGCAGGGTCTGAGCTACTCCTTCACCCTCACCGGAGCGACGGCTTGAGTGTAGTTGGTCTTCATGTATATATCTTTACTTTTACCTTGGCCAGCCGATTGCTGATGTACAAATCAAACGAGCATTTCTCGCACCCGACGTTGAACCAAAGCAAACCTTCAAAGATAAACCGCGGTGAACCCCACACGGGCGGCGCAAAAGGTGTCGACCAAGTGGATGCCATAGCCTTATGCACCGATGCAGTGCACAATCTCCCATGCCACCCAATGCACATCCATCGTATCGTTAAAGCGGCGTCACCTCCACCCTCTTCCAAGCCTCCCAATGTAAGATCCAGGGGCTAGAAGGCCCCTCGTAAAACGCGGCCGGCGTCGCAGCCACACAGAGCACAAACCCCCTCGCGAACCTCACGATGGTCCTGTCAGAGGGATGCACCCGGTCGCAGGGACGGTGCCATCCCATGAAGCATGAAGCCGCGGGCCCGGGCTTTTTAGGCACGTGCTCCAATGCACCCTGCCATTGGAAATGACGCCGCGAGGGGTTTCCCGAATTGGGTCGATTTTGCGATCAGGCGCGGAGGAGGCGCCGCTGTATAGACTCGTTGATGACCATGTGCGGTGTTTGCAAACGAAACGGTGCTTGTCTGGGGTACCTACTGCATGTCATCGGGGCGTGGTTTTTGCGCAGCCTATTGATGTTACTCTCGTGACGTTCACCATGCTGCTCTAACGTGAATCAATTGACGACTCTGTCTCCCACTAGGCATTCATCAAGTCATGAGACCAGGACAGGCGCAGCAGTAGTCGGGTTTGGAAATGAACAAAGCCAAATCCTATGCTAGGTGGATATCACCATGAAACCAGCAAAATCGTTGTGATGAAGCCCCGAATAATATTTGCTGCGTACCTTTCTAGTCGCTGTCGGCAGGGCGCTGGAATAATACGACATGTCTCCAGTAAACCAGATGTCATGTACTCTCCTCCCACTCAAGGAGTGCTCTGATACTCCTGCCTTGAATGATGATATTCCTGGGCGTGAGATAGGAATGCCAGATACGATACAAACAGTCTGTAATCGCTGAGAGAAAACGCCTCCTCTGGGAGTGACGGCGTTTGTATATAAAATAAACGTGTATAGCATGACCCCATCTGACCCCTTTCCATCCTATGACATGTGGAAATAGCACGTGAGGAGTTCTCTTGTGTCCCGGATCTTAATGAAAGGATCCGATGATATATGGAGGAGACAGACCTTGTCCCCCTTACCAGTTCTCGAAGCTCCTGGGCCATGCCTTTCTCTTGCTCATCCCGCACTCTCTGCCACAGCTTGAAGCAACTTCCGAACCAAAAAATTGCGGGTATGGCCCTTCCCATCGGAAGTTGTGTGGGCATCATTGACACGACGGCCTGAAAGACCGGTGTGAGTAGTGGTTTTGGGCGCTTCCAACTCTCTTACAGATAATGCATGCGCGTCCAGGACTTGACGACTGCATTATTAGGGCACAACACGACTCTGCGATTGGGATTTCTTGTGTAATACGGTAGTCCCTACTTTGTACACCAAGAAACTTGTATCTCTGAAGATCTATTCGTGACCTGACCTGCTCCGAAGTGTGTATCGCCTCCGATCCCCTCTGAGGACGTTTCAACCTGTTCACCGAGACTGATGATTAGTGAGGATGTCATCCCTCCGTTCTACATGACATGTAATATCCATAAATGACGCGACACAGACTCCCACACCCCAGAGAGTAGGAAAACAAAATGAGTCCATGATTCGCGCGTCGGGTCAGTGGGAAGCGACCCTGCAGCTGACCCAGCTGCTGCTGAAATGCACTAATCGTCACAGCACAACATTCTTCATTGCTCACACCAATCACCGGAGATTCACTTTCACGAAAGACTGTGGCTACCCAACTTTACTTGCATACATACAATTAGTCACTTTCGAATTGGACGTGGTCTACAAATTTAGGAATAAATTGGCCAGGCTACTACTTCGTGTCGTTCGTTACACCCCGCGTCAATGGCAGTCTTCGTCACACCTGCCCAGGCCATCAGGCGACACCTTGCCGCCCCTGCTACGTGCTCTGGCGACTGCAATGGCTTGGTGAGACCTTGATGCGAGTCTAAGCGCCTGACACCTTGAACGTCCTGCCGCTCGCCGTCTTCCTCTCTTTCTCTTCGGCATCCGGGCGGGCTCTTCGGAGGACTGGTAATCAAGTCAGTAAGCTTGTAAAGGCTGTATTTATCCATTGTCGTCTTACCTTGAAGGAAGTCCGCGGTCCTCTTGCGCATACGGGAGTGAATGTAGGCCTTGGAAGCCTTGATGTGGTAGTGGAAGTAATCTCGGAACGTCTGGATGTGAGAGATGACATCGGGCATCCGTTGCGGGGTAAGGTGGCGAGGGAATAGAACTATGAAAATCAGTATTGCAGTACGCACTGGAGAATCGTCCAGACTGACCGAAGGTAACGTATCCGATCTCGCCGGAGCCAGAGTCCTTCACGCCCGGCACACCCTGGAGCTCCAGAGGGGGGTCGTTTCGGAACAGCACCTGCGGCGCGTTCTGGATAGCCCGACGACGGGCATCGACAAACTCCTGGATGAACACCTTGCCGAACACGCGGTCCGTCTCCTCGCGGAAGATGGTGCTGAAGATGACCGTGACTCGGTCGTGGCTGGCCTTGATGTAAATAGCCTCCTCCTCGCGGTAGTGGATGGCCTTGATGGCGCCGCCCTCCTTGACACCTTGCGGCGCATCCTCAGAGGTGTACTTCGACGCCTCTTCCCTCAGCTTGTAGTGCTCCTCGTAGGCGGCCTCAAATGGCGCGGCCATGGCGTTGCGCTTCAGCATCGCGAACTTGTGGACAAGCGCATCTCGCTCCTCTGTCGGCCTGTTAGCCTATTGAAGCTGGATCGTAGCTCGGAATTGACGTACCCTGCTCAGCAGGCAGCTTCTCGAGGTCAATGAGCACGGAGAAGTCGTAGCCCGACTCGGGCGCAACGACAAACTGCTCATATTCCCGCTGCAGCACCTGCTCGGCACCGTACTGCACCAAGTCCTTGAAGCATCGGATGTGCACGGAAAGCAGGATTTGGGTCTTCGTCTCGGGCGTCGAGATGTGGTAGATGACACCGTCGAAGTCGGACACCGTCTGGTCGATGTGGGCGGGAGGGGCACTGGTCTCGGAGTAAGTACACCATGCTGTGACCGGTCTGGAAGGGCATTGCTTACCCAGAGAACCTCTCAGTCAGCACAGACTGGATGAGGACATTCTGATAGTCGAGGAGAAGCATCTTGCCGGAGCTGTGGTGGCCACCTGCTTGATTGTCGTCGTTGCTGGGTTGCGGATGACGATGCCTTGGACCGATGGTGGGGCTCGGGGTGTTGGAGCTTCGTGGCTGTGGCTGGCGGGTACATCGGTACATCCCCACGTGATGCCATCAGTCTTATCGGAGCTTTTGGAGATCCAGTTATCGATAAGAAAAAGTTTCCCGCTTCTGGCGGGAGAATTTGAGGATCAACTTCCAGAGCGGCGTCCTCCACCACAGCGCCATTGACATTCTCCAGCGCATAGGAGAGCTGGCAAGATGGTCAAGTCATACTTGTGAGTTGCGCAGGTGATTTTCGCCTTCGACCAACTACTGACGAGTCTTTTCGCGCAGGAAATACGAGCACTCCAAGTCGTTCGGTGTCGTCGCATCGAGCACGTCGAACCTTGTATGGTCATCCAAGGATCGCACCGGCACAGGTGC